>JAEIGP010000806.1:11447500-12047500 GCA_018904095.1 Zaprionus ghesquierei | reverse complement strand
GAAATTTTACTTTCTGCTCACGTATTGGGTTTTCCCCGGCTCAGCTGCTCCTGGCCACTTACGCCGATGACACCGCCATGCTGGCGTCTCATTTTTCACTGCAAACTGCCTCCAATGCAGTCCAGGAATGGCTGCATGCAATTGAAGAATGGACTGCCAAATGGAATGTGCCCATTAACTCCTCAAAGTCAGCCTGTGTAACTTTTTCCCTGCAGCAACTTGCACAGGTCTGACTTTTGATGGAAACCCCATCAGCAATGTCACATCGCACTGCTACCTGAGAGAACACCTGGATCGGAGACTGACCTGGAGGGCCCACATCACATCGGTCAAATTTAAGTCCCTGGCGAAGCTAAAAAAGCTCGACTGGCTCTTCCACTCCAACAAGCTACAAACGAGCTGTAAGGCCCTTCTAATCAAAGCCATACTAGCTCCAACGTGGAATTATGCCATCCAGGTGTGGGGAACTGCCGCCAAATCCCAGCTCAATAGGCTCCGAGTGGTCCAGTCGAGAGCTGCACGTCACGCATCTGGGCTCCCCTGGTACGTGACGAACAAGGTCATCGAAAGGGATCTGAAAGTTACCCTTCTTGGGGATCAGATCAACTTTCACAGCAGCCGTTATGCCGACAGGCTTGTGGTCCATCCGAACCGACTGGCAAACATGCTAGTAAACCCCATCTCCCTCAGAAGGCTGAAGAGGGTACACCCCAGCGATCTCCCTACCCGGAGGATAATATAACACACTTTGTAATTAATAACTAGATTAATCTTTCCTTTCTGTACTTAGTAATTAAGAAACCACTTTGTCTCATATACCCTTTATATACTCAATAGGTTAAGTTCAGAGGAATTGACTGAACGATTCCTTTTGGAACCTTTTAGGTTGCCTAAAGTTATTGGGTTGACAACCCAAGGTTGCCTAAAAAGTAATTGCGGATTTTCAATTATTGGGTTGCCTAAAAAGTAAAAAGTTATTGGGTTGCCCAATAATTATTGCCCAAAAAGTAATTGCGGATTTTTATATAGTCGGCGTTGACAACCCAAGACTGTCCAAAAAGTAATTGCGGATTTTCAATTATTGGGTTGCCTAAAAAGTAAAAAGTTATTGGGTTGCCCAAAAATTATTGCCCAATAAGTAATTGCGGATTTTTCATATAGTCGATGACAACCCAAGACTGCCCAAAAAGTAATTGCGGATTTTCAATTATTGGGTTGCCTAAAAAGTAAAAAGTTATTGGGTTGCCCAAAAATTATTGCCCAATAAGTAATTGCGGATTTTTCATATAGTCGATGACAACCCAAGACTGCCCAAAAAGTAATTGCGGATTTTTATGTAGTCGGCGTTGACAACCCAAGACTGCCCAAAAAGTAATTGCGAATTATTGGGTTGCCTCAATAGTAAAAAAGTTTTTGGGTTGCCCAAAAAGTAATTGAGGATTTTTATAAGTCGGCGTTACCAACCCAAGGCTGCCCAGAAAGTAATTGCGGATTTTCAATTATTGGGCTGCCTAAATAGTTAAAAGTTATTGGGTTGCCCAAAAATTATTGCCCAATAAGTAATTGCGGATTTTTCATATAGTCGATGACAACCCAAGACTGCCCAAAAAGTAATTGCGAATTATTGGGTTGCCTCAATAGTAAAAAGTTATTGGGTTGCCCAAAAATTATTGCTCAATAAGTAATTGCGGATTTTTCATATAGTCGATGACAACCCAAGACTGCCCAAAAAGTAATTGCGGATTTTCAATTATTGGGTTGCCTAAAAAGTAAAAAAGTTGTTGGGTTGCCCAAAAATTATTGCCCAATAAGTAATTTCGGATTTTTCTTATAGTCGCCGTTGACAACCCAAGGTTGCCCAAAAAGTAATTGCGGATTTTCAATTATTGGGTTGCCCAATAAATATTGCCCAAAAAGTAATTGCGGATTTTTCTTATAGTCGCCGTTGACAACCCAAGGTTGCCCAAAAAGTAATTGCGGATTTTCAATTATTGGGTTGCCTAAAAAGTAAAAAAGTTATTGGGTTGCCCAAAAAGTAATTGCGGATTTTTCCTATAGTTGGCGTTGACAACCCAAGGTTGCCCAAAAAGTTTTTTTTTTTTTTTTATTATTGTTTATTAAGGCATACGGGGAAATCTGGGTACCCCTTTGTGACCTTTGTCTCTATTAATTCAGCCCATTTTGGCGCGCCGGCTTACTATGGTATAGTTTGCTTTGTCTAGTTTAACAATAATTACATAACAATCACAGATAACAATAAAATTTTTTGATAAGCATCAGCTTCTGCTGACCCTTGTCAAAGGAGATCTGGAGATGAGATCTCTCGGTTGCCTTCTGTTGAGCCTCCTTGGTGGGCGAGATCTGGTTAGGGCGCTAGCCAGCCGATTTTTATGGCGCTCCAACCTGTCATGGTATCGACTCGAGTGCTGGTTTATCTCATCAAACACCGTCGCAAGTTTGAGGTCTCTGTGCAGGGTGGTGTTTCGCACAAACCACTCGCAGCCGGTGATGAGTCTTGTGACTTTATTCTGGATAGCCTGGATCCTTTTGATTTGGCTGTCGCATGCCAATCCCCAAATTTGGCACCCGTACTTCCAGTTTGGTGCTATGATCTGTTTGTAGATTGTCAACTTGTTAGAGAGTGACAATTTACTGCGCGAACAGAGTAGCCAGTAGTGCTTCGCCACCTTAGCACGTAAGCGCGTTCTGATGGCAGTCACATGCTTGGCGAATGTGAGTCTGCGATCCAGCAGCACTCCAAGGTACTTTGCTGCGTTCGGCTGTGGTATGGGGGCTTCCTCGATGTAGGTGGTCGGTGGCGTTCGCCGCTTTAGGGTATAGCAGACGTTGGTGGATTTACTGCTATTTATGCCTATGTTCCAGCGCCTTGCCCATACCGAGAACCGATCAGCACAGTTCTGGATACCATCGGCTGCGTCGTGCTCGCATCGGGACCTGTATGTGACGCACACGTCATCGGCAAATGTGGCCAACATAGATTCCCTGTATAGGCTTAAATCTGGCTGCGGCATGTCATGGCTATATAGGCAGTAGAGCAGGGGGCCAAGGACACTACCTTGTGGAACTCCAGCTGCCACATTATGTTCGGTGGAAAGTGTTGAGTGGAAACGCACAGCGAATCGCCTTCCTTCCAGATATGATTTTAGTAATCCGAAATATGGAGCAGGTAGCGTCTGTTTAATTTTAACTTGGAGTCCAATATGCCACACTCGATCAAACGCTTCTCGAATGTCCAAGAAGAGGCTGTTGCAATATTCCTTATTGTCGTAAGCAGTCAGTATTTGCTCGACGACCCGATGGAGCTGCTCGACAGTGCAGTGGCCAGCACGAAAACCGAACTGGTGCTCAGGGGTAATCCCCTGGGCTTCCATGATCCTGACCATAACCCAATAACCATAACCCAATAACTTTTTGTCAACGCCGACTATATAAAAAATCCGCAATTACTTTTTGGGCAACCCAATAATTATTGGGCAACCCAATAACTTTTTTACTTTTAAGGCAACCCAATAATTGAAAATCCGCAATTACTTTTTGGGCAATAATTTTTGGGCAACCCAATAACTTTTTACTATTTAGGCAGCCCAATAATTGAAAATCCGCAATTACTTTCTGGGCAATAATTATTGGGCAACCCAATAACTTTTTTACCGACTATATGAAAAATCCGAAAAATTACTTTTTAGGCCATCCAAGAATTTAAAATTCCGCAAATCCTTTTTATGCAACCTTGGGTTGTCAACGCCGACTATATAAAAATCCGCAATTAAAAAAGTTATTGGGTTGCCCAATAATTATTGCTTTTTGGGCAACCCAATAACTTTTTTACTATTTAGGCAGCCCAATAATTGAAAATCCGCAATTACTTTTTGGGCAACCCAATAACAATAACAATTTACTTACTACGTAACAAATTTGAGATGCTCATCTCCTGGCTCTCGTCAAGGAGGACCGTGAGATGAGATCCTTCGGCTGTCTCCTGTGGAGCCTCGTAGGTGGGCGAGCTCTAGTTAGTGCCTTGGCTAGGTGATTTCTATGACGCTCTAACCTGTCGTAGTACCGGCTAGAGTGCATGTTTATTGCCTGCAAGACAGTGGCTAGCTTAAGGCCTTTGTGCAGGGTTGTGTTCCTTACGAACCATTCGCAACCGGTAATCATCCTGGTGATTCTACTTTGGGCAGCCTGAATACGACAGATTTGGCTGTCGCAAGCCATGTTCCAAATTTGACAGCCGTACCTCCATATTGGAGCTTGTTGGAGAGTGACAATTTACTCCGATCCAGGATTACTCCTAGATATTTGACTGAGTTCGACTGGGGGACAGGGTTACCATTAATGAGCACAACCGGTGGTGTTCTCCATTTAAGCGTGTAGCACACATTCACGGATTTGTCACCATTGATGCCAATGCTCCAGCGCCTTGCCCATTCCGCAAATGTTGATGCGAAGTCCTGGATGCCGTCAGCAGCATCGTGTTCGCAGCGGGACCTGTAGGGACGTCCCGGGTAGCGATAGGGTCATAGCTGTACAAGCAGTAAAGCAGAGGACCGAGTACACTTCCCTGTGATACTCCGGCTGCCACATTATGCTCATTTGAGAGAGCCGATCAAACGCCTCACGTTCATCCAGGAAGAGTGTGTTGCAGTACTCCTTGGTTTCATAAGCCGATAGAATTAGCTCGACCACTCGATGTAGTTGTTCTACCGTACAGTGTCCAGCACAAAAACCAAACTGATGCTCGGGCGGGATGCCCTTGGCTTCCATAATCCTCACCATCCGGGCAGCAATCAGTCTCTCAAACACCTTCGCGATCGAAGGCAGGAGACTGATTGGCGGGTAGGACTTAGGGCTCTTTTCAGGCTTGCCAGGTTTGTGAATCATGGAGATTCCAATGTGGAGGGAAGTATTGCAGCCTTATCTCAAAGAAATTGATAAGATTCTGTTAATAAACCTGCATTCTACCGTTAACTAAGCTCACTTGGAAGCTTGCTTTCTGCTAAACAATTTTGATCCCAATAGCAACTGCAAATAGAAGAAGAGCAAAACCAGCTAAGCATGTGTTTGCCAGGCAAAGGTGAAGAGTTCGTAGAGCTCGCCTCCCCTCTCTGTCTCTCACTCTGGCCAGCTTGTACTCGCAACTGCGTATATGACTTGCATGACACGACCGCCGCGCCGGCCGAAATCCTCATAAATTTATTGCCATTGACACTTTGCGGCGGCTAAATCCTGGCCTGGCCTGCCATAATTTCACGGCAATGCCATAACTTAAGCAACGAGCCGCGCAGAAAGCAGCGACATATGCAGAAGGAGGCCGCAATAAAAGCGCATAAAAAGCAAATAAAAAACAGGCTCGAAGAAAAGGAACAACAAGCGAACGGCAAGAAGAAGCAGACGAAGCAGAAGAAGTTGAAGAAACGCTACGCTTATTGTGTGATAATCGCATATGGTTTATGTTAATTTGAGAAATGATAAAAATATTTCGCTTATCAATTTTAATCATCATAATCGTCGCGTTGCCATCGTCGACGCGACGCAACGAGACACACACACACACACGCACGCACGCAGCCAGAGCTCGCACCCCAGGTTGCCAGGCACACAAGCCTCGCATGGGCACAGCACGCGATCCGGATACATTGCTGCAGTTTGTTGTTGTTGTTGCTGTTGCTGCTGCTGCATGAGACTCTTTTAGGCATAATGTGGCGCGCGTAAATTTCGTATACCACAATCGTTTGGGGCAACTGGGTAATCGGAGGAGCGTCTGGCCAGGGTCTGGTCTGGTCTGGTCTGGAGTGAAATACAAACGAGGTACGCGTTGGATAACGCATATATGCGCGAACAACGCAGCCATCGTCAAGATTGTTGCGCCGCTTGCCAGGGGCGTAGGCAAGGGGGTGCAAGAAATGCAAGAATCTAAGCAAATAAACTTGTTTTATATCGATTTAGTGGGCGCAAGTGGGCGTGACTGGACTCTAAAACAAACTTGTCATAGTAATACATATGAGTACCAAATTTGGTAGTCCTAGCTCCAAGGAACTCTAAGTTCTACGCGTTCATACATACTTTGTAGACTCAAAGTTGACTTCTACTGCCTGTAACCGACATTTTTGCTTGAAACAGAGTCGTAATTCTCATTGTTCCCATAAGTAACCCCATTAGGTACATGAGCTCCACTCAGACCCCTGTGGAAACTTACCTGCCCACGCCACTGTGCACTGTTTGCCGCCGCTTGTCATTGGCCCGGGGGCCTGGCCTACTGTGGAGCCTCAAGACAGCAACACATTCATAATTTCTTCCGATTTGTATCGTTTTAAACATTTTAAATTGATTAAAATGCGATAAATCATAATCGCCCTGTGTGTGTGTGTGTGTGTGTGTGTGTGGGGAGGGGGACTGGAAATCGAAGCGCGACTGCGACGCAGACTGGAATTGGGCTTGGAACTGTGTCTGCGCGTCTGCGCGTCGGGTGATGGAACGATTTATGAGCCTTGAACATAATAAAGTGTTAACGGAACGAGTTATTAAGGTAATCTGAATGCGCATAAGTTAATAAAAGCTCGCTGCACTTTCCTCAAGCCGTAGGCCGACCAAGTTGCAAGTTGTGTCTAAGGTTGCATAGGGCCTGCCTCGGGCTATGTATGAACGTACATACGAACGTACGACGGACCCACAAGATGTCGAAAAATATAACATAAAACGACCACACGTACGTCTCCCATGCTGCACAGCAGGACATCGCCATGGGGCAAGCAGAAGGGGGTGAGAGACGCGACTGTGGGGACGACGAGAAAAAACATAAACGCCGTGTCTTGTGAGCAGAACAATCAATAAATTTGAACACGTGAGCGGGACGCGAATGCGGACAACAACAAAAACAAGAGGAACGATCACAACGCGATAAGTGATCGCCGTGTCGAGTGATTGGGCAGAAACAACAAGGAAAACTTGTGGTTATTAGTTGACTGAGTTAAGAGCGCAGTTTCCTGGGGGAAGTGGAACATAAGGTAGAGATAGATAGAGGATCTATTAGATATCCAGGGTAGATAAAAAGATAATACCAAACATAGTATTAAGGTAGGAACTTGAAGGTGCTGCTATTTATTTAAGAATATTTGTGTAATTGAAAATGTGATCTATTCCAAATCCCGAAAGATTTCCCCTTCAATAACAATCACCAAAATTATACCAATTGCTTGTATCGACATCATCCACTATAATTGGCTCCCGTCGTGCCGTGGAGGGTCCATAGAGATTGTAACGCCTGGAGCCAGCAACCACCTCCCTATAACGTCGCACCGGAGTGCGTGACATATGCAACTCCATGAGATCCCATTCGTTGAGGTCCTGAAACACGGAGCGTATCATGTGCATGCGACTAAGCAACTCCGTTTCGCGCAATCCCTCGTATTTGCGTCCCGTGCGCGCACGAAAGGATTTGTACACCTCACTCTGCTGCTTCATTTCGGTGGCTGCCTGCAGCTCCTTGCGGTACAAGGCGCGTATGCCACGCCCCAAGTGGCGTATGTGCTCAAAGTCGCGTATATTGAGAGCAACCAACGCAATGGCATCCAGATTGAGCAGCTTGTGCCCGTCAATGTAGTTCTCCCGAAAGGTTTGCTAGGGGGAAGGAGAACTGAGTAACTCCAGGGATAGCTCCCTCCTCCACTCACCTCATACTCCGGATAACCGAAATCGATTAACCAACTGGCTACATCATTGATGCTCCACTTGAAGACCTCAGTGCGTGCCTGTGCATCCACAACAGCGGCGCAGAGATTAAACAACGAATCCGGCGAGGCCTTAAAGGATACAGGCACATCATGCTTATCGTACTCCACATCGGGATACATATAGCTGGGATAACGAAATGTGAAATCCTGCTCATCATCACAGTCGTCTGGCTCGGTTATGCTTAGACTTTCAATATTGCCAAATCCGCTGCGTAAACGCGGCATCGATCCCAATCTCATCGATGTCGACCCCGACGACGAGGCCGAACAGGCCGAGGAAGCCTTTGACGATGCGGCTGACAGCGATGCCATTCCAACTGAAACTACCATTGCGACGAGGACTTTTGTCGACTGCGACCTAAGTTAACCCAAATACGGTTGCCCCCAAGTCGTTGCGATTGCGGTTTCCTCCCTACAAAGTATCCTGTTCGTGTTTTGTTTACATTGCTTGCTTGCGTTTTCTTATACGCTTTCCCGGCGGCGGCATGACGAGTTGACTAGGACGTGGGAGTGAGCTGAAGATAGAGCAAATCCTTCTTTTATTATGGTTTAGTGGGAGAAGACAAAGTTAATGCAAGAGGCTAAGTTATTTATTCCATTTTATTGTAGTTTTTGTAGTTCGCAAAGTCCTAAGGTCCTAAGGTCTTAAGGTCCAAGGTTTTGTGTCTTGATTCTCTTGGAGTTACCCTTCTAATGTTGTAGAGTTTAAAGTTTCCTACAGCATTTTCATCCTTATCTTTAACACCTTTATTCCTTTCCATTTTCTTCAGTGTATCTAAGCTCCTTCTATGCCCTACATTAACTTCCTTCCGTGTCCTTCTTTAACTTCCTTTTCCCGTGATTGCATTTGCATATCCATTGTTGTTTTTCGGGGTCGATTGGAGCCCCTCCACTGCCGTCGTGCTATGCTACGTAACGGCACGCCAGGAATACGATTACTAATAAAACAAAAAAAAAAAATAAAAAACAAATTACAACTTGCATTTATTTTGGTCGATTCAATGTGCCACAAAAGTTTCACTTGCGTTTTCCATAATGAGTCAGGAGCAAAAAAAAAATAAAAAGGTTTCCAGGAATGCGCCTGGATTTATGTCGAGATATCACTCAATTTGTCGACAAATTACCCAAGACTTGCCCGACCAGTGTGGGGAAAAGAGATAAAACATACTCGATGCGATAGCGTCGGCCTGCATGCTCCGCCCACTTGAATGGATCGCTCGCATTGGTTGCCAGCTGCCATGCTGCCTCGCCACAAGGTGTAGGCGCTAGGGAGCTCTCTTCTCGTTGTGTGTGTGCGTGCGTCTGTGTGTGTGTGTTTTTATGTGTGTGCCTTTGCTCTCTTCGCTGTGTGCGCGCATGTGGAGAAATCGGTAAACAAATCTCAATAGCGATCAACGTACTTGTGCGATCAGCGGCTGAGCTAATGACACTACGGTCTCCCCCTATGCATGTGTGTGTGTGTGTAAGTGTGTGAGTGTGTGCGTGAGTGTGTGTAAACAACAAGCGAAATGAACCTAACCGAATCGCAGCGTGCAAAGCAAGTTTCTCAGGCAATCACTATGGGCAAAAGTGACAAAAATATAGCATACATTTTTTTATAAAATTTAAGAGATAATTTTGAAAATTAAAAATAAGATGAGAAAAACCAAATTTGTATAACTCTTTACCAATTTATTAAACGCTTTTAAGTTTATCAAGTGGTAAATATTACCATGAAACTTAAAGGAAATTCTACCGATTTAAAAAAAAATTTAGATGAAGATTTATTACAAAGATTTTTTGCAGAGTGTAAGTAGAGTTCTTCTCCTTATTTGTACAGGAACTACATTTTCTTGCTTGCCAAGTTTTACACACATTTTCCCCACTTTGCCCCACTGTGTTGATCGCCGAGATTTACGTTAACACAATACTTATTCGTGTGCGCCCAACGGCAATCGATGATCGCTGCTGGTTGGGTCTGCTCCCGGTTCGAATCCATTCAGTTCCGTGTGGGTTGTCTTAGCAAACGGTTTTGATTCCGCTGCGCATACCCCCTTTCGATCGAATTCTATACGAGCTTAGCTAAAGCGACGGTTTTTGTTTTCTTGTTTTTTGACATGATCCAGTGATCTAGCGTGAAACAAGCCGTGTTAATTTGCCATAAGAATCTGTCATAAAACTGCCATAATATCGAGCAATGCTGCTACACGAAAGCCCCAACATGGAACAGAGTGTGCCCGAGAATCTGAGCACTCATGTTTTCAATGAGTGCAAAATGAAGTTGCTTTCCCCAAGTCATGATCCTGTTGACAGTGAAAATGCTTCCAATACCAATGTGAACAGTGATTCGCCAAACAAAGATTCCCAACTGAATCAATGTTCAAATCCGAACTCGAACTCAACACCTTCATCAAGTGATTCCAGCTCTACCAAAGTGAAATTAAGTTTCAGTGTCGATCGTCTGCTTGGAGAAGAACGTAACGATCCTTGCGATGATCCTCGCACCTCTCATGCCCCCAATCAATCGTCGCGTCAATGCTGTGATGCCACTGGGATCTATTCCTGCTGCACTTTCCCCAGCTGTTTTCCACAGACCACCGAAGCTGCCAAGCAGCCTGCTATCTCCTCGCCACAAGCTTATGCCTATGCCGGATTGGATAAGTTCTATCCGGGCTTATACATGGATTACAAATCAATTTTGAGACCCACACCCATTCGTGCTGCCGAGCATGGTAAGAAACGAGCTTAATCTTGTATCAAAGAACTTTCAAGAAAAGGCTCTGTTATCTATTCTAAGAGTTCCCCAATACCCTTTTAATCTACAATACATAAGGCGTAACAAGATCCTTGAAGCAAATCGGGATAGTCTATAAGCTCACTATAAACTCTTGATCATTGAAGATCGGGAAGAAATGCACAAAGTAGAGTTTATTTTGAATTTTAAGAGACACTTACAGAGGACCTTCTCGTAGCAGAACTTGTAATTATTAACTCAAGAAATTTTCTTTGCGATATCCACAAAGCAATAAAGAATTTCCTAACTGCCAAAAAAATTTCAAAGAATTCTAAGAGATATACAAAAAAGCATAGTATATTATAAATTGGAATATCCACTTACAGGACCTTCTGCATTTTCTTGAAAATTGTCTTAAATCACTCATTTCCCATTACATTTCTTAAAAGTCCCCCATAAAACAACCTAACGAAATATTTCAAAATATTTCAAATATTTTTAGATACTCGAATACCTCTCAAGTCCGCAACAAAGTTCAACATTCTTTCATTGGCTCTCTGTTTCAGTTCAGCGATCTAGCCGCTCTGTCATGATCAAAAGATCCGCTTGCGAAGTTTTCCCATTTGCCAATCAAAAATTGCCTTCACTTTGTTCGATGATTATAAACTGCATTTGCGAGCGCATTGTAAAAACAAAAAGATTGTAAATGAAAATTTACATTCCGCGGAAGAGAAGGAAAACAACAAAGAGAGGAAAAACATGAAACACTTTTCTCCTATCTTGTACCAAATGGCAGACTCGTAAATTGTGCGTTTTTATTGGAATTATTAGTTGATCTGTGTCTGTGGCCATATTGTGCAATATTATTGTAGCCAACTGTTTGCTTGACGAAACCAATTTGTTTGCATTGGAAAACGTATTCAGATTCCGATTGGGAAAAATCGACCAAAACCCCAAAAACGAAATGAACGAAGTCGACATCTTATTTACGTTACTTCCTGCTGTTTTGTATAATCTGGGGACGACTCATGGACTCGTCTGCACTTTGATCTTGTTTATATGAAAAATAGTGAGAAATATATTTTGTATATTGTGATGGAATGGGATTCGATTGGGTTGGGTTGGATTGGGTTGGACTGGGTTGGACTGGTATGGTTCAAGTTGTTTCGGCCTGCTTTGTTTTATATACAATTTTCTTATCAAGAGGGTGTTAAATAGCTGAGAGAGGCCCCAATCGATGTTGACGGCGTTGACGTCTCTGGCCGGAAGTGAGTGTTACACAATGTCAACATATTGCCGAGGTTTGTGAAAGAATGAAGGGTGCTAGAGATGAGAGGAACGGAAATCGATAAAGGGCAAGAAATCGATAAAGGAAATCAGTAAACTTTCTTTTCAAGTGGGTTGAATATTTAAAAATAATTTTATAAAAATAAAAAGTTATTCTTTGCCCACTCGACTTGATTCATCCCAGCCAAAATCCTGAAATGATATCATGCCAAAATAATCGACAAGCAATTATCGCCAAGAAATTAGCACCTCAATGCGATAAATTTGCCAATCCGATTGACGTGAACATTTATGAAAATTATTATGAAAATTAAACGATTTCCAAACAGATTATCGAGAGTAAATCGCCGCGAGGGCGAAAATGAAATGCCAATTAGCACGTGGCATAAAGCACGGAAAATTCGACATTTCCTCAATCAGCGGCGAATAAACGAAGCGAATGCGATTTGAAGTGTTTCATCAATCCAGGGCTACATTAAATAAATTAAATTCAAAAGAACAAAAAGCAAATTAACAACAATTTATGAACAAATTAGCGCAAAAGCTGTACAACTTAAGTGAAGAAGAAGGCGCAAGAAAAAAAAATGAAACGAAATTGGTAAAAAGCGATTGAAGCTCGTTTGTTTATTTGCTTGAGCAATTGGTCCGTCAGGCCGTCAGTCAGTCGATGCAGACGGAACAGACGGAACAGACGGAGGCTAAAGGCCTATCCATCTAATCGTTTGGCTATAATGAATTGTTCCGTTGGCCAAGAGGATGGATGGGGCTAGAACTTTGGGGGCGCCGTGCTGTGGTTATGGCTGCGTCTGCGTCTGCGGTTGCAGCAAGTGCTGCCGTTTAAGTTAATGACGCGACTGACTTAATGACTAACTGACCGATCGGCGAACTGAGTGAGTGAGTGACTAACTGAGCGACTGGCTAACTGACTGATTGAAGCTATGTACGGTATTTGTGCGGGGCCAAGTGAGGCCAACTATTTACATAGCCACCCACTGTGGTGGCCCAGGCTCGCATGGGGCTGCCCGTGGTGCCAGAGTTATGCCACATTCTGTGGCAGTGCGAGCGAGAAGGCAAGCTACACAGTTTGTGATGGATTGATCGCATCGCATCGCACATCATAAAAAACGCACAATCCACAACAGTCACAGTACGTTCTTTGGCTTGGCTGCTTCTCTCTTTCTCTCTCTCTCTCTCCCCTTCTCTCTCTCTCTCTCTTGCTTTCTCTGTCTGCTGCTCGGGTGTTGAGTACTTTGTTTGATTGTTTTCCTTTCTGCCTGGCGATCATCGATCGATCGATCGATCCATCGTTCGTTCGTTGGCGCATCTCTTGCTTCCCTCCCTCTCCCTCTCCCTCTCTCTCTTTCTCTGATCTGTTTGTATTTTTGGAAAATACTGCGGGTTGGGGCCAATAATTTGGCGCCACTTGCCTAATTAATTTACAATTTATATGTTAATCCAATTTGCTTGTGTGTCTTCTCCAGTCTTCGCTGGTGTGATCAATGATCGACACCCTGTGTGTGTGTAAGTGTGTGTGTCTTGGGGCGCCATCTATGTCATGCTGTTTTTATATCTTCGCGTCGAAGTTTGTCGTATTCCCAACAGCAGGTGCGCTTTCACTGACCCAGGGCAACTAAGGATCGTCTAATGATCGATTCAAGATCGTCTCAAGATCGCTTACAGATCGTCTAAAGATCGTCTATATATCGTCTAATGATCATCTAAAGATCGTTGAATGATCATCTAAAGATCGTTGAATGATCTTTTTAAAAAATTGTTTCATGATCGCTTGCAGATCGTCTATACCTCCGAAGTTGTTCATCGCTTAACTTCAGTCCGATTTCCGCACATCATTTTGATTGGTTATCGATCGAGCTTATCGCCAAGTGATGGCATGTTACGGTGTCTTATGCTAATTTACGCCAATTGAATGAAACCACACAAATTTAACGATCCGTTATGCTATATCTAATAGAATCAAATTCCAAACTTGATTAGGCTTGAAATTATACAAATTTTACGATTATTTTCGACTAATTTAACTTATCTGCATAAACAAATGCGATCGCACGATCAATTGAGTTAGATATAATTTATAAATTTGGATAAACAAAAAACGATAGATACTCTTTAAAATTGAGTGAAAATTAGAGACGTAACATTCATTCAAAATCGAAATCGGACTTCTTGAGAAATTTAAATTATCATTTTTCAGAAAAATCCAACTTAAGCAAAACTCGTTTATGATATTATTTAGGCAACCTTTTCTGTATTCTTACTTTACCTCACTCTCTCTCTCTCGCTCTCTGGCCATTTTGAACTTGCATTCCTGGGAATGCACTCGAGTGTTTATCTAGAACAGAAATGAACTCGGAAAATATTCGCAAAGCCGTAAATACGCGTTGGGAATGCAAATAAATCGATATCAGGTCATGAATTATTGCCCACAAATAATGCGAGTGAATGGAGAGAGAGAGAGAGAGCGCGAAAGGTGAAGTGAATGATTTAAAATGCCCCCCCAAATGATCACAACTCATTAAGATATTTACCGCATTCAGGGGCATATTTACAAATGTATCTGCGTGTATATTTCTTTTGGTATCCACAAGATGCGGCAATTAAAGCCGCAGCGAAGGTGTTGAAAACCAATGGAAAACTCATTATACGAACTGGCGGCAGTTGACACAAGCCAAATGCCGCCAATTAAGCTGCAGATGCTGCACTTGTAGATACAATACGCCCGCAGCAGATACACCTCACAGATACAGATACAGTTAGAGATCGAGATCGAGATACAATTGCAGCGATTGCAGCGCATTTCCGTTGCAATGTAAATACGCCATGAGATCGCTTGAGTTTTAAGTAAATAAAATGCACTGTGAAAAATAATTGGACGCCTGCGGCGTGCGCACACAAACAAAGTGTATACGCTGGAAGAAAATTGAAGGAAAATTTGGGTAGGAAATTTGTGCGCACAGTTTATAAAAAATCAATAAAAGTGCATAAACTAGTTTAGTGCGAGAAAATGATTAGCTAACAAGTTCAGACACGCACGAAACGTATTTAAAAAACATTTAGTTAGGCAGCAACAACAGCTCTTCCTGCACCCTCCAACCCCGCACCCCCTTCCACCCTCTACCTGTTTGCGGTAGCATCTCGTGCCCCATGTCGTGCTCGATTACCCCAAATAATTTTTTCGCCTGCCAAGATATATTTGTTATTGTTGTGTTTCAATTGTTCCTGTTGTTATTGTTGTTGTTGTTGCACCTCTTGGCGCTGTTTGGTGTAAACAATTTGTTTTGCTCCGCAATGCTGATTATTTCCAATTAAGTGAAAATTTTATTATAAACAAACTCATTTAAATATTTTCAACGTGCGTTTTCATTGAAAATAATTTACTCAAGAAATTTTTTCTTTATGCTGCTGCCCCCGCCCGAAAAAAATTGTATTTTAATATTTTTTGGCCATTTTTAGCATTTTGGGGGAAATGCGTAAATTGTATTGCCAAATATATTATTGTATTTCCCGGCGGATATATAATCGCGGATGTCGGGTGCCAAGTTGTAAAAACAGATAAAGTTCTATGAAATGCATGTTTTTTTTTTTTAAGTGGAAGGAAATAGACAAATTTTTGAAAGGTTGAAAGAAAATAATGAAATTTTTTTGAGATATTTAGTAGATGCGGGAAATATTTTAAATATTGTGAGAGATTTCACATAAATATTTCGGCACTCTGTGAAACATGAAAATGTTTTGATAAATCAAGGCTAATTTGGAAGAATTTATTTAAATTTGAAGAATATTTTAAATATTGTAAGAGATTTCAAGAAAATATTTAGACATTTTTTGAAACATGAAAATGTTTTGATAAATCTAGGCTATTTTGGAATAAATTATTTAAATTTGAAGAATATTTTAAATATTGGAATTAATTTTATTTAAACACTGTTTAAAATACGAAAAACGTGTAAAAATTTAAGAAATGATTGAAGACTTATTTGAATTTAAAAATATATGAGGATAAATTTAAAAAATTAAATTATTTTGTAATAAATAGTAAAAAAAAATTTTAATGTGTGAATCGATTTGACAACTCAAGAAAATTCTGGAAAAAATATTTTTGATAAAACTATAAAACAATAAAACAATTTGTAATCAAATTTTATAGCTTTAATCTGAAATTTAAATACTCATAAGAAATTATCGATAATTCTTCATTATACTTACAGTTACCTTTCCCACACTGGCAACAAATGCACTACTGCGTTTCCATCAGCAACAGCAGCATCATCACCAGCAACAGCAACAACACCAACAGCAGCAGCAACAGCAACAACAGCAGCAACTGTTGCACCCGCAACACCAACACAAAACAGCTGCAACATTGTTGCATGGCTCAGCCACAACGGCAGCTGCAGCGCTGCTGGCGCCGCTGAACAGCCTCAAATCGCTGCAGTTAACGCAACAGCAGCGTTTTTTGGCCAAGACGGCGCAGCAACAATTTCTCGACATTCCCGCAACGTCAACAGCAACAGCAGCGAACAACAACAGCAGCAACAACCACAATGGCAATCACAGCAGCAGCAACAGCAGCGCCAACAACAACAACAACGGCGGCAGCAACAACAGCAGCAGCGGCAACAATGGCAAACGGAAGCGCTCCTGGTCGCGTGCCGTCTTCACGAATCTGCAGCGAAAGGGACTCGAGATACAATTCCAGCAGCAGAAATATATCACAAAGCCAGACAGAAGAAAGCTGGCGGCGCGCCTGAATCTGACAGATGCGCAGGTGAGACGAGATAATGCCATATATAATACATAACTTATACCCAATCCCTCCCCTCCAGGTTAAGGTGTGGTTTCAGAATCGCCGCATGAAATGGCGTCACACAAGGGAAAATCTTAAAAGCGGACACGAAAAGCAACCGCAACCCTCCGGTTCGCATATTGGTTCCGGTTCCGCTTCCAGTACGGCCAAGCCACTGCTTATACCAGGTGCCTCAATGGCTCCACCAGCCTCACACGAACCACTGGACTACTCCTCCGATAGCTGTTCCAGCGTGGAACTCAGCGACAAAGCCGACGACGATGATAATATCGAAATCGATGTGGTGGAGTAGCACATGGAGTTCTATTGTGATATGTATGAGGAATACGTAGGAAAATCTCTTGGCGAGTCATGTAGAAAACACGAATTTAAATTATTTAACTTAATTAACCCAGTAAGAGTTTTAAAAGTTTTTTTTTTTTTAATTTATAAAACACACTTAAAATATAATGTTAAATATATAAAAAATAGTTTTTTTTTTGATTATTTAAAACAAAAGAAAGGAAAATGTTTAACTTAATAAAAACAAGAATTATATAAAATTATAAAAAAATCTTTGAATTAAAATAAAATTAAAAATTTGGCCGGATCTCCAATCCTATAAAGCATTTATATTCCTAATCAGCAGTAATTGTGGATCAAACTAGCCATGTAAATCTGTGCGTTCGTCTGTCTGTCCGTCTATCTGTCCGTCGGTAAGTTCCAATGCAAGCTAGTCTCTCAGTTTTGAAGCTATCCTAATAAAATTTGGTATCCATACTTTTTATTGCTGTCCGGTGTAAATAAGTCAAATCAAGCCAGATCGGATCAATATATCATATTGCTCCCCTAGAACCCAACGTTCGATTTTTGTTACTTATATTTATAATTCAAATACAATAAAACTTTCCCCATATATGTCCGATTATGTTTTAAACAGGCTGTGAAAATTTTATTAAAATCGAACCAATATACATATAATATAGCTTTAAAAGAACCTATTGCTCGATTTTTGCTATTTCTTTCTTTGCTTTCTATTCTTTCTTTGCCCATTTTATTAATTCACTTCCCAGCGGTTTTCATGCTTGTCCATTCTTGAGAAAATATTATTCAAATCATTTTCGTATAATGAATACGTTCACACAGCTTGTTTAGAAAAACATATAGCACAGCGATTAAATCTTTCAGGCAATCATATTCCATAATTGAAATGGTTCGAATCTTTATGAAAACAAACAATTTCGAATTGAAAATTTCATAATTGATAATTGATAAAGCAACATATTCGTAGTATTAATGGGGCCCAACATCGTAGCACAAACTGATGGCCATCTGTTAGTGCGCTCTTCCTCTCTCTCTCTCTCTCTCTCTGGTTATCTCTCTCTCTCTCTTTCTGCTTGTCTCTGGCTACATAAACAAAAAGAAGCCCAACACGCAATGCCATTTTCTTGAGTATTTTTTCAGCACATCAACAAAAATATAAGAACGAAAATTTTAATTAGGCGCTTACCGCTGCGATCAGCAGAAATTCGGAACTGCGACGAGAGACCTTCTAATCTAGACTATGATACCCCAAACCCGATACGCGATATGCGATATAGCGACGACGACGACGAGCGCAACGAAAGGCGACAGCAGTTGGTCAAGCCGACGGCGGGGGAGCAGCTGCCGGTAGAGGGTGCAGCAGAAGACAGAGGAAGAAAGAGAGAGGGAGAGAGACAATTAGACGTACAGTGAGCGCGAATTGTTGACGCACGACATTGAAATATTAACTCAATTCGTAACAATATTATTATAATACTCTCCCTCGCAGCGAGTACAATGAATATGTGACTGATGTTTGGCTTAGAAGTTGACAAGAGTTTGCGAAACTTCACTTGAACTGCTGCTCAGATACCCTGCATATCTTTCTTTGTAGCACTCCGAGATCATATTCGCATGTGCTTAAAAGATATATGTTCCTTACCTTGAGGCTAAGTCCAGCAAGCTCATCTGCACACCAAGATCGTCGAGTTTTAAGTTCCAAAATAAAAAGAAGTATTCAAATTAAAACTTGTATATACTAATACACCCAACCTCAAGACTCTGTAGGGTATTCGAGGCGCGACTTGCCGCAGTTTGCTTACAATTTCTGTTGTTTTTTCCGAGCTTCGTTTGCTCAGTTTGTCGGCGTTAAGCGCGGCGATCGGTTGAATTTCAGTAAATTAAACGTGCGGCAATGTGACGTTTTAATTATAGAGCTAAAAACCGTAGAACCAAACGAAAAGTAATAATATACTTGTACAATCTATATCCGTAACAGTTGGTTACTTCTATATGTGCACAAAAATAGATCAAATAGTATGGGAAATGTGCAAGCACGTCAGCTCGAACCGCGCGGTGCGGCCAGCAGACGAAGCAGTGAGTCTTAGCTAACGCTGGATAATCCAAACAGCTATTGATATATATCTATATACTAAACCTATTCAGGTATACTGTGGAACTTTCGCTATCCCAATGCGAATCGCCGACGCGAAGATGTCGCAATGATCGTGCACAATTCCAGGCTGAGCATCAGCGAGTGGCTTAGTCTCTTGGAGCTGCAGCAATATGAAGGTTAGTCGGCAGATACCCTGTAATCTTTACACCTAAACTCACTCCCACACTCATCGTCATACAGCCAACCTGCAGATGTATGCCACAGTGGACGATGTGGGCGACATTAACGATCGCGATCTAAAACGTCTGGGTGTACGCAATCCAGCGCATCGCCAGAAGATGCTCAACAGTTTGTTGGGTGTGCGAGCCAAGCGCAGGCAGTCCATGAATCTAGAAGGTAGCTTAAACTAGTATACCCTATATATATGATGAGATCCCTAAGGATTTCCTTTCCCTTACAGCTATGCGCAGCAGTGCACCCTGTGCTGTGCCGTCTCGCAAGAGTTCCTGCCCCTTGGTCTATCTGGATGCCAACTCGAATGATAACATGACACCCGAAGGCAATGGCAGTCCAGCTGGCGCGGTGATTACCACCAAAAGTGGCAAGGTGCTCAAGCAGCTGACCTTCGATGAGAGCGCGACTATGTGAGTATAGCAAAGATATATGAATTTCAAATTTTAGACAAGACACTTGACCAAGTTGGGTAAACAAGCGAAGAAGTGAGATAAGCCGTGAGTATTTTAATCAGAGTATACCTTGGTAAGATATAAGTTCAGCTGTATTGTTGCTATTATCTAATATTGAATATTGCTATAATGAATTGAATAGTAAACCTTTCCAGTGGTTACTCCCGTTAGATCTTGAAATTTTCTCTCTCTATATCATAGAACCTGCCACTATACCTTGATATTATCTATATTTCTGAACAGATTTATAGATATCCAAGGGTACATTATATTATATATTTCAATTAAGCTTTATATAAACAATATTTCAGGAGATATCCAAAAGTTTCTTATGGTATATCTCACAATTAGTTGCAGAGTTTTGGCATTTTCAAAAGTAAAGCCCTCTAGGAGCGGAAAGTAACCAAATTTCTCGAGATATTTATGAATATCTAAAAGTTTCCTACAGTATTGGGTATAAAACTTAGCAAGGTTCAAAATTTATCAACAAATGCCCCCCAACGAGTTCCACACAAGTTCCACACGGCCACACTCCGATAGCAACCCTGTCTTTTTACTCTCTCTAACCTCACATGAAACTAACTGTTTTCAATAACAAAAAGTCTGCGCATGTTCCCAAAAAGAATTTCCCTAAATCGCAAAAAAAAAAAGGAAAGGAAAACAAACTCTGCGGGCGCCAGATGAGACTCGAAACAAAACACAAACAAGTTGAATCGAACAACCCTCGCAATGGCAAGGACATTGCGACTTTCAGTCAGGGTGGGCCGCAGAGCGAATTCGGAAGGCGTCGCGTACGGACAAGGAAAAGCGATAAGAAACGAATTGTGTAGCAGATAAGGCAGAAAGAAAGATATAGCAAAATTACAGAAAAATGCATAAGTTTTGAAATTTGTTAAAAAAATTAACTACATTTCGAAAACATTAGCAAAAAAAACCATTTGGCAGAGTTGCAGAGAACTTCGTAAGGGCGTGTCCTGCTTAGCGAAAAATCGTTGCAATTAAAATGGGCGTAGCAGGTAAGTGATAAAGACTTTTCAGGACAATTCATGGAGGAAAGCTTGTTGTAAACTTGAAATTTGTTAGAGTTATTTATATAGAAGTTCCAACTGAACAAACTGTTTTGTTTATTGGCAAAGTTTATATAAAATTTTGCATTTCGCTTACATTTTTTTTTTCATTTTTTGCACTTGAACTTCAGACAAAAGTTTCCCGTATACCCAACACACAGGCAAGTCCTGTGGGGAGTAAATTTCCCTTATTATGCGCCCGGCCAACGGGGGCAATGTCCACGCCACCAGGCAATAAATTACCCAAAATAAGGGAAATTTCTTACTCTCCCGCTTCCTCTCGCTCTCTTTGCAGCTATGAGGAACTGAAGCCGCGCTCCAAGTGCAACAGTCCGCATTGGGTGAACAGCGACGACGAGGACGACGACGACGACATGGAGAACGGCGGTCACAGCAGTCACGCCTCCACGCCCCTTGCACCCGCCGGCTCACCCAATCCCAATGAGCAACAGGAGGCCATAGCGTTGAAGAAGGCGCTCGAATGGGAGTTGAGCTTGGATGCACGTGAGTTGCGCTCGCATGCCTGGTACCATGGTGCACTGCCTCGCCAGCGTGCCGAGGAGATTGTGCAGCGTGATGGTGACTTCCTGGTGCGTGACTGTGCCTCGCAGCCGGATAACTATGTGCTCACCTGTCGCAGCAAGTCGCAGGTGCTGCACTTTGTGCTCAACAAGGTGAGTGGCTGGAGGGGATTGCAATCGTGCGGAATGATGTAATGACCTCAACCACTCTATTCCAGCTGGTGCTGCAACCGGAGACGGTGTACGAGCGTGTGCAGTATCAATTCGAGGAGGATGCCTTCGATACGGTGCCCGATTTGATTACCTTCTATGTGGGCTCAGGCAAACCCATCTCAGCCGCATCGGGTGCACTCATCCAATATCCTTGCAATCGCACATATCCCTTGTCATTCTATGGCCACAAGATTGTGGGTAATCAGTTGCACACGCAGATGCTCGCGGGATTACGTGGCCTGAGTCCCCTGAGCTCACCCATGGGCGCAGCAGGCGGAAGCATCTTTCGTTATGGTGAAACGGTTACCAACTCAGCTCCGCCGCTGCCACCGGCTGCTACGCCTTCCAGTCCGCATTGCTCGCCGCCGCGTGTGCGTCGCGAGGTGCCGCCACCGCGTTTGCCCTGCAAGAAGCAACAGCGCTCGCAGAGCCTCACGCCAGCACAGGCCATGGTGGTGTGCAACATCAACAAGCAGCAGGAGCAGCAGCAGCAGCAGCAGCAGCTGCAGGCAGGAGTGGTGGATTCAACCAATGGCCATGGCATGGCACGTTTTCAGACCATTGCACGCTGCAATCCCACCAGCGATTTGCAGTTGCAGCCACAGCACTTGGAGCAGAAGTTCAGCACACAATCGCTGCCACGTCCGAGCACCTCGGCGGCGCAGGCGCTGCGGCAACAGGCGGCGGCACGCATGTGCAACATGGCCACACGCAATGCCAGTTTGGATATGCCGGATCGACCACCAAGTCCGCCGCCCAAGCCGCGCAAGGAACCCATGGCCGCGGCGGTGCTGGCGTATCAGGCTAGCGGCTCCGATTCGGGCAATGGATCGGGTGATTCGGCGCCTGGGGATGTCAGTGAGCTGAGCAGCTTGCAGCGTGGCGGCGTCATCATTAAGAATCCACGCTTTATGACCAACTCCGCCTCCAATGGCACGCTGAAGAGCTTCACGGAGTTCGACGCCCTGGCTGCGGAGGAGCAGCTCTTTACGCTGCCCATTGAGGAGTTTAAGCTGGTAAGGATTAAGGAAATGAATACAACATTTACAGGGTAACTTATGTGGCAATCCCTTCCTTACCTTACAGTGCAGCAAATTCGACTTTGAGAACTTTAGCACTTTGCTGCTGCCATCGGTGGAGAACAAGCCCCTGGATGGAGATGCGCTGAACACCTTCAAGATGATGCTGCTGGAGACGGGACCCAAGTTGCTGGCGGAGCACATAACACGCATTGATATTGGACTCTTTCTGGATGAGCCCGACGATGAAGCGGATTCCTATTTGAGTTGCTCGGGTTTGGAGCTGCTCACTTTGCCGCATGGTAAGGTCTTTCGCGATGACCTCATCGAGCGGACGCAGTGCATCAAGCTGATGGTGGCCGTCACCATACTTACCTGTCAAACGGATTTGGATCGCGCCGAGCTGCTCAGCAAGTGGATACAGGTGGCGGTGGAGACGAAAACTGCGTTGGGTAATCTCTTTGGTTTCTGTGCCATCATGTTGGGTCTGTGCATGCCACAGGTGAGTAACGCTTGGATACCCTGTAAGTTCGAAAGTGTACAAACTCAATTTGTAGATACAAAAACTGGACCAAGCCTGGCATATACTACGGCAACGTTATACGGATAGCGCCTTCACGTTCGAGGCCAAGCTGCGACCTACGTTGAGTTCCATGAATGAAGCCTCCAATCCGCAGGCACCCAACACCACTGTGCCCCATGTGCTGCTCTATGCGTTGCTCATCGATCGACCCGTACTGGATATTATCAATCATGGCAATATCGATGAGCGTCCGCCGCTTTATAACACCTGCATAGCGCCTTGGGAAAGCAAGGCGGATGATTTCGGCATGTCCATTAATTTTCAACACTTGGACGCATCGCGTGGATTTCTCAAGAATTTGGAACTATTTCGCAAGAATGCCAAAATCATATTGGAGGAGGCCAGCTCTAGGCTGGACGAGCTACTGGCGGATGCTTTTCGGTAGGTAGACAAGGAATATATATACATATTCCTAATCCAATCTGTTGCTCTTCCCACAGCACCGAGTTCCATGTAAAGTTCCTGTGGGGCAGTTCGGGTGCCACGGCCAAGGCGGAGGATCGACACGGCAAACTGGAGAAGGTGCTAACCCTGATGGCTGATAAGTTTTGCAGCGTCAGCGCTTAGATTAGATGTGTAAACAACGATATTATATGGACTCTAGTTTCTAAGCTTATACGTATTTAACGCCAATCAAAAGCAAACTCTATATGCATAACACATACATATATAAACACATACGTACTAGTCCCCTCTCTCTCTCTCTCTCTCTCTCTAAACACCATTTCGCCCGATTTTGTGCTGTTTCTACCTCAGCCTATTTTATATACCAAATACGATACCAAAAACAAAAAATAGAAGCACTTTTGTTACAGTTCAAATAATTTATAAAAGAATCGAAGACGAAAGATATATATATTTTAAAGTTCAGTTAAGCCAAGGGAATACTACCTATTACACGTATTGTTACATACATATGTATATCCTTTCCCCCCACCCGGATGGACGTAAGTAATCAAAAATATCGTAAAGCTAACGCAACTCTCTGAGAGAGTTATTCGAAAGAGCACAACAACACTACCAAAGGCATTTATAGTCTATAGTTCTTGAGCGACATATTCAACTACATACTTAACGTATTATACTATAGATCGGACAATATACACTTAATCAAATGTATCAGTTTTACACATGCGTACGCATAGTACATAAGTACATGATATATACAAATTTTTTTTTCAATTTTATAAGTGATAGTGCTCTAAACTATGAATAAAGGAAATATTATAAATGTGCCTGAGTTTATTTGCGGTTCATGAAGCTATACTATATGCTAAAGTGTTGTTATCGCAAGTCGGAGTAAATCTTAAGGAAATTTTTGACGCTGATAACTTCAAAGAACTATATGAATTCTTTCACAAGTTTTTCCCACACCGAGCAAAGTCTTAACCTATATACCTTTATAACCTTTTTCCAGATCTTAATTGGCTTTTAAGTAGTAAACCCATGATTAGCTCTAATCAATTGGCACATCAACAGATTTCATTTGCTAGGATTATACTTGATAAGATAATGATATGCTGATTTAAAAGCACTCGAACTAATTCCCAAATAACGATAACTCTTTAGAAAAAAAAAAAACATAATACTTGTGATTGCTAATAAACAGCGATACTACTTAGAGCCTTATCATCCACTCGAGGAGCTGCACAAGTTCAACATGAACTTAACGACTCAAGTTCCAATCCCAACGACATTCAAGCGCGAACTACGCTAACGAGCGGTTGCATTTCGGACTACGCAAAGTACTACAGAAACTTCTCTCTCAAGCTCAAAGCTGCGCAAGAGAGAGTAAGAAGAGAGTGAGAGCGCGCTTAGGCTGAGCTTTAAAGCACGCGCAATGAGCAACAACGCAGCAGCTGCTAACACTGGCAGCGGCGGCTTTCGCTGCACTCGCAAGCTGACTCTGGCCATGAGCGGCGGCATTATAATTGTTGTGATCGCATTGACCGTCGGCCTGTGCGTTGGCCTCAGCGGCGGCGACAGTGGCGCCCGAGAGGTGAGTTCGATAAGTTTATCTTTCTCCCTAAGCAGGCTATTCATTTTAGTTCACTCTCAGGACATGCCCGCTTTCAGCATTGATCATGAGGCGAACACGTTTCTACTGAATGGAGAACCATTTCGCTATGTTGCCGGCTCGTTTCACTATTTTCGTGCCCTGCCCGAGGCGTGGCGAAGTCGTTTGCGCACCATGCGAGCAGCGGGACTCAATGCACTGGATACGTGAGTTTGGAAAATTAGTATTAATTTCAGCAGGTGAACTGATAAGCTGAGCGTCGATACGTGATTGGCTTCAAGTGAACTTTGGCGATTATCGAAGTGTAGAGCACACTCAGCTGTTAAACTATGATATCTACATCGATAATTATCGATAGTACACTGCAGTGCTGCAAAACACAACTAAAGCGGACTTGCTAGCAACGAATTGTGTTGCAATACAATAATAAACAAATTATGAGTTCGAAGAGTGCATATATAGATAAAATCATATATAAACTATATCTGAAGGCTATGGCGATTAGTATGCAAAGTTGATAGCATTTCGAAAACTTTACATACTTTGAGAGTCAAGTTGAAAGGTTGCCATAAAAAGTTATACTAAATGCCAGGTAAATATGAGCTGGGTAGAGTATAAAGAAAGCGGACTAAAGTCATAGATAAAATCACAGTTAATACAGACACTAAGTCAGGCATTAATGTAGACATACATACAAATAATATACCATAATATAAAGCTGCTATAAATAAGTGCCATCCACTTTATCTCTAGCTACATTGAATGGTCGCTGCACAATCCACACGATGGCGTCTACAACTGGGAGGGCATAGCCGATGTGGTTAAGTTTCTGGAAATTGCGCAAGAGGAAGACTTCTATATAGTGCTGCGACCCGGACCGTATATCTGTGCAGAGCGCGATAATGTAAGTATAAATACATGCATACTACATATCGTTTCTTTCTCGATCTTTCACACACTCAACTGCTTCAATTGATGGCAATTGCAGGGCGGCCTACCGCACTGGCTGTTCACCAAGTATCCGGAGATAAAGGTGCGCACCAACGATGCCAACTATACGGCGGAAGTGAGCAAATGGTATGCACAGTTGATGCCACGCCTGCAGCATTTGCTCATCGGCAATGGAGGCAAGATCATAATGGTGCAGGTGGAGAATGAATATGGTGCATTTCATGCTTGCGATCATGACTATCTCAATTGGTTGCGGGATGAGACCGAGAAATATGTGAACAACAAGGCGTTGCTCTTCACCGTGGATATACCCAATGAGCGTATGCATTGCGGCAAGATTGAGAATGTATTTGCCACCACAGATTTTGGCATCGATCGCAGTGAGTAGCTGGGAATGCGAATTTATATAATATATAGTCTAAACTGTACTACTCTCTTTTAGTTCATGAAATCGAAAACATTTGGCAGCTGCTGCGTGGCGTACAACCCACGGGTCCATTGGTCAACTCGGAGTTCTACCCCGGCTGGCTAACGCATTGGCAGGAGAGCAATCAGCGACGCGACGGGCAGTTGGTGGCCAGTGCACTGAAGTAGGTTTAGCTATAAAATGGCCAGATCTGCATATAGAATAATGCTTCCTCCTTCATTCCGCAGAACCATCTTGAGCTACAAGGCCAGCGTGAATCTCTACATGTTCTTTGGTGGCACCAATTTTGGTTTTACAGCCGGTGCCAATTACGATTTGGATGGCGGCATTGGCTATGCTGCGGATATAACCAGCTATGACTACGACGCGGTCATGGATGAGGCTGGTGGCGTGACCACAAAATATGATCTGGTCAAGCAGGTAATTGGCGAAGTGTTGCCATTGCCGGAGATCGTACTAAATCCCGCCAAACGTTTGAGTTATGGCAAAGTGGAGCTAACGCCAGCACTGGAGCTGCTCTCGGCCGATGGACGTGCTGCGCTGTCTAGCGGCACACCAGTTACTGCTGTCAAGCCCAAATCCTTTGAGGAAATCGATCAGTATTCGGGTCTGGTGCTATATGAGACGCCATTGCCCAGCATGGATCTTGATCCTGCGCTTTTGCAAGTGGAAGAGCTACGTGATCGTGCACACGTCTTTATAGATCAACAACTGGTCGGCACACTGTCCAGGGAGGCACGCATCTATGCTTTGCCCTTGAGCAAGGGTTGGGGCAACACGCTGCAGTTGCTTGTCGAGAACCAGGGACGCATTAACTACGATCGCGCTAATGACACGAAGGGCATCTTTGGCCAGATTACGCTGCAGTTGCATAATGGCGGCGCTTTGCCCATAGAGAACTGGACCACTACTGGCTATCCATTGGAGGAATATGCTGTCAAGGAGTGGCTTAAACAACGCGAGGCTGCACCCAAGGCTTCAACTGTGCCCAATCAGCGTCTACTGCGCTCTGGTCCCATTGTCTATACGGGTAACTTCGATGTGCAGGAGGTGGGTGATACCTATCTCAATGTGGCCGGTTGGGGCAAGGGTGTGGCCTATGTGAATGGCTTCAATTTGGGACGCTATTGGCCATTGGCTGGACCACAGATAACACTCTATGTGCCCAACGAACTGCTGACAGTGGGACAAAACTCACTGGTACTCATCGAATATCAGCGCGCCAATAAAACCGTTAGCGGAACGGAACTGCCGGCCGTGCAATTCGATGCAGTTGCTCAAATCGATGGGGAATCGAGTGAGGCACAATAATTTCTATTCCTTTTATTCATTTATATTTTTATTCGTGATTTACAAGCGTTTCATTAGAAGCAGTTTTTGATTTTGCTTGACAAGCTGTTCATAATATAATATATATATAAATATGTATACCAATATCTGAGTATATATATACATAATATGTATGTATGCATGTATGTATTCGCTAATCTTAGCTGTTATTGTTACAATAAATCTTAAATCTTACACAAATTGTTAAACTCTCTCATCGATTTGACTGGTATATCTCGTTAGTTTATCGTAATTTAGCTCATTCATTTTACAATTGACTTTTGCGTTTCGATTGTTAGCTTTTAATTGTTCTCAGGCATTTTCTTGTTTTATTGCACAAATTTTGTAATTTTCAAAACATTTTTCATTACTTAAATTAACTAAATTTCAATACATATTGGCAAATGGAGATTCTGATTACATTTTGAAATTAATTACTTTAATAATCATATCAACTATTGTTATTTAATGTTATCTAAATTGTCAAGATTATTTTTTTAATTTTTGAACAGTTTACGAAATACATTCAGTTTATTTTCAGGCAGTGTCACATAGGAAGAAAATATAAGGTTTGTCAACTGTTTAGTTTTAAGTACATTAACTCAACGCAGACAGGTTTGTATACACATAGACACATTAATATTTCACCTATATCTGAGTTCACTTAGTTATAGCAAAGAGATTCTCTATAATGCAAGTGCTTACAACCCATTTTGAATACCCATTTACCAGGCAGACTGTCTTACGCGCGAAACTTTCTATATAATATTGATCGGTTTCTGTTTTGTTTTCTTAACTTGTTTCGACTAATTCGACAGCAGTCTTTTTGAGAAAAACATATAACGAACACAAGGCTATAACTTATTTAATTACGGTTAGAAGCGCAAACTATTGGACAAATATAATTAGTATGCAAAAATATGTATGTACATGTATATATGCATATATTGTTTCGATTTAGCATTTAATTTAAGCTCGTCAGAAAGCAATCTACAATACTTGTTATTTTGTTTCGTGTTTCTTTTGTTATTTTGCTACTGTGCCCCCACACAAAGTTATGTGTATTGTTTTATAAAAAATACTGCAGAATAATATCAATACTTTATATAGATCGATTTTTGCTGTTAATGTTAGGAATGAGTTCTGTGCCTATGAAATGCCCTTGCAGAGAAGTTTACAATAGTAATTTCTGATAGGGATCAATGGGAGGATTGACAAATCTTAAGAATTATATACAGTACAAATCATATATTGTTAAGAAATTGAGCTAACACTCTCTGCAAGAGCATTCAAAACTTCGACTTTCCGAAGTGCTATTTGTGCTATTTAGGTTTTTCTTTTCATTTTCATTTTCTGCTCTTCTCATTTTAATTACGTAGAAAATTTACTTTTAATTATTTGAATTTGAGTTAACCTCATTTCTATTCATTCTTTATAAAATATATCACAGCTTTATTTCGGGTTAATTTTTTTTTCCACTATCTTTCGTCTTGCGTTGTAAAAAATGTATAGAAAATGTATGCAATTTGTTTTCAAGTTTCAAATAGTTTCATGGATATAGAGCAGGCTACGTAAAACAGCAAAAAATTTGGCAACCTAGTTAATATTTGTTTAGTCAATGTCCTCGAAGACGGAATGCGTTTGTGTGCGTTTTTTTGTAGACACACATTTAGGTATTTATAGTTAAGTTGTAGTTATAGTTATAGTTAAAGTTATAGTTAACTAACCGAAGCGTAGATGCAGTGTTTTAGTTGAAGTTGTTGCAGTTGTGGTAATTCTGGTAATTGAGTTATTAGTATTATTGTTATTCCGGTTGTTGTTGTTGTTGTGCCTGTTTATGTGCTTGTTGTTGTTGTTGTTGTTCGGATTGTTGTTGTTTCTCTGCTGTCTTCAAAGTGCTGTGGGGGCAGCGTGCGCCATTTGTCAGTGCCATTTCGATTTCTGAGTATAAATATCGGTACGCAGGTTCTGGGCAAAACATATTCCCAGTATCTATAATAATATGAGATTATTAGTAAATTGATACCTTGTAAGTTTGCATAATTAAAATGAATATAAAGAATAACTAAAACCTGGAAAAACATAACGCCAATTGTGGCCGTGGAAATGATAATTAAATTACGCTCAATCCATTCTTCACCACCCTGGACACAGCCTTTTTCATAAATAATCTTGGACAGCTCCACACCCTGCAGAGATCCACAAAAGAAATAAAAAAATTAAATTAAATTAAATAAACATTAAAAAGGAATCAAAAGCTTTATAAAATGAATATATAATAATAAAAATAAATAAGTTATAGAGTCGTGGCAGCACCTGCGTTATGAGCAGGGTTACGCATGAGGCAGCTACGCCTATCAGATGCGTCTCCAGCCAATCCTCGCCAGCGCGCAAGCAACCGCGTTCATGTATATTTCTATCCACAGGCTGCATGCATTCGTTTCAAATACATTGATTTAATCTGTAGCTAACAAAGCACTTCCAACGTTTACTTACATAGCCCTCCTTGCGTACATCGTAGCCGCATTGTTTGTTCTTAATCTCCTCCTGCGGACGCCGGCGACAGCAGGAGAAGGGCACACCGCAGGCCTCGCGACTGCCAATTGCAATCGAGGAGCAATTGAAGTAGTTGTTGCTATCCCAATCCTTGGGACCATCGATGCCACAGCACTGCAACCAGTCCTCCTGTATCCAATCAATTAAATTCTGTTGATCTGGATCCTCACGATAGTGCTTAATGAATGCCCTTAGGCCCTCGGTAGCCTGATCTTTGATCTGCAAGAAAATTAAAAGTAAGTTGTAATTAGATCTGCATAGATGAACAAAGCACGTATTATACCACTTTTTGCTCACACTAATTGTGAGCAGCATACCAGTCGCAGCTAATGACAACTTACCCAGCCTTTGTCCTTGAGCACAAACGCCAGCCCACAGAAACTAATCTCGGCCAAGAGCAACACGCTCAGAAATATGGCATACTGTTTATGCAAAATGTAAATCATTAGCATATCCAATTATATAAAATTTCTCTAATTTAATATTCGTATACTCACTGCGCCCAACAGGCAGGTATTTTCGCGCAGTGCACCCACACTGCCCATAAAGCCTAGCATGAACGTGATGGTGCCCAAGATTATAAGCACAAATGCTGGATCCAGGGCAATGAACGTCAATTTACCAATATTGCGAAACATATCCTTCTCGGTCCAGGCCCAAATGCCAACGGCGAGGACCAGAAGTGCTGACATCCAGATGAGAACATTGCTGGTGAAGAGCAAGTATTTGAGGCAGCAACTGATTTCACTTGTTTCCCGTCGATATTTACGCACTGCGGGCATTTTCTGAGATTCGGCGGCGACAACAACGCGACTGAGATTACTATATTCTAGGGGTACGAAATGATAACGTCTCTCTAACACACTATTTATAACTAATGACTTTAAGCTTAAGATTTTTACTAACAACGAAAAGCTGTGTGTTTACCAGCCACAGATTTTCGACATAGCCAGTGTGCGAGAGAGACAAACTCATGGCTAAATGTATGTGTTAGCGCTAAACGGAAAATGTTATGGAGTCGTCAAAAAGCGTTAACAGAGTTTCCCATGTAGTTGAGTTATTGCAACCCCAGAGCATCATGCAATTTTGATTATTGCATCATGGTGTTAGCTACATATTTTTCCGTCTTGGGTTATCCCTCTTTTCACATTATAGTTCAAAATTCAAAAACAAGCGCTCTCGCGTTGCAACAATCCATCATTATTTGATACTCTGTTAAGGCTATTGACAATTCTATAACAGTGTCGTGCTAATCCCGGTTAACATTAAATTGTAAACAGCGAGCTTTAATATTGCCAGAAAGATGAAATTGGCGTTGCCAGACTAGTAGAAATGTGTGCTCTTAACAGAATTAACTACCATTAGTGGAAAGAAATATAGTCGAGGAGAATATTTTTTAACAGGAATTAACACAATCATTTTAATTTACTCCACCGTTAAACAGTTTCACTCCTCACCATATGATTTGAACGGCAAATAAGAATGTGAACACACTCAATAACAGTGGACAGCAATGTCTGCCAATAGTATTTTCTGTATATGTTTTTGCGGCACTGCGGTATTTGATTGCTTAAACAAGGCAGCCACATTAATTTTCGTCGTCGTGTGCAGTTGAAAGACAGTAGAAAAGATCAGTACCAAGAAAAATAAATATAACAATTCAATACAAATAAATACAGTTAATCAAGTGCTCTGTTCGCGAATCTATGAGAAATTTTGGGCAACTGCACGCATTTAAACAGCGTGTTTGCCCCATATTACCTATGACGACAGTGAGTTTAGTTTTCTTATACACTTCTACCCTCCTCTGTGTATGCGTGCGTGTGTGAGTTTTTACTGATGGCTGAAGCTGAAAATGTTTAATTAGCAGGCGAAATATGGACAAAAGGTATACATATAATACGCCAAGCCCACAATATTGCAACAGTTCAAGCGAAAATTGATGAAAATCTAACTAAGGTTTATAAGTGCGCCCAGTAAAAGACAATTGGAATCAACCCCCCGCGTTTTAATCAAAGAAAAAAAACTTGTATGTGTGTGCCTGCCTGCTGCAGCGCAGTCGAAATTTGTAATAAAAAGTGAAAATGTAGTTAAAGCAAATCCATGCTGCTGCATACACATTTGAAACATTTCCGTCACCAAAATTTGTGTTAATTTGTGATTAGCTCACACTTTATTACATACGTCAAGTAGTTTGTGGCAGAGCGATTGAAGCAGCGCTGTAAAGTGCGTTCTCTGCTTTTGGTCGCCATCATAGCAGAGACGTCGTCGTCGACAGCGCTGCCTGCCTCCTTGTAGCCGTGCTCATGTGTGAATTGTGAGTTTGTGTCCCTCGGTGTGTGTGTGTGTGTGTATACGTCTAGCTCAGTTAATCCCTTTAAATATTGTGATCCCACGCTTGGAATAACTATTTCAATTGCAGTTCACTAATTATGCAAAATTTTAAAATGTCTAGCTTGTAAAAAGTACAGTGTTGCATTTACAAATACATACATAGGTTAACATATATATGCATATAAATATATATACATTTAAAATGTATGTACAATCGTACATACATGTGCAATATGGTGGACAGTGCGTAAAATCAAAACGTCGACGTCTGTCAACTGCTTACTGTTTGTAATGGTAGTGGTAATAGTAGTTGCTGCTGCTGCTGCTGCTGCTGTTATTGTTGTTGCTTTTGCTTTTGCTTTAGCTGTTACTGGGCTTGGTTAGCAACGAAAATTAAATTTCTAAACAGCGGCGGATTCAATTGCATCGAATGCGAAATACACATCAAAATCTCAAATGCATTTGACATAGTAAAAAGAAAGAAAAAAAAAAAGACTTAGTGCTAATTTCGCTAAGCATACATATTTATGTATGTATGTATTGAGAAATGCTATTGTATGTGTGTGTGTGTGCTTCTATACGTATACCTGTGTGAGCTAGTGTGTGTGCGTGCGAGCTTACGTGTGTGTTCGACTGAAAATGGAAATTATATAAAACCCCTTTTGTATGCGTGAGGCGCTTTAGATTGGAGCAGGCAGGCAGCAGCATGCGGCTATTTGGCTTTAATTATGTCCAGCTCATAAAAACACAAACGCACAAATGTTTTACATGCTTTACTCGCTCGCATAAACGATCAATATGGCAACAGAGAAAAAAAAGTTGTTGAAACACTTTGCCAACTCTGTGAAATTCTGGCAGTTGGCAAGGCGTGCAGCAGCAGCAGCAGCGTCAACATTTAGCCAATCAATAATTTGCGAAAAAGCCAATTAAAGTAAAAAGTTGTGGCTTAAGAGAAAAGAAGCATTCGTAACTCATTGGAGCATGTTAAAGAGATTTATGTGTGTGTACACACACACACGCATGCACACATCTGTATACAGAGAGCATACATAAAAACGGTACTCGCTGCTCTCACACGGAGCGGCAGCCTCTTTCTGATCAAGGAAATGACAAAAACTATACACACCACACTTCACTCCCTTTTACTCCCTGCTGGTGTTGTTCTTTTTTTGGGGTGGTGGTGGTGGCGGCGACGGCGCCCCACTTTTGTGTGTGCGAACCTTTTCATGTAAGTGCATGTGTGCGTGTGTGTGTGTGTGTGTACGAGTGAACTGTAACAACAACCACCAAAGGCAAAGCTTTTCGCCCAGCAGCAGCAGCGACGTCGTCGTCGCCGTCGGCGGCGCGGCGGCTTCCTTTTGTCTATTTGAGCGCTGAACAAAAAACCTTAACCGGAACTTTAACGTCGCTGCCGGCGTCGATGCTGCTGCCGACAACGACGTTTTTCAATATGGCTTCTTCTCTTTTTCACTCTTGTCAATTTCATCATAAAACAAATAAATGTGATTCTGCATACGCTTTGAAACAAAAAAAAAAAAAAACGCAATTAATTATTAAAAAATCGCTAAGGCATTGCCACCTGCAGTAACAGTAAAACAGTCGAAAGAGCGCTGTGTGTGGTCGGTTCGTCGCTGGAAAAATGTATTTGCAATAATAATTGGCTGAAAATATAATATCACATACATATTGAATTGGTTAGTTCTGTTGCCATCGCTCGCTATGTTGTTATACACACCACATATGGTTTTCAATATGTGTATGTGTGTGTGTGTGTGTTTGCGCTCCACTTTTCTATGCAACAAATTCTTTTTTCGCCCTTTTTGGTGCTGTTGCACGGCTGCTACATACATACACACACAATTTGTTGTTGTTGTTGTGGGCCAAAACGAAAGAAAAGGAAATGAAGTGCACATTGTTATTGCCCATGTCAAAGGATAGGATGATGATGATGATGGTCCGTGCTTGCGTGTGTGTGTGCAAAACAGAACTTAAAAATAAATAACATGCCAACAAACTGTGTGTATGTATGTAATATTTATGTATGCTTGCATGTATGTACGTATTTATTTTACCAACGATGGCTGCACTCGGTGCAATGCATCTCAAACTCAACTGCCATTCGCAACGCTCTTCAAACACACACTTACTCGCACTCTCTTTCTCGCTCGCTCTCAAGTTACGCCGCCGCATGCTCGCCTATAAAGCTACCCTTGCCCCCGTTGGACCCCCTAGTACCGTTAGGCGTTCTTTGATCACGTAGACGTGTTTGTTTGTCATCAGCATGTGTGTGTGTGCCATTTATTTGCGCTTTGCTTGCCTTCCCTGCTCTGCTCGGTGAAACAGTTGGCAACGCTGCACAGGTGCTAAGATTTTTCCGTTTAAGTAAATCAAATGAAAACTTTCAAAATGTTTCCAATTTAAATTGAAGCAAATTACATTGCATACAGGTGAAAAGCAAAACAGTGACGCGTAACTCTATGTAACGTACATTAAAGCATTACGTGTACATGTGTTTTTCAAATGCATAACAAAGTTTCTGCTCAATTGGAAATGTAATGAGCCTACGCGTTCGTTCTCTTCCCTTAAGAGCCAGTTGCGTACAAATGTAACGCATTCATGTATGTACATACATACATACATGTGTACACATTGTGAGTGCAATTATTATGTTTTCTTTTATCAATATCACAAAACGTCGGCTGATAATGTAATCAAGCGTCACACACTGTATCAACTGAGCCAATTACAACGCACATGCAGGCCAGTGCAAAATGCATTTTCAAGTAGGTGTGTGTGTGTGTGCGTGTAGTTTATTACATCTCCGATTTTAATGCTCTAGAACAAACGCACTCAACCCCTAACATACAGCGAGAGCCTCTCTTACACACTAATTCTGTAAATGCCGTTTACTGTTTTTGTTTACCTGTTCGACCATGTCAGTGAGCGAGTGAGTGGGGGTTGTAGTATGATGTGACGCACACACACACTCACGCACGTGTACTTGCAGCCTGCTCTCACTTACACTCTCTCTCTCTTTCTCTGCCTCTCATCTCTTTGCTTGGTTACAATAAGAACACACAATATTGGCTGCCTGTTGTATTGGCTTGTCAGTGTTGAGCAGCGTTTTCGCTTTTCAATACACACACTTGTAACAGCAGAGATGTTTTTCGCCAGCGATTGGTCACACTTGTCAACTAGAAATTGACCATTTGATGTTTGTTTTTTGTTGTTCGTCGTTGAGTTTCAACCCCCACAACAAAAATGGTGAAAATTTTGACGAGACCGAATCTGTAGAGTTCGTTGTGTGATTGAACTGTGATTTTGAAGCGTTTATTTCTTTATAATTAATATTGTTAAATCTTATTGCAGAGCTGAACAACGTTAGAGAAGCCGTTGCAGCAGTTCATTTAGATATATATATATAGACACAGAACGACAGACGATCATCACATGTCCGGCAAAGCCGAGGCGGACATCTTAGCCGCCATCGCTGGCGGCGGCAGCGGCGGTGGTAACAGCAGCAGCAATTCAAATGGCGGCACTATCACACCGGCGCGACGACTGCGCACACGCAACTCCACGGGCAGCGGCAGCGAGTCCGCAAAGAAAAGCAACAGCATCAATAATAATAACGAAATTGTAGCGGCAAATAATGAAGGATTAAATACGCCGGCAACAACAGGAGCAGGAGGAGGAGGAGCAGCAAATACAACGCCAGTATCATCGGCGTCTGTTGGCCAAACCCACAGCTCTGTGGAGCGTCCCATGCCCAGCGTGCCGATGAACCATGCCAGCAGTAGTGTCTCGGCTAGCAAGAAATACCACAATAGCTGCCCTCATCCTACGCCAAGTGTGCACAAAAAGACATTGCACACAAAGCCGCATAGCAGTAATAAATTCGATCAGGGCAAGAATGAGGAATTCCATTTCGATACGCCTCCAGAGTGTCCAGTTTTTCGCCCTACGGCAGAGGAGTTTAAGAATCCACTGGCCTACATAAGTAAGATTCGTTCCATCGCAGAGAAATGTGGCATTGCCAAGATATTGCCACCGGAGAAATGGTCACCACCATTTGCCGTGGATGTAGACAAATTACGTTTTGTGCCGCGTGTGCAACGTCTCAATGAGCTGGAGGCAAAGACAAGGGTTAAACTGAATTTCTTAGATCAAATTGCCAAGTTTTGGGAACTACAGGGTTCATCACTGAAAATTCCCATGGTGGAACGCAAAGCACTCGATCTGTATACACTGCATCGCATCGTTCAGGAAGAGGGAGGCATGGAGCAGACGACTAAGGAGCGTAAATGGGCCAAGGTAGCCAACCGCATGCAATATCCATCAAGCAAAAGTGTTGGCGCCACATTGAAGGCACATTACGAGCGCATATTGCATCCCTTTGAGGTCTACACATCGGGCAAGGTGCTGGGACCCGGAGCTGCGGGTGCTGCAGCGAGTGGTGTGACGCCAGTTAAACTCGAGGATTGTGGCACAGATTACAAGGCACACGAGATACCCACACGTCAACAGATTGCGCCACCAAATGAGAATAATACACGTCGTTCCAAGCGTTTTGGTAACTCCAATGTCAGCTGTGGTCTCATACAGACTGCGACAAAGTTAGGTGGAGGAGTGCCTGCTATAACCATCAAAACTGAAACTAAGGAGGATTTCAAACGCGATCTATTGAGCAGCTTCAATGCAGTCAATGCGTCAGGTGGTGCAGCAGCAGCTGCGATTGGTGCATCCCAAGGTGGAACTACTGCAGCCACGCCCAATACACGAGCCACGCAGAAAAAGGCAACCACAGCGGAGCAACAGCAAGCAACTGCGCCGCTTATCGATCCACTCATGAAATACATTTGCCACATCTGCAATCGCGGCGATGTCGAGGAGTCTATGCTTCTGTGCGACGGTTGCGATGACAGCTATCACACCTTCTGCCTGCTGCCGCCACTGAGCAGCATTCCAAAAGGTCAGTTTACTTCCTCGTGGGAACAACAGGCTACATGTATTTATTCCCCTTAGAATTTGACTAATTCCCTACTTCCTATTTCATTTCTATTCCACCAGGTGAATGGCTGTGCCCACGTTGCGTCGTGGAGGAGGTTAGTAAGCCGCAGGAAGCCTTTGGATTCGAGCAGGCCGAGCGTGAGTACACACTGCAGCAGTTTGGCCAGATGGCGGATCAGTTTAAGCAGGAATATTTCCGTAAACCGGTGCACCTGGTGCCCACGGAGCTGGTGGAGCGTGAATTCTGGCGTATTGTGTCCTCCATTGATGAGGATGTAACTGTTGAATATGGCGCCGATTTGCATACAATGGATCATGGTTCTGGTTTTCCCACAAAAAGTTCATTGTATTTGCTGCCCGGAGATCAGGAGTATGCGGAATCTAGCTGGAATTTAAATAATCTGCCTCTGCTGGAGGATTCAATACTGGGACACATTAATGCCGATATCAGCGGCATGAATGCACCCTGGATGTATGTTGGCATGTGCTTTGCTGCCTTCTGCTGGCACAACGAGGATCACTGGAGCTATTCAATTAACTATTTGCATTGGGGTGAACCAAAGACCTGGTACGGTGTGCCCGGCTCGTGTGCCGAACAATTCGAGGAGACAATGAAGCGTGCCGCACCCGAGTTGTTCTCCTCACAGCCCGATCTGCTGCATCAGCTGGTCACTATTATGAATCCCAATATATTGATGAACAACGGTGTGCCTGTTTATCGCACAGATCAACATGCCGGGGAGTTTGTTATCACCTTTCCGCGTGCCTATCACGCTGGCTTCAATCAGGGCTACAACTTTGCCGAGGCAGTAAATTTCGCTCCAGCTGATTGGTTGAAAATGGGCAGGGAATGCGTCAATCATTATTCCATGTTGCGTCGTTTCTGTGTATTCTCACACGATGAGCTTGTCTGTAAGATGGCTCTGGAGCCGGCTAAGCTGACGTTTGGTATTGCCACAGCTTGTTATATTGACATGGCCGAAATGGTTGATACTGAGAAGAAATTGCGTAAATCCTTGTTGGAATGGGGTGTAACGCAGGCCGAGCGACGCGCCTTTGAGCTGGTCAACGATGATGAACGGCATTGCCAGGAGTGCAACACCACGTGCTTCCTCTCGGCTGTGACCTGTGAGTGCAATGACAAGTTAATTGTCTGTCTGCGACATTATACAGTCCTGTGTGGTTGTGCACCGGAGAAGCATACGCTAATCTATCGCTATACCCTGGATGAGATGCCACTCATGCTGCAGAAGCTCAAGGTGAAGGCGCATAGCTTTGAGCGTTGGCTATCGCGTTGTCGCGACATAGTCGATGCACACACGCCCACATCGGTGACGCTAACCGAACTGCAGGAGCTCTGCAAGGAGGCAGAGACCAAAAAGTTTCCCTCATCTCTGCTCATCGATCGTCTCAATGCGGCAGCTGTCGAGGCAGAGAAGTGCGTAACAGTTATACAGCAGCTGGGAATCAATAAGGTAGCATGACTGAAGCAGATGAATAGAGACCTTAGAGCTAACCAATTCTATTCATTTCTAGGTACGCACACGTTCCGATCACAATCAGGAGGCAGCACAGTACAAGCTGACAATGGAGGAGCTAGAGCTATTTGTACAGGAAATTGACAATCTGTGCTGCATCATTGACGAGGGTACCTCGGTGCGTGAGCTTCTTGTGCTGGGTAGACAATTTGTGGAGCGTGCAGAGACGCAGTTGCAATTGACACTGGAAGCGCTGGAGGAGAGCGATCTGGAGACGCTTATCAATGAGGGCAGCTCACTGCGCATTGAACTGCAGCAATTGGATCAGCTGCAGAAGCGCCTCAAGCAATGTAAATGGTACAAACGTTCGCAAGGATTACGCGAGACAAGCTCCAAGCTAACGTACAGCGATGTTAAGGCGCTGCTACATACAGCTGCAGCGGATTTGGATCCAACGGATCCGTATGTGGATCGCGAGATGCGTAAGCTGCAGCAAATTGGTGCAGCAATCGAAGCTTGGGAATCGCAGGCAGCCAAATACTTCCGTCGTCTGAATCAACAGCATCAATTGATAGAGATTGAGCAGTTTCTGAAGTCCGCCAGCGATATCAATGGTCAGGTGCCGTCACATGGTCTGTTAAAGGACGCCTTGCGCAAGGCACGCGAATGGTTGCGCTCGGTGGAGCAGCTGCAGCAGAACAATCATGTCACCTATTGTCACACGCTGGAGGCAATGATTGAGCGTGGTCTCAGTATACCCATACAACTGGAGGAGCTTAGCCGCATGCAGGGTCATCTGAAGAGTGCACACGATTGGAAGGAGAATACGGCCAGGGCGTTCCTAAAGAAGGGCACATTCTACACGCTGCTGGAGGTGCTCATGCCGCGGGCAGATGCCATTAACATTGACTCGGATCTCAAGCCGCGTTTCAAAGATGATTTCCTCAAGGATAAGAATCCCACCGAAATTGTGGCCAGCTTCAAGCATGCCGAGGAGCAGGAGTTGCGCGACATGCGTGACTTGCGACGACAAAATCTGACCAAGAATCCCATGCGTGATGTCTTCTGCCTGTGCAAGTCCGAATTTCGTGGCGTCATGCATAATTGCCAATTGTGCCGCGATTGGTTTCACGAGGATTGTGTGCCGCCACTTCCAGCAGTGGAATCACAGATACTGCAACAGAACGGTGGCACAACAATTAATGGTGGCGTCTCCACATCCTCCACGCTGCCCAAGTGGTTGTGTCCCAGTTGTGTGCGCTCAAAGCGACCGCGACTGGAGACAATTTTGCCGCTACTCGTCCAGCTGCAACAGTTGCCCATGCGGTTGCCCGAGGATGAGGCTCTGCGTTGTCTAGCGGAGCGTGCCATGAACTGGCAGGATCGGGCACGCAAAGCCCTGAGCAGTCCCGACGTAAGCGCCGCTGTGGAGGCCATAATGGCACAACAGCAACAGAAACGTCGCTCGAACGAGAGCAACAGCATCCTGGGCAACATAAGCAGTCCGCGCAAGCCACGTCGCCTGCACAACAAACGTCGATCCGAGTCAGATGGCGAGGATGCAGATAATGCGGCCGACGTTGATGATGACGATGATGATGATGATGAGTGCCGGCTGCGTATTGTCGAGGATGGCTACAGCAACGACGAGGATGAGCAGCAGCAGCAGCAGCAGCAGCGTAATTCAACAGCCTCGAACCAAAACAACGGCAGCAGCGTTGACAGCGGCGTCGGCAGCACGGATCTCTTAAAGCTGCTCTCCGACAGTGAAATTGAGAATCTGCTCGAGCTTATGATGGAGGGTGATCTGCTTGAGGTGTCGCTAGATGAGACGCAAGAGCTCTGGCGCATCTTGGAGACCATGCCGCCCACCATGCTGCAAGCCGAGGCCAAGTCACGTGTAGCGCAATACCTGCAGCAGCAGCAGCAGCAACAACAGACGACAGCTGCGGCCGCCGTCTCCGCGTCAGCAATTAACAGTGGGGCTGAAGATTCCAATGATAGCCTGCTGGTGCAGAATAGTCCAAGTTCTGGCACTGGAGGAGGCACTGGCAGTGGCACCGGCACCGCTGGTGCTGGCAGCGCTGCACGTGGCAATAAGAAGCGACGTTCGAATGATGCAAACAGTGGCAATGTTGCTGTGCCGCGCAAGAAACAGCAAACACCCAAACAGACGCCAGCCAAGAAATCAACGCCGGGCAAGAAGGCAAGCAGCAGTTCACCCGGTGTCGATGCGGATGCGGAAAATAAGCAGGCCAATGGTGGCAATACCACAACAAGTACAAGTAGTACACCTGGTGCTGCCTCTGGCGCTGGTACACCCACACCGACGCCGGCGAGCCACAAGAAACGCAAACGCACCACGACGACAAACAACAACAACAATAATAACAACAATGGCAATGCCGGCGGTACACTCACAGCAGCGAGTACACCCAATAATAACAACAACAACAACAACAACAATGCAACGCCAACAGCAACGGCAAGCAGCGGCGGTGGCGGTGGCGGTGGTGGCCAAAAGAAGCATGCGCAACGCACACAACAGACAGCGCAGGAGGACGACGAGGAGGAATGCCGTGCCGAAAATTGCCACAAGCCAACGGGACGCGAAGTGGACTGGGTGCAATGCGACGGCGGTTGCAACGAATGGTTCCACATGTACTGCGTGGGCCTCAATCGCAGCCAGATCAAGGCGGACGACGATTACATTTGCATACGCTGCTCGAAGACTGTTAGCGTGGGCGTCGCTGCCGGCGGCAGCAGTTTAACAGTGACAGCAACAAGTAACAGCACGTTAACATTGGGCTCAACGACGACGCCGGGCAAGCAGCGAGCAGCGCAGTCGGCGCGGTAGAGAGAGGTGCTGCAGGCGAGAGAGCGAGAGAGAGCAAGTGAAATTGGAGATCGCAAACAGTGCAAAGAGAAATGAGAAAACAAAACATAAACAACACTTTGACAAAGGTTGGCAGCGCCTTCAAGTAAAGCTGCGAGTAATCGATGAGCTGCAATCGCAGTTAAACTTACACACACACCCACACACACAAAACACGCGCGTATTTACTAAGGTTTTTAGTAAAAAGTCACTTGAGCGTTTTTGTAGAACATATTTAATAATTATATTGCAAATATGAAAAGAAGAAGGAAAAAGCTAAACACACACACACACACACACACAGCCACAGTTAAATTAAGTGCAAATTCAACTGTAGTCGCGGTACCCCATTTTACGTTCGTTAAACGTTCTTTTATATATTACAAGAAAATACATATATGTATATATATGCATAACTCTATATATAGTAAATATATATGTACTATAGATATATATATTTATGCATATATGTATTTGTAATTACCATTACCTGCTATTATTAGTTTTTGTTAATTTAATTTACATTTTGTGTTCGCTTTAAGTTTTTTTGTGCGACGCGCGCGCGCTTAGTTTTTTTTTTTTTTAATTTCCCTCCCCCCTCAATTTTTATTATCGCGTTTCTCGATCGATTGTCGATCAAATCAAGCAAGAAAAGCAGAAATCGTTTGCATATTTAATTTTTTTACTTCTGTAAATTTATTCCTATAAAAAGTTTAATTGTTATAATTTAATCGATACGATATGTGCATCATACAATGTGCAGATATGTGTATGTACATATATATCTTCCACTTTGGACGCGTGGCGCCGCGCTATATAATATCCTAATTCCTTCCCCCCCCACCCCTTGTACGTTTTCTTATTTGTTTTTACCACGAAACAATCGATTTACATATATACTATATGGTACATAAATAATATAAATAATAATAAAGAGAATGTAGCATTAAATTAAAGAAAAAAAAAAAAAAATACCAATTGAAACTTGTTGATAAAACAAAAGAGAAAATCATAATACATAATGATATAAATAATAATTTGCAGCCCTAACATTAAGTTAACGTTTAAAATACAAAAAACAAATGGAAATACATATAAAGAGTGTATAATTTTTAATTAAACTTTAGTGAACCAGCGTCATAAGCTACTTGAAAGAAAAACAAAACACATACTACAAAAAAAATCACTAAAAATTGCAAAACAGACAGAAAAACTTCTCAACGTACAACAAAAAAAAAAGAAAGAAAAAGAAAGGTTAGAATTATGCGATACTAAAAGGAAAAAAACAAAAAAAACAAACTTTGTAAAATCATTTTTTAAGCGTGTATAAAACGAGCGGGTCATCAACATGCAACAGCCCAAAAATGAGAAACCGAAAACAAAAAGAAAACAACAACAAAAAAGAGCAAGAGAAAGAAAGAAAAATACCTTATCACATTAGGGAGCCACACACACATTTTATTTAATTAAGCTTAAACTGTACGATTTCTTTCAACGAACCCAACACAATCAATTCCTTAGCCCCCTGCAAGCCCTCTTCCGACACACACACACCCTACACACAAAATATGTAATTCTATTATATAAATAAATTATATATAAATAGTATTTAAAAAAAAAAGAACCTTGTGTGTTGCAACTTCAACTTGAACTTGGTAAGTGATTAATTTATTTTTAGACTCGTGTTTTAAGCACTTTGATTAGATTCCCGCGCACTGCATAGAATCCAATTCAATATAATTTACTCATCATATTTGGGTTTTTTTTTATCAGGCCCCGCCGCGCCGGCGATGACTGTGTGTGTGGCATCAACGTTGGCCGCGACACGTGCACCAAGCCGTTGACACTCTTGCCGGCCTGCCTGATTACTCATGCTCTCCTTTCGGGCTAGACATTTGTTTACCCCGCGTAACAGGTGTGCGCAGACAGACTAATGGGTACCACCTGCTGCGCTGATAACACAATTTAACGGAATTTCTCTGTGTGGTTTTTTTTTCGCCAGTTACGCGAGTAAACACAGTAGCGCAAGGTTGAATTAAATTTCGTTAGGCATTTGAGATTCCCAGAAATTGCAGGCAACTGATAATATTTTAGTTCTATTAACCAAGTAACCAGACAGTTAGAACTATGAAAAAAACTTGAGAAGCGGACAAAATAGAGAAATCTGTATGCCAAATTTGGTGTCCCTAGCTTTTATAATAGCTGAGATAAGTGTGCCCTTGCAGACGGACAGGCAGACGGACATGACTAAATCGACTCGACTATTAAAGCAGAGCACGAATATATAAGAAATACATAAATATATTCCATATAAGAGTAAATAGGAGATATGTGTGTCCATACAGACGGACATGGCTTAATTGACTTGACTATTGAACCCGAACAAAAATATATAAGATATATATAAGAATATATAGGAGATATGTGTGCCCATACAGACGGACAGGCAGAAGGACATGGCTCAAACGACTTGGCTATTGAATCCGAACAAGAATATATAAGATATATATATAAGAATATATATGAGATATGTGTGCCCATGCAGACGGACATAGCTAAATCGACTCGGCTATTGAATCCGAATAAGAATATATAAGAGATATGTGTCTGTATGGGCAGACGGACATGACTAAATCCACTCGGCTATTGAACCCGAACAAGAATATATAAGAGATATATATGAGATATGTGTGCCCTTGTAGACGGACATGGCTCAATCGACTCGGCTATTGAATCCGAATAAGAATATAATATAAGAGGATATTATAAGAATGTCTGAGTATGTGGCCAGACGGACAGGACTAACATGGCTTAATCGACTCGACTATTAAACCCGAACAAGAATATATAAGAGATATATATAAGAATATATATGAGATATGTGTGCCCTTGCAGACGGACAGGGCTCAATCGACTTGGCTATTGAATCCGAACAAGAATATATAAGAGAAATATATAGGAATATATGTATATGAGATATGTGTGCCCATGCAGACGGACTGGCAGACGGACATGACTAAATCGACTCGACTATTAAACTCGAACAAGAATATATAAGAGATATATATATAAGAATATATATGAGATATGTGTGCCCATGCAGACGGACAGGCAGACGGACATGGCTCATTGAACCCGAACAAGAATACATATACACTTTGCCGGCTCTACCACGCCTCCTCATGCCTGTTGCACGCACTTCCACAAAGTTAGTATACCCTTTTTTGTCCAATTTCAATCATCGAAAGGTACACAAATGTTTCAAACTTTCCACAACAGATCGCCGGCCTATCAAACTCCTCCATCATCGCAGTATCTGGTAAATCATTTCAAAATTGTCGATTGTGGTCAACACTTTCGTCGTCATTCCATCAGGCTTAAATGTCGTTTACGTGCTGCTGCAAGGTCTTTGCAATGGAATGGAATACATTTGTGTGGCGCAAGTTTATGGCAGGTGGAATTTATGGCACGTCACTATAGCGAGCTAGTGCCGCCGCTTATCATTATTATCGGTTTCCGCAGCTGCGCTGGCGAGTCAATCAGCCCCAAACAGGCAAACAGGCAATGGCAATTAGAGCTGCCCCGTGGGCTGCTCTAGCTCCAAAGTAATTTCACATGACACGACAGACGCTTTTGCAGTGATTTTACAGTAATTGTTGTTTACATGTTCACTTTATTCTCATACACATTTATATATATATATATATATATGTACATGTAAATATGGTTCTATATAGTGTGTTCTAAGCTAATGCCGCGCGCATCGTTTGGGCTTTTCTTTGATTTGTTTACAGCTTTCAAGAGGCTATCAAAAATAGTTAGGCGACACAGTTATACAATTATAAATACACATTTAGAAAATACTAAAAAAAAAATACAGGATATATATATATATATATAGTTCACATACGTACATACTAAATTTAACAGGCCTTTGTTTAAGTGAATGAGGTAACAATTATAGTTATAGTTAATAATAGCGCCAAGCCAGACACAAGCTGGACAGCAAATATGGTGCTACAAATACACACGCACACACACACACACACACACACACAGAAATTGTTTAAACTGTTTGTGTGTTGCAAAACTAACACAAGCTGAGAAAGAGACCTTTTTACATCGAAATCTTTGAACAAAATTAAAGTTGTTTTTTTTTCCAATTTGTTTTAAAGCTGCTTAGCAACTTAGCAGAGGCGTCTCGTTTCTTGCTACTCCAATTGTTATTGTTTTTCTTCTTGTGGTTGTTGTTTTGCTTGTTGTGCCACCTTAAACTAGGAAACTTAACGCTGAGATTACAAGATGCCAGGAAACCGCTAGTAAAATCATCATTGTATCATCTGGTGATCGATCATATGGGTAGGACGTTGTTTAGGACGCCAATCCACGCTGTCGTCGCTTGACACGTGCATAGGGACCCACGGTGGGATCCATTACGAAATCATAGAGCACACGTGTCCAGCTAGTATGCTGCGGCATAGTCTCATAGAACTCGGCCGCAATGCGCTTCACCTCAGGCAGCCGGGAGCCGGGCACAGCGGGAAAATCATGATGTTCATTATGATAGCCCACATTGAAGGTAATCCAATTGAGTGGTCCATAGTAGGAATACGTTTCAAATCCCTTGGCAAACATATAATGCTCCGAGATGAAATGTCCAGCCACAGGATGCAATCCCATAGCGAGTATCGAACCAATTAGTAAATATGCCATCGCTTTCCAGCCAAAGAAGTACACGACTAACGCATTGAACGTTAGCTGTATAACCGTATTGATCAGCTCCAGGCGGGTCGGTGGCTTGGGGTTGACCACCAATGGACGGAATATGTAGAAGAAGGGCTGCAGGCACACCCACAGAAACTTGCCGAATGTCGTATCGAAGAGTCGCGCCTCCAGCAGAGTTGGTATATCCGTATCCACGCCATCGTTGCCTTGGTAACTGTTCGGAGAAGAGAAGACAGATAGAAGAGATTGTGATTAGGTTTGATGGGATTCAAGTTGGGTAAATTATTGAAGAGAGAGAGAGAGAGAGAGATGAGTGAAGAGAGTGTGATTAGATTTGATGGGATTTGAGCTAAATAGAGCGAGATAAACTACAATATTATTCCGAGAAGAGGGAGACGGAAGAAGACAGTGTGAAAGGTTCGCGTTCGTTTAAGGGATCTAAAGAGAATATACTTAGAATATTGATAGCTTCAGTTTAGTTGTTATATATGTTATATTAATCCTGCGACTCATATAATATACAAATTTTTTCGAGTGTTTCTTAGCTATTGTAAAGTTCGACTTCATGGAAAGTTGTAGTTAGCAAGAATCGAATTCGTGTCTTATCAGCACTATTGGCACCATCAACAAGGTATTCAAGCAAGCACATAGATTAGATAAACGCAACCCACTTATCATTAGCACCTGAGTCGCAGTCTCATTGAGGTGCCCCAGACACGCGTTAACTGAATGCGTCTAGCCATGCCATGTGACTCAAATGCGGTTTATCTGAGTGTGAACGGATTAAAGACCGATCATTGTGACTATTTTTATATATAGAAATATTGCTATCGAAACTTTCGGCAAGTAAACACAAAACTAATTTAGCTAGCTCTGATAACATACGCTCTCATATGACTCAATTTCCAGAGGAACAACAACAACAACAACTCCAGTATTAGTTGGGTTAACATGAGTAACAAAAGCAAATGAGATGTGTTCCCCCTATTTTATCTTTATGGTATTCTTAATAGATAAGGGGGCTCTATTGTTACTGCAAACAAGCATAAAGATTACTTTACAATAATTGAGATAAAGTGGAAAAAAGGTTGCAGCACTTTTTTTTTGCTACAAATTTCTCAAGTGTTCAGCAAATAAATCAATTGAACTGCGTTGGTATTCCATAAGGGGCCCGGTCTTAAAAATCACTCGATTGATAAACAAGAAAGTGCCGTGACTCAACTTCTTTCGAAAACAAACCGAAATTTGTATATGTGTATGTGCAGAATTAATGCCGCGAGGCTACGTGACCAATTGTAAAAAATATTAAATTACGTATTTATTGATATGCACAAATCGTTGAGAGGCTTATAAAGTTGTTAGGTAATCTTATCGCCTACTATTAAAGCAAATATCGCTGCTACACTAAATGCAGGCAAAGCCCCTGAAATGTTGCGACAATTTGTTGTTGACTCATTTGCGGTTTACGGCGAATTGAAGCGGGCAAAGAAAGAGAGAGAGAGAGAGAGAGAGAGTGCTGCAACTAAGGTAAACACTGTCTTCACATGCTGCACAAAGAGCAAAGCAGAGCAGAATTGCACTGCAAATCAGTGTTGTAAAACGCCAGTGCCGGTCTAATATGCAAAGCATACACAGACAGCACATAACATGTAAACCAGGGGGAGGGTGCGCGAGCAGCTCTTTATGGCTACGCCCCGGCAACAAGGCAACAAGCTATTCAAAGATTTCATTTATGTGCCGCACACACGCACTCACACACGGGCACACTTTAAACAACCGGCATGTACATACGTACGTATGTACGTTACTGTGCCTTTGTGTGACCACAATAACGTCATCAAATCAACAATCCACTTACCGATGATGTTCTAGATGATACTTTTTAAACGATATACTCATTGGCAAGCCAATGGGTAAATTGCATATAAAGCCAAATATGCGATTGTGCATTAGTCGACTGTGTCCGAATGCCAGATTATGGGATATTTCGTGTACGGCCAACATCAGCGAATGATTCAGAATGCCGCCAAAGCAATAGGCCATCACCACCAGCCATGACCATGACAGGTCCTTGACAATGAATAGCGATAGAATTTGGGTCAATACCATGGCGCCGGCCACCCATTTAAAATTCGGATCCGATCCATAGAGTTTCTTAATTTCCGGATATTTCTGGAGTATAATTTCGCGGCGTGTGGCATGTGGCTCTTCCGTGTATACCCATTCGAAATCGCTGCGCGACACTTTTTGGCCCATTTTGTTGTGATGTTCTTTTTCTTCGTGTTATTCGTTGGGTTCTACTTCACGCGACTGTGACAACTCTTTGGCATTATCGACCGAATTGTTTGTGTAAATTTTCAGTTGCCTTGGAGTTCACGACGGCGACGCGACAATAACGACGTGAAAAACCAAATGAAGCCGCACAGGCAATAACACACAAGGCACCCACACTGTGGGCAGTGTTAGTTAACGCTAGTGCGCACAGAGTTGCTTTTTCGTTTGTAGCTTATCGATAGCCGAACAGCTGATTTGATTATAGCGTTGCTAACTTGTGAGAAAAATACCAAAAAAAGTAATTTCTAACATATACAGCACTGCCAACTCGTTATAAAATTCTACCTTTGGCTTTTCCAACTAAAAAGGGACTTTCGCAACGCAGGTGCAAATGCAAAAAAATTGCAGCTGCCTACCTGCGCGATACCAAGAATGTATGCAATTGAAACATTAGCAGCTGCGTTCGTTCGCCATTTTATACAATAATTTATAATTGTGTTTAGTAGTTTTTGTAGTACATTATGCAAATTTCGTAATTCAAATAATTTAATTAAAATTATGTTCAAAAAACTCTTGCAATGTGTTTCAAGCACCAAGCTGTTGTTGTAATTAGGCTGTTGTTGTTGTTCTAGGTGCATGACGGACGACGTTGACGTCATTGTGGGGCTAGCTGATCAGCTGCTGCTTTGCTGCTGTGATTATTTTTAGTTGTTGTTGTTTGTGTGTGTGGTGTTATATTTAAACATAAAATTGTGTACATATAATTTTGTTTTTTTGTTTTTTTTTTTTGTATTGTTTTTTAATATATTTTTATCAATAGTTCTAGAAAAAGCTAAAACAATATGGTTGTAATTATCGGTGTCTGTAGCACACACAATTATCGGAAGATGTTGTCTCCGGGGTCTGGTTAATCCTCGTTTTAGCGTTTAATATTTCTTTAGATTTGTTTGTTGTTGCTTGTTGACGACGCAGTTCTTGAAGAGGGAAGGGGCTAGGCGCAGGGGGCAGGACAGGACAGTTGCTGCTGCTGATGGTTGATGTTGTTACCGTAGCTGCTGCTGCCGCTGCTGATGTTGTTGTTGTTGTTAGATGTTGGTTAACTACTGCGTCCTGCTCAGATGCTGCTGCTGTTGTTGTTGCCGCCGCTGCTGCTGCTGCTGCCTGCTTCTGCTTGCTGTTTGTATATTGATTGGTTGAATAAATATTTAACGTGACTTTAGTTCTTCGGTTTTCTTTTTATAATAATTTTTTTGTTTTTAAATATATTTTGCGCTCTTTTTGAATTCGCAATTCTTTTGCTGTAGCTCACTCACTTTTTCTTGTTTTATTTTCTTGTATTAAATTGGTTTTTGCTCAACAAAATTATTTAAATCAAATCGGCAATGTTAGCAGGCATTTCCTCAATAGTTGTGTGGTAGAATTGTTCAATATCCTTCAGAATTCGTCGATCATCATCTGTGATGAAGTTGATCGCAACGCCCTTGCGACCGAAACGACCACCGCGACCGATTCTACGGGAGAAGGAGAAACAGAGTGTGGTTGGTTAAAACATATTCCCCCATATTGGATTAAGCCAAGGTAGGTGGGCTTACCTATGAATGTAGTTCTCGCGATTCGAGGGCAGATCATAGTTGATGACCAACGAAACCTGCTGCACATCGATACCACGCGCCAATAAATCAGTTGTAATCAGAACACGGGAAGAGCCCGAACGGAATTGTTTCATGATAACCTCGCGATCGCGCTGCTCCATGTCGCCGTGCATGGCCGACACGGTGAAGTTGTGGTTAGACATCTCCTGGGTCAGTTGATCGACCTATATGGGGCAGGAAATATTTCAATTTAGATAATGTATAAATTATAACAGAGCCTGATTTGATCTATTCATCTTTATGTTTATATAGAGAAAGAGAACTCACCTTGCGACGGGTATTACAGAAGATAACCGACTGGGTAATGGACAGCGTATCGTACAGATCGCACAATGTGCCCAATTTCCAGTTCTCCTGCTTCACGTTCACATAGAACTGCTTGATACCCTCGAGTGTCAACTCCTCCTTCTTGACCAGAATGCTAACTGGTTCGCGCATAAAGCAACGGCTCACCTCCAGCACATCTGGTGGCATTGTGGCGGACAGCAAGATGACCTGAACATCTGGTGGCAGCATCTTGAACACATCCTGGATTTGATCCTTGAAACCGCGCGACAACATCTCATCAGCCTCGTCGAGAACGAAGAGCTTAATGTATTGCGTGCGCAACACCTTGCGGTTAATCATGTCATAGACACGACCGGGTGTACCAACTACCACATGGCAACCGGATTCCAGAATGCGGGCATCTTCGCGCACATTGGTGCCACCAATGCAGGCATGCGAATGGACCTTCATGTACTCTCCAAGTGCCATCACCACACGCTGAATTTGGGTGGCCAACTCGCGAGTGGGAGCCAGAATAAGGGCCTGGCATTCACGAATGGACGTATCGATTTGCTGAAGGATGGCAATCGAGAAGGTTGCAGTCTTGCCAGTACCTACAAAGGAACATTAGAAAAGACAGAGAATGAGTGAGTTGAAAAGAGATAGAGAACTGGTTCATCGCGTCACACATGCCGCGGGAATAGGGGCTTAATTATAAAGTCAAATTTATATTACATGTTTCTAGAAACGAGTTTATGTAAATTACATCTTCTATTTGCTACGTTTTGATCATTCAAACGCCAAGCATCCTTTTTTTGTTTTACTATTATCACGTGATTGCATATGCATATGTCTAAAGTTATACAATCAAATGTCTGAAGTAAAAATCGTATTTGTTGCACTCAATGTCAGGCCTCGATCGTGTCGTCGTTTAGCATATAGCAGCGCACGCATACGCTTGACTTTAGAGCGCACTAATACACTGAAATCACAAGCTTGGCCGTTTACACACACACACACGCAATTTCTAATTCTCTCTACTGACCATCGAAATAAACAGAAAGTTGCTGACGGATCACTTGCACATAAAACTTTTTATATACCCCAATTTTCAACTACTTTGCATTCTTCAATGAGCATAAAAACGCGCTAAAACGGATCGCATAAAGGGAAAAAGTGGCGCGCAAGCGCTGAGACGCCTGAGCATTGTGCTCTTCGAGAGCATAAAACGAATGTGAGAGAGAGGGAGCGAGCGTGCAAGGGAGTGGGAACGTACGGCGGCATCGAGCGAGCGAGCATAGGCGGGCGCTCGAGCGCAGCTGACTCACCGTTATCGCGTCAGAATTCATTGCTTTATTTGAGGAGTGGGACCCCCCGACAATAATACAATACTTTCTCGAAAGTTTGTTCTTCTGTTGAAATTGAATTATTGAAATTACTCACCAGACTGGGCCTGGGCAATGACATCGCGGCCCTTGACGCAAGGAATGATGGCGCGCTGTTGAATGGCCGATGGCTTCTCGAAACCGTAGCCATAGATGCCGCGCAGCAGCTCCTCGCGCAAGTTCATGTCATCGAAATTATCGTAGACCTCATGCCAGGTCGACTCGATGACGCCCTCAGGGTCCATGCCAGCGGGACCATCTTGAGCTATTTCACTTCGATCATCCCTAGTGTAGAAGAAAAGTGAAAAGAAATGATGAGAAAAACGTCACAACGAGCTGTAGTGCATAATTAACGCAATAATTCAATAATTTCAACACATATTTTTTCTTTTCATTATTTTTTTTTTTTTTGGTTATGGCGAATCTGCGCTTGGCAACCAAGGCAGCAGCAAATATCGACGACAAAGTCGTCGGTGGTAGTGGCAGCGGCAGCGGCATTTGTGAACAGACAGAACAGTCGCCGCTGCAACGGCGATGCACCAGCAGCACACTTACATTATCAACAATAAAAAATTGACTAGTTAAATTTGTATACTGAATTTCGACGGCTTAAGCACCGTTCAGTTAAACAATTTGTATATTATTCCTGTCAAAATTTTTATAACGAAAATTTTTTTTTCCAGAGTGCACACAAACGTGTTTGTTGTGCGTGCTGCTCTGCTCTGCGGTATTTTCACGTATGCGAGCGAATGTCAGTGTGAGTTTTAACGACCGCTAGGCGGCCTTTTGAGCGTCTCGTCATCGTCGTATAAAGAGTGAGTGCGAGAGAGTACGCTAGATATGTCAATGTCAGTGGTTGCTACTGTTCAAGTATATGCGTGTGTGAGAACGGGTAGGAAACTACCAACATTTAACTGCAGTGTTGCCTATGCGTCGTAGTCGAGAAAAAGTACTAAATAGTAGGTAGGCAAAAAAAAAAATCGTAGTAGGAAAATCTAGACCGGACAGGCAAATTTAAGGCGTGTAGTTCGTCAACCACTTGCACTTTGAGCAAAAGCGAATGAGTGTCAAAGAGGAAAGGGAAACACAACCACCAAAATGGTTTGACAAATAACTAGAAAATCCCAGCCCTTGGAAAATTTTTATAACATATGAAGTATATGTATTTACATATGGTTGCTTGTAGATAAATAGTAGCGTTGGCATTGAAGTGCTATACGTAGTTGTTCTGTCCATTTTACCGTCCAGTCAGCGACAATGAGTCAAAGCCGTGAGATTCTTGTATGTGTGTGTGTGCGAGTGTGTGTGAAAGAGAGACAGAGCAAATTCTTATTTTTGCAATGATTTCATTGTTGGATGCATCCAGAAAAATTTTGCAGGCAATAAACTTTGTTAACCTCACTTGGAACTCGTTACTCATCGAAAATCTTTTCTTTCTTTGTCATTTTTTGCGCCTGTCGTTTTAAAGAAGTATTAAATATTTGACCCAACATACACACACACACACACTCACGCACACAATCAACAACCACTACGTGCTCTCCTATCCGCTCTCGATTTCTTTCTCTCTATGTCAGGGGCTGTCACTCGTGCCGCAACGTCCGCCGTCGTGTAAAAATTCTTTTCTTTCGTTTTATGTTTCACATTTTGGGTTATATTTTCAATTGCATTTTTAGCAAGTATTGCTCACTTAAACTGATTTAATTTTACAACCAAAATTTTGCAAATTGGTTGTGTAATCTGTCTTTTATATATTATTAATTTAATCGTTGAATAATACTAACATTTTCTGATTATTATTTGGCACTTTTTATACACGTGCTGCTGATTGTTAAAACCAAGCAAAAGAGGCTCCATCTTGCAAAACTTTTAGTGATGTAAGGGAAACATCAGACCTATCGATATACCAAAGTAATTTTTTTCAATTTAGTTAAATGGATGTATGAAAGTGGAAGGAGTTTTTATATTTAATAATATTCTGTTAATATTTTGGTTTTAATTGTATTATAAATTGCCTAAAATATTAAATAAAAGCATCAAATTTTTTAATCGATAGCCAAACCTAAGATCATTTCCGCCACTAGAATTGATCGATATTACAGATTTCATTTCACGGGAATTTATAGAGAAATCAACAAAGCTGATTAATATTGTTTCATTTGTAATTGTTTTCATAATAATATTTGTTTACTATTTTTTTATTTTTTGGTATTAATAATTTAAGAATGAAGTGTGATTTTATGGTCATATATCGGCGACTTGCAGAAAATAATTTGAAATAAATGTTTGCTTTGGTTGAAGAATGTTTTCGCAAAATAAACATCTGACTAGGATAATCATTTTAATTGATTAGAAATAAGCAATTAACTAAATTTACAAATCTACGCCAATGTTGTCGATGTCGATGTTAATAGCAAAATAAATCGATTTGAGGGTGAGCACTATCGTCGTTCCATTCTATAATTCGTTCAACGGAACCTGCGATGAACAAATATCTAGTTAACTAATCGATTGAGTCGATTATCGATGTTTTGGCCACCCCTCAGTCAGTTTAATTTCATCGCCGCATCGCACAGCGTGTGAAAAAAGTGTGAGTTGCTGGTTTTGGATTTGAAAGAATCATTTTTGCTGCAATTTATTTAATAATTTGTCCATAATTTTGTATAATGCTTGTGTAAATAGCAATATTGAGCTTATATTTCAAACCATTAAAATACAAATAGGATAATTTTCAATAAAAGTTTGAGTAACAAAAGACCGACTCACACGTACACAGGCACACATTCATATACGCCGACGGCGTTGGCTGAGCCTGCATACATGTGTATACATTGGTGTGTGTATATAAGTGTGCAAAAAAGAAGTAGAAAAAAAGTTCAGCAGCCGGTCGGTGTCTCGCCGCCTCATTGGGGAAAAATGACTTGTCAAAATGTGGATGTTGGCCTTGCGCTTTTTTGTTATTAAATATTTGTGGGACAGTATCAATTGCATCTAGAGATAATTTAGGTTTCTACACATGCTAATTTATATGTATACATATAGAAAATTTAGAAGTCTATTTTTAATTTATGATTGACTATCGTCGGTTACTCGACCGACCGGCCAGCCAGAAAAGTGCTCAAACCAAGGCAGAAAGGCCGATTCATAACACACACACAAATACACCCATGCAGGCAGTCAGAAGACTTGAGACGGTTGAGTCATCGCCTGCTCTCACTCACTCATTTGCATTACACGGCCGGCGATTTATAACGGCCATGTACGCCATTTCGCTCGCACACACTCCAGCGCAAACAGTTTTCGGCATTGCACTCGTTGAGTGAATGGTCGGTCGGGTGAGAGAGTGTGCCAGCGTCGGCGGCAGCTGTGACTCACACGCTCTCCGATTGAGTGGTTTTTTTGTTCGGTTTTCCATGCTGTGTGGAGCCGCTCAACACGGCAACATTTTGCATTCAATCGTTTTTGTCATTCTGTGCAAGTCGGACGTGTTGGAGCTGCTGCTGCCGTACGGGTTACCCTTTGTGTGTGTGCGTTGTATCTCTCGCTGGCTGTGTTAGTGTGTGCGTATGAATTTTTTTTTTTTTTTTTAAAGCTACACAGCGAATTAAAATTTAAAAGTATGCGCTGAATTATAAGTTTTTATTGAACAAATAATTCAGTGGCACAAAGCACAAATTTTTGAAATTAATAAAATAATAAGATGTAAAGTTTTCAATTCATTAAATTATGGTTAATTTCTCTACATCTCTTTTTTTTCTACCCTCTCTCGTTGCAGTTTAAATAAGTTTCCTTAAACAAATTACATAGAAAATCGACGTAGATTTTCTCTCGCTTTGCTAAATCTTTTAGTGGCGTGAAAAGTGTGCGAAAATAATAACAGAATTTAATTGAAAAGGAAGGAGATCAAACAAGTAGCTCGTGTGTGTAATTCAATAGTTTAAACAACCAACCACAACAAATACATCAAACTACAATCATGAGCTGGCAAGATTATGTCGACAATCAGCTTTTGGCTTCGCAGTGCGTTACCAAGGCGTGCATTGCCGGACACGATGGAAACATTTGGGCGCAGTCCAAGGACTTTGAGGTGAGTGTCGTTAATCTACGAAATAAAAAAAAAACATCTAACAAATCCTCGCCAGCAAATTGTAACCGGCGCAGCGACAATGAAATGTTTTCGCAAGTTCAAGGGTGTGACCAAAAACAGCAACAACAACAATGCCTACTCCACGCTCTGTGTTACACACACACACACACACACCCACGAAAGAGAGTCAGAGCGAGGGCGAGTGAGAAAGAGAGTAAGAGCATAGTGCCGCATATGTGGCCCAGCAGGACTTTTGCTAAGGAAGAGCAGGCACTTTATTGCTGTACTTTCAAGCCAGCTGCATTGAGTCACTTCTTAGAATACGCGAAATTATTTCAAGTATTAAAATAGATTTGTTAGTGCCATAGTTTTTCGATAAACACTACCCTAATCATATTACTGCAGAAGTACGAAAGTCTGTTTTTCATACCCTGCTGGGTATCAGTTTTTTTTTTATTAATTTCGTACGTCCGCCATTGTTACTTTCATTTCGTTTGATAAAGCAACTCCCACCCTAATGGGTGAGCACCCTCTGCATGCACTCGTTCTCTCACACTCGCTCTCTCTCTCTCTCTCTCTCTTTGTGCTTTACTCGCGCATGCTCTGCTCAGTTACACAGCCTCTTGCCGGGAACTGAACTCAAGTTCAAACAAACACACTCAAATATGCTCATTATCGTAGCTTAAATTGTCGGAACTGTCGAACTGATAAGAACACTTGGTCGTCGAATGATGCTTGTCGTTGACAGTTGGTTATATTTAATTTATTTATAGCTCAATTAGACACTAACAGACAAATTAGTTGGCGGCGTAAAAGCTTTCCTGTTGTTTATTATCAATGGGCAGCGAAAACCCAAAATATATTTCAGCTGCTCACTGTGACTCATCCCAAGCAGCGGGAGCAGATGGATTAGTCACTTAGCTGGCTGAGCCAGGCACGATTTGTCATAGAGTGCATTTGTGGAAAGGTGTTTGGCTGCAGCGCCCCCTCCTCCCCTGCTGCCCAGCAACATTTAATGCATGCACACTTTACGCGTGTATATGTGTTAGTGTGTGAGTGATTTTAATAGTTGTGCATTTTACAACACTGCTGTGATAGCGCTTATCCACCTCAAACTGAGCTCGCTGCCAGATGATGAAAGAGAATGGAAAGGAAAGGAAAGGGAACGAGAGGTGGGCCCGGCCCTTTCTCTCTCCGACCGACCGGCCGGCCGGCCGCCCGCTCACTCACTCACTTGTTCTCTCTCTTCCTCTCTCTCTTTCTCTTGCACAACGCAACCACTGCTAACCGGCCTTGTTCGCTTTTATCAACAAACACGCTTCACTCAATAGTTTGATGTTTGCGCATGTGTGTGTGCGTGTGCGTGTGTTTGTGCATGTGTGGGTTTATTATCTCTGTTTCCTCTGCCGGCAAAAAAAACTTTTATCACAAAAAAAAAAGAACTGCGTTCGTTTTGAGTAGATTGGAAAAGAAGCAAAAGAAATGTATCTCAAAAATATAAAAAAAAAAAAAAAAAACGCAGCGCGACACTGCCGCGTCATCAGCGTCTACATTTTTGTATGCGCGCCACGTTTTCGCATTTACTTTATGTATGAATGTGCCTGCGTGAGTGTGTGTGTGTGTGTGTGTAAGTGTGCGTGGAACTTCCTGCTGACTCCACCAAGCGCCTGCCATGTGCTGGCTTTATCCTTTGTTTGTGTGTCTGTTGCTTCATTCACGTTTTTTTTTTTTTTTCGGGTGGGGCCCAGGAACACTCCCTTGTGTTGTTGTTGTTACTGCTTTATGCATTGCACAGTGTCTCGAAAAGATAATAATTTAGTATATGTATTTGATTATAGCCAAATCCCACGTTGAACATTTTTCTCGCTAGTAAAGCCAAGTAAAAGTCTCTTCTTACATTTCTGTTTAAGCCTCAAATGGGAAAAAGTGTTTTTACTTTTTCTTGTTTCGTTTTTGGACCTTTTTCGATACCTACCTAATCTATTTGCTGTACACACACACACACACACACACACACTCCCGTACACGTGTACGACAAAATATCACTTTCATTTTGTGGCCTCCATCGGAGTTTCTGCTGACTCTTTTACTTTATCTTATTGCGTATTGCCTTCTTCTTCGATCTACCTGAGTTACCCACATTACCTATTTTACCTGCGTTTTTGTTTGATTCACAGTTCGTTCGCATTTCTCATGATTCACCCAAAAATTGTTGATTGTTCTTCGCATTTTTCGCTAAATTGAGTTATTTGGCTTTGCTTTTTGCATGGATCAGCTGCTGCCGTGTGGCATTGCCAGACTGTTTTTCAGATAAGTCGTGTCTGGCTGTGTGTGTGTGTGTGCCTGTTTGAGTTGGCGACTTTTGAGCTAAATGAACAAAAAAAGTTCTTGACGCTTATCAATAACGTCTTTTTGCGTATTACACTTTGGTTTTGAATTTCGCAAAAAAAAAAAACATACACAAATGGAAATGTGTCCGACTGTGCCATGAAAACCGGCTTTATAAGGCAACACACACACACACACACACATACAAAACTTATTTTCGGAATAACTGCAAACAAGCCGTGTTTGGTATTTAAAATTGCAATTAAACAATTTCATTTTGTCCCCCCCCAACAAGTCTCAACTGTTTAATTTCGTTAATTTTTTAGTTTCGCAACTTTTCTTAATTGAGTGCTTTTGTTTAATTTAAAATTTTTGGCATAACTTTAGCTTTATTTGCGAAAACCGGCTTTCTACGCTGCTGCGCTCTCTTTTTCTCTCACTCACACACACAAACACACACACTCACACACTGAAACGGCACAAAGGTTTTACGCTCAACTTGGAAACTTCTCGAAGCTTTTTTCGACTCATTCACTCGCGCCAGCGCTCTCTCTCTTCATTCTTTCTTTGATCGGCTTTGTTCGCTCTCTCTTGAGCTAGCGGCGCTGCTCGCGTATCATTAACATATTTGGCGCAAACAAATGACTAACAATTAATCATAGCTGTTAAAGTTTATTAATTACTTAGTCGCGAGTTGAGTCTCCTGGCGCCTGCCTGGCAACAAAAACGCCCAATGGAACACGAAGAAATTTCTGCCAAGTGTATTCTGTGTCCTGGCAATTTTAATGTCATTTCGCGTGGGGCTGCTCTCTTTCTCTGGCCAGCTCTGAGCTCTGCGCAAGTGTTGGCAAACTAGTTTGCCTGTTTATGTGGAATTACAACAACAACAATGTCTATGACCAACCAACTGGTCGGTTCTGCTGCTGCTGCTGCTGCTGTGCAGCGTGTCTCACATTTTGTTAATGAGTTGGCAGATGTCGTCGCCCGACCCGAAGTCGTTGCCGCCGTCGTCATCATTTTCTGGGTGGTGAATGTTGGCTGGTGGTAGTGGTGGGTTTTCTTCTTTTTTTTTTTGCCCAAGCTCTTTCTCTCTCTCCTCTCACTGGACAGCGACTCTGCAGTGCGTGCGTGTGTGTGTGTTTGAGTGGGCTGTGTTGCTGATTACAGAAATGAATGTTTTAAGCTGCTGCCACACGCCGCTGAGCTCGGATCCACCCTCTCCCCTCTTTTGTTCCTTGCTGTGTCGCATTCGTATTAATATGAACTTAAATATGCACGCACGGCCACGCAGGACGCATAAATTCATAAAATTTATTGCACGCGTGCGTGACTCGACGTGACTTAACAAACAACAGACAGAACAACAACAACAACAGCAATAACCACCATAGGATTCAAGTTGGATTAATGCATTAATATCGTTATTGACTTTTCCTTTCGTTGCAGGTTACAAAGGAGGAGTTGGCCAAATTAATTAGCGGTTTTGACCAGCAAGACCTGCTCACCAGCAACGGTGTAACACTCGCCGGCCAACGGTACATTTACCTCTCAGGCACAGATCGCGTTGTGCGCGCAAAGCTGGGCAGAAGTGGTGTGCATTGCATGAAGACGACACAAGGTGAGTTTAAATTTTAAATTGCAAGTGATGTTAGTTTTGGAGTTGAGCTTAGCTATCGATCAATCGATAAAGTGCGGAGTCTTATTGTTAACTTTCTTTTGCATGTGATGCTTGTTTTGCACTAAAGGTTAACTATCGGTCAATCGATTAATTGCAGGTTTTATACAGTTGACTTGCCCACAAAAACGATGTTCTTATCGTTCGCATTTTTTTTCATTGCGCTTGTCTCAGCTTTGCCAATGTTAAGGTGTAAAGAATTTAATCCCACGATAAGTGTGGCGACTTCTGGCAGTAGCTGTGCGCACGACTGATAAGCGCTGGAAAACTGAGCGATTATTTTGTATTTGCTTGCGCCATCATCTGGTTAATGTTTGCCGCTCTCTCTCTCTCCCTCTCTTTTTCTGTTCGCTCATTAGGCAAGGCGAGCAGCAGAGCCAAACGTATTATGCCTAATTTGTTGCATTCAACGCACATTTTGCAACAACAACAACAACGTTAGCAGCGGCGGCAGCTAAAACAAAATACAAAACGAGCTGTAAATGATAGGCAATTATTATTATGTGCCGCTGTTTGCTGCTCCATTTTTCCGGTCAACTGACCGACCGACCGGCCGACCTCCCCACACTGCCTCTCTTCACCTCAAGCAGACGCACACACATACACATCTACACACACACAGACTGTGTGTAGTATTCGCGTGTATATGTGTATGTAGCAACATTTAATTTTTCACTCAATGTTTTTCTTTCTTTTTGCCTTAGCACCTTGTGCCTAATTTGTTGTTGCTGTGGAAAAATCTTGGAAGCAGCTGTTAGTCTAGGCACCTGTAGTCTGTGAATGTGTGTGTGTGTGTGTGTGCGTGTAAGAGTGAGAGAGAGGGAGACGTAGATTGTGTGTTTGCCATGTAGCTAAATTTATTTTGCAGCTTGTTTGCCGAAGCGTCGTCGACGACGTCGTTGTTGTTGTCGACGTCTTCCATATTTGTCTAATTTCTTTTTTGTTTTTCGTTGTTTTTACGTCAACTGTTGCTGCAGCAGCCAGCGCAGCCGCAAAGCTCAAGGTTATTGCCATAATCCATTTCAAGTGCAAATGTTGCACAGAATAAGCCACAAAAGCGGCGGCAGGCGCGCACACACAGGCAGCATAAATGGAAATAGGCAAGAAAATGGCAAACTGGTCGCGTTGGCCTAGCTTGGCCTTAACTCGCTATGCGCGCGCGTGTGTGTGTGTGTGTGTGTGTGTGTGTCTACAGACATTTATAGAAGTATGCATGTGTGTGCGTGTGTGCGGTTTGGCGCCTTTGGATTAGTTGGCTCTCTCGGTTTGTCTTTATTCGGCATTAAATTTAAGCTCTCGAGGCTGCAGCACTTGAGTAGCTAGCAGCTGATCGCATACTTACGCGGAGACGAACAGACGAGGGAGGGAGAGATGGGCAGACAGACAGACTGGCTTACAATCGATTAAATTACCAAGCGGCAGTTTATTTACCGCAATTTACACGCAGCTCACATTGCCGCAACGAGTGTAGGGGATCCAAAGCAAAACTATATATATACGCGTATACCACGCTTGAAATGTTTGAGTGCAATTAAATAGAAAATGTAATAAAATATAATTAATAACAATATTGCTGCACTATCTGTGGAATGGTGAGGCTTATTATCGCAATTATTTATCGATTGATGACAGACGACGACATATTGGCAATTCGTGCTCTGCGCTCCGCTCTCTCTCTTCTCCTCTCTCGTTATGTTCTCTTCTCTTGTCGTGTGGGTGACATTGCCTGTTGGACGCATAAGACGGCGCCACAAGTGTTGCACACCGACTCGACTGTGTATCGCGCCATCTCACTCGCTCTCACACATACATATTAGCACACTTGACTCTTTGGTTTATTGACCCCAGTTGGAAATCTGTTTGACTTTGATTCAATTTGCTCGAGTGATTCAACAAATTGGGTTACCAACAATTTGCCGCGCATTTGATTAATGTATTAACCCTCAGTCGCAGCCCGAGAGACAAGCATTGGGAAGAAAGAAGGAGCTGCTGCTCTGCCGCGTCTGCCACTTGACTTGAATTGATTCGAATCTCGTAGAAGACTTGTCATTCAATATCGTTGAGGCCGGTCTGTCCAGTTTTCACCTGGGGTCCGCTTGAATCTTTCTCTCTCTCTCTCTCTCTCTTTCTTTCTCTGCTGCTTTATTGAGCGTTTTATTCATAATTTGCTAGCTGATGATGTTGTGTAAAATACAGTTAGTTCTTGTTTCTCTATGCTGCTGCTGCTGCCGTCTCTGCTTTCTCCACACATTCGTCGTGTGTGCAGCGCTGTGTATTGTCAACCGGATAAGCCGCTAGAGCGATATTTCTCTGTGTGCGTGCGGTTTGTGTGTGTGGAATGGCTCAAGAGATTTCTACAATCGATAAGAAGTTGGGCTGTGCTATGCGGTGTATAGAACTTTTCGACTTTGATCAATAAAACTGAAATTGTATTTAACTCATTTCTGGTTTTCTTTCTCTCTCTCTTTCTCTCTCTTTTCTCTTTACAGCCGTCATCGTTTCCATCTATGAGGATCCTGTGCAGCCCCAGCAGGCCGCTTCTGTGGTGGAGAAACTTGGAGATTATCTGATTACTTGCGGGTACTAGAAAATAAAGCAAACAAAAACAACAACAACAACAACACAACACCATCAAAAACCACAGCAGCAACAACAAATTCGATAAGAAGAAAACGTAAATGAACTACATAAAAACTAAAAAAGCAACCAGAAAAGTAATATTAATATTTAAATTTATAAACAAAACAAAAAAAAAAAAAAAAACAAAACCATGCCAAGAAAGATTTTGAAGTAATTTTGTGGTAAAGAAAAATTGTGTTGTCGTCGTCGATGTCGAAAGACGAAGTTAAGACAACAACAAACAAGAGCAGCAAAACAAAATGCGAGAGTACCCAAAATACACAACAAAATTATAAATTTCTGCATTATTATATATTTAAACATCTTTGGTTCATACGATAAAAATAATAAAAAAAAACAACAAAAAACCTAAACTCAAAATTTAAGAAATTGTATTGGAGAGTATATTTTGTAAGCGAAAAACAACAACAACAACAAGAAAAACAACAACGCAAAGCAACGCAGGCAAATTTTTGAACACTTTTTTGTACAGCAGCATATATATACACCGATCTATATACACACGCAGTTAGTGAGAGAAGAGTGAGTGAGTGAGACAGAGAGAGAGAGAGAGAGAGAGAGGGGGTGTTGGAATCGGAAAAGAGAGTGATAGATAGATAGAGAGGGAGAGAGATAGAGGCAGGCAGGCAGGCATCGAGCGTCGTTAAGTCAGAAAAGCAGCGAACAGCGAAAAACAGCCAGGAAAATACCAACCCAATATACATGAATATAAATATATATATATATATTTGTATATATTTATATATGTAAACTATTTGGAGAATCACGAAGCTCTATTTTTATGTGGCAGGGAAGATACTACACAAGCAGTCGAAAGAACACATGCATACACAACATAAGCAAAATGATGAAAGCGATGTGGTAGCATTTTTTATACAACAAAAAAGAACTTTGAATGAAATGTGTAATATTAAAGTACAGCCTTTTAGCCATATTTGAAGTATATGCTCATCCATTCGATTAAACAGTGAAACACAGTAACAACTAAAACTACTACAACAACAAGAACAACAAGAACAAGAACAACACACGCACATACGATCCGTTTTCCAACCGTCTCATCTAGCCATACATATATAGATACATACATATGCATACAAATACATACATTTAAACATACATACATACATATACTCTCTGTATGCGCTTTTCATGTTTGTAATTTTGCTATATTCATAAAAACTAAAAACTAAACTAAAAACATTTAAAAAAAATATACAAAACTAAACATACCCTCAATTTATCGATAAATGGCAATTGCAATTCGAGCGTTGTGCAACATTGGTCCACCTTCTGCCAGCCAGTTAGCTGTGTTGGAACAACCGCAACAACAATTCGGCAATAAAGATTGCCTTTAACCCATACACACACACACATTTACATTACAAACATTACTACATACATACATACAAACAAACATACATGCATGCGAAAAACAAGCGAAGCAAATCAAATATGCAAAAATTAAACTACTTACTACAACAGCAACAACAACAACAAGAGAAAATCATACATAAATAAATGGCTTTTTATGTTAGTTAAACAAAAGTCCTACATACTTTCGCCCCTTTCCCCCATCCATAAAATTCATGACTTAAAACAAAAGAAGAAGAACAAGAACAACAACAAAATGAAAGCATTAATATTGAAAATAATATATGAAATTAAAAGCAAAAGTGAAAAACATATATAAAACGATACTTTAATACTATTGAAATAAAAAACCAGAGCGTGGACAAACTTCTGCTCATAAAAATCCAAATGCAATGTCTATTCATTTCTATTGTCTATGAAAGAACAAAGGTGACCCTGGTTTGTGCTGCCACAGGTTGAGGGGAATCGATAGAGCAATGAACTCTGTTATCGATTGCTTGTTTCGTAAATTCTTTGCAGCGAATGCTAATTAATTAAAGAGCCATTGCTCTACGCTTGTCGTTTTTTTTCCTTATTATTTTTTTTTTTTTTTTTTGGAGCCCAGGCGCTTGCCAAATTGTCAGCTTATTTTTATCTGCTGGCAATCATGACGCAAATGCGCAATTATTTCATAAATAATATATGTAAGTATGTGTGGTATTTTTTTTTTGCTCTCGTGCAGCTGCCTTTCTTTCAGCGATTGTCATTTTGGCATATTTCTCATTCGCACCAGCCAAGCCACAACATTGACCCAAATTACACATTCTTGAGAGAAAAAATTATCTGACATTTTTGGATGTACATTTTGTGTGGTTCACACTCGGCACATGTCCATAAAAATACATATCTACTTACATGCATATATGTATATGTATGTATGTGTGTATGTATGTACACATGTGTGTCTACGCTGCCTGCCCTGGCACTTTCGCTGGGAAAAAGTTTCGTTTTTGGTGAAAATCAACGTTGATATCAGTTGCGCAATTAATCGCGCAACATTATTATTATTATTCGTTGTCATTGACACATCTGTCTGGCCTTTGTAACGTCTCCTTCTCCGTCTCCTTCTCCGCCTCTTGCATCTTATAAAGAAATATCAATTTGCGGCGCGTGTTTTTTGTTTTTCTCCTCTCACTCTTTCTCTCTCTCTGTCTTTTTTACAGCTCTAACGGCAAAATTTAAATTGTTTCGCTGCGGGGCAGAAGAAGCTAGAAATCACACACACACATGCACACACACACACACATGTCCACACTGTCATGGAGGCATTAATTCATTTAATAAAATATGCAAATTTTTCCCAGCACATGTAATTTTTTACGATTTTGGTGCTTTAGTAGAAATAGCTGATGACACTGTCGCAGCCTTGCATTGTTGGAAATCTCAATCGGAATCTAAATTGAATTGAATTTCAAATTCAAATTCAAATTCAATTAATAACAGGGTTGGGCAACGCTCAATTTTTGCATAAGCTGCATGTAAGCAATTGACTATCGATAAACAGTGCAATCAATTAGCAAATCAGTTAAACAGTGCAGGATTTTGGTTTTTGTTCGTTTTTTTTTTTGTTTTTTTTTTTTTTTTTTTTTTTTTTTGTGTGTTCAATCTGGGTATATACCTGAGGAATATACTGGGTCAACTCTGAATTTGTTTCGTTTGGAATAGATTGATAAATAAAGACAAGTAAACTGGCACAATAACTGCATCTTGTATGGATTATATGGTCCGGTAATGATCTATGTAACTTAGAATCCACTTGGGCCGTGGAAACGAAGAAGCTGTTCGTATGATAGCCAGAAAAACACGTTCCACGGTCCAAGGCGTAGCCAAGTGGGCAAGAAGTTGCGGTAGGCGGCCGAGAGAAATCCTTCTTTCATAATCAGTTTGCAAACACAATCCATGGTGTTTGAATAGAGCATGCCTTGTCCACTTTTGTATGTCGGCTGATTCAGATACAGCGTCCTAACCATATCAGCAGGAGTGCTTAAAATACTGGCGGTCAGACCGGACACGAGTGAAGCCATGAACTGGATAGAACGGCCGTCTTCAGTGCCAAGCCAAAGGATGAAATGTCGCTTGCTAAGATCGTAACAGGCTGTGTCACCTGGTGGGAGAGTAGAGCGTAGGATATTGGCGAACAGTTGATATTTGGCACGTTTCGCTCATCTGCCTTACCCGCGGTTAGGAGCATGGCATGCAGCGAACTGGGCCCCACGCCCTTCCAAAAACTCTTCATTCCACCACGCGCATAAATGTAGTCCGCCGAACGTAGAGCCTGACCCGGTAATCCGCGTCGTGCCTCCTGTTGCATGCGTTGCTGGATATTCTCCAATGGGCTGGCCAGCAATTGAGCTGTACTACCCGCCGAGGCGCCTGCCATGAGGCTGGGAAAGACGCCCAACTCATTGTTGTTATGTATGTCCGCATTGATGATACGTTGTCGTATTTTGTCATAGAGATGAACTCGTGGTGCATTGAATATCAAATTTCGTATTATTATGACAGACAGGGCGCCGTAGTGGCTACGTAGTCCCTCCGCACGCAACAGATCGCGCGCTGGATTCCAAATGGCTGCCGTTGCAATACCCGTTCTGCCCGTTCCCGTCGCATCATTTAGTTGCACGCGTGGCTTCGGTATGCCCAGGGAAAACACAAAAAGCTCCGCTATGGAAGAGCTAAGGAATGTTTTCAGGAAAACTGAAGAGTATGTGCCCAGAGTTCGGTTGACGGGGTGCGGTGCGGGTCGTAGCCTTGGATAGTCTTTAAATGCATCTTTATCCATTTACAATGAAGTTCTAAATATTTATCGAAATAGATTCCCCAAAAAATACTAAAACATTGAACTAAGTTTTAATTTATCTGGTGTACTTGAAATAAGTGTTAAGGCCAACATTGATTGGAATTCAAACACCCATTGCCATTGCGAAGAGGCGAGGAAAAGTTAAGAATTTTTTGAGGACTGTCCAGCCTCACTTTCAATAATGAAAGAAAGACTGTTCCAGATCTAGCTGGACGGATCGCCACGGATAGATCGCCATTCAAAAAAGGGGTTTAGGGTTTACTGAAGTTTGGCTGATTAAGCCCCACTTCCAATAATGGATACCCAAAGTTTTATTGGTAATTTGCACATTGAATTTGGTTAATTACACATATACACTTATTAAAAGTCATTAAAAGCCAGATTGACCCTCCCATTCGCGCAGTTGCTCGACCGATAGCCAGAAGAGCACAGACCAGGGACCCAGTCGTAGCCAGCAGGGTATTAGACCCTTGTAGAGATTGAAGAAACCCTCTTCTCTGAGCAGCGTCGTCAGACAGTCTATGGATCCCTTGTAGTAGAGTCCTTCTCCCTTATTGTTCGTTGGTTGATTCATTACACGTGACTTGATCACATCTGCCGGATTGCTAAGTACACTCGCAACGCCCCCTGCCACCATGGACGAGGCGAAACGCAGTGACAGACCCTCTTCCATGTGCAAACGTTTCTTAAGATTGCGCTTGCACAGATCATAGGAGCCCACATCGCCGGCTGTCATGAGACAGGCACGTGTACAGCTGGGTCCAACGCCCCGCCACATGCCCCGTACACCGGATCGCCTATAAATGTTGCGCATCTCCTGCATACACGTTGTGCCTCGTGGCTTCAGACCCATCGCCTTTCTACGGCCGTCCATCTGCATGCGAACCTTGACAATATCGAAGGGATTCGCCATACTCTGGGCAATGCATCCGGCTGCCGAGCCACACATGAATGCAGCCGGTACACTGATGACTTCACGATTTTCGACATCCTTGTAGATATATCGACGCCGAAAGATGTCGTACAGCATGACACGTGAAGAGTTAAAAATAAAATTGCGTAGGACCATTGCCGAGAAGCCAGCATAAAGGGTGCGTACACCCTCCTTGGTGGCGATCTCATGGAGGGTGCGAAACATGTTCTTCGGTTGGACTTTCGTCTTTTTGGCCTCCTCTCCCTGCACCTGCATTCGTGTCTTGCCCACATCCAGTGAGTACATACACGATTCAGCAAAGTTGGCCCCAATAAAAGTATTGAAGTACAGCTGTAGCAGACCCTTCATTGTAATGGTCTCTAGCGCGACCGTCTTGGGCTTGAAAGTTGGCCTCAAGTGCCAATAGCCCACGTCATCTTCGTCCATGGCAAGTTAAAACGCGTTTAAAATAAACAAAAGAATTTTGATTAGGTTTTTTTTTTTTCCTGACTTTTTTAAAAGATCATATTTTTTTCTATAATAGTTGACAATAATTTCGCTACTAGACAATTTAAAATGTTTCAGTTCCCCGGAAGCGACGAATTTGCTCGAACGTTGTCCAAAACACCATGGCCCAGGGACCAACGCGTAGCCAGAAAGGTACAAAACCTCTGTACATGGCAAAGAATCCTTCCTCGCGAATCAGTTTGCTGAAGCAGTCAATGGCGCCCTTGTAGTGCTTGGGACGTCCCTGCTCATCTGTCGGCTGATTCATAATTCGAGACTTAACCACATCGGCGGGCGTGGCCAGAAAGGCACCCATGAAGCCGGCAACCATTGCGCCTCCGAATTGAACTAATCGATTGTCGTCGGTTTTGAATGTTCTTTGCAAAAATCGTTTGCTCTGATCATAGCAGCTGACATCACCTGAATGGATGCAGAGAGGGGGGGATAAAGATACATAGAGTGGTAAGCATAAAGATCAACTGGAGATCAAGCTGTGAAGATTTCCAAACTTTTCTTACCCATTGTGACAAGTGCTGCGCGACAGCAATTCGGTATGACACCTCGCCAGAGGCCACGGATGCCACCTTGGCCGTAGATGAAGGTTAAAGCTTGGAAAACGTTCGTCACGCGCGGCGGTAAACCCATGAGCTTTCGTTTACCCTCCATTTGCATTTGCACTCGCACCAGATCTGTTGGTGACGACACCATATTGGCACCTGCACCGGCACACATGCCGCAGAAGGCACCACGTAGGAAGGGTAAACTCTCCTTTCCATCGCTATCGACTACCTTCAGCTGTTGGCGTAGATGGTCATACAAACTCATCTTAAGGCCGGTGAATATCGAGTGTCGTAAGACCATAGCTGAAATGCCGCTATATAAATGGAATAAACCCTCTTCTCTGATGACACCCAAACCAGTGGCTATCATGCCACGGTATGGAGGAGCTTCCGTGCCTTTCATACTAGCGACTTCACCCTGGATCTGCATTCGGATTTTGCACAAATCAAACGGAAAACCTACAATCTCTGCACAGCAGGCGGACACGAATGAGGTCAGGTACATCTCTATGAAGGGCGTCTTTGTCGTGGCCGACAAGTATGTCACGCCTTCCCTCGTCGACACTACGTCGCAAACCGCTGGTTGATCTGAGTTGTCCATTTTTAATTTTAGTTAATTTAAAAAATGTATCCTCGAATTGTCTAACAAGAAACTTAATTTTAACTTTGTATTTGAATTTGGTAAAATGTGTAGTTTCAGGAGAACGTCTTTCCTGTTCAACATTTGGATATACTAATAAAATATATTTAAAGTAACATAGTAAAATGTACTAATTTAAACGGCTGGAAGAACTAGGACTCCTACGATTTATACATACAGGTGTAGGTTTCCACTGAGTATTTTATGTAAGCGTAGCTAAGGTTTGGAAGAAAAGTGCATGCTGTAACTGATTATCTCTCCAAGCCCAAAAAAGAGATGATATCGATTTGGTATAGTCGATAACGATTTGCTTAAGATAGATGATGAAACTCCGCAAGTTAGGGTTGCATGACGAGATGGTTGGTCTGATCTATAAATTCAAATTGTTAGGGAAGGTCGAAGTTCGATAAACCGCGATAGTATCAATAACGACACCATAATTCGTTTATAATCTTTGTTAAATAATAAAAACCAATTGATTATCGGATAATGCGTGTCATTCTCCGATATGACATGCCAACACTGCTAGAGACCACAAATTTATTGAATTCACTTTAGACTAAAAATATTTGAGTATAAACAAATCTCATTAGACCTATCGAAACATCTAGTAACCTTCGTCGCCACGGAAACGACGAATGTTCTCAAAGACTGTCCAGAAGACCATGGCCCATGGACCCACACGCAACCAGTAGGGCATAAATCCCTTGTACATGGCGAAGAAACCCTCGTCTCGAAACAGTTTGATAAAGCAATCGACTGTGCCCTTGTAGTGTAGACCGCGTCCCTTCTCATCTGTCGGCTGATTCATAATGCGCGACTTGACCACATCGGCGGGTGTGCTAAGAACAGCGCTTGTAAATCCCGCTATCATTGCTCCCAAGAACTGAATCAATCGGTTGTCCGGCTGATTGAGCAGTATCATCAGTTCACGCTTGCTTAGATCATATGCAGATGTATCACCTGTGAGACAGAGAGAAAGAGAGAAGGAGAGAAGGTTTAAACTCCGCTCATTCCTTGGCAACATTTTTGGCTTACCCAACGTGACCAGCGCAGCACGAGTTGCATTTATGCCGGTACCCTTCCACAGAGCCGGAATGCCACCCTGTCCGTAGATTCTTGCAAAGGCCTGAAATATGTTCTTAACTCGACGCGGTTTGCCCCTAAGCACACGTAACCCATCCATTTGCATTTGGATTTTAACCAAATCAACGGGAGACGATAAGAAATTGGCCAATGCTCCAGCCGTCATGCCGCAGATGCAGGAGCGCGTAAAGGTCCATTGGGGCGCACCACTCGCATCGATATAGACCATTTTCTCCCGCATAGTATCATAGAAAAACATCTTAAGTCCGGTGAAGGTAGCATGACGCAACATCATGGCCGTTAGTCCACCGTATAGCTTCAGGATACCCTCCTCGCGGGCAATACCGTATGCTGTGCCGAACATGCCACGGTATTTGACTGGTTCACCTGGGTGCGTTTTGCTGGCGATTTCGCCCTGTATGTGCATTCGCGTCTTGCACACATCGAATGGATATGCAGTGGTCTCGCCGGCAATAGCCGATATGACAGACGTTACATATAGCTCGAGGAACGGTGTCTTTTTGGTGGTCGATATGAAGTGTGGAACACTCGATTTCCAAGCTTCATGATCCGTCATACCACAGAAATTTTGATACGTTTACGGAATATAAAAAGAAAAGGAAAAGAAAACGCTCGCTACCACTCGCTATAACATAGGTTAAAATGAAGATAGTACAAGTACAATGATGGTTTCAGCTTCTCTTCCGCAAATGTAACGCTAAAATTTAGTTGAGTCGAAAAGAATTTTCGTATAAACTTCTACAATTTGTGTTGTATACAAATGACATAGTAAAAACAAATATATATCTATTCCAGTCATTGTCGAATTTGTCGTACATCTCGGAGTGCTAAGTGAAAGTTCTGTAAATCACAATATATTATTATCGTTATTATTCATAGTGTTTGTCTGGATCTTTCCTCCTTTTCAAGAAGTGCTTTCTTGCATTTTGCAAAAAAGAACCTAACGACCAAAATAGAAATACCAATGCGTTGGCAGTTAAGACCCCAGAATCGATGTGGAACTAGGTATATGTACATATATGGTATGTACATATATATACCATAACGTTAGTAGTGATTATACGCGTATCTTTAGAACGACCTAAAAAAGTTCCCTGACGATAAGGCAGATACCACGTATTAAGCGAACGTACGAGCCAAGAAGAGGAAGCACAAGTCGATGACGTTCACGCAACGACCGCACCCAGCGGCAGTTAGCGAGGGTGGGTTGTAAACTTCTCGTGCATTGATGGGGACGATTGCAATGTCGGTGTCGGTGTCGGCGTCGGTGTGTGTGTGTGTGCGTGCAGGTGAGCGTGTGCCAAAGCAGGTTGAGCTGCCTTGTTGAGGGGTAACCCTCCAACCATTCGTGTAGTAGGGCGCGGTTCGCTACACTGAGAGAAAGTCAAGTAAGGATTTAACTTTATTAATGCTATGACTAGGGGTAGCCCTGGTGCCTTTCTCTCAGTGTAGCCAGTCAGCCGGTCAGTCTGCCGAGGTGAGTTAGCCACTTTGTGCCTGCCCCGGGAGTAAATGAGTAAGTGGCGCTGTCAGTCAGTCGAAGTAGAGCTACAACAACAACAACATCAACTTTAATAATAAACAACAACAACCTTAACGATGACGCGGCAACGAGACGCAACAACAACGCGAACCCAGCACGCGCCCATAGATATTACACCTATGCGAAACTGACATTTCCTTCCTAACCACCTTCAACTTCAACCCCTGAGACCCCACCCTCTCTCCCTGTTCCTCGCCCCACTTGCTACCCTCTTGCTTTACAGAATTGTTAGCACTTTTGTTAAATGAAAGCGACGTTTTGTGGTTGGAGAGGTAGTCGAGCTAGGTAATTTGAAATTCCTGCCACACGCAAGTATTGTATGCCATATAATGTAGGGTGTATATATGGCAAGGTATCTGCTTAATTACAGAAGGGAGACAGAGAGAGAGAGATAGAGCGGCAAGGAGAGTGGCTGCTGTGACAGGTCAGTGCTGAAATCTAACGCGCTACGACCAACTGACCGATTTAAGCGACCAAATTCAACTATGATCGTTATGGGGAACAAGCATATAACATAATGTGCAAATGATATCGCATGTCACTCAATGGAAAAGTACATATAGCACTTGCTACTTGTGCTGATTCCACAAGAATCGGGGCGCAATTTGAGAGTTTGTTGAACTGCAAAAAGTGAAGAAAGCTAAGATCAGCGCAAAAAGCGAACTGGCTTGAAAGGGGGAAAGGAATCATGGCGAAGTCTGGATGCCCTAAGCGTTTAGGAAACTCTTCAGATAAAGCCGAAAGGAGAGAGAGAGGATAAAGAACTTCTATAATATGATATGAAATGGCATTTCCAGGAAGCACCAAGAGATTTTGTCCATCTAACCCATTGAAATTCCAAAGATCATTCAAGGTATATCTAGGTAATCCATAAGCTGATATACCTCGCCCCAGTTAGTGTAGTCGAGTGCATACTGAACCCTCTTGGACAGGTTCAGGCAGTGTGGATAGTCGCATTGGTTTTTATTCCACGCGACGATTTTCAAGTGAAAGAAACCAACGCAGGAGAAAGAAACTTGAGGAAGTACGGAAGATTGCGACAAGAATTACCAGGAACTACTGCAGCGGGTGAGTCGTGGGAGTTGCCTCCTCCCCCAACTGATCTTGCTAGCTTCTCTGACTTGTTCCATTCTTACAGTGGGTCTAATATAAAAGCACCGTGTCTGCCCAAAACGGAAGTCATACAACGGAAGCGCCGCGACATGATCACTTGTTATCCAAGCAAATTGAAGCTGTTGCTGCCGCTGCTGCTGCTCTGGCCACTGGCTTTGTCCAGTGCGGATGAGCAGACACTGGATGCACTGCATCGCAATAAACGCACGCTGACCACAGTCTGCGTGGAGATACAACCGAGTGGTCCCCTCATGGAGCCGTATTTCATGTGCAAGGGAGCGGACTTTCAGTCGGCGGAACCGCAATCCCAGCAGGCCCAACAGCCCCAGCAACCCCAGCCCAGTTACAGCTACAGCCAGATGCCGTTTCAATCGTTTCCCAGCTTCGGTGCTGGGTTTTTTCCCGCCGAAACGCAGTCAACGCCAACGCCGTCAGGTCACGCCGCTGGATCTGATGCAGCCTATGCGCCTGCACCTGCTGCGCAATCATATGGCATGCCAGCACTTCCTTACCCGACTCCAGGCGGCACGGCAGCAACTGTACACGGATCTGCAGCTGGGTCAGGCGCAACGACCACGTCCACTGCATATGCTAATGCAGCGCCTAAAACGCCACAGAATCCCTACGAGGCTGTAGTGGGCAGTCGCCATCGCAGCGAGATAGATCCGGAAGTGATGAGTGTGCCGCACGTGGATTTCAAGCATGAGGAACTGTATAGGCGACCCAACGCTGGCAGCGCGGGTAGGGAGGCACTGGTGGGCGCTGCACCACCTGCCCAAGCTGCTCAACCCTCGGCACAGCCACAGCAGCTGCAGCAGCCGCATCCACATTACGATGATCCCATCATGCGCGTCTTCTACTCCAGCCTGGAGCCCAGTGAGCCGCTTGTGGCACAGGCAGCGCCGCTCGAGCAACCGGTGCCAGCGCCGGCCTATGCGCCGCCTCCACCTCCTGCTCCACCAGCTGCAGCTGCTTCTGCTCCGGTTGCCATCGATGGCAGCGCCTGCAATTCTTGTGCTCGTCCCTGTTCGACGCCGCCGGAGACTTGTCCCAGCTTTCAGCCTGTGATCATAGCCATGCCCTGCTATGGACAACAGCAGCCCACACATTATCTGGCCATGCCAGCACAGGCAGCACCAGTAGCTCCGCCTCCGGTGCGGGAGCCCAATCCTTATGGCATGGGCTATGGCATGCCTCCCTCACCGCAGGTGGGCGCTGCCTATGGTCAGGTTGGCCCACCATTTGGCATGGCACTGCATCCGGGAGCTGGAGCACAATTTGGCATGGTTCCGCACCCCGGAGCTGGAGCGCAGTTTGGCATGTCTGCACCACAGGTTGGCGCTTCCTTTGGCATGGCATCGCCTCAAGTGGGTGCACCTTTTGGTCTGGCGCCATTGATGAATCCCTTTGGACCCTTGGGCAATCTGAATCCCTTCAATCCGTTCAATAGAATCTTAGGTTCAGCCAATCCACAACAGCCTCGACTACGTCTGTTTGGTGCACCAGAACAGACACCAGCGACAACCACAACGGCAGGCACAACCACCGCACCAGGCACAACCGATGCCAAGGCGAAGCTGAATTTCTCGAGCAGCACAGAGCAAAGCGTAGTAGGCGCATCCAAAGGGAGTCAAAAGCATGTGGATGACGAGGACGAGCAGGAGGAGCAGGAGAATGATGAAGATGAAGATGATGACGAAGTAGTTGGCGTCTCGGCAGGCACAGAATCATCGCGCGATGCGGAGACCTCGCAGACTGAGGCGGCACTCTCCAAATCTGTCGAGTCCAAGGAAGAAACTGCGGATGAGTTGCTCAAAAAGGGCGAGGAGAAACTGAAGAGCGACAAGAGAAAGCGTCACAATTCCCGTTATGGCAGCAGCAACATCAGCTCGCAAAAGCGCAAATATCTGCAGCGCATTTAGTGGATTAAGCTATAAGTTTCTATATCTTTTTTTGACTAATAAATCTAATTAACTATGCACTACGCCTTAAATAAGAGTCTACTGCGTATCCTTGCCTGCATCTAATCAGAGTGGTAAATCTTTATGCGTTAAACTTTCATTATATGAAAGCTTTAGCGCAAGGGCTACGGTCGAGTGTGCCCAACAGCAGAATACCCTTCCCTACTTTCCAACCATCATAACTTTGTTAAATGCGATTTTCCAGCGGAACGACATCTTAACCCCCTAAGTGATTCTACATTCCTTTAATTGCAATTTAGACCGAATAACTGTTTGATATGTTTTGAAAACCTTGGTAATCCTCCAAAAATATAGTTTTATCTGTAAGTTAGTGTCTTACCCCTATTTTAATTCAAACGAGGCGAATTTAGGCTGAGATAAATTGGAAAGGAAAGATAAGAAAGACAGCCTAAAGTCCTTATAGTTAAGGACTTAAGGATTGTCCGACAGCTGCTATCGTATGGCTTCGTTATCGCGTACTAAGGCGCATTGTTTCTCAAATTCAGATAAGGCACATGCAGTTCCAATAGGTTTAAGCCTACATATGTCTTACTGTACCATCTGGTAAGTCATAAATGTTATTGTTAGCGAAGTCTTGCTGGGCTATCAGTTCTCTTTTGCAGCAAGTTTATCGTTTGTTTTGATTTACCCCAATTTGATTGGGGTATCCATTGTCTTTATAACACTACAAAGTGTATAAAGATATATTTTATATCATATCTTGGTAATACTTTTTTTGCACTAATAAAATTGATTTCTTTTCCTCGCTTTATTTCTATAAAGTTATTGCATAATAATAAATGATATCAGTCAGTCTCGTGTGATACGAAATATATATGAATTTTATATTTATAACTTTATGAAATCTAGTAAAAATATATTTCTGCAATTGTATTATAACTTTTAAGCCCCTGCAGTGTCTTGGCTTAATCGAGTTCCGCTCGAAAAGGCCAGTGGCTTAACACTTAAGGAAGTGTTTTATATATCCAAGCACATACTAAAAACCATATGGATACCATAAAGATACCATATAGATATGTATATATGTATCGATATTGTTATTATGCAGTACTTTTTGTACATTTTCTTTGATGTACTTCCGTTTGGTTTTGCGCATTCACACATTCATACAGACACACAAACAGACAAAAGCTATACGCTTGACGGATCAAACAGGAACCCACTTAAGAGCCGTCGGTCTGAGCCCCAAACGATTAGCCATGTTGAGCACGTAACACAATTTAAATAGGCAGCAAGAAAGAAGGAGGGAGAGAGAGGAAGAGAGAGAAGTGTAAAGAAAACAAAACTGCAGATGAATAATCGAACGCGTACTACGATTTGGGGGGGCTTACGTGGAGTCAATGTACCTGACGTTGAGTCAGCTGAGCGCGAGCTCCAAATGGGCACAGACTTAACCCGGTTAGGGCGTTAGCTTGCGAAATCCCAGCATGATCTACTCAACTACCGATCTATGAATACGCTGCAATTTCAGCTTATGCTGGCTCAGTCACTTCTTGGCCAGCTCTGTCCATCTACCCTAGCTACCTTGGTTAGGGTAGCTCTTGCTCTGCAAGGCTTGCACTTTTTTCCGATTCCGAATGATGGCCCTTTGCTGCAATCGGAACCCGTTGCGACTAGTTGCGATCGAGTATTCACGTCGCGAGGTTAAAGTTACATTGGGATTGAATATAGTCGAAATATGGGAAAATCCTGTTGTTTGCTGGCGCTGCTCGTGCTCTGCTGTAGCCTGTGCCAAGTGCTGTCGCTGCCCGAGGCTGCACGTGTGGGTGGCTCCAATAGCATAGCGGCTGCACCGGGACAACCTTTGTACTACCTGCTGGCCGATGCCGGCAACTCTGTGGGTCCCCGGGATGAGCTGCGTCGCACAAACCGCTCGCTGTTCAAGTGGTGGGACGATCTCTTTGCGCCAAACGCCCTTAACAACTTTAACAATCCGAACTGTCCGTACAACAACCTGAATAGCCTGGTGCCTCCTGTGGTGCCTTCTGGTTTTGTGCCGCCCATCATCAGCAACAACAACAACAACTGCAACAATTGCAACAACATGTTGCAGGACTTGGATCCCTTCAAGCAGATGAAGCTCTTCAAGAAGCTGCCCGATTTGTGGGGCAACAACAACAACTGTTTGCAACCTCAGCCTCAGCCCGTGAATGCTTATGCAGCGCCTGCCGCGCCAGGCTATGGCTATGCGGCACCACAACCTGCGCCTGCACCTGCGCCTGCGCCTGCTCCAGTTGAATATGCTCCGGCGCCGCCACCTGGTGGCTACGAGGCGCCCAATGCTGCCTACAATGGCCCTGGCGATGGTGATGCTGGCTACGCTGCACCAGAAGCAGCTCCAGCTCCAGCGCCGGAAGCGCCTGTCTATGAGGAACCCGCACCGGAACCGGCACCCGCACCTGCCTATGAGGAGCCAGCGCCAGCGGAACCTGCTGCTCCTGCGCCTGCTCCTGCACCAGAGAGCTATAGCCAAGTGGATGACTATAGTCCGGCAGGGAAAAACTATGGCGCACAGCAGCAGCAGCAGCAATTGCCGCAGATTGTGTATCAACCCATTATCTACTTGACTGCATCTCCGGGTGCTTCTAAAATTGAAACAGATTATCAACCGAAGCCCGCAGAGCCTATTGAGGTGGTCCCAGAGGCACCACAGCCTGAGGAGCCAGCCCCACCAGCTGCCATTATTCCATATGAACCCATTGAAGTGCCTGCTCCTGCGCCTGCACCTGATCCGGTCCCTGCTCCAGCTCCAGCTCCAGCTCCAGCTCCCGCTCCTTGTGGTGCCTGCGGTGGCTATTTGCCCATTTTGGGTCTACCCTTCTATGGCTATGCCCCTGCCGCTGCTGCACCCCCAGCGGCCTCATACTATGCAGCTCCTCCGGCTGCACCAAGTCCAGCTCCCCCGACTTACTACACAGCTCCACCTGCTGCGCCAGCTCCCGCACCACCAGCGGCAGCACCGTACTACGCCCCTCCTGCCCCAGCACCAGCTCCTGCCTATGGTGCGCCCTCTTGCCAGACTCCCATTCGTCTATCGTTAATCGATCAGCCATATCGTGTGGCTCCCGAACTCTTCCAGGAATACAACTACCGCCTGGCACTAGCCGACTCGAATGGAGTCCCATAACGACAGCCGATAAAAGATTGTTTCGAACTGTAAATAAACTGTACTTAACGCTGTGCCGATTCTAGATTACATTATGGGGAAATTGGGGAATGGGGAAACCCATATGAAACTATTAGGGTTACTTTTAGATCGATAACAAGTATCTAATTTAAAATCTTTCGCTAGATATTTAAGAGGTTTTGTTTTCAATGCAGACTGTTTGTTTATACGGAGAATTTGAGATAAGGTAAGTAATCGTTTAGGGCTTCCATAAATTAAGTAAAATTCGAAATATGAACAATCGATCTAATTGTATCAGTAACTGACTTGTCATCGTGCTCAGTGGGTTGAGACTCTGTCCACATCATTTCTGAAAAATATACAGTAAGTATTTTTATAAAACAAAGGTATATAATGCCGATGAGTGTGTGTATGACCCCAGAAAGTTTATGTATTTATATCACTTAGAAAATATTGGATTTTTTCAAGGCTACCCAAGCTACGGCTTCGAAATTTTTGTATTAACATTATCTTATAAACTGAATCATACATATATCATATATGTTTCAGGTTTTTCCATGCCCTTTATAAACTAAATTGAAACAAACCAAAAACAAGAAAGAAAAGCCAACCTTCGACTCGCCGAAGGTTTTATACCATTGCAGTTACTCCACATATTAAATCGGCCAATATGTTCTATGGCAACTTAACGATATATCTGTCCGATTTAAATGAAACTTGCATAGAATTTAATGGACATAATAAGACATATATCAGGAAAGTTTCACAGCGATATCTTAACAAATAAAAAAATTCGACCGATAGTTTCTATGGCAGCTATACGATATATCGGTCCGATCCAGCTCGTTCCGACTTATTTACAGCGTGCAACAATAAGAAACATGTATACCAAGTTTCATTAGGATAGCTCTAAAATCGAGGGACTAGTTTGCGTTGCAATAGACGGACGGACAGACAGACAGACGGACATGGGTAGTTCAACTTTCCTATCGATGTTGATGGAGTATATATATACTTTATGGGGTCGGAGATGTCTCCTAAGGTGCGTTGCAAACTTCTGGCCAAAATGAATATACCATCTGGAATGGTATAATAATACATAGAGCATATATTTATATGTGATATGAAAATAGATGTCTTAAAGATTACTTAGTAAAAGTTTGTTTCAGATTTTATCAGTATAACAAGTGCTACATAATCTCAGAATTTCCAGACGTTTAAAATTCTATACAATATTCACATCATATGATCAAGCGCTTCACAGAAGTATCTTGCAAATGGGTATCCTATAGCTTATGCTTATAATATTTGCTGGATAATAAAGAAAGATATTTCAAATCCTCCTGTTTAAGACGACTCAGACCTACCTTATTCTTGTTGGAGATCGATAACAAATAAAAGCACATTTAAATCACCCGAGAAGTTAATGTCTTAATATAAATTTAAGTGACTTTCTTGATTTCTTCTTTTAATTTCATTCAATCAACTTAATTGATACGTGTTTATGTTCCCCAAGGGGTACAGTTGCTACCGATCACACTGTGATTTCCGTTGCTTGAGCTTATCAACATTTTCTCTGTGTAAAGGTCTGTAAAGGTCCCCAGTGAGTTCTGCGTTTATCGCATTTATTGCTGCCTCTTTGCGCCTCTTCCTGTTATTATATTGCGCTACGCTTTCCCATTATTTACCACAAACTCATACGCATACATATTTATTATACTTAAATATGTATGTATGTATCGTATCTATACGATGACGTCCGCAAGAATATGAGCTATAATCGTCTTAGTCTGTCTCTGTCTCTGCCTCTGTCTCTGTCTCTTTCCCGGGATCCGTTTTCATTTTCAAATTCAAATTCCATAACAAATTGCACAAGATAAACAAAGACTTCCGACTCCGGGGGATGCGGTATACGGTATACGGGGCTATGGATGGAAATGTGATAACAGCCCAACCGACACGCCCCGAGATCTCGTATCCATGCCGTGACCATGACCATGACCAAGTGAAAGTGGCCTGCAGTCTGCACACACAGCCTGGCCAGGGGGCGGAGACGTTAGGCCTGCACTCAGCTGGTCATCGTCATCGTCATCGTCTTTGTGTTCGTCTTTGTGTTCGTCTTTGTTTCTGTCTTTATCTTTCTCTCACTTTGCATGTGGCACGCACTTCCCCAGTTGGGAAACTCGGCTGGGGTGTTGATCGTTTGCTGATCGTCTGAGATCTTCTGCAAAGCATGACGTAGTTTACATAATCTAATCGCTTGTTGAGTGAGCGGAAAATATGGTTAATAAATTAGCGCTTGGTCTGCTCCGATCTTGCATAATGATCTACAGACACACAGACATACGTATCTCGTTACATACATACATATCTTCCGCTTGGCATGTGAAGATCAGGCCAAGCTGTGTCAAAGATCAAGTGGCAGAACCTTCTGGATAAAGCAAGAAGTAGCTGAGATTGATCGTTGATCGTTGATCGTGCCATGTCGGCGAAGCAAGAAAATTGATTCGATCGGTGTAGGGTTAAATGAAATCAGAAGTATTGCTCTTTAACAAGTCTATACCACATAGTGTAGACTTAATTATCATTCACATAGTTCTCAGTTAAATAAGTGATCGACTCAAACTGCCGATCGATCAAGGCTTAAGCCAAAGTGAGCTATTAAAGGGCATGAATTGTTTGTGAATTGGGCAAATCAGTCAAAAGTTGTATTTTAAAACTGATTGACCTAATGATCTATTAATGTATTTGATCTACTGATTTTCAAGCAGGAAAAATGAGGTGGAATAACTCTTTAGTTGATCATGATATTGGAACGACAATGGGTTGCAAAACTTCGAGAGAAATGCTTTAGTCATATGAAGCCTCAAAAATAAATGCGGGTATTCTAAATATATAAAATATTTATATATTTATATAAAATAGTTCTTGGAATTGATTCAAATTAAATATAAATATTATTATTAATATATTTATAATGTGAATTAATTAAATAATAGTTATCATTATAAATAGAACCCGTAGAAATAACAGCTGGAAAATTATAAATACTTATGTATTTGCTAAGATCCAGACTGTAATCATTCTTTATATAGAATCTATGACTAAAACTAAGCTGAATAAGCAAAGTCAACTGAACAATTCGTTTGACAAATTGCAGTAAAAACAGATTTGATTGTTATTCATTCGATCGCAATTAGTCAATCTTATGTGTAGCTTATATGCAAATATAATGGGCATTATGCACTCAAGTTGTGTTTAATGAAGTGATCACAAGGCCCAACAAGCGAACGATTTCGATCTCTTCGAAGCAAAGATCACAGATCGCGCCTTTTTTCGAAAACTACCCCATACAGATTTTCTCAGAAGGCCAAGATTCTTTTTCGAGTATGATTGAGTGAATGCGTAAGTGAGTGAGTGAGTAAGCGAGTGAATGGCTGAGTAAGTGAGAGAAAAGATCGATCCTGAAAGAAAAATTTAACACCACATAAAGAACATCTGTCAGGGGCATGAACAAGAGCTCAACGATCAATTCTGCCTATGCCTCTGGTTGTGGTTCTTTACTTTTGCCGCTGGCACTTGCAGCCACACCGCATGCGGGGCCTCAAAAATAGCGCCAATGTCGTCGCCAATGCTGACGCCAGATGAAGCGATCGTTATGGTCTGAAGTTGGGTACGAGCATTTTGATAAAGTCATGAGAGTTGTATCGGGTTTTTGGAAAGTGTTAAAGAAATGGGTTCTTGCAGAAAGATGGGGGATAAAAGAGGAGTGAAATAATACATTAAGTACTTTTAAAATCAAAGAAATATGATCTGTAAACTATTAGCTATTATGGTATTAATATTATACGATAAATATTTAGAGAATTTGGGTTGTTTTCTTCTGATCTTAGTACATATCTTTTGGTTATTTAGATTACAATTTCTAGATCTCCCAAGTTGTTACTCAAATTTGAAAACTTCTGAAAAGATAAATAGATTTGTTGGTTCATCAGAAATGCTATGCAGAGTATTCCAAGTGCGGTGCCTTGAGGCTGCCTGAGTTCTTAAGGCTGCAAGGCGTTGGACTGTAAGGGAAGCAAGGCTAAGTCCGGGTGCCTGTACACACATACATTTCCATACATACATATGCTGATTTATATAAATATTTGTCGAGTGAGTCTGCAGAAGTCCACACACACACAAAGTGGTGCCTGTGTGTGTGTGTGTTTGTGTGTGTGATGTGTTGACTCGCAGTGGTTGCCTTTTGTTGGCGGGGGGGCATTTGTGGCCACGCAGCTACCCCGCAATATATTTTCGAAAAAGTTGTGGAAATTTTCATTTGTTGTTACAGTTTTGAAATTTAGATCTAATTTAGAATTTATATTCACACACACACACACACACATACATACGCACTTTGAGCATGCATATAGCAAAGAATGCCATAAATTTTCGAGAACATATCGAAGAGCGTGGGTCGTTGGCACTTGCAATGCATCTAGGAGATATATGTAGAGCATATATCTAATTTATGTATGTGAAAAACACTAGAAAAGCAATGAGAAATATATGTACATATAATGTAGACAAAGAGAGAGAGAGAGATCAAAAAGAATAGATTCTGTAAAGATTAAATATTTCAATTCTGCAGGGCCATCGATTCTATCGAGTACTTTGATATAAGTAGGTTTTATATATATTATAAATATATATTTTATTATTATTATTTAAAATAGCTGCAAAAAAACTCATCTTGCTTATCATGAATATATAACTTTTATAGTATTATAATCTAAAATATATAGAGAAAAATCTTAAACTTCTATAAGAAGAATATGTTACTATTTCTAATCTTTAAAACATTAAGTTCCTTGATGCTATCAATTTTATCTTAATTTTTAATATATCTTAATATGAAATGATATATTTATATTTTGTGATCAAGTGATCTATATACAACTTGAAATTGTTAGTTTCTTTCCTTCTATGTAGGTCACTTCTTAATTAACCTGTCGATGATTTCGAAACCCTAAAATATGCATAAGTTAAGCAGAACTCTGATCCACTTTAACCCGAGAGAGAATCAAAGTCTCTGCAGAAGAAATGGGGTTACGATTGTGCAACCTGCTGCACGCGCTTAAGACTTGGCCCACCCACTGAATCGGGTGCAAGAATTTCGCTAACCTAATCGCGACTCGAAACGCGAACGACAAACATCCAAAAACTGACCCAAAAAAAAAAAGAAAACTGACGACGCACTTTCGGTCGACTCAGCGAGAATTCCGAAAAATGGCCAAAAATGGCTAGAAAATTCAAAGTCAATCAAAAGAGACTACTTAGTGCCAACTGGGCAGAAGTACTGACTATATAAACTAAACGTTGGGCTTGGAATAGCATCAGTCATCTGTCACCTTTGGTAGTAACAGTTCACAGCTCAATCTCAAAACTTCAAGATGAAATTCTTCGTGTGCTTTGCCCTCTTCGCCGTCGTCGCCGCTGCCGTTGCCTCGCCCACCAGTGGCGCCTCGGCATCCCTCACCGGCAGCTCCAGCGGCGGATCCGTTGCTCTTGCCAACCAGGAGTCCGAGGTTGAGGGTGTTGCCGGCCAGGGCTATGGTGATCTGACCCGTCTGCGCAAGTCCGCCTATGGTGGCTCCAGCTCCGGCGGTTATGGCGCTGCCAGCGTGCCAGCTCCTCCCTGCCCCAAGAACTACCTGTTCAGCTGCCAGCCCAACCTGGCTCCAGTTCCCTGCAGCGCTCCCTCCGCCGGCTATGGCTCCGCCGGTGCCTACTCCGCTCCCGTTGCCTCCTACCTGGCCCCCAACTACGGCGTGCCCCAGCAGCAGCAGCAGCAGTTCTACGGTGCCGGCTACGTGCCCCAGGCTTACGGCTACCAGTACTAGAGACCCATCATCCCATTGACCCGGAACTCCTGGACTTCAACGAGCATCGAGAAACGAGAACAAAAAATCTTTACTAGACTCAACAAAAAAAGTGCAATAAAAATATCTGGTTCAATTTAATTGACTGAAACCTAAGAGCAAATATTCTTGAGAAGATCTTTTATTTGGTTTGCGTTTTCAGACCTAAAGTATTACATTTGTTTAGTTCTTTTAGGATCTTTGTGCTTAAATTACATTAGTTTCCTATAAACAGAAATATTTGAAAGTATAAAAATAAGAGATATGTGAAATTTATCTCCAGATACTTTACAGGTTTCCTCTTCTTTCCTTTCTCTCTCTGTGGTCTTCTTTGCTTTAATGCATAACTACTCAAAAGAATCTGTAGACAGTCTCATCAGCAACTCTATAACTTTACGACTATTTACTTTTTATTTTGATATGGCAATAAATTTGTATCCAAAGATTTTTGTGCATATTAAAGTATGTTGATAAATGCAAAGCGAATCTCTTTATTCGAAATTTTGTTTGTAGCAAAGCTATAGACCTCATATAATATGTACAGAACTTGATCTGATAAATGTAAATGACTAGCATATTATGTTTCTTATAGTTTTGACAATGGCTGAGATCAATGAGCTTAGGCGAACTAATAGGTGTACGGTGAGATTGATTGACAAACAAACAGACGGACAGAAGACAGACCGATGGGCAAAAGGACAGAAAGATAGACAGACGGACAGAAATACACACTGACAGACGGACAGAATGACAGACAGACAGCCAGGCAGGCAGACATGCTGACGGACAGACGGAAAGATGGACGGAGGGACGGAGGAACGGACGAACAGACAGGCTGCCAAACGGATAGATGGCCAGACAGCCAAAAGGTGAGAGAGTCAGACAGTCAGAGAGACAGACAGCGAAACACAGACTGAAAGGCGGGCAGACAAACATCCAGACGGACAGACGGACGGACATACGGAGAGACGGACAGACAGCCAAAAGGTGAGAGAGTCAGACAGTCAGAGAGACAGACAGCGAAACACAGACTGAAAGGCGGGCAGACAAACAGGCAGACGGACAGGCAGGCTGACAGACAGAGAGACGACAGACAGTCTAAGAGACGGACTCAAAGGCGGACAGATGGACAAAATGAAAAACAGACGGACGGACAGACGGACAGAAGTACTGAAAGACGGATAGACAGAGATACTTAGGGACAGAGAGATAAGCAAAGATAGACAAAAAGATAAATAAAGACGAATAGACAGACTGCAGGATAAACTGGGAAAAAAACAAAGGATCAATAAATTGTATAGATATAGTATTTAAATAATAGAAAATAGATCACAGTTGACTTTATATCTCCCAAAATAGGGTAAGTTTGTGCGTTTGAAGAAGCTTATGAGTTCCGGAAGCTCGAACTGAAATACTTGCCCAACCCACTCAACATAATTGCTTAGTTATGCACTATCTATGTATGTGGACTGAATTTTACTCGCTCGACTTAATTTTAAATACGATGGGGGAAAATTGGAAATGCTGACGAGGTTTAACGACGCAAGCGAAAGTAAGAATAGTTCAAGTCACTTGCCTCCCGCTTTGTGCTAACTTGGCAAAGTTCAGACTATAAAAGCTGGCCAATTGGCAGAGAATGGCATCAGTCACCTTTGGTCACTTCAGCAACTCCAGCTCCAGCTCCAGCAAACCAACCAAGCCCAAAACCCAACTCAAGATGAAATTCTTCGTGTGCATCGCTCTCTTCGCCGTCATCGCCGCTGCCGTGGCCAACCCCACCAGTGGCACCGCTACCTCTGCCAACCAGGAGTCCGAGGTTGAGGGTGTTGCCGGCCAGGGCTATGGTGATCTGACCCGTCTGCGCAAGTCCGCCTATGGTGGCTCCAGCTCCGGCGGTTATGGCGCTGCCAGCGTGCCAGCTCCTCCCTGCCCCAAGAACTACCTGTTCAGCTGCCAGCCCAACCTGGCTCCAGTTCCCTGCAGCGCTCCCTCCGCCGGCTATGGCTCCGCTGGTGCCTACTCCGCTCCCGTTGCCTCCTACATGGCCCCCAACTACGGCGTGCCCCAGCAGCAGCAGCAGTTCTACGGCGCCGGCTATGTGCCCCAGGCTTACGGCTACCAGTACTAGAGACCAACACGCTCCAAACGACCCGAGATTCCTGAGAAAAACATAATATACTAGAAAAAATACAAAAATATATGAACATGATTTTCAAAATGAAATTTCCACAAGTGTTTTTCCTTTTTCCTCTTAGAGCAGCTTTTAGCTGGTTTCTTACAGCCTAGCGATTAAATTTCTTCATTAGAAATTTTATAGTAAATATTTGTTTAATTGAAACTGCTGCCTTGCAAAAGGTAAGTAATACAACACGCATCTGGTTTTAGCACTTGTCACCTGTTAGTACAAATAAATTTGCAGGAAATGGAAACTTTGTAGAGGAAATATGATAGAAGAAGCTGGAAACTATAATTGTTGATCTTAGACTTCCATTGAAATTAGTAATATTTCTAGGGGATCTTGGAATATTTTCAAAAACAAGCTATTACAATTTTTATTTGTATTTTATTTTATATGTTTTTTTTTTTTTTATTTATTTTTTTATTTTTATTTTTATTTCCATTTGTATAGATTTTTTCAAAGATCTTATATTGATATGGTTCCACATAATTATGCAGGTAAATATTACAATTTTCTTATGCATAATACTAAAGCATTAGTCTAATATACTCCATTTGAAAGCAATTTTAATGGGTATACAAAATGGGTGTACCTAAATACGGGAAGTATATAAAAAAAGGTAGTCCAAACATATTACATATTCGTTTTCGGTTTTCGGTTAAAAAATAAAGCTGACCGAATCTGCAAAAAGTCTTTAGCAACACCTACAAAAGTCGATAAAAACTCAGATCAGCATATAAGCATATATCAGCATATATATACATGCATACATAACTATATAGAAAGCAATAATCTACCCACATGGTAAGCAGTTTTGCTTACTTCCAACTTTAAAGAGAGGTCTATGAACTACGTACAGGCAAAAACATAAATTTTGTTTTGTTTTTATAGAGAGAGAGAGAGAGAGAGAGAGAGAGAAAGAAAGAGAGAGGGAGAGAGAAGAAAAAAGAAAAGAAGCAACAATTGCAACACATCCGTCAACGTTGCAAAAGTGCTGAAAGCGTAGAGGGAGAAGAAGCTAAGAAGCCGCCGCCTGGTAACACGATATCGCATGGCACTTGGGTCGATGGGGGGATCCAAACTAAAGCAGCGGCAAATTGGCTGCTTGGAGAACCTTTTCGACTGACCTTTGGCTGAGTGTGGAGTCGTGTCAGAGGATTAGACACTGCCTTAGCCTGTGCACTAAACTTAGACCTGCTCATGCACATAGTACACTTGTATGTAGAGCAGCTGCATCGACTTGGGTTCGCCTTGAACTACAATTGAGTCGACCAACTAACCCAATTGTGGCACCATCTCTCACCTTGAACATTCTTTCGTACATATGTGGGTTTCCGCTTGTTGCTGCACTTTCGATACGAAATGTGGCAACTTGATAAAAACCAACTGTGCACCGCATAGCTGAAGTCTTAGGTTACCCACTCCGAAGAGATCAACTTCAGCCATGTTCACCCACTGGGCGATATCAACTTTCCTGCTCTCATGCCTGCTATTGATTGGCCCATGCCAGGCCAGTTATCCCGTTCGGCTGTTTCACTTCATTCCCGTGCGTCTCTACACACCGGAGTTCCTGCAGGACAGCGTCGAGCTGAGGCGACCCACACGTCAGCAACAAATCGTGCAGGAGGTGGTTGTGGAGAATAACTTTGGTGGCGGTTTCGGCATTCCTCCGCCTCCTGGTTTTGGTGCTCCTGGATTTGGTCGGCCAGGCTTTGGCTTTGGTGGTCGTCCCGGCTTTGGTGGAGGACGTGGTGGTTTTGGTGGCAGCTTTGGCGGTGGCTTTGGTGGTTCATTTGGCGCTGGTCCTGTGTTCAGAGATGCAAGTGGAATTGAGCGTAGCTACGCGCAGGATGATGCGGCAGAGGAGCAGCAGGCAAGAACAGCCGCACCTGCATATGCACCGGCTGCAGCTCCTTGTGGTGCACCAAGTGCACCTAGTCCACCACCCAGTGCAGCCAGCGTGCCCTCACCACCCTGTGCTACGAGCTATGTATTCTCCTGCCAAGCGGTGCTCAAGCCGGTGCCCTGTGCGGCACCAGGTGGCGGTGGCTGCTATTGAGAGACCAAAGAACTGATACGGATATATTTTAAAATAAAACTGAAAATACTGAAAACTTGGGAATTTTTAAAGATTTGTGGGTTAAGTAGAGCTTGAAGAAAGAAGGTATGAAGAAAGAAACAAACAAGAAAAAGAAATGAAAGAAAAAGGAAAAAATTAGGAAGTTTTAGAATAAAGAAAGAAGAAAGAAAGCAAGAAAAGAGAAAAAGTAAGAATTAAGAAAAAAAAATAAAAAAAATAAAAAAAAAAAAAAAAAAAAAAAAAGAAAAACAAAAAAAAGAAAAAAAAAAAAAAAAAATAAAGAAAAAAACGAAGAAAGCTATAAGAAAAAAGCAAAAATTGCAGAAGGAAGGAATAAGAAGAAATAACGGATAGAAGTAAAGAAAGAAGACATAAGAAAGGAGAAAGAAAGAAGAAAGAACAGAATATAAGTCTATACTGTTTCTATAAACATAAAAAACTTTTCCTATACAAAATAAACCTATAAATCAAAGAACCCATTATAAAAGACATGGAACATCTGATAACATGTACATGTTGATAATGATATGTACATATCATAAAGGTTCCTATATTTAAACTTAAAAAACTAGTAAAAAACGATGATCTATGTATTCAATAATTAAAAAACTGAAAACATTAACGATATGTCGAGCTTGAAAGTTGTTCATGGATCTACTTGGGGTTTCCTGGAATTGTATCACAAATCACAATTTTTTATTAAGATTAAGTTTGATGTTTGCTATGCTCTATAGAGCTCTGGCAACTTTAGGGATAACATTTCTTTTAAATTATATTTCTAAAACAATTCCAAATAATTTTCTCCAATTCTCACATATTTGTTCCAATCCACACCCAATTCCCCATTCAATAATAAGTCAAGTATTTTTTTTTGTTTTCAAAAGATTTTCAATTTATTGCAGTAGTCGTATCAGTTGTGCCAGACCTCGATCGGGGGCTGCAATTACAACAGCTCGCGGACGATGGGCACAGCGTATTGTGGCACATACTGGGAGTAGGCGCCCGAGGAGCCATAGGACTGAGCTGGGGCCGAGCAGGGCACGGGCTGCAACGAGGGCTGGCAGCTGAAGAGATAGTTCTTGGGGCACGGTGGGGAGGGAATGGAAGCTGGGGCTGAGTAGGCTGGAGCAGCTGGAGCTGGGGCAGAGTAGGCAGGTGCGGCAGCTGGAGCGGCGTAAGCGGCAGGGGCAGCTGGGGCAGAGTAGGCAGCTGGGGCAGCTGGTGCGGGAGCAGAGTAGGCTGGAGCAGCGGGAGCAGCGTAAGCGGGAGCAGCTGGAGCGGAGTAAGCGGCAGCAGGAGCGGCAGCAGGAGCGGATCCATAGCCACCGTAAGCAGCCCTCGACACACGAATGTTCTCGGCCAATGGAGCTGGGATCAGAATACCCTGAGTTGGCTGCAATTGAATGGTTTCCGCTGCGCAGACAATAGCCAGAATTGTCACCAGGAAGATATGTCCAATGTTGAATGCCATTGCGAGTGTTTAGCTGTAGCAGAAGTGGTAACCAAAGCTGGACTGTAGCTAAACCGTCTGCAGGCTATCCACTTTATAGCCCAATCGAAAAACGCTGATCGCATAGGAAATTTGAAAACGGGCAGCAAAAAGTTGCAACGAACCAAAAGTGCAAACTGCTGACTCCAATCTCAATTGGAGTAAGTGCAGTTTTGGCTTAGCATAGCCCAGGAGAAGGTGTAGGGTTTTAGCTCTGACCGGTTAACACCAATTTCCAAAAAGGGCCAAAATGAAGACACACGCGCTGCTGGTTCTGCTGCTGCTTCTTCTACTTCTTCAGTTGACCGCAAAACTGGTAATTCCAGCAGAAGCGACAGCAGACGCTTCCGCCATGTCGCAGTTTCTGGAGCAGCGCAGCGGGCAGCGTGATGACTCGTCCGAGTGGCTGCATGTCTTTTTGCCCAGCAACTATTACTCGGAATTGAATGAACTGTACTATAAACGCTTTCGCAGGCAATCGCAGCTGCAGTTTAAGGATATGCGCAGAAATCGGCGCTATCCATTCGAAATTGCGCTATATAATTGGAATTTAGAATTGAGCAAATAAATACTTTTTCAAACTAACCACTCTATATCTAAATTATCTTTATCCTAGCCAGTGTTGCCTCTCGTTAAAGTTATCGATAACGATTGCAGCGCCACTGGGGGCGCATGCTCGCGTGGGCGCTTTTGACGTCACTAGGACGAAGGACACAACAAAACGTTGGCACAAACAAAACAGACAAAGGCGTCACAACTTAATAAGAACAGAATACTTTAAAGCTTTAATTGGAATTCCAAATATATATCGTGATATAATGAAACTGACACTGCGACGTTATACTTGGCTCTTGGCGCTGCAGTTGGCGCTACTTGCTGCAGATTTGTTTTTCAATGCATTTGGCTCTTGGTTGACACGGGACAAGCTTGAAATGGCTATATTCTTCTTTGTGTAAGTAAATCTATAATATAAACAAACAAAGTTTGGCTTAAATATTCATTCAATTTGCTTTGCAGCATACAGGACGCCTTCATCATATTGGAGTATCTATTGTTTACTATGGCGTTGCGCAGCACCTGCGTCTATCAGGTGGGCGCCACCCACATCATTCTACGCAATTGCAAGCTATTTTTGTTCAGTATTACCGTCTATTTCCTGCTATGCGTCTCGCAGCACTCTTGGGTTGTTTATCTATATCGATTATCTGCCATGGAAATGGCTCAATCCTGGCCGCTGGCTCTGTACGCCCTAACAGTATTTCAACGCTTAAGTAAGACACATTTCAATTTTTAATAGAAAAGTTATTTAATCATTTTGCACTTTACAGTGGCTGTGCTTTACTACTACACCTCCAAGTCAACAGCTCTGATTATGGCCGATCCACGCTATAAGGAGGAACATCTTGACTGGATAGCCGAGCAATTGGGCGATAAGTAGAAGCTGTGAAAACAGATTGTATATAGCCATACTTAGGCAGAGCGCTTTGTTGATATTTAATTGTAAATCTCAAGTTCCCTTAATAAATGTACATAATTAATTAATGAATATAAATTGTTAAACAAATAGCGGACATTTCAATGCAAATACCTTGAAAATATTTTGCTATAAATAAATTGATATATTTCTTGTTCGAATTTTGGTACACGTGGCGCCATCTGTGGCTTGGCGGCAATAAACAACGCCATCTATTGCACGCTGACTGAAAACACAAGTTTATTTAAAATATTATTGATCGTTAAGGTAAAAACGAAATGCATTTTTAGTTTATGACTATTTACATTTATTTCTTTTAGCTCAAAGGAAAAAAGAAATATCAAAACACTTTGATAAGTTTTATTTTTTTTTCTATTTTGATTCTCAATTCAACTTCGATTCTCAATACAACCTCTAACTATACTATATTACAAAATGTTCACAGACTTTGAGTCAGTCAGCTTTAAGTTTATACAGTATAATTGGATAACGTATCTTGAACTATTTGCTTTATTAAAAAACGACTTCATATAATAAGAAAATAAAATGTTTAAACATATTACACATTCGTTCAGTGAGTAAGCACCTATACAGTTTGCCTCTCGATAACTATTTATATTGTCCATGATTAATGTACTATAGCTTACTCAAATAAAAAAAATATATATATATAGTAAATATATGTTCAGTTTGTAAAGCTAAGCATCATTACAGTGTATAGTCAATATTTATATACATTTTTATATGTATACGTATGTAGATCATTGGATTAACACGCTTATACAATTCAATTTGAATGCCAACCGTTGATATGAAGCTATAATGATAATTGATTGGTCCCAGGTAAAAAGATGAATACTACATGCCGGAGTAGCTAAATGGCACACCAAAGAGAAGTTCCCACGACTTGCCAATCACTTGCAGACAGCTCTCGGCATTTGTCGCCGTCTCGAACTGCAATTGCCACAGCTCACATTGATTTTCCGTTTCGTCCAGGAAGTTTACATTGTACTCGCAGTCGGTTATGCGTTCCACCTCGACAAGATTGCTCATCTGCTGTGTCAGCGAAAGTTCCATTTGCGGCTGCTCTTGCTCCTGTCTGCTGGTCAGCCAATTGAATTTGCCATTTCCAGAGATATGTAACTGAGAGTCTGTAGCGAGTAACGTGCAGAGATCGAAACTACGTTTATCCTGGCCGCAGATCCACTGGCAGCCACTGAGCACGGAGCACATGTTGAGCGGCTCATCCACAAGTGCCTGAAGACGTTGATCGACCACTTCCAGCGGTTTCTCTATGAGCTGACACTCTGGCGGAGGTGAATTGTCTACAAAGAATGAGATGTAAGATTTAAGATTTCACTTAAAAACTTGTCCCTTACCTTTCAGATACGACAGCAGGTTATCTGTGCGCAGCGCATCTTGCAGCAACAGCACAAAGTTGCCCCAGTCGCGCAATGTGCAGGACACGCCGAGTTTCCAGGGCAGCAGCTGTATGCGTGTGAGGCGATTTACCGGCACACTGACCACCTGACGCAACCATTTGCTTACATCGTCCTGTGGCGCTGCATATGCCTCCATCAGAAAGCACTGGCTGGTGGAGATTGCAAGCAGACCATCGCGCTGCGTCTGTGTCTGCTCGTTGTAAATCCGGCCTCTAACCAGCCACTTGAAGTGCTCGTCCTTGAACTTGTTTTGATAGAAATACAGTTTCAGGCGATGATCAATGTCATTGAAATCGTTATAGTTGAACTTATATGGCTGCATGGCGTTCGCACTAGCCTCCGCGTCGATTAGCTTCTTTGAGCTGGACATCAAGACGTTGGTCGATTGAAAGAGAGCTGAAAAGTGGACAAGCAAATTATTAATGTTTGCTTAGGTGGATTTCTAGAGCACGTTCCTACTTACCTCCAAATAAAGAAGACAAGCCTGCATCCTCAGGCTGCCTGTGGTGTCCATTTGATTTACCGCTAGCAACTTCAACATTATTATTATTATTTTTGTTGTTGCTATGATTTGTGCTGGCAGCCGACTCAGCCATTAGCATATTATGCAGCACAATGTCCTCAGCCTTTGTTGCCACTTCTCGTGGCTTTTCTTCCAGAGTCTGTTTGCCCTGTTGCTCGTAGGTGGTGCATATGCTGTCCGTAACCGAACCCGATGAACTGCTCTCGGTCAGCTGAACATGAGCTAGTGCTTTAGCCTTTGGCTCCGCCGGTGCCGCCGCCATTGCCATCGCCGTTGTCGCTGGGTTCGTTGATGTTGCTGCTATTCTAGCTTGTTGCTCAGCCAAAAGTTGTGAAAACTCGCGCTCGATGAAACTCTGCGTTTGACTCAGATCATCGTCAATGGTCTGAAGATTGGGCAGTTGGGAGATGCGACGCTCCTCGGAAGTTTTACGACTAGCGCTCTGCACAACGTTCGGATCCAGCACTTCAATGCTGGACTGGCTCGGATTTGATATAATGTCTACATCGCTTTCGTTGGCGTGGAACTCCTGGTCGCGATCTGTGTTTGTGCTGCCCACAACAGACTGATTGGAGTCGAATGAGCACTGCGAGTTGGTGATTTTCGAGCAAGAGCTGCTCTCATTCAGCGAATTGGCCGAGCCTGTGGAACATTTGAAAAGCAAATTAGTCTCATTTGTTACAACTGCAAATTGATCGTTTTTTTTTTTAATGGAAGCAGCATTGCTTTTGCGTTAACTCTTTGACTTTTGTGAAATGTGCGTTAGTTTTCAAAAATTTGGAAAAGAATTTTGTGTAAGCTGAATTGGCATTTGTAATGCGCCATGCCCAAATGCTGCTTCACATTACAAGATACAAGCAAAATTTGTACAATTTTATTAAATTAAATACTAGAAATTGGCATATTAACTTTTTGCGGTTTGCATCAAACTCCTACGCTTGGGTGTGTTATTAGCGATGAGCCTGTGGTTGCGCGCTAGATAGTTAAATAGTATGTTTATACGATATTGTTGTGGTTGTTGTTGTCGTAGTAATAGTTGTTGTTGGGTGAGCGAAAAGTACAAAAGGAATACATCGAAAATATACAATAAGTTAGTTTTAGTTTCGCTTTGCCATGTGTGCGTGTGTGTGTGTGTGTGTGTGTAGTGTATTTGTGTGTATCATATATCGCATGCAAAAAGAAAAATATAAATTAAAAATCATAAATATTATTATCATTAAGAACAAAAGAAATCAACCAAAAACTACACAGAAAACAATTGAACCAACAAAGCCGTTCACAAAACTACAAATTTTTTTACAATAAAAGACTTCTGTCCAAGAACTTGCCAATGCTTTGACTATCCTCCTTGGCCTGTACCACGATTGGCGTATTCACTGGCGATTCCTCCACGATCTGCGCCGGCGACAACTTCGCTTCCTTTGGTTTATCCATCGAACTGGATAGTTCGTGTACCTCGGCAACAAAGAGACTGCGACAGTCCGGACAACGCAGTTCTGGAAAGTATCTTGGGTAAGCACTATATCAAGTATTAACTTTGCTTGAGTGTTAACTTTACCCGTTTTCCTATAGTTCTTTTTATGTTCCCTAGTAAAGCTTATGCCACATTTGATGCAGTTATAGATGGTTATATTCATTTCGGTGAGATCACGCTCCGATAGTATATCACGTAGTTTCTTCTCGAGTTCCTAGGGAAATAGAATTCAGTTATTATAATAGTGTATTCCATATGCCATTATTACAAACCTGACACAAGGTATTCTCCACACAATAGATGCGCTCCTGTTTATCCTTTTGCACTGTGTCAAAGTTTATGCGCAGCGTATTTGACTTGATTCTCTCACAGGATTCCAAGACTTTGATGCTCCATTTGGTTTTTGTGCTAGATATTTAGAGGATATAACAATAAGGTAAATAGATTTCAAAAGAGCTCTAGACCCACCGTTCGGTAAGTGCATCCTTTTCGCGTATATAATTGGAGGATATGGTAAGAAACAGAGGTTCGCTAGTTTTATGCGAATGATATACAATATAAAGCTTTTCGTCGGGTTCCTCGTCAGAGACTGCAATAGATTAAGCAATAAATATCAATCGAAAATAAGCATATATATTTAGTGAACTTCACCTGCTTCCTCCTCTTCCTCGGCGCTTGCCGCTGCATAACGGTTTAGCACTTCCCTATGCTTGTCAATCTCCTCCTCCTTTGAATCATTTTGATCTTGCACCTCCTCCTGTTGCAACGTATTGTCCAGACTCTCATAATGCGTAGTGACGCTACTATCGCATGACTCGTATACAGTTTGCTGCGTAATGTTCGGATCTTTGACGTTCTCTTCTGCATGATCCGTAGTCAAGAAGGTACTACTGCTCGGCGTTGGGTCATTACAAATCGTTTGCGATTCCGCGGTGGCTGCATCGTTGGAGAACTCGCCAAGAAAATCATTGAACTGCTGACGTGCATCGTGACGCTCCTGTTCGCTGGGCTGCGGCGTGTGCCCAATGCTCAGCATAACATCCGCGTTGCCCGACTGCAACCATTCGTTGCCATATTTAAGACGCAGTGTTTCAATTTGTTTCTTTGTCTCTAGGTGACTATCGTCTGTGGTTTCATCCTGAATCGCTGGTTCCTTGGTATCAATTACAGCAGGACTAGTGGTAGGCAAGTCCTCAACGTGCTCAGGAATCTCCACAGTACGTAGCTTTCTTGAGCGCCGTTTTACAATTTGTAATTGTTCTTGTGGCGCCTGCTCCGCTTCCGAAGATGAATCCTTGCCCCGAATAGAAAACGAACGTTGCGAACCAACACTGGAGGCCGGCGTATTTATTGATACACGCGAACTGTTTATGGATATGTTACTGGAGGGTATTCGATGTACATGGCTGCCCATAAAGCGTAACTTTTGATTGCCCGTCAATGCTTTCTCTGCTTTGGAGAGCGGCTCGAAATCAAGCACGAACTTCACCGTGGCCGTATTCTTATGCAGATACTGCGCCGTGGCTACACGATGCTTAGGATGACAGGCCAGCGGATTACCCTGTAGATTGAGCGTGGTCAAAGTCATCAGCACGCTCAGCGGCAAGAGCTGCGAGTGCTCCAGCAGACAATTGTCAGAAAGATCCATATTGGTAAGTGCATCAAGCTTTGTCATGTCCATAAGCTCTTCGACGTAGTTATTACTTATGTTAAGCAATTGCAGTCGCTTGCAGGCCTCCACATGGAACAAGGGCAGCCGCGTTAGGCAATTGTAGCTTAAATCGAGTGTCTTCAGATGAGGTAGCCATTTGATGGCCGTCACACTGATCAGTTTGTTGTGTCGCAAATTCAAATGCTGCAAGTACTGAGCAAATTCCAGCGCTGTGTCGACTCGACGCAGACTATTGTAACTGAAATCCGCCGTCTGCAGTTCGTTCCAGACAAATCCATTAGAGTTGTCGCCTCCACAACGTGTAATGATATCCTCCACACTGCTTATACTTTTCACGCAGATCACCTGTTGCAGCTGAGAGCGTAGTGCCTGAATACCCACCACCTGGCAGATGTTGATTTTGTGCACTTCCAGGCGACGCAGTGCGCGAAACTTGCAGATGTCAATGGGTCCATCAAAATAACACTCGCTGGGAAAGTAGTTAAGCTTCAGCAGCGTTGTCTTCTGTACAAAATCATGCAACAGCTGCAGGTCGGGAAACACACTTGACTTGGCGTTGATTGGCTTAACCACCTGGAATGCATGTGAGTGCTGTTGGGATGAGCCCAGTCCGCCGCCAATTCCAATCCCAATATCGCTGTCCGCAATCAATGTAAAGGAGTCATTCAAGGCACGCAGCAGCGGCCCTGTAAATATAGAACAGTGGTTCAGCTGATAAGCAATTAAAGTGCACTAAACACAAAACAAAGCGCCCGTCTGTTTGGGTGACGCCTGGTCGACGCTTGGTCATCGCTCGCCCGCATGACGCGCTCTTACCTGATAAGGTCAAGGTAAACTCAGAACTGAGAATTTTGTCGCCATTCTTGCGCAGCAAATTGGCCAATTCGGTGATCTTCTGTGGGTCCATCAGCTTTAAATTTGACAGCAACAGCTGTCAACTAGTTAATTATTAAATTAAATTAATTTTATAGCCTGATGTTTCAGCTTTCTGCGTTTTAGATTTTCTCGTTTGTCAACTGAAACGAACAATATATTAATAAACACACACATACGTAAGCTCATGCACACAAGTGTAAATTGCAGCTGGCATTTTACGTAGTTCACCTTATTTTATTTTGATGTTTGTGTTTCGCCTGCCACTGTGAATATAATAACAAAGGATTAGAATTGATGACGCCATTATTAAATACACTTATTACGCACAGGTTTACATGTTCAATTGATATGTTTGTCAATTATAGGCAGTTGTCAGGCATTGTTAAAGCATATTTATGTTTGATTTTTGTTTGCGTAGTAAATTGAGCGCAAAAATATTCCACAGGCTAAAGAAAAACTTTTGTTATTGCTTAAAACTGGCAGTCAGCAGTTGACGTGAACACAGCGTTGCAATTTGTAGTGCTGGGAAACGGCTAGTAGCTCACACAGCTGATCTGATGCAAAGGTAATAACACTAATCACAGAACAGTAATAGATTCAGCAAATAGCGTCTACAGCACATCCAGCCCTGGCTAATTTTCACAACCCCAGAGCCACAGGCGCAGCGCTGCTTTGCGCTCGGCCCTCTGCCTGTACAGAACCCGAAGCGTAAAGTGACGTTAATTCAGTCAAACAATGACAGCAGAATGATAAGCACGGGCGTATTTCTGCGCGCTGTGATCGTTCCAATGAATGTGTGCTATATATGCACATGCTCTCTTACGGGTGTATGCGCTGCTTGTGAAATTTGGCAATAGGCAATTTTGCATGCCCAGCATTAAGAATAAAGATTCCGCGGTACCGTGCCCTTAATAGCGTACTCAAAAAACTATCATTTTCTTTCGCATTGTGGTCAGCGCTGATCTGGCCTTAGGTTCTCTTGCCTTGCTTTGATTTACTTCAAGCAGCGCAGGGACCTATGGCTTTCCTGTGCTCCCGTGTATGTGCAGAAACAATAATAATTTTTCATTTGTCCTACACATTTTAATAGATGGTGATGCCCTATGCCAAATGTGTTTATGTGATAAAAATAATGAATGAAATAATGAATAATGAATGAAGGGCCATCCCAAATTCGAAGTAGCGGAGTTTTTCTTCTTCTGTGTGCTTTCATTTGGTCTATTGCGTACTCGCTCTTCTATTGCTTGCTCGCTTGTTTTTGTGTGCGCGCAGCTACTTTCGTGGCCTTAAGCTTCATTTCTTCACTTTGCCCTGCTTCTACTTCGACCAGTGCGCGAAGCTCTTATTCGCCTTGTTATTTTTGCTGGGCTACTGATCTTGCGCCTGGCGATTGCTTTGATGAATAAAGTTATTATTATTAATTAAATATGCGCCTAGTATATTTTCACTGAAATCAGGGGAAAGCGGGGGTTGTGAAATCTATATTCTTGATTATCTTTGAATAAGACACAATTTACTTGACAGTTGATTTTTAAATCGATAAATTCCTGTATCGGTCCCTTCGGTTCTTATCGTTATCGTTTATTTCCGTTTATCCTTCAAAGCAGCGCAGCCAGCTTTTAAAAGGCAAAACAAATCTGTTTTTTTTTTAATTCAAAATTGATCAATCTTTTTATAATCTTTAGAAGTTGTTTGTTGAAATTTAGAATAATTTTAAAAACAAACGGTTTGAAAAAAGCCAGTTGTTGCCTTATTCCTGACCACATTTTCGAACCATTATGCTATACCCAAAAGTAGGCAATGGAATATAAGCGTTTGCCCGCCGTTTTATAAACCATGTTTATCCTTTTTTAAATCCAGTTTTGGCGGTAAAAAACTGACCTGGCAGCTCTAAACCAGTAGAAGAAACAATATGCAGGGTTTTCTTTTTTTTATCTTTTTATTTAACACTTTCTGTAGTTTACAGTAAATTTATGACTACGCCATTCAATTACAATTGCACTAAGACTTCTAACGCAAAAAAAAAAAAATCCATATTTCTAAATTTCATTAAATTATAGCATTTGTTTTCCGTTCATTTCGCACCTGTTGATTTGTATATATAGTAATTGTAAAACCATTTAAAAATGTTTCCGTTTAGGTACATGCGCACAGTTTGACTAATTAATCGTTTAAATAACTAAGTTAAAAAAATAAAACAGACTTAACGATTGGTATTTGCTTCGTTTCTGTGGTTCGCTGGATATGCCTTGGATATTAAAATTAAATTAACAACCTATACACATTCTTTTCGTTCATTGGGCTGTAATAGTATTTGTAACATAACCGACTGGCGATTCAAGACTCATTTGTTATTGGTGTGCTGAAAAATTACTAATTACTTTTGTTTAGGTGCATAAAAATGTTTCTGAAAAAATTGCATTACAATTTTACAAAGTTTGCCTGCGAATAGAAAATAAAACTCATTATTTATAAAAGCGTGTGTGTTTTTTTAGAAACACATTTAACATCCAAATAGCATTGGAAAACAAACACGAACAAATAAAAACAAACGCAAGTTTCAATTGAAAATTGAATACATCGAATTTCGATACGTACTGCTCTCTGCCGATTTGTAGCTGCCAATTGGTAGAATTCAAATAAATATAAAAAATATTTTTCCTAATTATGTTTTTCTTTTTTATATGTACAAAACAATGTTGAAATGCTTTATTTATGTTTAACAAATTTCATTTGGGTTTTTTGGTTTTTAACAAATATGACACTGACATTTTCTTTTTTTTTTGCATATGAACACATACTCTAAACTTAACAAATTAATTGCGAAATCAATAAGAATCGAAGAAGAAACTGAAATGCGTGTTAAAGTTGTCGAAGGAAGGCGAAAGTACGTTGTATTGTCTGCTGCAAATGCGTGAGTGTGCGTGATACAGGGTATGACTGGACTTGACTTGATCTACAAACGAATAGTATTTACAATCGATTTAATCTCTTTGATTTCTTTTTTTTTTGTTTTTTTTTTATCGTGAAACACAATTTATAGTTTTGGCGACGGCATGATGAACGTATCCCTATGAGAAATCATATAAAAAAGAAGAGAAGAACACAAATTGTTGTTGATGAAACAAAAAATCAGTTTTAGTTTTGTGAAATGTATATGAAATGAGGGGTTATACTACGTGGATGGATGACTTGGAGTTTGGATTGATAAAGAAAAATATTAAAAACATTTTGAAAATACTTTTTTAATTTAGAAATTTTGAATTTTCTATTTCGACTTTTATTTTATTCAACTTTTGTTATGAACTAAGCAATTAATCGTTATAGAAACATATAAAGTAAAACATGCCAAAGGTTAAAACAAGTGCAAAAAGTGTAAAACTAAATACATATTTTTAATAGGAATAACTAAGAATACGATAAGAACTAAAATCAGTTGTTATTAAGAAAAAACTCATAAAAAAACTCATCGGAAAATTAATTGGAAATAAATTGTTACAGGAATTTTTAGGTGGATAGGAAATAGGTAATTGGGAACTCGGGATATATCATGTGCAAACTGTGCAATCATAAGCAAACGAAACGAAACTCAACACTTACATATGCTCTGGATGATTGCGTATGCAATCGATTAAATCTTTAGGCTTAAGCTGATTTGTGCAAATTTTGTGAATGGCAGTGAACAGGGGGAATCTGTAAGAGAGCAACAAAGAGTTACGATTAGTATCGATTCGCCTGGGTTAGATTACAAAACGTGGGCGTACTTGTCCTCCAAGCCTTTGTTCTTCAACATGTAGTTAACCTCCTCGGCAGTGGGGGGACCCTGCAGTTTCTGGCCGTTGAGCATTTCCTTCTCGAGCTCCTCAATTGTCTTGCCAGAGGTGACGAATGCCTCAGAGACGCGACGATTGCGACCACCTGTAAGATTATAATACGAGTCAGCAAATGTTTTGGTTATTAATTGAGCTCTCTAGCTTACCATAGCACGTCGTAATGAGATCCGCCACACCGCAGCTCTCAAAGAAGGTGGACAGTTTGCTGCCCGGATAGAAGACATCGACGAAACGAATCATTTCCATGAGACCAAGACGAATGACCGCAGCCTTAGTGTTATCACCCAGCTTCAGGCCATCGACAAAGCCCGCACCGCAGGCCACAATGTTCTTCAGAGCACCGCATACTTCTACAGCATCGGAATCATCAACCACCACGACACGGAAATGATTCGCCTGGAAGAGATCACGCAGCACCTTGCCGTACTTTTTGTCTGTGCAACCGATTGTTGTCTCGCAGAAGTTACCTTCGGCCACCTCGTTGGCCAGATTAGCGCCCATCAGTACGGCGCATGGTATCTGAATGTGAAGAAAGCATGAACGTGTGGGTGCGTATCAGATTAGTAAAGGTTAACAAATGTCACTTTCCCAAAATGAACTCACCTTCAAGTGGCGGGTGATTATGTGCGAAATTAGATCAATGCCACCGCCCTCGGCCTTATCGAAGCCCTTGATCAGTGATATGGCAATGGCATTTGGCTTGATCTTACCCAACAATTGTTTGCAGAAATTGGGGATGAATTGATGAGGTACCACGAAAATGAGAATATCGGCATTCTTGGCAGCCTCGACAAGATCGGGCACAGCGACCTGTAAGCAAAAGAAAAATTGTATAAGATATTCTCTAATTCTATCAATAAATGTGTCAGTTTAATGCCCGCATTCTGATAAGCAGCCATTTGCTGCTCTGATAAGCGTAAAAACGTAAACTTAAACAAATCCCAAGGTTGAATGAAGGAACTTTGGAAACTGGAATGTGTGTTCCACAATACGGAAATCATTAGATGTGCACGTGTGTAAAGTTTTGGAGGCTTGTCTCTGCCTGTGTCTAGACGTCAGATAGTTGGGTGACTTTCAAGTAGCTGATGTATCTCGCAGATGACGGCATACATTGTTTGCAATACTCTGCTGTCAAAGGGGCTGCATATCGATCAGTAAAGATCACAAAGTGTATGCAATCTTCGACATATGCAAATGTTTCAACTCATATTTAGCTCAGCGTTGTTTTTTCAGTGATTCGCTAATAACTTGTTTTGCCGTTGGCGTTGGATTTGCCGCAGACCCACCTCATGATAAGCCAAGCCTTATATAAGTGTTGGGCGTTTAGGTATAAAGGTCAGTTGTTGCTTTAGATACCTAGCCCGTTTATTGTGGACTTGTTGACGTTTTCTTTTCACCGTTGATAGCGCAAATGCCAACGCAGCTAAATCGAAGACAAAGAAGAAAATAAACCCACCTAGCAGTAGTTTCTTAACATTTTGTTACAATTAAAGCTCGAGCCTGATAAACACTAATCTAAAACAAACAAATGTGGAAAGCCTCCTTATCGAGGTTTGACTGAGGAAAACCTTAGGCTTATCACAAATCTAAAAATACAACAAAAACAAATGAAAATCGTTTTGCTCTGGTTGCATTCTGACATTGCCCCCATGCTTATTTGTTTATAAGCATCTCAAGATTTTTTTCGTATAATTTGTTTTCTTCAATTTGAACATTTGCCAAAATCATAGCTACATACATGTATACATGTATGATATAGATATATATAGATATGTGTTGATATGTATGCATGTTCAATTCAACATTTGCTAACAACAAAGGCATTCGTCTAGCCACCTTATCTATATTTCAGATCATCATCGGGTTTCCAGTGTTTTTCCACATAGTGAAACAAAATAAAATTAAAATATTAATTACTCTTTTGCGCACATGTTATCAGATACCGTCGAATTGGCTTGTTAAACATGTTCCGAGACACATGTAGGAGAAAGGGGACAGACGAGCAGTGGCACTGGAGCCCTTATCTATAATCAGCAAAAACAAAGAGTCAAGTGCCGCCCGCATGCTAGCTATGTAGCTGGGCTTATCGGTAGTCGGATGAGCTAATTGTTGGTAGATTGAATAAAAACTTGTGTACACTATGTGTTACATCCATCTATTGATCTATGTGTGTATCAAAATTGACGCAGCCTGTTAACGGTGCCAAGCGTATCAATTGTTAGCAACTCACAACAATGAAAGCCAAACAACAAGAAAGGCAGCACGAGAGAGAAAGAGAGCGAAAGAGAGAGAGAGAGGGAGAGAAATTACCCGTCAAGCCGGCCTTGACCTACGTCAAAGGCAAAAGCAAAGGTAAAGCTCTGGCACTGCCAGCCTGGCAGACGTCAGAGCAAGGTAAAAACTTTTATTGGTGTTGGCCCTGAAAAACTGCACCGATGGCCAAAAGAGCGAACGCAGAGAGCGAGAAAGCGTGTTAGTTGTAAAAATAGCTGTGTGCATTGCGCCCGCTCATTTCGTTGATTAGATAATTTTTTTTTTCTCATTCTCTGCCTGCACGACACGACGGTCAAGATCAAGGCAGCGGCGTCTTTTATGTAAGGTATGACAGCAGCTGCCGCTGCTGCATCTGTTAACACTTATTACATAAGTGAAATGCCTTTTGCATTTTTTTGAAAATTTCTATTTCACACCTGTTAGTTTTGTGCATAAGCTTTTTGCTCCCAATTACGAAAAATATATGCAAAAAAAATATGGCTTGAATTACTTACCACATTTGGTGGCAGCTTGTGTCCTTTCAGGTATTTGACGTTCTCGTGCGTTTCATTGATAATTTCCGTTAACTTCTTGCCATCAATCAACTCCTCATATACAAACATTGTAACACGCTCCTCGAACTCGGGCAGCGCGGACGCATTGGCGCCTACAATTTTCGCTATGGCTGAACCCCTGTGAGAGTTTCATTTTTTTTTTGTTTTTTAATAAATGCCAAAGTGCACAATGCAATTGTTATATAAGTGACAGGCTTTGTTATTGTCAATGCAATTATTATTATTATTGTTTATCCACTTACCAGTTGCCTGAACCGACAATGCAAACATTTACTTTTTCCGCCATGCTGCTGCTGTTGTTGTTATTATTATTACTATTAGTTACTGTTGTGTTTGTATGGGCAATGTGTTTATTGCGTCGGTTGACTTGCTATGCGTATGGCACCGTTAAACTTTGTGACTTACGCCGTGAATTATTTACAACAAACTGACACGTCGAAACCACGGCACATTAATAAATAGTACTAAGCAATAAACGCGCATGTACAAGTATATAAAACCGATAAGTATCGATACGTCCACGTCGATAGCTGCACGTTTTGTTATAAATGAACCAAAACATATTTAATGCATTCAGAATTGCAATATAAATTTATTATAAATATTGTGTTAATTAAATACTTGAATATATTAAAATATATTTGTATTTTTTTGAATCATTTGTAACACAAATTATGTAAAGACGTTGCACTTGCGTTAACAGAGGTGCGCTGTTAAAAAAAATAACAGTCTCCCGCAACACGCATTGATACCTCGCAGACTCGCACACAGTCTAATTGGGTAGTTCATTTTGAAGTTGGAATTATTATGTTACTTATTTCAATATAGATATGATAAATGTCAATGATGAGCAAGGGATACCATTTTTATGCAAAGATTAATTAATTAACAGAGGAGCTTGGCTGGGTCGAGTACAGCATTGACCTTGCCGTGTACAGCTTCAACTCGTTGAAGCTATTTAACGCACTAAAGTTGAAGTGCGCATTACCTACTCAAACATATTGTGTGCACTTAATGAGAACTGATGGCACTGGGTCCCCGCGTGCGCATTCCGAATTCGTTTAAATGAATGCATCACAAACTATGTGTGATAGACGGAAACGAGAGGGTAAATAAGCTTTTAAAAAAGCGATCCAAAGACTATCAATCACAATTTGGGGGAATCACAAGCGTGGCTATCTTTGGCTCGGTCAACTGGACTCACAGTGGCTTCGGGGAAAACATGGAAAACTGCCTTATCACCACAAACACTTTGATTACCAAACAGTTGGGATTGGAGTTTAACCGGTTGTGGCGCGCTTTCAGAACCTATTGATAATTATTATAACGAAAACATCATATGAAGCAAAAAGCTTTGGTTTTTTTGGTAATACTCATAAAGCTTAAATTAAATTGAGAGTAACTTCAAGTACGCAGTACGTTTAAAAACGTTATTAAAAAAAAAATGGCACGTACATATTAAAATAAAAACTTTACTGCCACACTTTGAATAAAAGGCGCACAGATTAGAGGAGTGCTTTTTTGGTATTGATATTCCCGGCGGAATATTATAATCGAATTAAAGAACAAATTCAAAGGTATCGATTCCTAAACTTTGAGTAATTCGATAAATCTATCTCTGTTTATTGGCTGTTATGCTCAACTGATCTGTTAAGCTGCTGTTATCTGCGCGCGCTATTTAATTGCATAACATGCTATGTTAAATAGCATTTGCAAACATAAAACGTTTTAAGAAGCTTTTGCGAAATGTTTAAATAAATTAAACAACAAATTATAATGCATGCATTAATAAATAATATGAATAAATTCTAGGCTATAGCTTTTACATTAAATTTGGCAAGTTTTACCTGAATTTAATTTGTGTTGGCCATGGCAAAAAGTTAGTAATTGCGATGCTGGCTGAGACACGTTTGCGGGCTCCTCAGCCGATTATCTGTACTCCTGCTGACGGACGGACTGTCCAAAGCCGCGTCGTGTTAAGCCCTGTCTAGTACACGACGAAAGCTAGCCCAGAGTCATGGCTAACCACGAGGACTGCCCGCTCCCAGCAGAAGAGGTTAATCATGCAGCGATGTTGTTACGCGTTAATACCTTCATGTGAGCTGGACCACGTGCTGGGCGCTCCTCCTCAGTTGCGTGTCTAACGCTCTTTGGCCCTTCATATGTGTCTATATGAGTGAGTGGGTATGGGTTGGTGAATGGGTGTATGGGTGAGTCGTGTCGCCTCGAGTTGGTTTTGGTTTTGCGTGTGGGTTTCAGTTCGTTTGTATGTATGTTTGGGGTTGCTCTAATTCCCCGTGCACGTTGTTGCTGCTCCTGCTGCTGCTGCTGCTGCTGCTGCTACCGCTGCTGTTGTGCACCCGTAAAATTGATTGCGGCGAAAGCTGGAAAGTTGCACGTTATGCTCGTGGCCTGACTTGCTCCTGGTCTGTGTCTGAGCGCTACATCTATGTATGTATGTATGTATGTATGTACCCTGGGTACTGGGTCTATTTCCGCCTCGGTTTCTGATGTGGCGTGTGGATTGGCTTGTTTCCATGGCAGCAGCGGCTACCCAACATGTGATAAGGAGCAGGGAGCGACGGGGAATACACTTTCGGGGGATAAAGTATATGTATTTTGATTGTTTTTAATCTTGTAACTAATTACATAGGCGTACTTTCAACATAATATGCCTATGTTAGTTAACATACAAGTATATACTTTACCTGTGATTTCTGTTAATCGATAATCGAATCGGTTAATTTGATTATAACTGAACGATTTAAAGTGCAGGTTTGTTTTTTTTTTAAGTGCTGCATTTTTTATTATTTCTTTAAAGAAATTTACAACTTACAGTTATTTCTGTGCTGCCAGAGCAATTTTATATGCCTGCAAAGCAGCATAAAACACGGATCACTAGGTGCAAATTACCATGAGGCGCATATCAATCCTTTAGCACACACACACACACACATACATATGCCGACAACAAGTGGCACGGTTCACATGAGCTGAGGCAGGCATATTCATGTCCAGAGTGCCACCTTTTGGCCATGTCATCATCGAGTTGATGATGGCAAAAGATGATGTGTGGAGCAGGAGCAGGAGCAGGAGCAAGATGCTCTTGTGATATGTGTCTATAAAAAACAATGACGGACATTGCATTGGGGCATAGAATAATAGTATATCAAAAATTTACAGCACATTCTCGCAATGGAACGAAATGAAATCATTTACGCAAAAACGAAAGCCCAAATTGAATGCCAAGACAAGAATAAGCGAAGGAAATACACAACGTTAAGCGGATGTAGAACGCTTATCCCTTTACTCACACACACAGAGACACACAGTGACACCCACACACACAGAGCTAGAGTGGACATAGAAAAGAGGATGGTTTTTATTATTTTTATTTTATTTAAACCACACAAAATACTTAAGACGATTTTGTGTTTTGTGGTCCAAGATGTATTGCCCGTGGCGAAGCAAAAAGTGGGAAAAGAAAAGCGGACAGAACGGATGCGGAAAGACAACGAAAGTTTCTGCCAAAAGGGTATGCAACATGTCCAGCGGTCTATGCGGTTCGAGTCTGGTCCGGTCCGGTCCTGGTCCTGGTCCTGGTCCTGGTCCGATTCTCTGTTGTGCTGTGCTGTCATGCCTCGGGCGTATGTAAAATAAGCAACTGTCTTACCTTTTGCCAAGACATTTGTCTCAAACAATGGCACGTTCTTTGATGATGACAGCCCAAGACAAGGCGGCATCAATAATACAGAGCGCCGCACATGTCCTTTATCAAAGCATTTATGACAGCACCCTGCCACGCCCCAACCTGGCACTTACGCCCCCACCCCCTTCTAGCCAGAGGACAATGCTTAAGCGCTACGGAATATGCGACAGCATACAAATTGCGGATTTTTATTTCCATTCTCGTTATGTTTTTTTTTTTTTTTGTTCTCTTCTCTTTTTTTATGATTTACATTTTATACTCGTCCGTCCGTCCGTCCGTCTGTCCGTTTGCCAAATGAAATGTTTTGGCACTTTTTTAATGCCACAATTTTTGGTACGCTTCACTTCGTTTTGCTTTTCCACATTTTTACATTTCCACATTTTTACATTCCTACTTGGCAAATAGTGCGGCCCCGAAAAAGAACGTGTCACTTAATTGTTTTAATTGCGTTCTCCTCTTTCGTTTTCTTTTTTCTTCCTTTGTTTTTCATTGCTTCCATTAACACAATTTGCTTTGGCTTCGTTTTGGTGTCTGTGTTATTTGTTTGGTCCCAGCGAAATTTGCATGTTTTTCCGCCAAAGTTTTTCCGCTGCATTAGGCGACAATTGTTAATGGAAGGAGAAGGGGTAGCAGCAGTTAGGCTCAAGGGTTTAGAATACATTTATGCACTTTTTCTGTAGAATCAGAGACGTATCTAAAATTCCTTTGTAAATATGTTCCTTATGTTTCTGCGAGAAAGCTTGCTAAATCATAAGCAATTTCAGTCTGAAAAACTCTATTTAATAGTATCAGCTTGCAGTATAGTGCAGTTTTGATCCCACTACAGCTTCTCCATAAAATACCCGTAACCACTTTCCGTTCATTTTCCGCAAATAAAAGTCCATCAAATTTTTTTTTTTTTTTTTTGTATATTCATATTATATTTCAATTTATTTTCATATTCTTGTGTACATAATAATTAATATGCATTTATTTATTGGAACCAGCAGCTGTTGCGATTTACATACTATTTGCAACTATTATTCTAAGTTTTATTTTCTGTTTCGGTTTGATCCGTTGCGTTTTTTATTTATTTATTTATTTGTTTTTTTTTTCTTGTTTTTAGCTTTTACCATTTTACAAATTTCATTGTGCGAAAATCAATCAATTATAAAGCATCTGGTATTAAATAATTCACAAAGGATTTAGTCATATACATATGTATATAAGCGCTATTCTTTATATGCTTACTGTGCGCAATGTATAACGGGATATGCATGTAAAACTAACTGTAAAGCATCCTATCGAGATTCCCAATGCAAAAGGTACGCGCGAACAGAGACAATTGCATACTTTTGGGCGCTTAGCTTGGGGCAAAGTTATTCTTTCATTTCGCCCCGATTTCTAAACGCGATTTCGCAGAAAAAAAACGAAACAGCAATTGATAACAGTCCAGAGGGAAATTATGAAATTGGAATTATGTGCGAAGGGCAGTCAAACTTGTATAGAGTATCATCAATGGTTCCATCTGCAGACTTTAGCAGAAGAGAATCAACAAAAAAAAAAAATTTTTTTAGACTTCTTAAATATTAAAAAAAAATTATTATTTACAATACTATTGTACTACATTTTATTTATATTAATATTATGGCTAACATTTAGTATGTCATTTATGTGTATGGATACCCTCTATAGCGTAGGGTATACGCGTGGCAAAGCCAAAACGTGAAAAAGGTAGCAAAGACCTCTTGGGGGCGGGGGCGGGAGAAGGAAGAAGAAGGAATATGGCGGGGTCATGGGTCATGGTGCAGGGTTGCAGGTTGCTTGCCAGGTTGAAATAACATGAGCAATTTTTAGAAAAGAGACGACAAAATGTCGAATGAAAGATAAATAAAGTGCATGGCGAGGCAAGAGAGCGTGGGCAAAGGGAGACCAAAAATAAAATGTTAGAAATAAAAAAGGAAAATAAACGCGAATAACTCGCGAACAGAGCTATAAATCAACGTGAAAGCAGCCGCAGGCGAGCAAGGAACGAGTGGGTGGGCGGGGAGGGGGCCGACGGGGGCGTGGCAATGTATCTATTACACGAACGTTGTGCGCTGTGTGAACTGTCGCAGCTGCAGTCGAGTCGAGTTGAGTTAGCAATTTTTATTTTCATTTTCATTTGTAGTTTTCATCTTTTTTTCCCCAATTTTTTACATTTTCATTTTCATTTCCATTTTTTATTATTTTCCTTTTTAGTTTAGTTGCAGCACAAATATTTTTGCAAGTGACAAAAACTGTTGGCGCTACAAAATGCTACGCGAATCGATTTTTGATTACATTTGGCCTGTTGCCACGCCCACACACCATTGCACGTCGCTTCCACTACTTGTCCACCTGGGCTGGCTCCATGGTGTACATATCGCGCAGCAGCCGCGCAATGGGCACATTGCCAATGGTTTCCTTGAAGAAGAGCGCCTCGATAGTTGCTGCACGTATCGTGCGTAGCGACGGCAACAGGAGCAACAGTCGGCCAAAGCGTGTAGCCTGTCGCGGATAGCGCACACGCACATGATCCGAGAGTATGCATTGCGCCTGATCCTGCAGCATCTCCACGGGTTGCACATCGCACAAGCCCGCCGTTTCAGGCGCAAACAAAGCAATCGCCTTCATGCAACCCACCTCGCTGCCATCGGGTGTGATCTGACGAAAACGACAGAGTATCTCCTGTATGGTCTTCATCTCTGTCTGCGTGGCCTCGTCCTGCAGCACGCGCTCCTTGATCAGCGGCGATTCCAGTATGGGTGTCAGATCCAACGGAATGGTCCATTGTGCAAGGTTTAGCAGAAAGAGTTCTTTCCAGGATTCCTGCAACAAGCAAGAAAAACGGGAGATATTGTCAACGTATTTTAAATTTAAAATTCGTGTTTGCGATATGTGTAATCGATATCTGCTAATTGAGCTTATAATGAGTATCGATAGCAAAATGGCTGCCGAGGAAATTTAAATAATTTTTTAAGTAGGTACACACTGATCCGTTTTTTTTGCAAATGATCGCAAAGTAAAAGTAAAATATAAAATTACTGGATAACCCACCTGTAAAAGCAGATGCTGATCATTCTTGGACAGCGTCTGGAACGGCATCAGACACTTAACCCATCGCACGGCCATGAAAAGCAGGCGCGCTGTCGTCTCCTGCAGCATCTCCCAGGAGAGAAGACGAGAGTCGAGCAGTTGCTGCGGCAGCGGCGGCGGAAAGAGCAACGCGTTGTGCTGCACCTGGTACTGAATGAGCTCCTGGCATTTGTCCGGACTCAGCAGCAGTTCAAGGAAACCATTGGAAGCGTGGCAGCCAGCTGCAGCACCGCCCACACGTCCTGGCGCTGGCAGTGGTGGCACCGGTGGAGGAGGTGGCGGTGTTGGAGTTGTGGGCGTGGGCGAACCCGATGTGTAGCTAAGCTGTTTGCTGGTATTGTTGTTGTTGTTATTCATATGATTATTATTGTTGTTGTTGTTGTTGTTGTTATTGTTGTTGTTGTTTAGATGAATGCTGTGCATAAGGATCGCAGCACTGCTTGGCGGCGTCTGGTGCGAGGCTTCACTGAGGCAGTAAGTCGAATTCTGTGTGGGATGCGGTGACGCCACGCTGGATGCAGCACGCGACTGCGAATCAGTTAACGTAGGCGCAGGCGAAACGCTGCCAGCGCTCAGTGGCGGCGAGGCCGAAGGAGAAGGTGTCTCTGTTTCCACATTTACGCGCGGACTCTCGCTGCCCAAACTCAGACCGCCGCCAGCTGCTCCAGACTTGGAGCCGATGCTCGAAATGGACTGTATCGAGTTGCTGGGCGATGGCGAAGAATAATTATTGTGATTTGCCGTGGGCGTGGCCTGCGCATACGGCGAGGAGCTTGAGACAACAGCGGCGACAGCAGTTGCCGTGGCCGCCGTGATGCCAGGCAACTTGCTGGCTGCCTCGGCAATCAGATTGTGATGTAGCAAATGTGGTGGAAAGCTCATGGCGACACTTGAGGTGCCACCAACCGACGCACTGCCAGCATTCTGACCAGGATGATGGAAGGCAGTTGCATGTGTTGCAGCCGCCGCCGCCGCGGCCACCTGCTGCTGCTGCTGTTGCTGCTGCTGCTGCTGATGCTGTGCTCCTGCCAGTGGCGTCTGATGTGGATGAGTTGGCGCAGCGCCGGGATGGAAGCCACCTGGTGGTGCATGTGTGGAAATGTGCTGCGTGTAGTTAAATGAGGCCGAAACATTTGTGACCAACGAGACAGGCAAATGACCGCCATGATGATGATGCAGTCCAGCGGCAGCTGCAGCAGCCGCTGCAGCATGATGTGCCGCTGCCGCATGCGCATGATGATGATGATGATGATGATGGGCATGTGCATGAGCGGCGGCAGCATGATGCGCTGCCGCTGCAGCGGCTGCATGATGATGATGATGATGGAGCTGCGGATGCAACTTAGGCTTGCGCGGACCACGCTCGTGCTGCACAGCTGCAAAAGAAGCGGAAAGAAACAATTCAGTGAGTATTTCTATATCAATTTATAATTTATAGAAAACAATTGAATTGCCGCAAAAGTCTTTCTATTTGCTTGGGCTGATTTTGCGCTGATTTAGCCCATTTTGCCTATCAATCCCGGAGCTCATGCTCGCTCTTTGCTTGCCTGCTTTGCATGGCAGCAGCAGTTCGAGTGTGTAATTGCGTTAATCTGCTTTTAAGTAGTTAAATAAATAAAGTTAATTTCAAAGATACTTTGCATGGCTTTCTTCCGACCCGGACCCGGAGCTGGAGCTGTAGCTGTAGCTGGAGCCGGAGACCCGAACCCGGAGACCCTTTGAAGTGTGGGTTGGACTTATCTGTTTGCCGAACCAAATGGCAAATAAAAAGTAGGAAACACAACACTTGGCTGACTGTCTGTCTGTCTGCGTGTGTGTGTGTGTGTGTGTGTGGGTGAGTCGTTTCTTGAGACACACACTGAGCTAATAAACCGATTATTAAAATACGCAGATATATTCACAAAAGCAGCAGAACCGAAGACGAATCCCAAGCTTCTTGCCCGGCCGTGTGAACTGTTGCATATGCCTCCAGCCAGAAGCTGCAACACATATGAGTCCGTGTGCGTGTGTGTGTGCGTGTGTGTGGGCTGCTGCTGTCATGACTTTTATTTGTTTGTAATTAAATGTATCTATAGCGTGAGCCAAGTTCGTTGTATCTTGTATCTCGAGCGTGACGCAGCGCAAAAGGGGTGACATTTTAATCCGCAGCTAATCGCATGTGTGAGTGTCTGCGTCTGTGTGTGGCTAGGTGTGCGAGTGTGTGTGTGTGCTGTGATGTGACTGCAGCCACTTGAAACTAGTAGCTGCCTGCGGGGCAAGTCGTGAAAATTGTGCCCGGAAGTGGGGGTGGCGGGGTTGCAGTTGCGACTTTCAAAGCTTTCAAAAGATCACAAATTTCAATTAAAGAAAATGCCAAACTCATCAAATTTTTACGCTGCGGGTTAAGCGGCATCAAACAAACTTGCGACAGACTCTCTTAAAAACTGCGGTCGCCAAGCGGAACAAAAAACCAAAAAAAAAATAAAAAACCTCGAGCGAAAGAAAGTTGAGCGCCCCATGAACCCGTTGGCGTTACCCGAGCGCGAGCCCAAGCCCAACTGGAACCCTCCCCCATTTCTTTGGGGCCTTGCTAACCCTTTGCACGCGTCACTTTTCCAGTGCGCAAACAAAGGAACGTGTGAAAAAGGCAAAAAATTAAGTGCATAAGCGAAAAGTAAAAATTAAAAATCTTCTTTCATTCCGCTTTAAGCGACGCCATTTTTCTTCCCATTTGCCCCCTTCCCCTGGAGGGAGGGTGAATGAAATTAAGTTCCAAGCGATTTGATTGCTGGAAAAGTTATGAATGCAAAATGCAAAAGTCGTGTTGCCTGGCGCTGCTTCCCCGAGGCAATCGGGATCTGAATCGGCTGGCCGCGATTTGAGGCTTAGTACGGTGCGATTGGGGCAGGCTAAGTGAGTTTTAGAAGTGCCAGAGATGCGCAGCCGAGAGGGATAGCTCTGAGATACCTTATTTAATATAGATATCTAATCTTTTGTGAATTATTCTCTTTATAACTCTTTCTTTTTACAGTCCTCACTAACTTTTGTCTTATAACTAGGGAAACTTTTGATTCTTCCTAACCTCAAATGCGATATATGTATATGCAAATTTGTACTTTTGATTCTATAGCTAAACTCTGAAGCGCCGTCCCATTTGAACCGCTTTATATAACTTAATTCAACACGTAAAACTTATAACGTATGAAAACTTCAGGTTCTGCCTAACCTCAAATGCGATATATTTGCCAATTTGTGATTTTGATTCTATAATCAAACTCAGTCACACTTGAATCTGATTATATAACCTTGCTTAACTCATAAACTCTTTCTTTTTTGCAGTCTCCCACTGACTTTTGACTTCCAACTGAGGAAACTTTGAGTTCTTCCTAACCTCAAATCCGATATACTTCTCCTCAGCACCGGCTGAGCAGACTCTCAAGGGTTTGCGAGCAGCGAAAAAAAGGAATACCATCAACAAATCTAATTAGCAACTCATTACGCATCCGCAGAGCGTAGAGCCATAAAAACTGACTGTGTGGGTGGAGAGCGGAGGGTGCAGACTAGCTGGACGCGAGTCCGAGAGTGAGTGAGCAGGAAAAACATATTGACCGATTTGCTGAAGCTAATCAATTAATTAGGGGTCGAGTGAAGTGCGGACGCATGGAAGCAAAAACAATTATGTCAAAACAGGAGAAGACCAGAAACGGACGCGCCGGACGAGACAGGACCAAGCAGGAGTAGAAGCAGATGAAGGCACAGAATGTCAGAATGCCAGGGCAAGGAAATGCGGTAGAAAAATTAATGATAAGTGGCAGCGGGGGGAGAGAGAGAGAGAGAGAGCTGAGCGGATGTTGGGCAGCTGCTCGATTCCCAGCCATGTCGGACAACTCGGGCGACTTCACGACGGAGACACGCGAAAATCCCAATGAATGAATGATCATCATCATCATCATGAACAACATCAACCCGAAAAGGGCCAACTTAAATGGGTGCACGCTCTCCACACTCCACACTCCGCTCTCGCATCTCTCAGCCTTATTCCATGCCTGATATGTTATGTCTGTGGGTTGATAATAAAAATTACGCGAGAAATTAAGCGCGTATGTTTGGCAGGCAAATGAAAAGTAAATAAGGCAAGCTCAGTAAATGCGGGGGCGTAGCACACACACACACACACACACACACGAACACTCAAAAAAAAAGAGAACCGTGAAATTAGAAAAAAACACTTGAAGTGATTCGCTGCGGTTGGCAATGCTGCCACGGGGGGTGATTTCCGCCCTGCCCAACCCTCCTGCCTGGCCGAGATGAGCAACGCATTTGGCTTAACAACTGTAAAGTGCATAATAGCCTAATAGTTCATAATGGTCTTTGTTTATGTCGACTCAAGTGCGTAGATGCTGCAGAGGGGAGATCGGAGCAGCGCAGGGAAAGGCAGGGCAGGGCAGGTGAGGCGAGGCCAGTCGAGTGACAAATTGTCGAGGATAAGAATCTTTTAGATATCTCAAAGATATAAACTGTGTAACTGTAGCAGCTGTTGATTTATCAGTCTTATATAATGTATAGCTTTATCGGCTTAGTTTTAAACTAATAACAGCGCAGGACAGTAGAATACCCTGCGCTCAATTTTGACATACCGTTATAAACATGTTATCATACTTTTCATTTCAACAACAAATTCTGCACAAATTCTACTGTCCTCTATGCAACGTATTCCTTATGTATGTAGACATACATATTGAAACGTATGTAGCTAAGTTCCAGCTCCAGACACGAAGTCGACCAAGTCTTGGCATCGTTATAAAGGAATTTTGACCCACAAGTCCATCACAATAGCTCAAAGTTTTCCTTTATTTTTGGGTTGAGCTTAAGAAACCTTTGTCTTAAAGGATTTCAATGGGGTTCAGATCGGGTGACAGACCACGCCTTCCATAAGGCGGATCAAATAGTCTTTAATCAACTTGCGCGCTTTCTTCCTGGGATGCTAAGGATCATTATCCTGTTGAAATACCCAAGTCAAAGGCATTTTATGTTTGGAATATGGCAATATGACATTTACCAATGTGTCTGTGATATTATTGAATCGATAACAGTTTTAATCCATGTTATCGGACCTAATCCATGGTTTGAAAAAAAAGTCCACACCATAATATTAAAGCCTCCTTGTTTTACTGACGTATGAGTGAAACGAGGTCTATGTTCATCTTTTGGTGGACGCCGAACATAAACATTAGTGCCTATTTTGCCAAACAAAACCAATTTTGTCTGGTTTAACCCCAAAAGGTTATCCCATTTCTATCTATCCCATACTAAGTATTTTTTGCCACATGCTTTGCTGTCAAAAGCGGGGCTTTTCTTCGACTGTAATCACTGAGGTTGCTTAGCCTGAAATGCTTTCTAACTGTTTCCACGCTTTCAGTTATCGTAAGCTCCTTTTTAAGCTCCGTGGCTGGCTGAACTCCTTCAGGCTTGAACGAGCTTACTACTTGACCTTCAAGGCGCAAAGGCGCAAGCAGTGGAACTACGGAAAACGTTAGCAGGGATAACTTCTGTATTTATTGTCCGATCGGATTGTAATTTGGGAAATAAATTTATATTGCAATTGTCTATGGTTATACCAGAAACAGAAATCTGTAACTTTAATACTTCTCCTAATAATCGTAAATTATCGATTTGCGTGGGCGATGGGCGTGGCATCAAACATTTAAAATAAACTCGATCTACCTATGGTATACAGGAAGCTTCATGTGAAATTTGGTGTCTCTAGCTTTTATAATAGCTGAGACCTAGACGTTCAAACGGACAGATGGACAGACGGACAGTCAGACAGACGGACATGGCTCAATTAATATTTTATACACATTTTATAATAAATTTGTTTTAAAAAAATACACCTCTACGCCTGCAGTAGTGCTATTATTTTAACCGCAGCTATATGTCTAATTACATATGTCCATTAAATGCTATGCAAGTTTTCTTCAAATCGGACAGATATATCATTAAGTTATCATAGATACCATATGTGGTGTAATTGCAATGGAATAAAACCTTCGGCGTGTCGAAGGTAGCCTTTCCTTCTTGTTTATAACTCAAATATGCTTAAGGCAAATCGTGTGTTTGGTTTAAATTCCACTTATAATTAATAAAGAAAACTATTTAATAATTATTAATTGATAAGGCAGCAGTTAGTTTACTTATGCCTTGACTTTGTTTCTATCTATGATATATGTATTTGAAACGGATTATATCATTATACAAAGTTATTAAATAGTCAACCCGCCGCACAAGTTGCAAATTCGTCGATTTAAGCATAAATTTAACTTTCAACGATTTGCAATATTTACAATAACTTTTACTGCAACCTACTCTTACTCCCTTCTCCCTCACTCTCTCTCCCTTCTCTCTCCCTCTCTTGCCCTGCTAGGCCAAAGGCTTTTACGCTCTGACTCTGTTACCATGCCGTTCCCTTGTTTTACCCTGCTTTACCAACGGGCGTGCGAGTGATTTTAAATCCGCTTTTAATGTTGACACTGACACTTTTGTCATACACTAACACACACACGCACATGCACACACACACACACACACACACATGCACACACTCAGACTGTGCAGGACACATGCAAGCCAGGCGCATTTACATGTTGCCGTTCGCACACTGCCTACCAAAAGTGTATGCACATAAAGTAGTAGGCTATAATGTCAATTAAGAGCGACATCTACATACATGCGCATGTATACATACATGTGAGACAGGGTGGTTGTCTCTCTCTCTGTGTGTGTGTGTGTGTGCGTGTGCGTGGGAGTCTGCCCCGCAGTCATGTGTATATGCAGTGCGTATACGTAATATGGCGGACATTGCGCGCTGCATGTGCAGTGAGCGGCTTAAAAGCTGCAAATAAATAAACACACACACCCACATATACATACATACATGCATATAGCAAGGTGTGCGTGCGTGTGCGTGTGTGTGTGTGTGTGTGAGAGAGAGTGAGTGTGTTGGTATAGAAAATCAATACGTTGAAATGTGGTCATGAAATTAGTCGCCAATTCGGCGCCAAAAAGTCGACTATATATATAAGTATATATAGACAACAACAACAGCAACAACAACGAGCGTAGCTTCATTTTGATAACCGCAGCGTAAACGGGAGGGGGGCGGGGCAAATTTACCGTTACAGCACATTGCGTTGACAGAAGGCTTAACTGGCCGAAAGTATGCGGCAAAATTTGCTCGAGCAAGCCCGGCAAGCAAAGGCAACAACTGCCAGACTAGCTAAGCCGCACGTATTTTCATTTTACCGTTACGTTTTTCATTAACTTTTCACTTGGCCAATTTTAATGAATGTCCCAGGCGGCATTATTTGGGTAAACATTGGGCGAAAGTTGAAATTGAAGTAATGAAAGCGAAGGCCAGCAAGCGACGGCTTCTCGCTATTTAGATACACTGAAAATGCGTTACGAAATTCATTAACCAACACTGATATCTAACATCTAACCTCACTTTCCACCCTTTTGATAACTTTGTTAAAAACCAAGCGATTTGTAAGCGGCATAAAATTTTAGTTTATACTATAATTCGATTAGTAATTCTAAATATAATATTAAAACAATTATTTGAAAATTTTTCCCTTTTTTACAATTTTGGTAGGGTTTCTCCCTTATATTTTTACAGCATGTTTTTATACTCTTCCTCATTGAAATTGAGTTTATGATCACTAGCCAAATCGGTCCAGTCATGTTTGTCTGTCAGTCCGTTTGAACGCCTGGATCTCAGCTAGTACAAAAGGTAGTGACACCAAATTTTAGAGATGAAAGCTCCGCTAAATTTACAGACCTCTCTGCTTAATGTAGGCCCCATCTAAAGACGACAATTAAGCGTGCTTCTTCAAGCAACATTTACTAACTAAACGTTCTTACTAAGCATTATGCAAATTGCGTTCCTAATTCAAATCATATTTCTATGTTGATTGCCATCATTAGAGCTCACTTTTCAGCTCAACACGCAGCCAGCGAAGATAAAGACCTAAGCTCAAGCACACAGGGAGTGCAAGAAAGACAGAGAGAGTGGGAAACAGGGAGACACGCAAATGCCTGGAAAAGGACATTTTATTGCTCGCTTTTTTATGCGAATGGGATTTGGAAAAGCGACACAAATCACTCAAAATGAAAAATCCGCTTAAAATGCCGCGTAAATATTTGTAAAGAAATAAGATGGCGGCGGGTGGAGAGGGCGGAGGGGATTGGGTGGAGTGGCGTGGCGTGGCGTGGCGTTACGGACTGGGAAGTCCTTCGACTGCGGGCGAGCTGCGCTCACTATGCGTGCTGATGATGCTGACACTTTGTTGGTTCACAAATGCAAATACCATTAAATGTGACAAGTGGCAACATAATTTGTTAAGGGAAGCTCTTACCGTGTCTCCTTTTCTTCTCGCTTCTCGCTTCTCTCTTTTCTACATCTACTTCTTCTTGGGCCCTGCTATTAGCATACAAAGCATAAGGCAGAAGGTAAAGAAATGTGCGTTGTTTGTCATATTTTCCCATAATAATAACTTCAGTTGAGGTTATGTTCGGCAGCAGCTGGTGTCGTTATGCAACACTGGCCGTTCTTGGCAACACTGCCAGCATGCTTTTCTAATTAACTTTATGGGCAAGTTGAAGCGTCGAGAAATCATACGAAACCAAATGGAAACTAAACAAAAGGGCGCACAACTAAAAATGGCCAACCACATGACTGTTCCGCTCTCTCTCTCTCTCTCTCCCACTCTATGGCTCTCCTTGTCTTTTCCTCTAAAAAAAAAATGTTACACAAACGTGCCTTGAACGATTTTTGTGGCTTTTTTGCTTTCTGCTCTAAACAACAAAAGCACTTTGTCTGCCCAGAAGGGCAACACGACCGTCTCGCTTACACACACTAGCTCTAGCTCCCTTCCACTTGGCCGTGCCTGTGCCCGTGTGAAGTGTGTTTATTGTTTATTTACGGCAACCAGCCAAGAAAAACCCCAAAAAGGCAGCTAACATGGGGCTTTGTAGCGGCAAACTAAGAAAATGCACAAAGAAAAGGCACATGGAACATGTCCGGGCACGCCCTGGGTACGCGCCATGTTTTGTGAGTTTCTCCAGCTTGGGGTATAGTAGACTAATCGGATAGTTGGTAACAAGAGCTAAGGGCTGAAAGATCAGAAAATATTGAACAAATTTCTCTCAGTATTTTCTTTGCCAAACAGCTTTTTCTTGCCATCAAGCTAGATTTTGGAAAAGCTTTAGCCTGCATTATATTTGTAGTTGACTTCTGAAGCTTCTAGATGGAGCTATATCTAATGTTTTCCGACTGTGAAACTGTTTGAAATTTAATTTACATCAATTTGGGGGTTTTCTAAGCCTTGAAGCTGAATTTTTGCTATCTTTCGTTGGTTTTATAACTAAAGCCGATATCTGTATACGGTTTTCTAACTGTCATAGACAATTCGACTGAGTACCTGAGTTTTCCTGGCTTTCAAGTTGGATTTACTAATGCCTTTAGTTAAGTTACAATCTGAAACTTGAAAATATAGCTACATCTATCTATTTCTAATTTAACTTGATGCGAACTGTTCCGGCAACCACTGGATTCTAAATCTTATTTTTTTTTTTATTTTTTTATAATGGAAAATTTATTTTTGGGTTTTAAGCTAGACCATTCCTGCCTCTAGTTGATCTTATAACTAAAGTTTATAGCTGAAGCTTGTATGAGATATTTCAATAGCTTTGTAATTTATTTAGCTTTGTCTAGCTTGAAACTAAATTACAATTCCTTTTCAATTTTCAAGCTTACGAACTTCTACTTCAAGGGCATCAAATCTTTGGCTTTTCCAACTTATAGCTTGTTTGTTGTTATTGTTGTTGTTGCTGTTGTTGTTGTTGTTGTGGCTGTTGTTGTGTTTTGCTTTTGCCAGTTGCGCTATTGTTGTCACCTTGTGTGCTCGTGCTATTGTTGTTATTGTTCGGGCCAAAGTTCAGTGGGCGTTAACTAAGTTGCGTGTCTGTCTGTCTCTCTTTTGTAGAGCAGCTGCCCCCCGTCCCCCTTGCATCGTAAACTAACTTTGTTTCAGGTTCATTTCATGCCCTTCTTCAGCTTGGCATCGGCATCAGCATCATTTGATTGTCAATACATTTTAGTCGCATTTCCAGCGATGGGATAATGCATGTAATCCGCTATTAAGTGCACATTGTCAATCGACAGAGCTACCCCCCGAGACCTCTGATCTGTTACTGACTCCCACCCGGCCCCTGGTGTACGCCCCCTGAAGGCGAATTGCGTGTGAGAAAATCTGCAGCAATTCTCACGCTGTTGTCGCTCCCTTCGCTCTCTCCTCTTGCTCTGGTGCTGCTGCTGCTGCTGCTGTGCACTGAACCCATCAATGGATGTTGCCAAATGGTGAAGTGTAGCCATAGCTATGGCACTTTTTGTATCTGTATCTGTAGCTGTAGCTGTAGCTGTATCTTTATCCGCATCCGCTGCTGCTGAGCCGCAGCGATAGCTTTCGGGGTCCGGATGCTTGTTATGTGTTTTTATGCTACATTTAATGTTGGCTTAAGAGCTTTAAAGCTAGCATTGTTGCATACAGAATGCTTTCATCGGGGGGGTAGAGCAGGGTCAGGGCTATTCATTTTTGGTTTTTGGGGGGTACAACTTTTGGTCAATCGCCTTTTGCCTCCACTAATAAAGTTGGTAATATGCAAATCATTTAGGGACTCAGTCCATGTTCTTGATGTCTTTATGGGCAACGAGGACACAATGGCAACCATTGTCAGTCTATGAAACGAACAAGGCATACTTTGTGTGTTTTGTATATGTTTTTTCGCAAAAGGTTTCAATTTCCTTTTCAACTTTGGAAACGTTTCTTTATGCGCTCAATCTTTCTATTAGACACCCCTTTCGGGTGTTGCCCTGGCAAAGTCACGTCCTCGTCGCTGAGAAATCAAGCCTGGCAAGCCTGAAGGTAGCGCGGGGCATAAATTATAATCGGCTTAATGACAACTACAGCGAAAATCAACTTGCTACGCACTTGACACAGGGTGCAGAAGGGAGAAGGGGGGCTCCACAGGGTGTTAGCTGGCAAAAATGTGCGGTGCCCCCCAAAAGCCTGCGGCATTTTTGGTTTTCATGTAATTTATGCCCAGGCAAAGCGGCTCCAGCTAATTTGCTGCATAATTAAATGAATTTACCAAGTAAAACAAAGACTTGCGGACGAGTGGGGGCTGCGGGGGAAGGTTATGGGAGGGGAGGTTGTAGGTTTTGTAAACGAGTGTCTTCCACTTACCATCCTTATTCATGGCTGACTGAAAGCATTTGGCCAGGCGACAGGCGCGACACTGATTGCGATGTGTCTTATCCACTGGGCAGCGACCCTTGAGATCACCTGTGGCCTTGCAGGTGTAAATTCGATTGCGATGAATGCTGCGCTTGAAGAAGCCCGAACAGCCTGCAAAAAAAAAGTTTAAACTCTATATAGTACAAAGTCGTATATAGTTAAGAGAGAGTTGAGACTTACCATCGCAGCTGTAGATGCCGTAGTGTTTGCCCGAGCTGCGATCGCCGCACACCTTGCAGGGTATATCCAGCAGGCGATCGCCGGCTGTAAAAGGGATAAGGAAAATATTTTAAATATTATTGCAAATTTTTTGGAAATTTAAGCAGTCAAAGTTGAGAGATTTTAGACAACAATCAGTAGAAAAATTGGCATTATTATTGTTATTTATAAATTTTATATTTATTCTTACATATTTATATATTTAATTTAAAACGTACGTTTGAAATTTTTTATTTTATGTGGAGTTACAACTGAACTCAAAGTAACGAAATTAAAATTAAAATTAGATTTCGAATTAGAAATTATAAATCTTAAAAAGGATTTCAAAATTTAAAAGCTAAAAATGAAAAAAAAGATTATATTTTGTGTTGAACAAAACATTAATATTTAATATTAAATATTACAAAATTCAAACTTTTTATACCCTTCGACCATTGAAAATGGTTAAAAAAATGGTATACTAAGTTTGTGCAAATGTATGTAACAGGCAAAAGGAGGCGTGGCAGACCCCATAAAGTATATATATGTTTGCTCAGGATCACTAGCCGAGTCGATTGAGCCATGTCCGTCTGTCCGTTTGAACGTCTAGATCTAAGCTATTACAAAAGCTAGAGATACCATATTTGGTATAAAGGTATATAAACATCACAAGCTCCTGGAGTTTATTTCAAATTTAAGGTGCCACGCCCACCGCCTCTAAAAATTGATTAATACATTTTTGAGGTTGCTTTGTGACGAAAGTATTAAAGTTTTTTTTAACACACACATAGATATATACTATATGCATATATATTTCAAATTTCAAGCCGATACATTCAGCCGTAGCGTGTATAAAGCTGATTGCTATGACGTTTTCATATGTAGATGGCGCTATTCCAAGATGGATCTATGCCAATAGTTGGTATATGAACTTGTGCAGAGGAAATAAAAGTGTAATAATTTCTTTCGAAACTAGTCGAATGGTAGCTTACTGTCGGGTGGGCTTCTTTACTTGTTTTTTACTTTAACTTATAATTACATACTTTAACTTTATTTCTTATGAACACTTTGCCATTGATCTTAAAGTTTTCAAACAATTAGTTGAATTATAAGAGCGAAATTTTAGCGAATTTAAGGCAAATTTTATCCCGTAACAGTCAAAAACTTTGTAAATCTATTTCTAAATTTCAAAATATTTAGGTCCTTGCAAATTTGATAGTGATCCGCAAGATATAACGCATATTTCACACTATTTAAGAGCTAAGCTCGACGATGAGCAAACACTTGCGAAATTTGCGTTGCACACTTTGCGGCGGGTCGTGCGAGTGCGTTTCAGTGTGTGCGTGTGCCCCGGATTAGCAAGTGAAAATTGCAGATAATGCGAGAGAAGTGAGAAAGAGGGAGACGGAAGAATTCGAGCACCCTTTTGGCGGCGGCACGCTTCACAAATTAAGTTGAAAACACACAGTCGACACTTGTCAAAATAAAACGTTGCCCGACTTCGATTGTTTCCCCTTTTTATTTTGCTGTGTCGAACCTCAACCGCCTTTGTGCTGCGACATTTGACATATTGTCGCATCCGGAGTTCTCGGACTGGCGGCGACGCGTGTTGCCAATTTTCACACCCTGCGCGTCGGCAATTGTCCGCAGCGTGTTAACACCCAGCCAAGTGGCCGTGCGTGCCGACCCTGTTGCCGCAACCTCAGCCGCAACCCTGTCCCCTTAGGGTTGTCATGCTTTACCGCCTCCCGTCTTCGCTTGCGAACCTTTGCAATGTTTTCTTTTTAAAAATTTTTATTGTTGATTTTAAATATTTTTGTTTACTCAGCAAGTTTGTGTCAACTTTTGGGTAGTGCGTAGTTCCTGTCTGTGTGTGTGGGATATATCTGCATTCTAACTGTGCAATATGCTTTTTGACTGGTATGGAAATCTCAGCTTTGTTTTTATAGGCTAAAAAGGTTCAGTTCAGCTCAGTTTAAGGCGTGAGAAGGGGCTCTGGAAAGGCTTTGGGCGTGGGAATTGCGAATTAGTTTGGCCGATGACTAAAACCTTAAATTGCATTTGATCCGCTTTAAAATTTTTGGAATTTGCATTTTTAAGTTTTTGAAACTAGTGCAAAATTTGATCTTAAGATTTTGAGTTTAAATTTAAATTTAAGTTTAAAAAGAAAATTAAATTTAATTTGAATTATTATTAAACAAGTAAGGAAAGCTACAGTCAAGCGCGCCCGACAGTAGGATACCATTCGCCCAGTTTTGAAAAAAATGATCACTCTTTTATTTCCATCAAAAAACACTGCACAAGTTCATCTGCCACCTATTGTTTAAAACAGATCTATCTATCTTTGAATAGCCCCATCTACATATGAAAACGTTGTAGCAGTCAGCTTTACCCAGGCTAAGGATGAAACGAAGCATCGGGACGATGACGTCACGATATGCTGCAAAGGCGCAAGCAGCGGAACTACTGAAAACGTTAACACGGATAACTTCTGTGTTTATTGTCCGGATTGTAATTTGGGGAATAGATTTATATTGCAATCTATGTTCATACCAAAGCAGAAAGCTGTAACTTTAATACTTCTCCTGATATTCGAAAATGATCGATTTGCGTGGGTGGTGGGCGTGACATCAAAAATTTAAAATAAACTCGATCTACCTATGGTATACAGGAACCTTCATGTGATTTGGGGTCTCTGGCTTTTATAATAGCTGAGATCTAGACGTTTAGATGAACAGACGGACAGACAGACGGACATGACTCAATTGACTCGGCTGGTGATCCTGAGTCAAAATATATATACTTTGTGTGGTCTGCCACGCCTCCTTCTGCCTGTTACATACATTTGCACAAACTTAGTATACCATTTTCAATGGTCGAATGGTATAAAAATATAACCCAACTCTCTGACAAAAAAAATAAAATGCAAACTCCAATCCAATTGTAAAATTTCAATCTTAGGTTGTAATAGATAAAGAATAATTTGGAAAAAGAAAACCAAAAATTTCAATAAAATTGTTATTTGTTTTTATAAAAAATATAAACTCCAATTCTGTATTTTAATAGGTAAAGGAAATTGATTGAAAAAAGAAAACCTACAATTTTTCAGGGAAAGAGCTTTCTAATTTTTTTTTTAAATCTTAAACTCCAATCCTATATTATAACAGATAAGGAATAAATTGTAAAAATACTTTTTATTTGTCATAAAAAACTTTCGAAATTTATTATGAATTTTATAAGTGCCTTAGGATTATTGTAAGTAACTTTCCGACGAGTTTTCAACACCTTCATTAACTTTTAAAAAATATAAAAAAAAACTCTGCAAGCTGCTGCAACATTTGTAATTTTTTGCCAAGTCACTTTGAATGATTTTTAAAAATTTTCCGACGGCATTGCAAAACTTTTCTGATTTTCCCGCTAAATTAATTGCCGTTTTTTACCTGTGCCCATTTTCCGTTGATGGAAATATTTGAATCCTAGAGTATCCAGCGTGCCTAAGTTAGTTTCACACACACTTCGATTAACTTTGAATTGTTTTTGTTTTATTTCGCGAGATTTTGCGACTGGAATTCAAGCAAAGTAATTGAAGAATCGCACTTAGATATAGTTAGTTGATTACATTTGCAAATTGCCGACGCAAAGGACGACGACGAGAATGGCGACTATTACGACGACGACTGTGAGGACGACGCAGCTACGCAGCGGATGCGGATCGCTTTGGCTGACGGACCAACTGTGAATGGCGCTGCCAGGCGCTGCGACAGGACCAGAAGCCGAGTCAGAGCTGAGCAGAGCAGACCGCCAATTACGAAAGTGAAGCTGCCAAAGGAGAGGTCCTTTTTTGCAGTCAATTTGACAGGACGCAGAGCAAAGCCAAAGACAGCCCAAACCAACCCTGCGTCCTGCGTCCTGCGCCCACCACACCCTGCGACGCCACCCGCCACCCGCCACCCGCTCGACGCGACACAAAGCCACAAACGCGGCGGCAGAGACGGAGGAAATTGAAACGTTCAAAGAAAAAAAAGCGTTGCAACCGAATGGGGGAAAATGGAAAATGAAAATGGCAAAGCACAAAACGCAGCGCAGCGCAAAGCGAACTGCGACGTTGGCAGCGAAAAACCAAAACGTCGACGAAAAAGTCGAAAATTTACGAAAAGTTACAAAATGTTACATTTCATCCCTTGCAACGACTAAGGGGCCACAGATATGGGATATGGGACGGCAGTGGGACGAGGAGGAAAAGCAGGAGGTGGGCCACGACCAGGCAGGACAGGACAGGCGGGCAGCCAACCGGAAAACGCCCTTTTTCAGTGCCGCCTGCCGCCTGATGCGATTACAGCAAATGAGGAGACTTCCTGCCGTCCACCATTTTTGTTTTCTTTTTTCCTCTCTCACACACACGCACACACACACAGACCCGGGCGCATGCACAGATCTGTGTGTGTCTGTGTGTCACGCACACTGCGACATATCCTGTGGCTTTCGACAATTCACCACAAAATGTCAAGAATGATGAAAAGCTAGCGCCGGAACGAAGTCCTTCTCCTCATCGTCGACGGCATCGTCGTCGTCGTCGTCGTCGCCGTCGCCGTCTTTGCGTATGTATTGGTAATGGCATCTGTTGTCCTGCTCTTCGGCTGCCATGTTTCTGCTCTCCCGCTCTTGCACGCGCTCTCTCTTTGCTGTGCCTCAGCAAATATCTTTGCCGCTGCTCTTCGGGCCAGATGCCTCGTTGCCTCGTTGCCTCGCTGGCTTCTTCCTTTTTCGCTTTTTTTTTTTTTTTGGTTCGTCCTGCGCTTGTAGGCTGTCGGATTATTAGTTCTAAAGTCAGGATCTCAGCTGCAAGGGCATGCTACCGTTTGGGGCATATGTCACAATGTGCTGAAGGTGGCAACACTTTAATCTGTTTGTAATTTGCGTTATGAATGGTCATTGATTACTTGAACATAATCAAAAGCTATCGATAAACGGAGAATAATCTCGATCATTATTTGACACGCTTTTTAAAGTGTTGCCACACTCAGCCGATTGGGATTGATTCCTTTTCTAGTTCACGTAATTATCGATTGCTTGCGCAAGCTGCGCTTAAAAAAATACTAAGAATTGTCATCACCAATTCAGTTTGAAAATAGTAAATTATAACTATTAATTATATTTGATTACTACTTATTCAGTTTTAACAAAGATTCTATGCTGCCGCTTAAAGCGAAATACCCGAGAAAGTTCAGGTATCGCATTCATTTTGAGATAGGTAGAGATATGCCATATGTGAAATATATAAGCATATATGAGTGTGCATGCACATATATTTGTGCGTACGTGTGCCATAGTGTGGGCTTATTATGTACGTGTGTATGCGTGGACAATTTCGCAATGGCGTTTCCTTGCCTGGCACTGGCTGCTTGTTGTTGGTATGTTGATAGGGGTTGATTTACTGACTCTCATCTAAATTGAAATGACTTTTGTGACATTGTGTATTGGTTGCACACACACACTCACACACACACATACATACATACAGCCACACGCGCACAGAACCCCGATACACACTCACACACACACGTTTGCATGTATGTAAGTGCGAGTAAAAGGCGGCTTAGCGGACAACGTCTTATGTACCGGCTGCATTTTGGGGGTGGAGTCTTGTAAAATGCTTTACCAGCACCGCGACGAGGCTATTACACAGCCCATTTGCTTGCCTTTGGTTATATAGAGGATCACACTGGCCCAGCCCAACGCCCAGCCGCCGCTTTTCCTATCTATCCTGCGGTTATATTAACCAGTCAGAATGCAAAGTCATTTGCGGCGCAAGCTTATACTATACCAGCGACACATCAAACCCCACGCATCTTCTTCTCCACCTCCTGCTCCATTCAACGCTCAACTCCACCTACACACTCATTCCCATCAATATACTCATACACATACACTCGCATTCGCACACACATACATGCCAAATTTGCGGCATCAAGAAGTCGCATTTTTTCAGTGCCTCGAAATTCCCCTACCCCGAGCGTACGCGCTACAGCGTTGTGTGTGTGTGTGTGTGTGCCAAGCCACGCCTCTTGCACACAAAACTCACCACTTTTGGTTGCCTTTGTCGAGTCTGCGCTCTGCGCTCGGCACTCACTTCGAAACGAGTCGAGTTCGAAAAGCAGCGGCTTGTCAGCGTCGGCAGAGCTTAGACCTTTGTGCAGAAGCTCGGCTGCTCATAACACTCGAACACCTTGCACATATCGGACGTAATTAATAAAGAACGTTCTTGTTTTCGGTTATTTTTTTTGTATTTTTGTATTTTTTTTCTTTTTTTATGTTTTTTTTAATGTTTTTATACCATTCAAACATTGAAAATGGTCAAAAATGGTATACTAAGTTTGTGCAAATGTATGTATGTAAAAGGCAAAAGGAGGCGTGGCAGACCCCACAAAGTGTATATATTCCGACTCAAGATCACCAGTCGAGTCGATTGAGCTATGTTCGTCCGTCTGTTCGTCTGAACGTCTAGATCTCAGCTATTATAAAAGCCAAAGACACCAAATTTCGCATGAAGGTTCCTGTATGCCATAGGTAGATCGAGTTTATTTTCAATTTTTGATGCCACGCCCACCGCCCACGCAGATCAATAATTTACGATTATCAGCAGAAGTATTAAAGTTACAGATTTCTGCTTTGGTATGAACATAGATTGCAATATAAATCTCTTCCCCAAATTACAATCCGGACAATAAACACAGAAGTTATCCGTGTTAACGTTTTCAGTAGTTTTGCTGCTTGCGCCTTTGCAGCATATTGTGCCGTCATCGTCCCGATCCTTCGTTTCAGCCGAAGGGTGTGTAAAGCTGACTGCTACGACTTTTTCATATGTAGATGACGCTATAACGAAGATACATAGATCTGATTTAAACAATAGGTGGCAAATGAACTTGTGCTTTTTGATGGAAATAAAATTACTTTTTGATGGAAATAAAAGTGTGATCATTTTTTTTCAAAACTGGGCGAATGGTATCTTACTGTCCGGTGCGCTCGACTGTAGCTTTCCTTACTTGTTTTATACTAATATTTTTTTAAAAATCGTATCCCATTTAAAAATGCAATTTTTGTTAACATTGTCCATTTTATTAAATCATACTTTGCTTTTTCGCATTTTTTCATTATGCGAACTAACAATAAATATATATATGTATATATATAATTTTTCATGTATTTTATAGTAAGTAATTATTTTGGGTTTGCCTTCTCGTGTTTTTGTTGCTGTTGTGTTTCTGCTCTCGTGTTGTGTACTGAAGTGGGCTTAGATCCTAGGGTATTTCCATCATATATTATTATGTATTCAGGCTCCTTATTGAAATGTAAGAATCTCATGCTTAAAGTCTTCGCTGTGGATAGTTCTTGAAATGTTTCTGTTGTTGAATGTGCTGTTGCTTCTTAACTGACGTGTGCTTTAAGTCTTTTGAAAGAGTGTGTTTGGATTGGTTTGCGGTATCCGCCCTTGGGGACCCAGACGTACATACATATCAGTATTTTCTTTTGGTTTTTGAATTGAAATATTTGTTGCTAGCACAACAATAAGTATTTTTTTTTCTTTTTCATTTTTCGTGTATATAGCAGTGTCACATGTATATAATGTTTGTAAATTATTATCAATGCAACATGTAGATGCTCTACAAAATACCGAATATCTTTCTATTTACCACTACGACATTTTATTTAGCTAATTAATATTCTTTCTAAATTGGTTGTTTTTCTCCTTTTTTTTTATTGTTTTCTTCGTTATTTATCTTCCGTATTTACAGAAATTTCAATTAGACTATGTTGTCATAGCTGGGAAATTTGTAAATGACAGAAAGAATTAATTAGTGGACAATTTTAATACTTTATAACATTCTTTCTGAAAAAAAACGAAGACTCAAGGTAGTTGTAAAAATTCTCAGAAATGTGAAGACAATATCTATGACAACATGTTATTAATTTCACTACGTTTTATCATATTCGCATACACATATTTCAGTTTACACTTCATTTTAGTTAGTTAGCAATCTTCGAATATTGCTTTACAATTACGGACCCATTTATTACATCGACATTTATCATTGCTTTTAGGTTAATTGTTTATCGTTTTTACTGGAAGTAATGTATCGTTTGTTGTTACCATTTCGTATGTATATGTATAAATATTTTTGTTGCTGTGTGAGGTTTGTGTGTTGTGTTGCAATTGAGTGTCGATTCTGTTCTGTTCTGTCTGTCTGTCTGTCTGTCTGCTTGTCTCCGATTGGTTCGGCTGTAAGTATTTGCTAGAAAATCTCCCAAAAGTTTGTTTTGTAATTGATATAAGTGGCGGTGCTTGTTTGCGTTGTTTTAACTATTTGGTAAGCTAATTATTGATTTGGGTTTATCTATTTTCGTTTCGTATTCGTATTCCCCGTATTCGTATTCATATTACCTATTGCCTATATTTTTATCTTGAAATAACAATACATACAATATATATATTTTGTGCGCTGGTCTCGTCGCTAAGCAGCTTGCGCAAATTTTGACGCTAAATACACAAATGTACTCCGAATTTGTTACGATTAGTCATATAGTATGTATAACATTACAATTTAATTATATTACTACAAAATTGTTTATGATTGTGACATATGTATAAGCAATCTGTCATCAATTATTGTTTTATTCGGTTTGTAATAAATAGTTAAAATTAGATATTAAATTATATTGCAACATGGTTTTGTTTTCATTAAATAAAATAGCTTCATACAAAATAAAATCATACAATAACAGCCTTTGGTTGTTCTTAGCGCAACACAAGTTTTTGGTTAAAAATATTATAAATAAAATATAAAAAATAAAAAAAAAATGTGTATAAGAATCAATAAAATAGTATAGAGTAAGCAGTTTGTATAAATTAATGCCCCTAACGTCTTTTAACAGTTACAAAAGATATCTTTTTGAACGAAAATAAACGCAGTTATTTTAATTTCCTTTTTTTTTTTTTGCTAATTGTAGGTACACATCGCGCTCCAGACCCAATTATCCTGCTTAATTGTCCAGCGAATTCGTACGTAGCTGCCCATAGCAAGCCTGACAGACGCGAACGGGCTTCAGTATACGCAGACGCGATATCTCCGACTCGAAGCGACTGCACTTGTTGCAGAATACCTGACCACAGTTACGGCAATGATGTTTCCGTTCGTAGAGAGTGAATCTGGAAAGCGATATATCATATAATTAGAGCAAATACGTAACAATTAATTGAATTTTTTTAACTCACTTCACATAGCATTTGACACACTGATCAGCGCCTTCGTCTTTCAGCCAATGATCGGCTACGCCACGTCCAGGCTGCTCTGTAACGCTCCAGGAGAAGATACGACCACGTGCATCGCCTGTTAAATATTTGTAAAAAGTAAATTAGTATTTATTTTAATATATTATGAGTCCAACCATTCTACTCACCGACATATAGTATCTTATGATCTTTAGATACCGTCAGCGCAGTTATGCTAGCTGGTTCGGCATTATCCTTGCGGTCGTAGGCCGTGTGCATTGTGAGCTTAGATCTGAACATTAATTGACGTTGCCATTTGAAGCCTGAGGTAAAGTTAAAGATTAATTGGGAGATTAAGATACATATATAAACCCACACGCACCTTTTCGTAGCGCCTGTTCCCCACGATATCTGTCATTATCAAGCAAAACGAAACCATCGGTTAAACTCGTGTCCGATTTACTTGGACGAATGCTGTGCTCTTCTGCAGGAAATAAACATGAGTTAATACTATAGCCAATATTAAGGTATGATGTCTTACCTTCACTCGTTCTTGGCTCAGAAGAGCAGCCGGGTCCCTCCACTGTGGCCGATTTCATTTCGTGCAGCGACTTGGCGCCTGTTATGGAAGTTTTCCTTGGCTCTGTCTTGGCAGCCGCCTCTGCAGACTTACTCGATTCGTTGCTGTGCTGTGAAGCCTCCGAAATGCTGCTCTCCGAGGCAGATTTCACAATTTCTAAATCAAAGAAAGGCAAGTTATGAGCTCTGTTGGAAGTACAAGAATTAATGTAAGCATACCATGTTCTGCTTCTGGCTGTGAGAGACTCTTCATTTGCTTAAAGAGGCTCATTTTATCAGCCTTATTGTCGGCGTCTTCGATAGATGCTGATTCCGGCTTATCTTGCGAGCTAACCTCCACGCCACGTTTCAGCTTGCGATCGATGGGTACCTGAGTATACTCCAGCGACCACATCTGCAAGACAAGAATATAAGTTATTGATTTATCTGAAATATATTGAGTTAGCTTCTACGTACGCGCACAACACCGTCTGTGGAGCCTGTCATGACCACATTTTGCTGATCCCATTCGCGTATCTGCGAGAAAGCCACACAAAGTATTTGCTGCATACGATCAGCGCTGCCAACGCATGTATTAACCATAGCCAGTGCATCACCATTAATTGACCACACATGCAGCCAGGTGGCCGAGCATGTGGCAATGTCTCCAGTCAACTCATTGATGGCAACAGCTGCCACAACGCCTGCATGGCCGCGTAGTTGCCGCACAAACGTAAAACGTGTCATGTCCCACACAATAGCAGTGCCATCACGGGAACCGGATACAATGACATTGTAGGCAGCACTGGCGGCCAAGCAGGTCACCGCATCGGTGTGACCGTGCAATGAATGTCGAACACTAAGACTCTTTCGATTAGCATCAAATTTCCAGATGGTAACCACGGAACTGGTGCCGGCTGTGACAATCATTTTGGCATTTGGACAGGCACAGGTTAGTATCTCGCCAGAGTTGTGCGCTGCTGCCTCGGACACAAACGATGCCCGATCAGTATCGTAGAGTCCAATGCGTAGCGAATGATCGGCGAATCCCCAAGCAATGTACTTGCTATACGATGGTGGCATCATCACTTTGTTCTGCTCCACAGCAAAAACGACCTTATCTGGCTGCAATATTTGACCGACAGGTCCCTTCAGCTCCTTAATGGGTTGCAAGCTTGGCTTGAGATTATCCAGATTATGGAAGAACAGACGATCCGTTTGCAGCACTGTGCTGTTTCCCTGTATCAATGCCGTCGGATCGATGAGAGCAGAATGGCGTGAATTGGCCATCTTCTTGGCGGGATGCGCCTTCTTAAATAGCTGCTTTGGTATCTGACCAAAATTGTTAATGAATCCAATGGTGGCATTCTTCTTGAGTGGGTCATCAATGCTAGGTAGATAAAATGGAGTCAATATTTGGTTAATGGAGTTACGTGGATATATAATTCTTGAACTTACTTGTATATATCGACGTTGCCCTCGTAAAAGAGATGATGGAACACATTGACGGCATCCACGGCTGAGGGTCCCTGCTGTTTGCAGCCAAAGATCAAATCGATCCACTGTAATGGTATAAGGTAATGTAACATTTTCTTGATAGGATTTCTGCGCTTTCACGTACCAAATGCAAATGCTGGCTAACATAATCGCATTCCAGAGCACTGCGATGCAGGCGTATGAACTCTCTGGGATCCTGTTTGGCCCACGGTGGCAGTATGACATGGCTGAGTGTTTCGCCGTTTTGCTTGGTGCCTAAATCGAAGTTGTTGAAGTTGCTAAGGAATTCGGGCAGATAGAAGAACTCGGGTATAAGCTCCTTGACGTCAGCCATGTTCAGTTTGGAGGCAGATAGCCAGGCCTCTTTAATGCTGTGGAACATGCGATCGGCGAGATCAAAGTGTCCGCCCTGCAGCTTGAGGAAGGGCTGCGAGAAGGGCTCAAGTCGTACCAGATACGAGCACACAATCATGGCTGAACTGTAGTGGGTGCCATAGTGATAGGGTGGCGTCTCTCCATGTGGATCATCCCATTCCTTGAAACGCTTCTGAAACTGTTCCAAACGCTCATCGGACTGTGCGCCCATGGGACGTGAGAAATCCCGGAATGTTTTGGGATTGGTAAAGTCCAGCTCCTCGGAATCGTAGTCAGCCAAAATCCAAGGGAAGACCGGATACTGCATGAGATCATTGTAGCTGCGCCCCGCAAGCGTATTTAAATGCATGAGATATTGGAAATTGGAGATTTCGCCACGCACCCAGCGCTGTGTGACCGAAGTCTCGCCGATGAGGCCACTAAAGAGACCCGATGTCTGCTCCACACTCGCTGTGCGCTTCTGTCCGGCCACCGATTGTTGTGCATTATCATTAAGGGCCGTTGCGAGCGCGAGAAACCGTTGATTGACCTTGTTGCGTACCTTGCGAGGAAAGCTAAGCAGATAGTTGCGTCCATCTTCGGAGAAGACCTCCAGTGCGATGGGTTGCAGAAGGTAGCGTCGCTTGTGTACTTCGCGTATCTCTTCGTAGGCAAACTTGGAGCATTGCCTTAGCTTGTGGCTAACAGCACGCGACGAGCTTGTCGATGTTTGTCCACCGGAGTTTGGTATTATAGGATCGTAAGCACCAGGAGGCAGGGTATCAATGTCGCGTATTTCGCGATTCTTTAGAAGCGTGAAACCATCCACAATATAACAGTGTTCCTTGCCGAACAGCAGCAGACCCTCGAAAGTGTCCAGACCTTGAACTCGAGCACAGCGAAACATGAAGCTAATCTTCTCTTGTTCCTCAAGCAAACGTAAAAATGTTTCATTGTCACTGGTCATCGATGTGTCCTCCTCCTCCTCATCATCCTCGGGTGCATTGCCATCCAGAGATTCCTGCGGATATGGAGCTGAGCCATGTGGCAGGAGTTTTGGCGAGACCGGTGGTGGTGGCGTTGATGTAGAACTGCTTGCTTCCAAACGATGAACAGTTGCCACTTCCAGTGAAGATTGTTGCTGTATTGAATGCTGCTCCGCCTCGGCCAAAATGCGTGGCTGTTGCTGACCATGTAGGAAATAGGTTTTGCTATCTAAACTGGATGCCACCTTGTACTTCAGCTGCCGATTATCCGCAAGCTCCAGTTCTGGTCGATATGGATAATGCAAATAGAAGAGATCGTTGCGCATTGTCTTCTTTCGCATGCGATGAGGTCCCTCCGTTGTGTCCAGTATCCACTTGTCCAGCGTGCTGCAGCCCGATGGGCCCCAGAGACCACGCTCACGAGTTAGCTCCGTTTCGGATTGCACCCAATCCTGGTAGACATATCGTTGGGTGTGCTGCAGCATTTGCTGATATTGCTTGCTGCGCAGCTCGAGAAGATCCTTAATCAGTTGTACATGTATTCCAGTGCATTCGTATGCAGACTCGCGGCTCATGTTCGATTTGGTGCGCACCAACTCATCCTTTTTCACCTTGCTGCGACTGGCGAGACGGGTTAGGCCACCGGTGACCTTCTGGATCTTTGATTGTATCTGATTGTGCAACTCCCAGGGCACTCGATACGATGCCTTCCGTTCGGCATCCACATAATTAAACCACAGCTTGGAGGCCAGCTCCATGACCTGTTCCCGTGTGGTTGGCAAATCCGGTGCCTTCGAATTGGCCTGCGGTGGGGTAAGCGATATCTTAAAGACCTCCTCTATGGCAGGTTTCTTGCAGACGTATAACTCCTCCCAGACGCGGAAGGCGGCGCCCACAATTAGATTGCGACCCTGTGGAAGAAGCGATGAAACATTTAGGCTGTTGTTAAGGTAAATAAAATCATTGACCTTTCTTACCTGCAACTGATTGAGATCTTCATCCTTGGGTTCGGTCGTCTCTGTCTGAGGATTCACATGCCAAGTTGTGTTGCGACTTGTTGCCGGCTCCAGGATAATTTTCATGTCGGATGTTAGCTGCAGCAGACAGTACGTTAGGCAACCAATGAACTCCAGCTCATGATTGCCTGCACCAAAGATGAGCAAGCGATGCTGAATAATCTTGTGCAACGCCTCCAGCACACTCATCTGTTCCGCAATGGAGTCGTCGGTGGGACGTGAAAGTAGAAACAGTATACTCCGATTGAGCGAATGATGCAGTTGCTCTAGCGATATGGAGGAGGATCTGCGCTTCGCTTGCGCAATTAGCTTGATAATAAAATCAAAGATATCGTGGGGATTCCGTGTGAGGCAGCCCTGCCACAATTTGTCGACAATGCGAGCGGTCAAGTAGAACACGTTGGGTGCAATATGCTGTGTGTGGCTCTGCAGGATGGGCACCAATGGCAGTGCAGCCTGTTCACCTACCAACACATCAGCGGCTAGCAGATGATCCATTAGTGCGATGATGATCTGTGTCTGATATTGCACCTGCAAGGGCAGTTCTGCCGTTTCTGGAGCTGCATCTAGAACCATGTCTATCACCGGTGTTGTTTTTCCATGCATATTTAATCCAAGTGAATCCACTACAATCACTCGCAGAAAGTCGATGATGCACTTGCGTACAGGATGTGACGTCAGCTTGGGCTGATTAGTTTCCGCTGCATGCAAAGTTTCCGGCGGAGGCAGCACAAAGCTACTGCTGGCAGTTCCTTCGGTGGGCGTGGAGGCGCCACTATTGGGCTCCGAGTCAGCCGAGCGTGAAACCTGTGGGAAGAGCACCGCAACCAGTGAAGTCACAACATCCGCAGCCATCATAACAGGCGTAAAGTCGTTGAGATTCTGATACAGACTGAACAGCAATTGGATTATTGTCTCAGGATGACTGTGCAACCACGGGGCACACTCTCCGCCATGCACAATGGCACGCACCATGGCCAAGAGCACACAGACGCCCTCGGGGCAGACATTTAGCTTCGGCAGCTGCGTGTTGGCCGACACAGGAGCACCCCAGAGGAAGGACCATACGCGATCCAAATCGAATTTCGTATGCTCTGTTGCTAGCACCTTGACAGGTTGCCCCATAATCAGCGCAGTTATGAGGAAATACAGCTCCGGCACATCCAAGTGATGCTGCATCAGCCATTCCAGCAATTGGAAGCCTAAAAGGAATGCAACACGATTAAGGATTGAGGATGATTTGGCATTAGGGTCATATTTACCCGGTATATTCAATGCAGCTGTTCGCACCTCGCCGGCAATTTGTGTGGGCAAATGTTGTATGGTGTTCTGGGGCGTGGCCACAATGACGGTGCCGGTGCCATTGCTGGGACGCTGATTCAGCTGCTGCGCACCCAGGCCAAGCATTTTGCGCTGCGAAACCATTTCAGTAAAGCGTAGATAGCCTCCATTGTGAGTAGCATCGCGGAAGCGGGCAAGAAAACTTTCATTGGCACAGACGACGACCAAAATACGTACGGCAATGATAACCGTGGTGAAGTGCACATGTGGCTGCATAAAGAGTAGCAGCCAATCCATGCCCAAAGTCTTTGAGATGTCATCGCAGATGACATAGTTGACGGTGTTGCGTGGCGTAAAGAGTAGGCCATGTAGCAGCGAGAGGCAACGATTGCGTAGATATATATTCTGGGCAACACCATCCTGATCTTCGGCTAGCTGCCTCATGCTGGGTAATAGCACTGCACGTTCCACATTCAAATCCTGTGTACGCGGCAGCTTGGCGGCCACATACTGGCCAAAGAGTAGCAGATCTGTATGTCGTGGCTGTCCACCCAGTAGCGTTTCCAGCAAATTGAAAAGTATCTCACGCGTCGAATGATCCTGTATGTTTGTTATAATGTGCAGCAGCTTCACTAGTAACTGCAGATCCCGCATTATTTTTACATTCTGCTTTTTCTCATTCGATTCCACCACCAGTTCGAGCAGATGCTCCAACAACGAACGTAACAGACCATTTGGAGCATTATCCCAAATCTCCAGATCGCACAGCAAATCCTGAAAAGCTGTTACATTCGGTATGGCAGACATGTCGTGTCCACTATTGACAGTTCCCACTAGGCCGAAGGTCAAGTGCAGAATATGTGAGTTCAGTAGATGTTTCTTCTTCTTAAAGAACATTCCCAGCGTCTGATAGCAACGTTTGCGATCCATTTCCGCCTGTGCTGCACGATTGCTGCGCACCACACATGTCAAAGCCTTGACACCGGCATACAGTGATTCCACATCCTGTGCCATGGCTATTATACCAAGTAGCACATTGCAGCCGCCGACCGTGTCTATCATTACCGAAACCGGATGAGGACTAAAGACTCGCACACCCAAATAGCCCACAACGACACCGCCCAGCGAGCGTCCAGCGCCGGCTAAATGTCCCGCCGAATTGTGAAGTATCCTAAAATAGATCATTTACAATATGTATGCCGTATCAGTATAAGGATTCAGTTACTCACTTAATAGGCGTCGCGTTCTCATGCGAATTCATATTGAGCTGCTTGGCAATGCTCTTGTTATCCGCTCGGCTGTAAACCTTACGAATTTTCACCAGCGTTAGCTTGGACACAGCCTTGGCATTTAATCCGAGCAACACACGATCTTCGGGCACTAACGGAGCCAAGGGTTCTGCCTGTTTTCCTAGCTGTGGAGCTTGTAGCGAGCCCATGTAGTGCGGTCCCAGTTGATAAATGGTCTGCACTGTCTGCTGTGTGAGCACATCTTCAAGCAAATGCGAGACACCCTGTTTCCAGCAAAGACGCGAATAACGACGCCAAATTGGCGGTGTACCAATATAGCCAAATATCTGTGTAGCCGATGTCATGGGATTGGAGGTACTAGCTCCTGGATTCTGTGCAATATAGTGCAACTTTTGCGTATGCTTGGGAACGCCATCCAAATAGAGCGATAAACTGGAGTTCTTTAAGACGGCTCGATTTAGCACCACGACCAGGTTGTGCCATTGTCCTTCGTGCAGCAGATCTGGACACCAGATGCGTGCAATGCCATCATCCGAGCCCTCAGGCTCCCAATCGCCAATGCCTGAAACAATTTTAGCAATATAGTACAGGAATCGATAGGTACAAGCAAATAGCACTTACTTTTCCGAGGCGTGACAAGCGTCTCCTGTGTGGACACTACAATGGCCTTATCCCTAGCTGATAGTAGAATGGAAAGACAAGCCAAATTCTCCTCGCGAGGATTGTGAATTGTGCGCACCAGTGTTAGAAGACGAACACAATGCGGATCTGTCTTGGGATCGGAGAACTTCTCGACACAGAACCACGTGGAGTAGCTAAGACCCGTTTGTGGCGGAAAGATGCGATCTCCTGCACCTATGCCACCAATTGTATTCGCATCGATCGTTCCACCAGCTGTAGCCGTTGCCTGTGGTGCCAACGAGGGTAGATACAGGCAACCAAAGCCCTCGGCAGACATGTCTAGCTCAACAAATGGAGGCAGTGTCGCTGAGCCATGAGCACGAAAATCTCTTGGCGTTGTCATAGAAACCAATGTCTTAATTCTAGTCAGCGGCACGGGACCACCCTGTCGATAGGGTTGCTGCAGATCAATGTCGGCACAGGACAAAGGTTCGCCAAGACGAAGAAATTGTCGCAGTTCCGTGGGCTGCAGGGCTTGAGCTGCCAAACGTTCCAGTATATATTGCATGGGCACGTGTAATGGATGCAGTTCTTCGGCCAATGCACGACGTGTTAGCCGGAGCAGCAGTTCAGCCAATCCATGATCGCACATAATTTGCTGATTACGTTCACTGCGTACAAGAGATTTGATAATCTCACTTAGATACACCTGCAGCTGTATGGCTTTTATGGGAGCCTCATCGTGCTGTACTCCTGGCAGCAATTGTAGCATGCACAGCACTACGCCAGGATGCACTATGCGTGGCTCAGGCGCCGGTTGACTCAGATTCAGTTGACTGGGATGCGCTGGTGCCGCCAACTCTTTGCTGGGTGAACGCGTATGCGGAGATGGATCGCTGAAAAGCGTAATGATTCCGCTTAAATTAGGCGACTCAAAGTTATCCAATGCGATGCTGTACAACAGTCGAAAGACCACACAAACATAGGACAGGCTGCTTGGCACGTCCTCGGAGAAGCTAAAGGAAAAGCGAAGTTAAAATCTTGGTCTATTTTGCTACATTACAATCACTTACCGCTCACAGCTCAGAATATCGCCGCTGAAAGTCTCGTGGTAATACTTAAGTAGCGTCTGTTGCGGCTCGTACGTGCCGGTAAAGTCCTGCAATGTCGTATCGCTTCCAAAACAGCCAAGTAAACGCAACGTATCGCACAGTGAACTGCTGCAGATCTCCTGGTGAAAGAACTTGGCGTTTGCTGGCTCAAATCTCATCGCTGTTGCAAGAGTCTGGCAAACAATTTGCAGCAGCAGTATGAGATCCTGTTGATTGATGCCCGGCTGTGACTGAGCCATGCTGCCATCCAACGAGACAAACACACTGGTCAGATAGACAAAGCCGCCAACCTTGCGGAAAACTGTGCGTGTACGATGCGAGTCCTTGAGGCAGCCAAGCAGCATGTTAAGTATTTGGATTTTAAATTCCACCTGGTGTGGACTAATGCTGTGCATCAACGATAGAATGTAAAGCATATCATCGTCTCCACCGGCAGAGAGTATAAGTTCACGTACAATACCCAGCGCCTGCGGTCGGCAATGCTTAAACTTGACCAACTCTTGGATGCACTTAGCGCCACCGTATTCCCTAAACGGCTGAGCATTATTGCTGGCAACGCCACCTAGAAGCATAGTAAGTGCCTCCAGCACATGTTTGCCCAGTGTATCAAGCAGATCCTCCTCTTGTTCTACTCCATTTGGCTGCACGACTAGGGATTCATCACCTTGGGTTATTTCCCGCACATGATCCGCATAGCGATTAAGACAATTGACGAATATCTCCAGTATGCCCACCTTGCGATAGACTTCCTTAAAGACGCTATCGTGTCGCAAGATATTCAGTAGCGTTTTCAAGCACAGAATGCTGCAGGTCGTTGACAAATTATGTTTGAGTAGCAGGGATAAACTAATGAGCTCCTTGCAGGGCACAAAGTTCAGTTGAAAGACTATAAACTCCAGGAGATCGAAAAACTTCTCTTGAATCTGTGGACTCTTCTGATGTATCCTCTCTGCAAATGTGCTCAACGTATGCTCCGACTCGAGTATGAAATAATTTGCATTCTCTGAATGATATACACGCGATATTGCATCCAAAATGGTGCAGCATAATGCTGGCGTTGTTGCCTTGAGGAATACCGTCTGGAGCACCTGGAATGCATAGACATTCCGCACACAGGTCTCTCTTGAACTGGCCTGTGGCAATTGGAAATTCTGCAGCTTGAAGACCGTATTAAACTGAGCTGCTGGGGGACGTAGTTCGTGGAAGCCGCACATGCACAGCGATGAGATCATTAGTACAAGATTACGTATTGCTGCTTGGATTTCCAAGGTTTGACTGCGTGCATTGTCAAATCTGCAAAAATAAATACATTTATATAGATTACATAACTATTTAGAAGATATATCTCTTTCTTACTTGAGCAAAAAGTCGCTGAGAAAGACGTAACCCTGCGAGGCGCGAAAGTCGTCCATAAGTATCTGTGATACTTGACTAGAATCCTTGAGAAAGCAGAAGACGGTGACAAACATTTCAACTATTTCCAGTGGATTGCCAAATGTTAAACGTTGCATGTTGTCCACACACAGCGCCATGCAACCCTTGGCTAGTATTGCAGAGCAAGAGAGAGAGAGACAAAGTTAAGTATAATCAAAATTTTAGATATAATGCTCACTTACAATGTATATAGGTAACAACGGCATCGGTCAGACCATGCCTTGAGATTGTGGTTAGTATTTCTGCAGCATTCTTGCGCCACACAATATTCTGCATGGGGCAGGGTGATGTAATGGCTGAGAAAAGTAATGTTAGGTCATCCATGCGGGCCAACTCCTCGGCAGGATAGGGGTATGAGCAGAGTTTCACCAACAGTTGTACAAATACTTTTTGCAACAGTGTGCGACGTTCGTGCGCATTAAAATCGCTAACACTTGCCCCATCCGCTGGCGGTTCGTCGTCCTCCACTTGGGGTAGATCGAAGAACAAATACAAACACTTGACCAGAGTTGAGGGCACAGCTGCCGCTGTCATGACCTAAAATTGAAATGTAATTTGCATTATTAATATGTATAATTTAAGAGAGTGGAAAGATAAGTTCTTTGTTCGTTTATACATATTGAGCTGTCGATTAAAATGCAAAAAGCGACAGAAATAACAAAAATGATATAAAAATTATAATTAGTATGCGGATGTAATGCATAAAAAGGTCAGGTTTATCAACTACACTTTGCTCAATATCACATAGTATAGTACAGTATTAAAGGGGGTCATCTGAATCACATTTACTATCTACTGTTTATACAGCCTTAAGTATCGAATTCCTGCTCAATCTTATCTATTTGTGTATATTTATAGTCGCTCTATCACCTGTATGAGTGAGACATCTCCATTGGCCAAGAGATTCAGTGTGGCTAGCAAGAGCCAACCGCTGCTGGTGTCCTCAGTGGTTTCCACCTCGAGAAATTTGACAATCGCTATGGAAGCAGCTTCAGTGCTCTGATTGGATGCACGTTTCCTAATCTCGCTGACCATCAGACGGGAGACCTGTTGACAAAAGGCCACAACATCCCAGAACTTTTCACTCATATCATTTGAGGGACAACTGCTAAACACCTTTAGTTATAGATAAAATAAAATTATGCATTAATTATAATTGATCTATTAATTGAAATCCCTTTCTTACCTTGCAGAAGAGTGGCAGCATTTCGTAGAGTTTGCCATCCCGTTCGTTCTCGCTGAGCGGCTCTTTGGGATGTGTGTACTCATTGAAGAGCTTCTTCAGTGTGGCGAGACTCATTTGAATGCGTGCATCCAGTTGGGCATCATCTCCGCCACCACGTCCGTTGGCGTTGTTTGAACTGGGACTGGCATTGCTGCTGCTGCTACTGTTGCCGCTACCGCTGCCCGATGCATTGGCGCTGCCGCTGCCAGCGCTAGCAGCGCCGCGCAGCTTGCGCATAACATTCATATTTCAGGTGTTTATCTCTTTGTTGTTGTTATTTTATTTGCTTATTTTGCTGCTATTTCAAACTGGAATTGCGCACAACAAATTGAATTAGTTAAGCGGATGGAATCACATCATCCAAACCGAGCTTAGGCATTCTAATGCCTGGCACAGTGGACACTCGATAAGTGCAACGTTGAAGTTCACTTCAAAGGCATTTCTATACAACAAACAATTACACTTTGTGTGCTAGTCTATACGTTGTTAAACAACATAAACAATAATATCGCAAAATTTCCAAAGCGTCAAGGTCGCCGTTTTTACCATATGCAACAATAAGCGAAATGTCATTGCAAAATAATCGAGAGCCCACTGTTTTCGCACCCGCCGTAATTAGCGTCTACGTCGCGTTCCAAATGGTGAATCACCACCGGCGCAACAATTGTTCCACAATTGATATCTTTGTTATTGTTTTTTGCACTTTTTAAAATACAAATGAACTTTTTGTAAGCTTCGCTAGCGCTAAGTGAATGAACGTGGAAACGTTGGAAACGTCTGTCTGCTGTCTGTGTGTTGGTGTGTGTGTGTGGGCGAGCAGCTTTTGTTGTGAGTTAATTGGTGGGTTAAGTGAACTTAATGCCTTTGCTTGCCATCTTATTAATAAATCAGACATCAATATTTACACTGATTGCACTGAGCGATGAAACAGCTGTTTCCCGTTTATTTTTCTTTTGTTTTTCTCGTTTTTTTTTCAGTTGCTGCCAACGCATTTAGGCCATGTATTTACCACTAAACCGGGCACAGCTAACAGCCGTTCGTTTTCTATCTGGTATTTTCACTGCACACGCACTTTCGTAGTTCGCTCTTTGTTTTGCTCGTGTCAATCGCGATGCTACGACATTTTTTATTGATTTTTCGCTCCCTCGCTCTCTGTGTCCATTGGAGCACCAATGTTCATTGTAAATTTTCACACGCTTTCTTTGCATAGTTTACGGGTATTTTGCCACTTACTTTTAGTGCATATGTTTAACATGGTTTTCATTTTGTCGATTTTCAATAGTTTTGTTAATTACTTTGTTTGTTTTCACATTAAAAAATTCATTTTGTTGCACACAAACGAATGAGTGTTTAATAGAGATGTGCGAATTATGACTGTTAGAGCTGGAACAAAATATCGCTTAGAAATTTGTAAACAATAAATTGGAGACATGCAAAAACAAGGTTAATAATCTATTAGAATAATAAATAGCACAAAATGTATTAATGTTTACGTAGTAAATAATGTATATCTAATGCTTATAAGAAGAAAAGAGCTGAAGTAATTTTTATTGCCAGCAGTCATCCCTGTAATCAGCTGGCAGTGTTGTAAAACTCTTGCAAACGCACGCGTTGCCAACTAATCAGAATCAGAACAAGTGTTGCCAAGAAAATAAATTCTTATTGGCGCGCAGGTCAAACTGAAGTAACTGAAACACTGTCAAGCAAGTTATTTACACAAAAATAAATAATATAAAGTAATAACTATAAGAATCTTTAAAATGGATGCCACCGGTTCGATCTCAAACCAACATTCATCTGGCACCAGCTTCGATTTGGATGAGGCTTCGTCAAATGAAATCTGCGTGATGCCACCGCGTCCAGGTACAGCGCCCAAGAACTTCAAGGAGCTGCATATTCCACGAGAACAATTGACGCCACTTAACTATCCCATACAGGAGGCACAGCGCTGGCTAACACTAGTGGGCAAACCCAAAGCAGATGGTGAAGCGGGAAAAATCTATCGCTTTCCGTTGCCGACGATTCTGCCAAAGGTCATTCAGACGCGTTTCGTGCCCAAAGGAGAGCTACCCAAAGATGTGGCCGTAGATCGTCGTCGACGTCAATATGCCAAAATCAATCTGGTTGAGGAACTTAAAGCTTCGGGACTCACTGACGACATGCTGCAGCCGACAGAGGAGCAATATAACATAATGTCCGAGTTTGCCTTTCCGCACAAGTTTCCCCTGAGCTTTTTCGACGACAGTGATTATGACATTAGTTCGCCAGAGGCATGGTTCGAGCTGGGCGTCGTCGGCGATGTGCACTATCCGTTGCCCGCTCGCGCCTACCTTCCCTATAATCGAAGCCTGCGTAGCTGTCGCTGGGTCATGGCCGCAGTCACCTCATACAACCACAAAACGGATCTATGGACTCTCATCTCACTGGACGACGAGTATACTTACGAGGTGCCCAAGCTGCAGTTCATGTTCCTTGCCGAGGATCCTCACAAGTACATCAAGCGATTGCAGTCAGCAGTCCACGAGCGCCATAAGGGGGAACAGCTAATGTTGATGGAGCTCATTGTGGACTGCGTGCTGCACGATGACATCGAGTCGACAACTTTACAAAGCTATCCTGCAGTTGAGAAGCTACTTAACGCATCAAAGGTCTCGCCACTGTGCAAGCGGCGTCTGCGTTCCGAGGTGAACATCGTCTTTGAGCGTCTGATGGCACTCTACGAGCTGGAACAGTTCATCATCCACATGCCCAAGGAGTTTCCGCAGTTCCGCAATATCTCACTGAAGGAGTTTATGCCAACTGCCGCCAGGGTGGATTTCTCCGATAAGGAACGCCGTGAACTGCAAGCTTTGGGCCTGAACATTAAGGAGATGCGCACCGGATGGAAACGTGCGAGCCTTTTTTACTGCACCGGCGGCATTGAGGCTATGCTGGGTGTGGCCGCCGAGTGCCAGCACATCGAAACGTTGTCCATTTTTGTTGTTTTTTTCAATAAGCCAGTAGCTCTGGTGGACTTCCTGACATCGCAGGAGGCACATAGTGACCAGGTATCTACATTCCTGAAGGTCTACTGGCCGCTGCAATTGACCACAGCGATTACTCTGGTGCTGCGTGTTCTCGGCAAGGGCTGGCTGGACATTTCGCTAAAGAATTGGACCGTCTTCGATATGTGCAAGATCTCGAGATTCATGGTGCAGACAAAGTTCCGCATGCAGGAGTCCATGGAGGTACTACTGCTTACATCGCTGTTGAACTTCTCCCACCTAGTCTGTGATCCTTGTCGGCAATTTCTAAATCTGAAGCCCAACTACAAGTGGACAAGCGATTTTATTGAAACGGAGTTTCCCTTTGCAAAGCCCGTTTTTGCCTTGACCATTGGCATTAGCGACGACCGCAAAGTATTCTACTCTACAAATCCTGACGATTTTCAGCCATCGCTTATGGATATTTTTAAACGTGGCCTGGAGAAAACCTCTGGCGTTCGTATTATCGATGCCGATGTTATGACCAATTTGAAATTTGCACACAATCTCTTCATTCTAACCGTTGAGCTAATCGAGGATAGATTCCTTATCGAAAACGAATTGATGCGCATCTGCTATGCTCAGGCCGTGCTCCCTCTGAAGGCGTATGCTCGCCACTTCGAACGCTTTACACATTTCTATTTGCTGAATGTGGTTGATTTCATGAAGGAATATGCTGCGCTTAAGAAGCCATCGTCCCAGGTATGCTTTAAATGTTATATCGAAAGCACAACATCGATATTTTCATTAACCGATCAACAACAAGTGTTACCAAGACAGCTTTTTTCCGGCTAAAACTGACAATTTTAAAAAAACCTTAAAACAGCGGGCAGTGGGAAGTATTGATTTAATTTAATACCGCTAGCTTTTTTGATTCATAATAGTTGGCAGCACTGTTAACAATTCGAACTTTACATCAATAGGATGTTGTTTCGCATATCGATAGTTTCGGTAATCTATTTTAAACTATTCGTTTCTCCAGGTTAAACGGGATATTATCGAGTACAAACGACAGAAGGAGGAAATTCGACAGATTCTACCCGCATTCATTACCATTGGACCCTTCTATATTAATGTGGACATACTGAAGCAGTTCCTGATAAAGAAGTACATTGATCTGGTCCGTCGTATTTTCGAGTACTATGTGGATCGCATGTACGAGACGAATGAATTGATAGTGGAGCGCTGCCAAGATGTATTTCACAAAATAGCCATGCGTCCCGTTAGTATTGAGCATTTGTTTGAGATTAGAGATTATGCTTTGACTGTACCGGATGTTGTGGACGATTTGCGATCAGATATACAGGTTATGTGGCTGGAATACGATATGTTGGATAGTTTTTTCTACAATTTAAGCGATCATCAGTTTGCTATGAAATGGAATGCTTTCGCATGGCCCCATCAGATCCTTGTGCGGCTATCTACGCTGAAAGATGAGCAAAAGCTGGACATTGAGGAGTTCTTACGTATTCATTATAGTGAGGTTCAAGGCTTTGAGGAGCGTCTAGAGTCGCTGAACGATGAGGTGCAGGCTTTCTCGTTGATGTTTAATGCAAACAGAGCACAGGAGACTTCGGTGGAAATTAAAAAGACTGGAGCCGTTATCAAAGAGTTGGAGAAGTTGGGTCAAACGCTTCAATTCCGACAGGAGCTGTTCGAGCTGGAACCATTGTCAACGGAGTTCTTAACCAGCATCATTGCGAGCTTCCAACCATATAAACAGCTCTGGTATGCTTGTTCCAATTTCATTAAATTGGAGGAGGCTACACTGGGTAATCCCATTATATTGGTCGATTTGGATGATGCGTGGGCGGCTCTTATGAATTTAAAGAAAGAATTGCTGGAATCCCTGGAAAACTTCAGTGAAAAACCGGAAATTATGGATGTCGCCTATGTTTTCTTGCATAAAATTGCAGAATTCGTTCCCGTCTACAACAGCGTCAAAGATTTACGAAACGAGAACTGGATATATATACATTGGCAGGAGCTAAGTCAAACCATTGGCAACGAAATCAAATACTCGGTCGCCATGAACTATCAGTATCTGGTGCGTAAAGGCATCCTTGACTTTCTGCCCGAGGTGCATGAAATCTCCGTGAGGGCTACCAATGAGGCCGAGGAGATTCGTGCGGCACTTGAGGCGGAGGAGCGTCGCAAGCAGGCAGAACTGGATGCACTGTACATGCGCAAGCAGTTGCGTAAGTGTCGCAGGGACATATTGTAATCGGGGGAAAGGAACATGACTTGTATAATAAATTGGATTAAGCGTTTAGTTAGCTATATTTTATTTTATATTTTTTATATACGTATTCAAAATCATTATTCAGTTAGTTCTTAAAACTGTGAACAGCATCAGAGATATCAAACCACCGCTGGAAAAGATTGGAATTGTAGCAGTATTTGCTATGTTTAGTCGCTTCTCCTGCGGCCAGAAAAACATCACGGTGGCAGTAAGGGGCAATTCCACCATCTGCTCGCCTGCATCAAACTCCAGATCGTGTCGTTCACCTAGTACTAACCGCGCATGCTGAAGCACCGGCTGGTGGGGCACTTGATCCCCCTGATACATTGTCAACTCGGCAACAAAGAACTCGTAGCTGACGCTGAGCAAAACATTGCGACACCTCAGACTCTGCTGCTCCTCATTGTAGTCACCCTGTACGGCTGGCACCTGTTCACCTTCGGCATAGCTCAGTTGCAGTGGCAGCCACTTGCTCGGCTGAGGCCGTCCTAGTTGAGAAACAAACACCTGCTCAAGATCAACCAGGTTTGTGCAATTTTGAGGCAACAATTGGTGCCAAATCTCTGCTTGCAGCTGCTGACAATAGTCCGTTAGATTGCCCAAGTCCGGTGCCAGTTGACGCAACTGACATTGCTTGGTAAGATCGACGCCGAAAGCCACGGCGTGACGCTGCTCCGAGTTGCGTTTGCAGAGTGTTAGCCAGGGAGTCAAGGAGCTGTTGCTCTGGAAGTAGCTCAGTTGGGGCTCTTTGTTTCTTACGGACGTGTTGTTTTGCGGCCGAAGTGTTGCGAACAGCAGTGGCGCTCCACGTACATAACCCATTGGACCAGAGCTTGGCTGAATCTGTGTTTCATTGAAGGATTTGTAAATCACCTCGTAGCTCAGCCAAAGTGGTTCTGTCTCATCCTGCACACTTGCCTCCCGCAGCAGCAATCTGGCTGACAGGATGTGTGTAAAGTTGTGCTGCAATTGTAGCTCCATTTTGTCCACCAAAATGTCAGATTGGCTATCATTGCCACGATCCAGGCAGATGATTTTCGACGGATGCTCCAGCAGCTGCTGGCAGACTTCTATGTTTATGCCTGCCACATCCTGATCCTGATCCTGTTCCACAAGCATGTCACGTGGCCTGGCAAGTAGCTGATGGCTGTAGGTTAAATTAATGAACTCTCCAAGTTGATACTGCAACTGGGAGACGTCGTTCACCAGGCAATTGCTTTGCATGTTCTCCAGGTGACGTAGCGATTGCTTTAGCTGGCAATGAGCGTTCTCAAAGGCCATGGGCAGCTCAAAATGAGACACTTGTTTGTTCTCCACCTGCCACAGTTGTATTGCCTGTCCAAATTTATAATACGCTGCTGGGGATTGTGCCGTGGGCGACTGTTGCGTCTCGAAAGCTCCAAGTTGCTCTGGCCATTTATTGTACTGCGATGCATCCAAATTGCTGGCCAGCGGCTAGAATGGAAATGGAATTGTGTGGTCAGTAGGAGAAATCTGTGCTGCAACTTTAACTCTCTCTGCCTGCTTACCTGCGGCTTGGTGGATTTCGTATTGCTACGAAATACGCAGAGCCAGCCATCGTGCAGCTGACACGAGGGCAAGCCGTGGGTGTACTGAAAGTCCTCGAGGCGTGTCTGCAGTTGCGGCACCATGACCGATTGCAGACAGTCGAACACCAGCAGCGCGTCGGGTGAACAATCGCGATCGCAACAACAGTTGATCTCGCAGATTTCGGCATGCAAATCGCAGTCGCAGTAGGTGTAACGATAATCTCGGCGAGGAGGAGAATCTCTAGCCGTTGTTATTGGCTTTGTGGTCACATTGTTGTTGGGCAGCGCAGGATTCGTAGGAGCAGCTGCTTTAGTTGCTGCAGTTGTTGGCGGTTTCTTTGGCAACTTGCGTGGTGGAAAGGTCTGAGTGGGTGTGCTGACCACTTCCGGCAAAGGGCTTGGCGTGCTTTCAAGACTGTTCGTGGTACCTAATAGATCAGTTGACATTGCAGTTGTTGTTGAGGTTGTTGTTGTTACAGTAGTAGCAATAGTTGTTGTTGTGCTTTGGTTCTCGTTGTGGGAAATGCCAATCTTAATGGCTTTCATTGGCGTGCAGAGCAGGCACAACCAGAGGAGCAGAACAATTGGACCGTAAGTTAACATGTTTGCCTTATTTAAACTGTACTCCATATTCGTCAAATTTACGAAAGACCAGATTTAGCTCGACAATGACTTTGCCGGAACTGCGCGTTTGAAGTTTGTAGCTGAAAATGATCAAGGTAGTCTAATTAGTTGTCTATTAGTGACTGGTGCAGTTTTGCCTGTTACCGTTCCACCCCTGAGAAGAGTAAATCCGTTTTACTCAAAGCAGCGCCTCCACCGCCGAAGCGTTCTCTAATGCTTTGCCACCAGCTGTTGGGTGCAATCTTCCAGGTATTTATCTCCAATCGATGCGGACCCGGCGTCGAGGGTATATGCACAAAGCCGTAGCCCACGGGCCAGCACTGTTGCAGCACGTTTACAGCGTATACTTCGACGAGGAGGCGTGGCCAGCCCTGTATTGCAGCGGTACACAAATGCACGTCCAGTGGATGGGCGAAGTCGGAGCTATTCTGCAGCCGATGGCTAGCGACGTGCGTCTGTCCGTTCACCTCGCCCTGTATCAGACGCCAAGCGTTGCCTATGCAATTATTATTGATCAATGTAATTAAGTTTATAAATTTTTGCGTTGCATTTACCGCTTTGCAAACTCCACTTGCAGTACAGATGCGGCTCGTCGAAATCAACAGCTTTTAGTAATTGTCCAATTATGTGCACTTCCGCCATCAATTGTTTTATGTAATTAAATTAAAAAACCTTTTGCTGCACTCTTTTCAATCGAAATAATTTATTTTTTCACAGTGCCAACGCATTTTTCTGTTTTGGCAGTTGGTCAGTGTTGCCCAAGCAACCGTTTGTTACCATGGCAACCCTGTTGTGCATATCGGCGCAAGGATATTAAGACGATTGAAAGTTATCTATTTGCTCGTTAATCGGTTTTATGCAAATTTTTTTTAAATTTAAATGCATTCGATAAATGTACGCATTGATAGCTTCATCGGTATGAGGCGGTTATTTGATATTTTAAGAAAAATCGACAGCGTTGCCACAAGGGTGTGATGTTTAAAATTTAATTAACATTCGCAGCAGAATGGCCCCTTTAGTTTTAAAGATATTAGATTAATGTAAGAAATGAGTGAATTATTGTGGTGACTCAATAGAGTCTATTTTTATTATATTTCTGTGTGGTTTTTTTTTTACAACGACAGCAACGGCAAGACTTTAGTTGTTTTTATTTGTTTATATACCAAGGATCCTCCATAATTTGTGGAATATTGTATCTCATTTTCACAGGCGCCAATATATGCATTATCATGTGCTTGCACTCGCTTGTTGCACTTGGATTTTTTGGGAACACCAGAGATTGATTGATGCGTTTAAGCAGAATATGCACATTGGAGCCATCGTAAGGCAGACGACCGAACACCATCGCATAACAGACGACGCCGCAAGCCCAGATATCAGACATAAATGGATCGTATGCAATGCCTGTGGAAAGCAAAATGTAAGCAGTTTATTATCAATAAATTTGGGTGTGGTTTACCTTTCAATATTTCGGGGCTGGCGTATGCATAGCTACCGCAGAAGGTCTTTGAAAGCACAACCTGATTGTCCTGATTGCGTGTGTCCTTGCGTGCAAAGCCAAAATCAATAAGCTTTAGATTCCAATTCTCATCAAGCAGTAGATTCTCGCACTTGATATCCCGATGGACCACTCCCTTGCCATGTATATACTCTATAGCGCTAACCAGCTGCCTGAAGAGTGTGCGCGACTGCCCCTCTTCCAGAAACTTTTTCTCTCTTACATAGTCGAGTAAAGTGCCGTTTTCAGCTAGTTGCATTATCAAATAGACTCTGGAAGAGAAGATGAGAAGTAGCGAAACATAGAGAGTATCGTATAAGGTATTCACTATCGACTAAAGCAAACATATCGAAACCAATTTCCCATTGACTTTACTACTCACCTGTGACTCGTCTCAATGCTTTGATAGAATGTTATAAGGTTCTCGTGATGTAGGCCTTTAACCGCTTCGATTTCGCGGGGCAAAAACTTTTGCGTATATTCGGTTGGGGCCTTCACTTTACTGATAATTTTGACGGCGACACGTTTACCATACTCCTCCGAAAACCCAATTTTAACCTTGGCATAGTTGCCTGTTCCGATAACCTTGCCCAGAATGATGCCATGTTCCTCCAGTATGGTCTTCTGTTGTTTGGACTTATCATCCTTTGTGGGTGTCGAGATAGCCTTGGCCTGGCTGGGCCTCTCGCTGTTGAACGTATATACCTTCTGTTCCTGGCGTCGACCCGAACGCTGATCGGTGGCAAGATCTTGCGAGGAACTACCACCAACTTGAAATCAACAGGTTGATATTATGGCTTATGGTTTATTATGGCTCTTCGGATTTTCAGCTCTTACCCACGTCACCCTTTCGCTTGGACGCTGTCGCCATTTAAAATGGTCCAAATAATTAGTTGTTATTCGCAGAATTGCGCCAGGATGTTATCGAACTAGCCAAGTGCTGCTGTCGTGCAAAAACCAAAGATCATTGACAAAATTTACTTCAGCATATTTATGCTTCGAGACTACAAAAACGAAAAGCTAAAATAATTTTTTTTGTCTATGTTGACATATTTAAACACAATTTATGGGACATGTACGGTGAAGTATAAACTGTGGCTCAGGTGTTTGGTTTTTTTTTTTTTCCATTTTCGAGTCTAGTAAAGGGAGTATGCACCCAATCCAACCCCCCTCGCCACGTTCATTTAATAAATAGTTCATATCGTGCAAAAGTTGTTATTAATTTTGCATATTTCGTATTAAAAGAGCCGAGTTCGTGGAATAATCCATTTACGAAATACATGCGGGCCCGGCTCAAAAGCAAAGTTTCTCAACTGGCAAATTGGTAATAATTCTATTGGAAAATCAACAACACACACAGCGAGCCGCCGCTGCGGCGGCTTGCCCCATTGGGAACGAGGCTCGCTCTCGCAAGTCGCACAAAAAAAAAAAAAAAAAGCGAAAAATAAAAAGAAGAAATTATTTTTTTAATTGAATTTATATGCTGGAGGCGTTGCGGTTGCCGTGTGCCGTGTTTATGCAGTTGCCAGTTTTGTAATAACTCAAGCAAAAATCAAATAAGCTTCACAGCCTGGTAGGGGCCCAGCACAACGAGCAGGCAGGCAGGCAGGGAGGCGATCTGACCCGGCCAACTTTGGTACCTCTCTGTTTGTATGCATGTATGTGTGTGTGTGTGTGTGCGAAATGGCCGTAACTTTTGCTGGGCGGCTCAGTTTTTGTCCGCGTGCCAGTGCACGCCCCTAGCCATTGGTTACCTACATTTTTACTTAACTTTCGGCGTTGTTTGAGTTTTGGTTTATGAAATTTTCACATTTTTTGCATTACTTTGCTTTTATTGTGCTGCTGCCATGGCCCCCCCCCTTTTCTCGGCCCTGTCCGCTGCCCGCCCCCTCTGGTGCCCCTGGCGCCAGCTTGTGTTAAAGTAGCTTAAGGTCGTTCGAGCGGTTTGTACATTTTCAATTGAAATACTCTCTCACACACACACACACACATACATTATTTTGGCTGTGTTGTGTTCTTCTCGTTTTACCATTGCGTGCAAGTGAAATTTTATGTTTCATTTTAAATTGAAATGTAGCTGGAAGCCAAACAAAGTCGCCTGCAATTGGCAGTGGAATTTAATACGGGCTGCTCCTGTTTGCCCCGCCCCGTGCCGCCCCTTTCCGTTTCTTTTCTTTTCTTTTTTTTTGGGAATTGTTGCTGCTGCTGCTGCTGCTGCTGCTGTTGTCCTCGCTTCTGTATTAAATAAAATATTTATAATTTCATAATGAAAAAGAGCAGCATGCCAAAGATAATGCGAACACGGAGCTCCACTCTTTTCCTTTGCTACCGACGGCTTTTCTGGGTATTTTGGCTTTGCCAGGCAACTTGTCAAGCGTGAGAATAAGTGCGAACATGGTCCAACAGGATATTTACTGTACATATTTTTGCGTTTTATGTGGATTTTCAAACAATTTATGCAGGCAGGCAGGCAAGAAAGCTCAGCTTCAAGTATCGATATTACGAGCGCGACAATCGATAGTGGAGCTGCCACTGTGTAACGTGCAATAATTTGTGTCCGCGTGACTCGATAACATCGTGACGATATTTGCCAGTCAGCTGCAGTCTCTAATTTGTTGTAAGTTTGAAATTGATTATGAAAAATTGAAAAACTATTTGTAAAATACAAAAGCGAGAGAGAGCGTATTCCGCTTGCGCATTGTTGTTGCAATTGTGCAGTCTTGTTTTGTGGCCAAGTTGTCCGGACGCTGTGTTACCTGTCGCCTTTTTCGCAGCATGCATGTTAATGCTCCGCCATTACGTTGATTTCACAATATCCTTGCACATCCTGTCCGGAGCACTCGGCTTGTGTGCTCCGCAATGTGCGCTCCGCAACTCTGCAGCGCAATGTCAAAATTGTTTGTGGCAGTTGCCGCCGCAGTTACGTTGCCAGCGGAAATGCTGCTACCCAACGCAGGTCCCGTGTCACGGCAGAGGGGAAACAAAAGCTTCCGGACTCGCACGCATACCCGCACCATACAAGCGTTCACAACAACTCATACACCTACGGGTGGATGTCTCCTTTGGTCGCATACGCAAAAGTGGCAAAACAGCAAAAATGACAACTGAAATATGCGACGCTGTGCAAATTTGTGAGTCTGACCGGAGCCGAGCGGAGGCGGGTGCGGGGGCGAAGGATCTGTGTTGAGGCTTTGGCGCTGGCATTGTGGTTTATGTTACGCATCATCGTCAGCAACAGCCCAGGAGCAGCAGAATCGCTGCTTCAAGGATGCTGCCGGCTTCTTTCCCTTTTGCTGTTTCTGCTTCTGTTTCTTCTGCAGGCGTGTTGATAAAGAGTCGGACTCTTCTTGACTTATCGCTGGCCGCTTCAGTCGCCACTTGCTCCGTTCACCTGACCGCGCAGTCTTGCCTTTCCTCCTGAAAGCCACATTCCGTGACGTGTGTTTGTGCATAATGAGCGGCTCGTCTTTGTTGTGGTTCATATTTCGTTGCATACAACTACGGATTGTCATTCATTTGTGGCAGCCACACATACTACGTGTATGAGGCTGCCTCCTATCTGGCAGGCAGCACACGCGCGCGCGCCTTACTAGCCTCACAAGGGCTTACCTCGTTTTTCACTTATCCGCTTAAGCTCGGTGTCGCTGTCGCTGTCGCTGCCGCTGCCTCTGTCGCTGCCTCTGCCTGGCGCTGTCATTAACAGTCTGGGGCACATTTTTGTTTGTTGTTGTTGTTGCTACAACAACTTTTGCCATGCAAATTTCTGTGCATCGGAAATAAGAATGTGAAATGAGGGAGAAGGGAAGCGGGAAGAAGGTGTCCGCAGTTCGCTATAAAAGAGATAAGCGAACGATTGTAGAGGGACTCAAGAGAGAGAGAGAGAGGGGGCTTTAAGATGAAATGAGATAGGAATAATTTCCAGTGCGCTCCGCCCAGACTGCTCAGCCTTTTGTAGCGCACATTAAATCAATCTGTAAGCCACAGATTTTTTGCATAAATAATGCTTAAATTGATAAAGCCAATTGGCAGGCAAAACACACAGCTTAATATGCAAGCCGTTGCCTGCTTTAGGGGCGAAACTGGGGAAAAATTGAAAATGCAGCAAAATTGCGGCTACTTTGAGAGAATGCAAGAAGAGCTGGAGAAAAGGGAGAGCTGTCGTAATGCTGCTGCTGCTGCTGCTGCAGTGCTGAAAGGAAGAGCGTGCCCCTTTCTCGTAGACATTGCAACTTCTTTTGGCATAATAAAATAATATTTTGGCTCTGGTCCAGCCTGAATGAAAACAACAACAGCAGCAGCAGAAGGAGCAGCAGAAGGAGCAGGAGCAGAAACAAGAACAAAACAGGCAACTGAAGTGGCTCGGGTTATGGCCATGACAGCGGCAAAAGTAGCAGAAGTCAATGCAGAGAGTCAAGTGGCCAGAGGATTCGCAACGGGGCTAGGCTTGGCCCAAACCAAGTTATAATGTCCTTTTGTATAGCTGGCAAGGCCAGAGACTTTGGGGGGGCTGGGCAGCCTGTCAAGTTCAAGAATTAAAAAAATGTTAAACAAACTCAACCAGGGAAATCAAAACAATAATAATAATACGCTCGTCTGTGTGCGCGTGTGTGTGTGCGCGTGTGTGTGTGTGTGTTTGTGTTTCACTGAGCCGTTTTGGCATGCTTTGGCTCCGGGGCTGGCAGCTCTGCCGACTTCCTGTCTGGCTGCCAGCATTTTATTTGCATGCAGGCGCGTGTCAATGTTAACTATGAGCACCAGACGCGTTTGCCAAGCCCAACCCCCTCTCCCCCTCCCGATCCCAACCCCCTAAGGTCTACCGATACCCGGCCACGTTCCGTCGTCACTGAAGCGTTGCCTGTTACATTTTTGGCAGCCAGCCGAAAAGTATGCAACGTCTGCTGCGCGTGTAGCTAGAGGTAGAGTTGCCCTTGCCCGAGTCAGAGATTTAGTAGGGAAGTGTTCCCATTTATGTTTTCATCATCGCTGCCATGTTGTGCCATGACTTTTGGCACTCACTTTAACAATCTATAGTTATGTAATTATAATCCAGCAAGCTGTTATACTACTTGACCCTCTGTAGAGTGGACATAACCTCACTTTTTGCATATTTTTTTGCCATAAGCAATTTATCTAGAATTTTTTCGTAACTCAAAACGAGCCTATAAATTGAAAATCTCGTATTTCATGTTGCTTTTTTCTCCCCTCCCACTTGAATTTGCACATATTTTCAAGGCATTTCAAATATCAAATTCCGATTTTTTTTTCTTATTTAGTTGCACAATTTAAACGCTCAATTGTCGGTCGCTCTGTCGTTGCGTCGTTGCGTCGCTCTGTCATTGTCGTTTCGTTGTTCGGGCTCGAAATGCATTTAAATTCATGAGGCGACAACTCTGAAAATAAAACCTGCAAAAAACACGCGCGCCAACTCGCGTATTCTGCAATATGCATTTCTATATATATATGTATATATATATGTGTCAACAGCTGCCGCTGCAGCGCAAAATGAAAAATAAAGAAAAAATAATAGAAGGCCATAAATGAACTCGCAAAAGTATGCTACGAATTCGCGTATACCCTGCAGGAGGTCTGAGATAGTGATTTGTTGTATAACGATTTGCTAAACTTTTAAATGTTATCGATTATTTGACTTTTGAAAATAAAATTATAGTTTTAATGTAGTTAAAGTTCTTTAAAGTTTATAGAAATAAAATATTTATAATAATTAGCTAAGCTTTAAAATTGCTTTAAACATATCGTTTAAAATATCGCTTACGATTTTCATGACTTTATAAATATTTTGCAAAGTTATCGATAGTTTTAATTTTGCATATAAAATTAGAATTTGAATTTAGCTAAAGCTCTTAAAAGCTTATGGCTTACTTAAAATTAACTGTACTTTCCACACTAGTGCATCTATTCATATGCACAGATGTGTGAGCGCGTGTGCATGTATTTGAAATACTATACAATTTCGCTACCTATGCGAAGCGAGCAAAAACTATCGAAAACAAGGCTACAATTTTCGGTAGTTGGCAACGCGGGCAAAATAACATAAATTAATATTCAGTTAAAAATGTGCAAATATTTTATATACGCATGTTGCGTGTTCTTCTCGGTTTTTCTTTACGCCCATAAATATGTGTTTGGGCTGGGGGTCTGCACCCCCCCCCACCCCCTCTCTCTCTCCCTCTCTCTCCTTCTGGAGTTCTCTTTCTCTTGCACTGCATTTTTGTGAGTTGCTTTTTTGATTCCGTGTTAAATTTATGAATTATTTGCGCGCTTCTCATGCAATTTATGAAATGTAAATGCAACTGTTGTTGCAGTTGTTGTTGCTGCAGTGGCAGTTGCAGTTGTTGTTGTTGTTGTTGTTGCTGCTGCTGCCTGCTGGCAGCGACTTATCTGCAGGGGCTGCATTTTCGCCGAGGCCCCGAGGTAATTTACATGCATTTTCTGCAATAAATTAACGCAGAGGGACAGAGAGAGAGAGGAGAGGGAGGCAGAGTGGGGAAAAGAGGTAGCAGAAGAAAGGAAGACAGAGAGAGAGAGAGAGGGGGAGAGTGTGAGAAGGGGAGCAGCCATCAAAAAGTATATATGTGAAATATTTTGTGTGTGATTTATGCAAATGTTTACATATTACAACAATAACACACACCCGCACACACACACACGCAGACACACCGCAGGCTAATTAAAAATGCATAGAATTTTACATAAAGTAGGCAACTAATATTCATAGTTTCATAAGTCTCCACTCGGCCGTAAACTCCAAGGCCCACTTAATCAGCCCGGCTGCGGCCCAGGCCCAGGCCCAGGCCCGAACAAAAACCGCACACTCAAAGCAGGCTCGACTTGCCACGCCCCCCGCCGCGCTACCCAACCAACCAACCAAACACCCACCCACCATGTCCGCCCAGCAGCTTATGAGCTCATTAATTATTCATAATATTGCTTTACGCAATTAGTTAATTCCAGGATTGATTGATTTACTTTTGTCTGCATGTGCTTAAGCTCTCTCCACGCTGCGCTCCCTATCTCCCTCTCTCCCTCTCTCTGTCTCTCTTTCTCTTTCTTGCACTGCCTGTCTCTGTCTGTTCCGGACGCCTTTGTGGCATCTCTCGATGATTTGTGTCGTCGTCTTGTTGTTGTTGTTGTTGCTGTTGTTGCTGTTGTTGCGGCATTGTCTCCGTGGTTGTCATTGCGAGGCAAATAGTTGGCTCAGCTAACGACAAAATGCCATAAATGCTTTTGCCGTCTTCTATTTGTGCAGCAGCAGCAGCAGGAGCGGAGAGGCGGTACAAAGGGCGTGGCACTAAAGCGGGCGAGGCTGTGTGCGTGTGTGTATGGTTCAATGGTTTTGCCAAGGCACTTTGAAGTTTAATATGCTCAGCGTGGCACGATTTGATAGATAGTTATAAACATGAGGATAAACAAACATAACCTCAAAGAGCACAAGTGTCGATAAAAGGGGGGGGAAAGGGGTGTGTGTGTGCGCAAGGTGTGAGGCAAGTGTGCTGATAGCTTAAGAAAAATAAAGCTATTTTTTTATAGTAAAATATATAGTAAATAAATATAGAAGTGTTTTGCCTAGCTTTTTATGCTGAAGCGTTTTACGGAGCACCCCTGATAGTCTCCTTTCTCACAGAGTTATCGATAACTTACAGGTGAAGCTTCTACCACAAAAATATATATTATTGTTTTATCAAATTTCGATTTTCTTTAAAGTATTTTTCAAATTTAAAAATTTTAAAAATTAATTATTTCTTTTTATATAAAACATATTAAAATTCAAATAAAAATACGCAGTGTATACGCAGTGTTATCCGCAGAATTATGAGATATCATAAAGCAAGTTACCGTTAGTATTGGAACTCCCCATAGAGTGCGCAGCTAATTTGAAACTTTGCTGCCGCTTCAGCTGAATAACTCATTTGCATTGGGGAATGGGGAGTTAAATCGATAATAATCACAACAATTGCACTGGGAACTGCATGTGTAGTCACACACACGACACACAGTCACACACATGTGAATCACTATGTGTGCGTGTGTGTGTGGAAGCTCAGCTGAAAGTTGCAGTCAACATAAATCGACCGACAGAAGCAGCATTTGGCCGTCGGCTTATGCAGCGGGCGCGGGGTGCGGGAATGAGCAGCAGGACCAGCTGCCAGTAAGAAGCCAGGGATGAGCAGACAGCGGGGTTCCTGGCGGGAGGGGGGAGGGGGGAAACTGAGGTTGGTCGACAAATGCCACAGTTGTGTGCCGACTTAGAGCTGAAAGCCGCTGCCAAAGCACTGTGCGCTAAATGCAAATTAATTAGACAAGGCAACCTCAACCGGGGATTTCCTCGTAACCCCCGCCTTCCCCCTCCCATATAGCTCCTCCCCCCACGCTTTCAAAGTACCCAACCCTACTGCGCCTCTTCCGCTTTACACACAGCTTCGATTCGGGCAGAGATTTGTGCACGGCTTTTTAAACAATAATTATTTTGTTAGCCATAGTTATGGGCAAATTGAGCGCCTATAATGTGCCACGCCCCCCACACTGCCGCCCTCATTGCCCAGCCGGGCATTGTGTAAGCTCCAATTAAGCTGTTACAATTAGCGAGCGGCTTATTGAGAGTGTGTACAATATGTCCGTGACTGGACAGATTGTTGTCCATGATTTGGGGGGCGGAAAGTTAGGGCGGATGTTTGATGAAAATGAAGATTACTTCTGTATGATATGCAGCGCTATCAATAGAACAATATAAGCCCCCGAGGCAAAAACTCTACAATGCACTGTACCCCGAATTGATTCGGATCTGATTTTGTTAGGTTACCAACAGAAATTAAGTTCATATTTTTAAGCAAACCTGCTGTGATTGTCAAATTTCAAGATGCGCAACAACTCTGCTCTAAGGTATCGATAAGTCGATAACTATGATACGATAAACAAGCTCAAAGTGAGTTCAAAATGAATGCAAACTTACATGTACAAGTATCCGAGTATGTTATAATGAAAAACTGGAATTTAGAAATCGATAATAAATAAATAAATATAAAATTATCTTAAATTTCAAACTATCTGACTAACAGCTCAGAATTACTGCGAGTTTCTCTAACTCAGAAATAGATATATTGTACTAAGATTGCTACTGGGTTTTTGAAAAATTCAAGAAAATACTATTGGGTTTTTTTTTTTTTTTTTTTAAAATACACCGGAATTTAGATATACATATTTTCGAAAATCGATTTACTCTCATATCAAGCTCTATACTGGAGAATTTTGCAGGTTTTCATTTGGCACCAAAATTATTTTGCAGATTGCGCGTCACGACGTCCCATACGTGTTCAAAATGGTTGGGTTGTATAAAACAAGGCATAATATATACGTATTATATAAATTCAACTCTTTTACATGAATATATATGATGTATGTATGTCCATGTATTTTTAACTGAAAGAAATTACATTTTTATGGGTTAATTCAATTAAGTATATCACTTACAACTCAACAAATCTGGCACAGTATTGGTGTTTGTATAACTGAAAGGAAAGAACATATGATATAGATCTGAAATTTGTAGACTATCTGCGTTCCACCTACAACTCTCAGGTCCATCATCTTCGATTTGTTGATTTTGTTCGCAAGTTTATAAAAACAAGGAATAAAAAAAAAAAAAAATACCACACTTTTCGCTTAACTGTTGTCAAGTCTGAAAATCGCAATTAATTTTTTGTAGTTTTTTTTTTGAAAAATGTAATGAGTTCTCACTTTTGGAAATGTATAAAACAAACTGAATGCTTAGCGTTACGGCAAAACGAACGTCGACTCGAAATCGAGGCAAAGTGAACTAGGATCATATGAAAATTGATGAGACCTCTCTCTGACAGAGCTAAGCTACCGTTTTGCTCTTTTTACACAGGGTATACCTGCAGCGCGTTGGCCCGGCAAGTGTAAGTTAATATCTGCGTCCAACTTCAATTTCTCTTCAACTCGAAGTCGGAGCGTCGAGGCGCACTTTGTGTCATTTTGTTGCCATCTCCGTTCGTCGCGACTCCTGTGGACCACCCCTCCTCCTTCTCTGCGCACCCCCACTCGCTTCGGTTTCTCCTTCTTTTTGCCATGTTTCTCGTGTTGTACTGTTAGCATATTTTATGCAATGACAATGGCTTTGGCCTCGCCACTGTTGGTAGTTTATAAATCATTTGAGATAAGCTGCTGCACAACGTGCAACACCTGATGCCTTTTTGAAAGGATGCCGACCCAGGGCAGCAGCCTCCTTCTCCTCTACACCCTCTGCCCGCCCTCTTCTCTCGTAGCAGGCCAGTCGAGTGCTCTACGTTAAAAATTGCAAACAACGACTAAATGGGCACAAAAAACAGGAGCAGCAGCAGCAGCAGCAGCAGCGGCAGCGGCAGCACCAACAGGAGCAGCGACAGCAGCCGCCAAGCCGAGGCAGCAACCCAACGACGAGCACATAACGAAATTGAAAATAAAAGGGAACAGCAAAAAAATGTTAAATGGCAACGGCAGAACACAACAAGACACTCGGCAACAGTTGGCAACGCGGCACGCAGATGCTCTTGCTTGCAAAGAGATCGAATTATTTTGTTGTTATTGCTAAAAGTTGAATTTGCATTAATCGATATGAAAATTGTTCGATAAAGTACTCGTTTATTTTAGTACACGAATTGCAGCGCAATATGTACTCATCGATATGCAAAACACTTTCGATAAAAGTTTAATTTGAATTTGAATTGAATTTGAATTTCTTAGTCAAAGATATCGATAAATACAAATGATATTCGATAAGCTCCCATAGAAAAAGTAAAAGAAAAAATTTGAAACTATTATTATTATCGTTATCTTTACTTCCCAAACCGTAGCATATTAAACAGCATAATAGATTAAGGGATACCCTTACTGGTAGTGTATAACAAAGGGAACAACAGTAGCAACAACAACAAGAAGAACAACAAAAACGAGGACGAGCAACAAAATTGTTTGCGGTGCGCGCAGAGCAAAATATGAAAATGTAAATAGCATAAAATGAAAACCTGCAATGGCAGCACTTTTCCAACACTTTCGAGATACTGACGAGGGGGTGTCACCTTGTGGTATGTTCAAGGGTTGTGGGCAGAGGCGGTGAGCAGGGGCAGGGACAGGGGGCGGCCTGGCAGGTTGGCAACCCTGTGCGGCAGCTTCGTGACTGACGCTGAGTGCAAGCTGTTTAGCTTTCATGTGACAAAGTAAATTTCAATATATTGAAATTGTTATTTAAGTAGAGTGCACGTGGAGCCCAAGGAGTAACGATAGAAAGGGGCGGGGCGGAGCACAAGCGACACAAGCAGTGAGTGAACCTTACCAAGTGGCAGGCTCCTCCTAGTTCTGTTATGTCTATGTATGTCGCAGCTGCTGCTCTTATTCCTGGCCCTGGTTACTGTAAATAGTGTCATAAATAAATTGCCGTGATTTGTGTGCCAGCCACGGGCTAGAAAGAGACAGATCGACAAAGAGAGAGAGAGAGAGAGAGGGGAGAGATAGAGAAAGGGCGTGAGGCGGCAAGCGTATGGGGGAGGCCATGCGATAGGCGTGTTGTGGCGTCTATAAAAAATATCATGTGCCAAACAAATTGCATTTTAAAATGCAGCCCAAGCGATTTGCTAACAAAAGAAAAAAGCAACGTTGACTCCCCTCTCTTTCCCCCGCATCGACCCCTTTGCCTGTTACAGTAAACTAACAAAAAATGAAAGCAACAACAACAAGAACAACAACAACAACAACAAAATGCCAACATGGCTGCCACAGCTGAGAGCCTGTGGCCAGCTGGTGAGTATGGCAACCGATTTAATTACAAATAAAGTAATTTTTAATTGAATAACCGCCAAAGTTGATGGAAAAACGTTTTCCTCCTACCACGCACACACACACACACACACACATACACAGTGCATGCAGTGGCTTAAAAACTGATCGATTTTCAGTTTGAAACAGCGTGAAAAATGCGCATCGGCGCGAAGCGAGAGCTGGACTCGAATGTTGCTGTTGCTGTTGTTGTTGTTGTTGTTGCTGGATGAAGGAGCTCGCATTGGATACAATCGAGAGCAGCACTCTCTGTGCCCAACAACACTCTCACCACGGAGCGTGCCAACATTTGTTGTAAGTATCTGTAACGGTGTGTGCTCGCTCGGTGTATGTGTGTGTGTGTGTGGTGTGTTGGTTGCGTGTGTGTGCGTGTGGTGTGCGTGAGTGTGTGGACATTAATTTTGCCACTTTTCCGCCCTTTTGCATACGCAGTGCAGTTGCAAGGGCTTACCTCGCTACTGTCAATATCCTGTACAAATATGTCGCAAGGGTTAGATCAGCTGAGAAGTAAAGTAAAAGAATATGCAGTAAAAGTGTAAAAGATTTGTATTATTCCAGTCTGCTTTCTGTGCAATCGATGTTGCCTTCTTAGATATTTATCTAATATCAGCCTGCCGCCACAGCAACCTTTTCGATTACTATCGATAACGCGCCTATTGCAGCGAATTCGTGTTGCCCGTGTCCTATACGATATTTGTATTATATCAGCCTGCCACCACAGCGATCCTTTCTGATTGTTATCGACATCAATTGCGCATCTCTTGCTTTTCCAGCGTATACCAATTGCCCAAGCTACCCTGCCGTCTGTTTTGCCTGTTTTCGCTCCAGTTGCAAGCGCAATTTTTTCCCCGAGTTTGCGCTTCTTTTTCGCTGCGCTTATTTGCAATTGCATCATCGATTTAATTGCAAATTAATTGCTTCATCATTGGCTCGCGCTTGGTTGTCAGCCAGGAGACGACCAGAAGAAGAGCAAGAGCAGAGGGGGGGCCCATCAAATGGGGGGAAGGCAAAGGCAAGGGCGGGCCAGATCTGCCCTCAATATGGCCGGGTCCAGAGTCATCATTTGGTTCGAGCAGCTGCCGTTTATTTTCGCATTTCACGCCGCACGCCGCACGTCGCACGTTCCGCTTCGCTCCGGTCTCTCTGCATTACTTTGTAATTATTGTGGCAAATGGTTTGTTTGCATATTGATTACAGCTGCAAAAAGCCAAGTGTGGCTCTGCGCTGGACAGGCGCTGATGGTTGGCTGGACCCCGTCGGGCGATGCCAACTTCAACCCCTTGCCCACAACTTTGCCTTATCAACTTCGTGGAAGCTGCAATTGTGATTTAGGTCGGTTTTGTGGCGCCACTTAAATCGCTTTGCCTTGCCACTTACATACTACTTACTTATACAAGTATCTATGCTAATCGAAACAGCTGTGCTCGTTGCGGCAAGCAGCAGAGCGAGTGCATAATAAGAAACTGATTTGATTGAGACAAGGCGGAGATTTTCAAGTAAGTATAAAACGCAGCGGAATTTATGCATAGAAATCTTGAGATGCACAGATCTCAGTTATAAGAAGTGCTACAGACATTAAATTTGATATTTTGCTTTCAATTTCCTACAAATAAATATGTTTATTTTCAAAGGTTAATAATATAAGACAGAAAGCAATAGGACTGTCTATCAAATTGGGATCGATACTCAGTAAGTTAAACTACAGGGTATGCGGCAGTCGAGCACGCTACACCAGTTTACTTTGCTTGTTATTTGTGTTATTATTATATTTATAAATCGAAATAACCATGATGATTTTCTTAGCGTTATTTGACGGCTTCCACGGCTCGCCGGCTTTGTCTGGCCAATCAAATTTGGTAGAAATTTGAAGAATTGCCCCGGCGAATGGGCATAATGGAATTTGTAGCGTCAATTGCATTGCCAAAGTAGCCGCAACTGCAGCGAGCGCAACAAAGAGCTTGCCTGCAGGACATGATAGACAGACACGGCAAGAGAGAGAGAGAGAGAGGGAGGGAGAGCGAAGTGAGCGAGCGAGACAGACATTGAAGTAGATGGACAGACAGGCACATCATAAAAGCAACGAAAAAATTTGCGGTTGATGCATTTTTACGAAGCGAAGCGCAAAGTGGACGTCCCTCTCACTCTCTCTCTCTCTCTCTGTCTCGCTCACTGCTGTCAGTGTGTGTGTGGGAGTGCAAGAAAATATAATAATAAACTAGAAAAATGACAAAAGACATGTTAAAAGCGCACACAAAAAAGTGGCAGAAAACGGAGCAGGGCGCTGCGCTACCCGTAGGCCGAGAAGCGTGCGAGCGAGACAGAGACAGAGAGAGAGAGCGTGTGAGAGTGAGAGGGTGTATGTAGCAACTGCTGTAAAGATTTACCCGACGATAGACAAGAAAAGAGGCGTGTAAAGTGCCGCCAAGCTAAAAATATTTGCACAACAATGGAAGCCACAGCAGAGAAAAGCAAAGGAAATGTGCAAAAAACAAGTGAGAAAATGCACACCACGCACTTAGCCGATTACGGAATACCCTGAACTTAAGCTATAATATTTTCTAAGATTTTTAAAAGACTTAAAACACTTGTGGAATTAGAAAGTTGCGCAAATTGCAAAACTAAAATTGTTGTTTACATCTTAAGCTACTTTACCACTAACCCAGCATAGCCACACACTCGCTATGCATGCAGGGTATAAAATATATGCAAAGAAGAAGCAGCAGCAGAGTAGCTTGAGTCAGTCTGAGCACCAGACAGCCAGTTGAGAGGGAGGCAGGGAGGGGGGGAGGTGGGGTGGGCCAGGTTAACGCTTGGGTTGGGCTGTAAAATGTAAGTAGCTATAAAATATGAATATAATAGAGCACATCACATCATAATGCGCCCGCAGCGAATGCAGCAATGTGTTGGCCAAGCGGGGGCTGACGGTGTGGTGGGGGCGTGGCACATATAGAGCGGGTAGTTGATTAAATCTGCGAAGTGATCGAAGTGACATGCATGAACACGACAAGGACACTTGAGGCGCTTCCAAAAGGCACAGCGAATGGGAGAGAAAGAGAGAGAGAGCGAGAGAGAGAGAGAGAGAGGGAAAGAGAGAGAACGATGACAATGAAGTTGAAGTTGCCGTTCGAAGTTGTTTTATGCATGGGACACGCGCGTGTGAAAAACTTCCGTTAGCAACTGAATGAATGAATAGTGAATGGCAAGTGAATGATGTGTGAGTGTGTGAGTGTGGGCGTTTATAAGTTGATGAAGTGCATAGTTAAGTTGAAGAGGCAGGCGAAAGAAAGAAAGACAGCGAGGCCATCAAAACTGCTGGCTTCTTTTTACAGCTTTGCCTTTTTTCACTTCCTCCTTAGCGCTTAAAGAACATTGTGGAACTTCCACTGCGGACTCCAAAGTGCTTAAGACTTTAAAGTCATCTAAACGCAGCTGGGCCTGCGTTGCAGTCTTCCTGTTTTTCAGTTGAGCGCTCAATCAATAATCAAATAACAGCAGGAGGCGACGCCTATATCAACACCTTGACGAGCCAACAAAGGACCAGCCGGAGCAGCAGGACCAGCCGGAGCAGGTGGGACCAAGGGATGTCTGGGCGTCTGGGATGTCTGGCAAAATGTTATGCATTATATAGAAATACTATATAAGCATCGGGCCAGGGCGCACGGGCAAACATTAACGCCATGGAGCGTGGCCAGCAGGAAGTTGCACAATCGGTGCTAGCCATCGCAGTCGCAGTCGCTGTCGCTGTCGCTGTCGACGTTGACGCTGACGCTGACGTCAACAAGGCAGGCAGGCAAGTAAGCCAAGCCAAGTCAAGCCAAGCCAAGCAGCCGGCGGCGTGTAGCGTTCTTCACATGCAGCGAAGTCAACCGAAGGCAGCGCAGGCAAAGTCAGTCAGCGCGTCAATAAGTTGGACACAAAGGCTGCAACATAATTTCCAGAGGGGGTGCAGGGGTTGCAGGGGGGGGCTGCATACACAAAGAGCAGCAGAGCGCACAGGCGAGGCGACCGCAGGCGGGAGGGGCAGGGGGAGGAGTAGGGGGAGAGTGCCAATGACGCGTTGCGGTTTATTACCAATGCTATTGTATACTTTATGGTGTTGCCAAAGTAAATGGGCGTGGCCCAGCAGCGGCCCATGCAACGCTTCAAGTATGACATTAAGCAAGGGTGTGTGTGTGCGGGTGTGTGTGTGCGGGTGTGTGTGTGTGGGGAGTGTGTTGACTTTTAACTTAAATAAATTTGCTTTACAGCCACTGCGTAATGTGTGTGGAATGCCAGAAGAGCTGCAGCAGCAGCTTGAAGGAAGGGGGCGTGGGGCGTGGCAGGTAGCAAATTGCGGGCATGTTGCCTGTCCAGTTGAAAAAGGTTGCGGCAGTTGGCAACTCAATTGCATATGCCACAAAATGGGACTGCTTTAAGATATAGGACGTTATAAGAATATAGCTAGATATAACAGCTAATGATATAGTCAAGAAATTATATGGAAATTGGATTTTATAGGTGTCTTTTAAAGAAGAATGTCAGCTTGCTAAGCAAGCGATCATTTTTGTGACTTTTGAGCAGGTCAGACAGAGAAAGATATACAGGAAAGAGACAGACAGAGGAAAAAGGAGAGAGGAAGGCAGAAAGAGACAGCTAGTTAGATAGACTAAAAGGCAGATAGAGTGAGAGAGAAAGAGAAAGAGAGAGACACACGGCTAGTAAGAGGAAGCTAGATAGAGAAAGAAAGGAAGAGAGAAAGAGTGAGTAAGACAGACAGTCAGACAGGCAGACAGACAGACAATTCCAGTCAGACAGACCCCAAGACAAACCGCGCTTAGTAACAATCAGACAGGGTATTTAATCTTCGTTTATTGCTCGTCTCGGTCACGTCTTGTCTCCGCTCTTGCTCAACGCACACTTGTCTCACTTGCCACTTTGCTTTTGCCACAAATCTATCATTCCACCCTCGCTCGCCAGTTCTTGCCCTGCCGCAATCTTCCCTCTCCGTTCTCCCTCTTTCCTGCTCGCCCTTTGCTGCTTGCATTTTCATGTGCGTGTTAATTTTATTTGCAGTTTTATTTTCATTTACGTTTACGTTTACTTCAATGACCTTTTTTGCTCTGTTGGCCATTGGTCGTTTGCCTCTTGGCACTTGGCTGCGTTGCTGTCACGTTGCTGTTGCTGTTGTTGTTGTTGCTACATTTGCGGCATTTTAGTTGAGTGCATTTTAAGTGCCGCCAGGCCCAATCCCTCAGTCACTCCCCCACTCTCTCTCTGCTCCCTTCTCAAGGTTATTGGCCCACCCAGTGAGGGGGTGGCGAAAGCGTTGGAAAAGCAACTACAACAAATTCCTGTTATTATTTACATTTTAGCAACTTGGCCAGCGGCGTTTGCTTTCTGCACTTTTATGCGTCTCTTCGCTTTCTGCTTCGTGTCGGGTTGGGCAATTGTTGGTGAAAGTCTAGACGGGCGCACGTCATAAATATTTCATGGCACCTAAGCCAAATCACGCATACGCAACGTGGCACCACGGGCAGGTGATGATTTTGCTAAATTATGATTTAAATTTGAGGTAGACACTGTAAAAAACGGGCAGGCTTAGATACGCAGTGGATACCCAGTAAACTGTTTTAGTGCCTCTTCTGCTGCTTTTTCCCCTTCTCTTTTCTCTCTTCTCACTTTCTCTCTCTCTTTGCAGTTGTAGCTGAATTTTATTACCAACTTAGCCTGTGTAACTAAATGCGCCGCCTGCACACACACACACACACACATAGGCAGATACTGGCGCGTATCTTGTGGCAAGTCCATGCTTTGGCAGCCTCTGTTATCCTTGAAGGCACTGCAGGCGCCTTTGGTTGTCGCTGCACGCCTTGTCGGGTTGCTCAAAGGAAATGAACAGAAATGTAACAACAAAAGTGAGTTTCACATACAAATTGAAATGAGCAGGGGCAATGTAAGAGCGAGAGAGAGAGAAGAGAGGGGGCACGCCAAGCAAAGCCTCCAACAGGAAGTGCGAGGCGGCCCCAAAAAGTATGCTATACTTTTCGCATTCGCTTTGGCTGCGCCTCAAATGAAAGCAAGTTAATTTGATTTGGAAATTTTGAGAGCTCTGCTCGGTGTGAGGTTGAGCAGGAGAGAGAGAGAAAGGAGGAAGGAGTAGGTGGGGGGTGCTTCCAATTTTTTTCGAAAGCCTAATAAACGTGTTGCCATTGTTGCTTAGGTGACAAAACAAGTTGGAGTAGGCGGGGGCGTCAAGGAAGTCAAGTGAAAGGCAAGGAAATTGAATATATGTAAGTTGATGAATCTAACAGATATATGTGGAGAGAGGAAGAGGGAGAATGAGAGAAAGAGGAAGATATTTGGCAAATGTGTTTGGGTGCACAGTGTCAACAAAATTAAGCTTAATTAATTCAATTTTTCATTTTATAAGTACAACATTTAACAATTTTTTTTAATGCACTTTATTGATAAAATCTTTATAAATATTTTTAAAAATTTACTAATATTTATTTCATTAATTTATTATTAATTATAAAGACATGCTTATTTCTTCAACAAAAATTCCTCTTTACACTAAACCCATTTAAATGCTCGATTTAATTGGCCGCTGCACCTTAATTAGTTAATTATTTGCTAGCAAAAGTTCAGCCAGCTGAGTACGCACTGTACGTGGTTGAGCTGTAGAAGCTAACTGTAAAATCAAGCCGACAAACCGACAACGACTCGACTCGCTTGTAAGTCAGACAACGCGAAATACACGGCAACTTTTTGCACAACACTTTGACTTCCACTTCCACTTCAATACGCCGAATGCAAGGACAAGTTGGGGCGAGCACCATCAGAAGAAAGAAAGGATGACAGCGATTGGAGAGGGGGAGAGAGGGGAGGGGCTTGAGGTGGAGGTGGTACAACAGAGTCGACAGCCCTGTGGCAGCTGTCAAGCGAGACAGGTTGGCGAAGTAGCTGCTTCAATATAAATAGCTAACTGTACCCGGTTTTACCCCGCGTTGCGCGCGAGCGTGCTGTATACCTTGCCCTACACGCAGTACCTACACCCCTTCCCTTCCCTTAACGCTGCCCCCTCCCCCTCCCCCCAGCTGTTACCTTCTTTACCTGCTGCCAAGCAAGGACAACGCTGTACAGAAAAGTACATCAAATGTACATTAGTGCGGTAGTTAACTTATTCATGTACACACACACACACACACACACACGCACACTGACACAAACACAACTCCAGTCCGCCCACTGTGGGGCCCCCACACCCCCTCCTCCAACTCCTTTCCCATTACTGCCTCATTTTCGTGTTTTTTGTATAACCAAAAAGGAAGAGAGAGAGAGAGGGAGGCAAGGAGAAAGGGAAACAGAGAGAAAAAGAGCGAAAAAATGTCAAATGAAATATAATAAGGGTACGTGTGAGCGGGGGAATGGGAGATTGCGTTGTGGCTCTGGCTCTGGCTCTGAGATTGGGTTCTGCTACCTGTACCTGCTGCTTTATAAGCTGACTCCATTTAACTCCTACGCACTTGAAGCAGCGGCGGAGGAGCTCTGCTCCTTTCAAGTGCGTCCTTGGCGTTCTGGCGACTTCGAAGCTGTCACTTTGCACAGACACACAGACAGGCGGACGGACAGAGAAAGAGAGACAGGGAGACAGGCGGACAGGCGGACAGACAGACGAAAATGTTGTTTTGACTCGACTCGCTGCTGCCGCATAGTTGCCAGTTTTGAGTTCGCAGTTCCCCCCAGTTCACCAGTTCTCCAGTTCTCCAGTTCGAGTTGAAGCTGAAGTTTGCAGTGGGAAGAGGGCAGGGGCGCACGCAAGCAAGGATGAAGTCAAATTCCAAAGCGTGTCACCCGCTCCCCCAGAACAGAACAGCCCCAATCTACGCGTCGCGAGCAGCAGCTGCAGGTGAAAGTTTTGTCTAATTAAAAAATGCTTCTTTTGACAGGAAAATTGCGGCTTCATTTGCTTGCTTTATGCGGTCGCTTTTCCACGAAAAACTTGAAGGTATTACTAGCAGTCCCCAAATGGAAATCTTACAGTTCTTTCCGCCAGTCCCCTTTGGCTATTTAGCGAGATATTTATGCGTGCATTTATTTATAATATTTTGCCAAGGTATTCTGGAACTGAAATAAAGTATGAAGATCTGCTTGGGTTGTTTTGCTTTTAATTTCTGGAGATATTATAGCTTGCACTAGCTAACAAGCTTTTGAAACCATTTCATATAAGAATAGCTGGGCTTATTAGCCTCTTTTGGCAATTTTCCATGTTTTTTGTTTGTATGAACGCCGAGATCTCAGTTATGTTACGCTCTAGAGATGCCAAACTTTACAGAAAGCTTTCTATATGTTTTATGCAGCTCATAGTTAGTAAAGGAGCCTGATGCCACGCCTACTGCCCTTAGAAAACGGTTGTTAAATTTGTTATTACCTTTAAGCTTTGCTTACTCACTCTTACTCTCGCATCTTTAGCTAACTCCACCTAAGCATCTACTTAGCAATCTGTTTTAGTTGCTTTAACTAACTTTATTGCGAATCTTAGTCAACATATGTCTAACACACACACTCACACACACACACACACACACGCCCCTATACAGAAGTCACGAAGTAACATTTACGCGTCTGCGGTTATTTTGCTTAATTTATGTTGTAATTATTTCGCAGTCTCTCTCTCGCTCCCTCTCTCCCTCTCTGTCTCCTTCGCCCACTCCCCACTCTGTCTCGCTGCTTGGCACTGTCCCGCTGTGTCGCTCGGCGGAGACGCGCGTGTGTGTTAGTTGGTGTGAAATGTGTGTAAATACACGAAACACCCGCGCACAAAAGTTGCGAGTAGGCATAAGGGAAATGTGGTAGCAAGGGAGGCAGCGAGAGAGAGCGGAGGTGGCAGAAAGATGAAACGCCAGAGAGATGCGGAGAGGGAGAGGGAGAGGGGGAACAGGAAGTTGGGTAGCTTTGTGCCATGTTTGTTTGCAAATAAATACAAGTCGAAGTGTACTTTATGGCGACGCTTATGTCGTACTAATTAAATGTCACTCATACGCACTGTAAGCCCCGCACGCGTTCGCTTGCCGTTCTGTCTGAAAATTTGCATGCTGCCGCCGACACAAAGGGGACTGAGAAGAATAGCAAGGCAGCAGTATGCAAGTATGCGTGTGTATGCGTGTGTGTGTGCGTGTGCGTGTGTGCGTAATGGAGCAGGTCGACCAACTATTGATGACATGGCATTGAAATGGCGTGCAAATGGCTAATTAATAGCCTGCCTTGTCGCCGTCTGCCGTCTGCAGTCTGAAGTCTTGTCTACGTAATCTTTAGGGTATTTAATTCCTTGCTAAGTACTTAACGCGCTTTGTTTGGTAACTTGGTAAATTAATCAACGGGCTGAACGAATCTGCAGAGTTTCTTAGTTTACTTTGCAACCATCATCGCTTTGTTAGTTATGCAACAAATTTTACAAAAAATTTAATAAATACATTTTCAAGATTTTCTATAATTTTTTTGAGTTTTGGGTAAGCATACCCCCTTATTATTTTGCGAAAAAATTACTTGATTTAAAAGTTTTGAATCGAAGATTTTTATTTTCAATCAATTGCGCATGACATTTTGGTAAAAGGTTTCGCAACATTTCTTATCCTTAATTTTAGAAACTGCAATATGTAAATTTTCAGCCGATTTCCTGATCTGAGCTAGGTCTTGTATATATAAGTCTCTTGCATATATATTCGTGAACATAAAAGCTGCCTCAATCTATTTAGTTAGTCAAGAAATTAGCTTGAAATTTGTCAGTTTGAAAGTGCTGCCCATTTGTGCGAAGCATTCTAAGAGCGCGTGCTGCAAACTTAAGAGAGAAAAGTGCGTAGCTAAATGAGTAAGTTACTCTTTGGCATGCGCAAAGTTTCGTTCGACACTTCCACTTCGCCTGCCACTCCCCCCTCCTTGCCACGCCGCCCCCTAACGACGCTGTAAAATGTGCAACAGCGGCAGGTAAACTTGACGAAAGGTGCGAGCGGTGTCTCTCTCTCTTTCTCGCATATGTTGCTGTTTCGCTCGTTCGCTCTCTCTCACTCCTTCTCTCGCTCTCTCTCTCTCTCTCTCTCTCTGGCCGTGCTCTTTGGCTGAGTTTGTTTGCTCTGGCGCGTTGGGCAAACACAAAATGGGCAAATTGGCAGACACAGAGCGGCAAACAAACTTTATTATGGGTCATTGTAAAGTGCAGCACACACACACGCACTCGCACACATGCACAGTCGAGTGCACACGTACAGCGCGGGGTGCTGCCTAAGTGAGCGAATTGAATTGAAGTGCCTATTAGTATGCAATAGATTTTTATCAAGCCGATGCTCTTTGCAGCTCAAATTGTTTGCCTCGCCAATTGATACATCTGCTATGCAGAGCCCCCTGCCCCTCCCCCCCAACCTACCCCCTTTTTGCTGGCGCCAGCTTAGCTCTCCCTTTTTGCATATCGTTTGCCGCATTTTGTGCTATTAATTTTTAAGCCTCCATAATTTTGCCATTTGGTCAAAGTCAATGCGGAAATTATTTGTGGATTTGTAATTTTAATTAGTTTTCCCTTTGTCCCGCATGCCACACCCACACACACACAACCCACCACACACACACACAGACAGTGTCTACAGGTGATCAGAAATTTGCATAAATTTGTGGCCGATTGTTGTTTGGTTGGGGTTTTGTCAATGTCCTAACCATAAGTGGCATTAATCGTAAAGCACTTAAAACATTGTGCGCAACTACACAAATCGCTCATACGCCCCATTGCACAGGCAGCTTGTCTGTCAACGTGTGCGCGTGTGTGTGCACAACCTTTGTGCATGTTTGTGCACTTTCAATGGCAACTGCAGCATATTAAGCGCAGCTGACAAACCATTATAATATGTTTTAATTATGCCACGCACAGTGGGATGGCAGATAAAAATTATAAGATTTTCAGCTTAATAAGCGAAACAAATAACTCGATACTTTTCGGCCTTGATTTGCTTTCATTTTTAAAAAGTTTAAAATTTTAACCAATATTTTTGCATTTTGTGCCACTGTGCCAGAAGAGTTGAGGCCACTTACATGATATTTGTGCTGCATTTTCTGTGCGTTTTGCGTTGTAAAATTTTTGGTGTGTCCACAAAAATGCCAAACACACCCACTGTGCGCGCACACTGACAGTAAGTATCCGTCCTTTGTCAACGGCATTTGCGTAATGTAATGAAATAAAATACTTTGCTTTAATGCATTAAACGCGACTCAATGACGATGTATGACCCGCCAAAGGGGCAGGGGGTGGTCGGCAGGCAGGCTGTGGCGGTTGCTGGCGGGTTGATTAAAAATCACGCATACGCAGCGTCGGACAATGCAATGCATGCGATTGTTCGCTCGTGTCTCGCTCTCGCTTGCTCGCTCCCTCTCTCTCACTCCCACACAACACTTATGGTATTTTTATAATTTTTCGCCAGTTTTTCATTTTTTCTTTTTTTCAGCTGTTTTTTTTGTTGGTTTTTTAATTTTGTCTGGCGCTTTTTGTGCAGTTATTTTTGCCATCGAACCGTGCGTACTTAATAAGTGAAAATGCGCGTGGCATATTAAAAGTGACATATTTAACAAATAGCTTGCAAAAAGTCGCATCATCCGCGACATATGAATATGACAGCAGGTCAGCCAAAAGGGGTGACCGACGGGTCGGGTTGGTAAATGAAAATTGACGACATTTTTATAAACAGCAAAAAAAAAAAAAAAAAAAAAAAAACTTTGCTCAGTTATTGAAACAATTTTGAACTCTTGCCACTGGCATTAATTATGAACAAATTAATTAAATTAATTACTCATGCATGGTCTAGTGCGTGTGTGTGTGTGCGTGTGTGTGTGCGGGTGCGGGTGCCCGTGCAGCGACCCATGCACAATCGCCATTGCTTTTGTATTTTGTGTCCACACAAATATTTGCGCTGCCCGCTTGAATCGCCGCATGAAAAAAAAAAAAAACGGACGCTTTGCTGAGTCTTTCTCAAAAATCGCTCAACTAAAAATGTATTTTAAATATTTGATTTGAAGTTTAAATAAACCCATTAGGGTGTCCTGTGTTTAAATAGTTTGTTAACTGGCGTCAAACATCATTAAAAATGCACCCTATTTGCGCCAGGGGGCGACAGAGCCGAGCCAGCATGATACGGGGGTGCATAATATGTCGTGGGGAATTCGCATATTTATATGGTTAAATACTGCGAAAATTGTCTTTAATGTGGAAAAGACTTTGCTATGCAGTGGAAACAGTTTTAAAGGGTAAGGAAAAATTATAAATATTTATCTTAATGAAAACGTTTCATTCTTTATGCAGTCTGCATGTTTTGAGTGCAAAATAGTTCAAGGTGTTAGTATACATTATATCATATATGATATATATCAAATTACAAATTATTTTGATTTAAAACGATATATATTTTTTTTTTTCATTTATCTTTTTTATAAATATTTTTTATATTTAAAAAATATTTAAAATTAAAATTCAATCCTTAAAGTTTTTATCTGCTATAAAACTACAACAGTTTTTTTTTTTGTAAAGAATTTCAGTGCAATTTTTTAAGAATTTTCTATAGCGTATTTTCGTATGTAATCGAGTGCTTTCCCTGCGCTTCTTCCACCCTCCCTGGAATTGGCCACAAATCCGCAGCAATTTACAAGTCTTTTAGCCGACCACAGGGGGTGAAGCCGCAGAAATTGCAGCTTAAAAATCAACTCGACTCATTTGGCGAGGAATGGCAGAGATACTCCACAAGAGAGAGAGAGAGAGAGAGGGAGGGAGAGTGATGGCGAGGTAGACCGGAAACGGAAATGCGAGCAGCAGTTGGCAAGTTTAACCACATTTTAAGCACATTTAAATACAACAACAAACAACATGAAATATGCAGATGGAGGCGGGGACAATGAATTACGACGCCACGCAACGAAAAACTGCACAAAATGGGAGAATGAAAGTGGCAACCAAAAGGGGGGGAGTAAAGGCAAAAAGGAAACCGGAGAGGAAAAAATGAAAAAACTGTGCGGCATGACAAGCACAAGAGAAGCGACAACAACAAAGAGTGATGCAGGAGCAGGAGCAGAAGGAGGCAGGAGAAAGGAGGTGACAGTAGCGGCAAGACATGCCGAAGGACAACTATGTACAATGAGATGCCAACAAAGGCGGACACGAGCAGCAAGGCAGCAAGAGATGGGGGAGTGGAAGGGAAAGCGACAACAGGCAACAGGAGCACAAATACTACAAGCAATTTAACATTATTTTAATGCCATGCCACGTTGTCCTTTGTCTCTCGTACGCAGCTTCGTCTGCCACGCCCCCCGCCTCCCGGCTCGCACCAACACACACACGCACACATATTTACATGCGTGTTTATCTGGCATGTAAGTAGTGTGTATAAAATAGAGCGACAGTTATCTATGTGCCTCTGTCATGACCGCCTGTTGCGACTCGACAGGAGAAGCTGAAGCGGAGGCGCGGGCGCGGGCGGAGCGTGGAAGAGAGGGAGAGAGGGGAAAAAGGCAGCTGGAGTGAAAGAGAAAGCTGGCCAGCACGCGCTCCACTTGTAATAGTGTGCAAATGTGTTTGTCATTTGTCTTTTTAACGCCGCCGCGCTGCCTGCCTGGCTGTTGCCTGCCTGCTGCCTGCCTGCCTGCCTGGCTACGTGTGGAGCAGGCCCAAACAGCATTTTCGGGGTGCTGCCAACCCGCTGCGAGGCCGACATTTCAACTTCCGGCGGAAGTGCGCATTAAAATTGCCATTAGGCCCAAAAAGCGACAGTCACAATTTTTGGCACAAGCAGCCAGACAATCGGTACGCAATTGGCGCCACAAATGCAACAATTGTGCGCGAAGAATCGCCAAAGACTGTAGGAACTTAAATATAATTCTACTTAAATGGGTCTTTAAGCGCTGCCCATGGGGCAGAGATGGGTGTCATAACTTCAAGGCAACTGAAAATACTTTCAACAGGCAAAAGAAGGCATCACCGGAGGAGTCAAGCTTCTGCTTGCTTTCTTTGTTCGTATGAACATCTAGAACTCAGCGGCTAAAAGAGCTAGGGCTACCAAATTTGTGGACAATCCAACTTGTTGTTGTACGCAAAAAAGAATTTAGTTCAGAATTTAGCCACGCCCTCTTACGCCCTTTATAAGTATAAAAGTATGAATTGCAAGCGTGAATCTAAAGCTAGTAGTTTGCTTATGCTCTCACTCTCTTACTCACTCACTCCCTCCCTCCTTCTCTCTCTCTCAGTCTTTTGAATATCCTACTTGATAATCTTGGCTTTAAGCATGGCCAAGTCAACAAGTTGAGCTGTGCCTGATTGTCGACTCTTTTGCCCACTCTCGTTAGGCTTCTCTCTCTTCCACTCATGCACTTGGCCTGCCACTTGAAATATGTCTGTGTGTGTGTGTGCGCCTGATGTAATAGAGATTTGCAAATGGGCCTTAATTCAATTAAACCGTTTGCCTGGCTAATTTATGAGCCACTCGACTCGACTCAACTCGACTCGATCGGGTTGGCCCTGGCAATTGTATTAATTGATTTCCAGTTGCGGAGCCGAGACAAATTGACATAATATCAAAATGCAGATTTCGGCATATTATTGCATAACAAATTATCGCACACACACACACACAAACACACGCAGACATACTCAGGCCATTTGGAATGGCATAATAATAAATTGGTAAATGCACAAAATGCCGTCGAAAGGATTTCAATAAAAGAGAAGCTCAGTTAACTGCGGCCTCGCCGCTGCGTCGCGTCGCGTCGCGTCGCATTTAATGCCATTGCAATTGATATTTCAATTAATTTTCAATTAAAAACGATTTTAATAACACATAATGCACATAATGTACACTGTACACTGTCGCAAAAAGGGTCGGCTTGGGGCATGATTTGTGGTTGTGCAGCGGAAGGCGGGCAGAGGGGAAAGTGCGGCGTATTTGTCAAGTTCGTATTATGGCTGCGTGGCGCCTGAATTGGGCGTAAGCTGGGATCAAGCAGATACACTGAGAGAAAACTAGCAATTGTTCAACAAATATAAAATAAAGGAATAATAGTTTATTTTTTTTAAATATTCTCGCTGTGTATTTTAGGCATCATTTTAATTAAGCAGGTATTTTTTTTGTCGCGCTTTTACATTTCTCTGGACAACAACAACAACAACAACAGCAACGGTAGCTATTATAATTTTGTGGTTTTTCCTTTATTGAAGTGGTTTTCCCGCTGACCACTTGCTGCATTCTAGGCTGCAATTTCCATTTGGGAAATTAATGTAAATCAGTGCAAAGTGAAATTTGAACTGGGAACGGCCCAGCCACGCCGCAGGCAGTGCAAAAGGTGTTAAAACTCGGTTAACAAACAAAAACAAAAAAATTAATCAGAAATTACTAAAAGTGAACTTAATTATTATGATGACTTTTTTTTGTTTTGTTATTATTAACGTTATAAATAATATATTTTCCTCTCAATCTAAGTGCTTGAACTTCCCCAAGGTATAAACGAAAGGAAGCAAGGTTTTCCCAGCGTTGCCATACTTCACTTGGTTGTCAAAGAATAAAAAAAATGAATCAAATATTGAAAAAGGAAACTTAAATTTTATAATATTTTTATTACGATTTTTAAATATTTATTTTCCTTTCTCAATCTAACTGCAAAATTTTAAGCTTGAATTTCCCTAAAGTATAAACGAAAGGAAGCAAGGTTTTTCCAGCGTTGCCATACTTCACTCAGTTTACAAACAATTTTACAAAAAATTAATCAAACATTTATAAAAGTTTACTTTAATTTTATAATTTTCTATTCAATCTGAATGCAAAGTTTTCAGCTTGAATTTTCGAAAAGTATAAACGAAAGTTCCTAGAATTTTTGCCATTTTTTTCAGTTGTTACAGCGTTGCCGAACTTCACTTGGTTAACAAATAAATACAAAAAATCATTTAGAAATTCAAGAAGGGAACTTAATTTTTGTAATATTTATGTTGATCTTATTAACAGAATAAAATATTTTTTTTTTACTTTCCCAATGTAAGTGCAAAGTTTATCGCTTGAATTTCCCTAAAGTATAAACAAAAGAAGCTAGAATTTTTCCCATTTTTTGCACTTTCCCCAACGTTGCCATACATCATGCGTGCCAGAAGTTTTCCCTCTCTCTCTCTCTCTCTTTCTCTCTATATAGCCACCTGTATCAATTATGCGACCCAAGTGTATAATCCCCTCACACCAAAAGGAAATTCGGCATCAAGTTTTGGGATTTGCGCAAATCCGAAACGATTAATTAATGCACTTTTTGTTATTATTTGTTTATGCTAGTTCTTTTCGCTGGCAGCCTAATTAATTTTTGTGGTTTTGTTTAGTTTTGTCGGCTGGTTTCAGTATTTTTTTTTTATTTGCTGTTGTTGTACATTTTGTGGCATTTGTTGTTGTTGTTGCTGTTGTTGTTGGTTTACCAATTTGTCGTTGCGTGAAGTTGACAAAGTGCCAGCTGCAGTGGCGACACTTTTAGTTGTTGTTGCCGTTGCTGTTGTTGTTCTCGTTGTTTGTTTAACAAAACCGGAATGAAAATTTGAACAAGTTGCTGTAGTTGAAATGCACTCGTTAAATCAACAACAACAACAACAACAACAACAACAACAACAACATGAGCACAAAAGGCGTTTTCCGAAGCGAAATGAAAACAAACACAAAGCGAACACTTTGGCAAGCGCTTTTTGGCCAAGTGTAAAAATAAATATTTAATTGGCCTAATTGTCGTTGCATTATTGCATAAATAAACACTGGTCAAGCCCTTTTGCATATTGAGTGCATTTATTATTATCGCTTTTGTCGCTGTTGTTGTCGCTGTTGTTGTTGTTGTTGTTGCTATTATTGTTATTGCTCGCCATTTTGTTATCTCTTTCTCCCTGTCTGTTTGCTTCCAAATTGCCAAATTGCAGATGCAAATTAGTGGCAGATCAAACTGTTGCATGGCCAAGAGTATTGACAGAGTGTTATCGATTTATTACAGGGTATTTCTGTGTGCACTGTGTGGAGCTTTGGAAATCTTCAAATAATTTCAATTAGTATTGTTTTGTTTATTAAACCAAATTATTATTGCTGAAAGCGCTTAAAGATTGCCTTGAAATATGCCTGAGCAGTTGCATTGTCTGTTAGTGGGCGGGGGGCGTGGCGGATTGCTGTTCTCGGTTTGCTTCGTGTCGTTTGCATTTAAATGTTTCAACGCTTCCGTTTAATGTGGCTGCATTTCCGTGAAAATTTAATTAAAAACTGGCAGCTTCTTCCGCGTGTGGCTTCTGCAATGACACACGAAAATAATGAATAATTTTTCCACAACAACAACTACAGCAACAACAACAATAAGAACAATAATAACAGCAGCGGCAAGAAGGAAAACAAATTGTAAAAAACAACATAAATAAAATCATATGTAATATTTTTATTTAATTAACAACGCGATCTGCAGCAGCCACAAAGGAGGGCAAAAGAAAGTAAAGAGAGAGAGAGAGAGAGAGAGAGAGAGAGAGAGTGACAGCCTGAAGAGAAAAGAATGCGAAAAGAAATAGTAAAAGTTGTAAAAGGAAAAGAGCTAAGAGAGAACACTAAATACAACTAACTAAAATATAAAAAAATTAAATATATTATATATATAAGTTAATTTCAATTTGAGAGAACATAATTATGTGTTTTAAATATTGAATAAAAAAAATGTAAATAAAAATATAAATATAAATCTATTAATGTCATAAAAAAAAGTTGTTTCTATCTTTTTTTTAATTCATAAAAATATTATAAAATTTTTATTAAGGAAAACACAACAGAATATTTTCAGTAAATTAAAATATATCTCCTCTTTCCTTCTTATTAATAAAACAAAAAATTGTGTTTAAAATTTTTTTATTTTTTTTCAAACAATTTCTCAGTCCAGCTCATAAAGCTAGGGTATCTACATGGTGAGTTATTAAACAATTATTTTTTCGGGCATTTTTCCGCACTGCTTTTCAATCGGTTGTTAAAAGTTCTGCGCAACACAGGAATGAAAAAGTTATTATTATTGTTATTATTACACTACACTACACTGCGCAGCACAGCACAACACAGCACAACACAGGGCAGAGGGCAGAGCGCAGAGGGCTGACAGGGCAAAGGGCAGCGGGCAGCGGGCAGCGGCGGTGGGAACAAAAGCGGCGCGCATTTTTTTTTAATTAAATAAATACACATGCTGGATGTTTGATAGCTTGGCCACAAAAGAAACGAAAATGGGCCCACAACACGATGCGATGAGTTAAAATGAGAGTTGCATTTAAAAATGTGAAATAAAAGCGGCAGCAAAAAAAATGGTACAGCAAATATGTATACTATATGTGTGTGTGTGTGTGTGTGTGTGTGTGTGTATGGAAAACACTCGACTCTCAAGTGGCTGGCACTTTTGCCTGGACGACTTTAACAAGTTGCTGCACACAAAATTAAACAAGGTCCGCGCGCTGCTGCTGGGAAATTTGCAAATTATAATTATTCCATACCTGGGCCAAAAGGCAAATTTGCGCTTCACTCGAAAAGGGACTCGGGCAACGGCAGCGGCTTCATCTCCGGCTCCGGCTCTGGCTTCGTTGCCGGCTACGGCTACGGCTTGCTCTCTGGCCGGATAAAACGCTTTACAAGCTGCAGACCGCGACGCAAAGTGCGCAGCAAAGAGGCTGGCAAAATGGCAGCAGTGCCAGCGGAGGGGGAGAGGGAGAGGGGAAGCTGACAGGTCGAAGCACTGGGCAAACTTCAATTACAGCTTAAAACTTTCAATTAAAAACTTTGCCGCGCGTGAAAAAAAAGAGAACTCTGTGTGTGTGTAGGTGTGTGTGTGTGTGGGGGCTGTGCGAAAATTGTGAAAACTCAAGTGGCTGGGAAAATGCATTTCGAGCCGCTCAAGCTTAGGAAATGAACGGCGAGATAAGCAGATTTGCCGGGCAATTAGCAGATGCAACTTGACATGGCTCAAGCTCGCTACGCATGTGGGTCAAGTTGGGGTAGCAAAAAAATAAATATTAATAAGAGCCCAAAAAACACTAACTCAAATTTCTTTACAAATTCGCCAACTTTAATTCAAATAAAATAAATTAATTTATGCTCTTATTTTTCTGCAGTTTACCCAGTTGGTCAAGTCGACATTAAATGGCCTAAGTCCTTGGGTAGTTTTTGTGCACGGCACAAGGTGTTGAAGCTGCTGCATCTTTAAGGGCGACACAGAGAGAGGGAGAGGGAGCTGCCCTCGCTGCGCCATAAAACGTGCTGCTGGGGGCAAAACTTTTCCGGCAAACAAAGAAAATCCCGCACAGACTTCGGCCATATGGCAAATTCAGCGCAGACCCAAAAGTTTTGCTTAAATTTTTCAGTTTCTTTTGGCACAGCAGGCTGAGAATGCATTTTTAATGAATCCCGGAAAGGTGAATGTAACCTGCAACGTGGGCGTGAACACGGCCAAGGAGAGATAGAGAGAGAGAGAGAGTGGGAGTGGGAGACCGAAAGGAAATGCAACAGAAAATGTTGCAAAAATTGAAAAGCGCAACTTTGACTTTACTCTGCGTACATGTGTGTGTGTGTGCGTGTGTGTGTGCGGCACCGTGGTTGTGTTTGGTTTCTCGTCAGCGCAACTGCAACATCCACGCATCCAGTCCAGACCAAACTCTTAATTGAATTAAACTTTTTAGCTGCAAGCTTGGAAAAAACAAGTAACGCAAGCAACAGTCAAGCATGCCTGACACTAAAAATACTCTTCGCTCAACTTTTCAAATTTAACACGTATCGGCTATATCTATAGCTGCAGATAGTATTTATGTATCTATGTGTATGTCGAAGCAGAAAGCTGCAAATCGAGCTCAAACATTAACTTATCGATTTGTGGAGGCGTTGGGTGTGCCATTTGAAATTTGAAATAAACTTGTGGATAAGATAACATTCAGAAACCTTCATGCCAAATTTGGTGTCTCTAGATTTCATAATAGCTGAGAATAGTGCGTTCACACAGACGCAGTCGGACAAACAAACAAACAACCGCGCATGGCTCAATCGACTAAGCTAGTGATCCGAAGCAAGAATATATGTCTGCCGTACCTCTTTCTGCCTTTACATACATTTGCACAAAGTTAATATACCCTTTCTTGACCAATTTAAATTGTCGTAGGGTATTTAAAGTATACAGAATACAAAAAAAAAAAAAATTGGAACCAATTCTTTGCCCTTGGCGGCGGAAATTTCCCCTAGCTTTAACTTAAATTTGTCATAAAAGAAAGAGTGACACAAAGAATGAAAGAAAGAAAGAGAGTAAGAGAAGGAAACATATAAGGATTGGGGAGAGAGAGAGAGAGAGATCTTACCTATGGAACTATGGACAACGTTTTCTTAAATAACTTTTGCGTTTAGTGTCCCATCGGATTGTAATTTAGATGCATATCATCAGCATCTTTACGTGTGCCAAAGCAGAAAGCTGTTGCCGTAATACTTTACTTAATATTCGTAAATTATGCGTGGGCGGTGGGCGTGGCAGCTTAAATTTGAAATAAACTTGATCTGCGTATGATACTCAGGAACCACCATGCCAATTTTGGTGTCTCTAGCTTTTGTAATAGCTGAGATCTCGACGTTTATACAGACAGACGGACAGCCAGACGGACATGGCTCAAATGACTCGGCTAGTGATTCTGCGCAAGTATATGGGGTCTGACACGTCTCCTCTTCTGCCTGTTAAATACTTTTGCACAAACCTAGTATACCATTTTGGAGCATTTTCAAGGATCGAATGGTATAAAGAAAAGAATCCATTGCATAATAGGAAACAAAGTTTTATTAATTCGCTTACATGTTTGTAACGTTGTATGCACAATATGGTATTTGTATATCTATTACTTTGTTGGCAGACCTCTTAGTTAATTGAATTCGCGTCGGAATTAGAAATTCACACAATTTGCCCGATGCGGCGCTTTATTGTGCGCAATTTCCGCACTTTAAGTGGCATTTTGTGAAATTATTATAAATTATTAACGAACGCGCGCGCGACTGCCCGCCTGGGGCGCAACGAAAAACAATAATCCAAACAATGAAATGCGCCAGTCACAGTCGTTGGCAGCAACAACAACAACGACAACAACGACAACGACAATGGCAACAACAACACTAAGTGAGCATTAAAATTGACGCACGAATAGAAAATGTGCAAAAATTAACTTCATTTCCGTTTTGCGAGCGTCAAAAATAAACATAAATACGAAATTAATACGCCGCGAAATGAAAAGGGCTTCGGCTGCTGGGGGAAAACTGAAAATGAAAATCGAAACGGTAAAGGGAAAAGGGAAAATGGAAAATGGAAAGGGGAATGGAGCTGTAGATGGAGAATGGTAATGGGAAACGTTGTGTGGGGTGTGGGGAAAGAAGAAGAATTGCCATCGTTTTGCATTTCACCTGCCAACTGAATTTAATTAAACTGCCAAGAGAGCACTGGGGGGGTAGAGGGAATGGGGACATGGAATGAGCTTAGTTCTCGAGCTGACATATGTAAGTATGCTCAAGTACATTATGGGTATTACATGTATGTGTATTGTATACATATGCATATGTGGGTCATAAAAACCCGGAAAATAAAATTGAGAAATGCAAAGCAAGTGAGATGCGCAATGCGACAAGCAAAATGAGTCAATTTTTATGGCCAACTTTGGTAGGGGCCCAAGAAAACAATAAGTTGACTGAGTACAGCACAATGCTAGACTGACATATGCCCAGCAATATTTTCTAGCATAACACCAAAGATTTTTGTGGAGGGTGTTCTTTGTGCATAGTATGAATATAAGGGAACCAGAGAAAAGAAAAGCTACAGTACAATATTTTAATCGGGTTATTCAACTTGCCAACGATTCAATTCCCTAGCTAATTTCATATAATGTGCTTTAGTTTTGATCAGGCTTATAGGGTTTTAGCGCTCGAAACTTGAAAGACTTGGAATTCGAAAAAAAATTGTGTTTTCATTTGTTTGTTTGTATGAAAGCTTTGGGATTTGTTTTCTGATTTTTATTGAATCAAAAAAGTAGGTAAAGGGAACCAGAAATTCAAAACTGAAAAACTGGAACATTTTCATAATTTCTATATGTTATAGACGCGCGATTTTTATGCCAGTTCTACAAAATACTATAGACTCTTAGAACAAATTATGTGATCAGTCAAACTCAAATTTGAATTGAAAAACATTTACAGTGACCTCTTGAAAACTCTTGAAATTCGTATAAGGTTTCCAAATCTGTCTCATGTTAATTGCATATATCTAGTATTCCTAAACAATATCGTCCAAAATCAACTTGTAATACATTTCCACAACAGAAATATCTGTTCCCCGAGTGACAATTTTCAAATATATTTTCTATATATTCAAATGATTCGAGCTCCCTGACGAGTAGCAGCAACAACAGGAACGACAACAACAACAGACAGGCAATAATCGGCATAAACGTACATATTTTGGATACATAGAAGTGCTATCCAAAACTGCTGCAGCATGAGGCGATCACAGTCGCAGGTGCGCAAATCGGTGATGCCGCCGCGCCTAACCGTGCAGGATGCGGGGCTGCAGCGCGCGACAACGTATATACCGAAGCGAGCATCGGATGCGGCGGACACGTTTATGCCAGAAAGTGAACCCTCTTCGGATTTGGGGGATGTGACAAGGGTGGGCAACAAGGCAGCCCATGGCCGTGGCGCCGAGTGGGTGCGTGGCAGGTGTCCGCCAAAGAGGCCGCACAAGATGACCAAACACGAAATGGCAATTGCCAAGTTCAAGAACATCGATTTCGCACGTCGTGACTCCGATCCGCAGTTGACGGTGCAGACCCTGGAGTTTCCCGATGCCAACATACCCAGAACGGATATCGAGAAACGCGACGAGTGTGGGCAGCGTGAGAAGAAGGAGGTGAAGCCGAAGAAGGGTGCACCCATTTATCTCAGCTCGAGTAGTTCACGCTTTCGCGATGGCGTCTTCACCGTAAAGCTGCGTGAACAGTCCTGCACCACACCGAGTCTGCTCGGCCTGGAGCCACAGTCGGGTAGAAGCACACAGCGTTCAGCTTCCAGTGATGTGCACTCCAGGGAGATGCTCGACTCGGAACATAAGCCCTCGGGTGGACCGCAGAACTTCAAGGGCGGTCGCTGGGATCCGCCTTGCGATGCCAGCAATGTGGTGGGTGCTCCACCCCGTTACATTGGGCGCTGTCCGAAGAACTTTCAGCAACTGTCCAAGTTGGCGCCGGTGCGTCAGAAATTCTTTCTCACACAGGATCCGCGCAAGACACACTGCCTGGTCAATCCCAGCGCTTTGCGGCACAAGAAACTCAGCAAGGAGCAGGAGAACAAGCTCATTGGCAAGATGGTCAAGCATGGGGATAATGTGTGCGCCAGCTCACGCTCGGAGTCATCGGACACTTTCGTCTGCGAGGTCATCGATCTGGAGAATCCCGTCAATTTGGACTTTCAGGGCATGGACTATAAGAACACGTACGAGAAGGACGAGCAGGAGCAGCAGAATCAGCAGACCTATTGGCGTGTGGTGCGCTACATGGATCGACGTCGCACCAAAAAGATGACGGAGAAGAAGGTGGAAGCCGAGCTGCAGGATGATCGTTTGGCCATACCGCCTGTCTTCAATACCACCATCAAGGATGTGCCACCGGTGGAAGTGCCGCCACCAAAGCCTTTCAAGCTGGCGGAGCTGTTTCGCTCGCCCGATAAGGTGGCCAACAAGCAGAAGATCGCCGATGAGGTAAGGCGTCGCGAGGTGCGCTACAAGGACATCTATTTGCGCAATAAGAAACGCAAGGCGGAGCGTGCACAGGCACAGAAGGAGCAAGAGTTGGCCGACAAGGACATTATGGCACGCACCGTGGCCGAGCAGGATCTGCGTGAGGATGTGGCCAAAATCGATGATGATATCGAGAGGAGTTTCCGCAAATTCGAGTATATTCCGCCGGTGATACGCAAGCGCAAGTTCTTCCCCAACACGTTGACGGAGACGGAACGACTGAAGCGCATCATGCACAAGGAGAATTGTGTGCGCCGGGATCAGGCACGAGTGACGCAGGAGTTCTACCTGAATCACACGGGTCACTTGAAGAAATATCCGGATGCAGCGCAGCAACTGCGTTGCGAGGATAGCATCGATGGTAGTGTGGGTTCGACGCCCAGCGAGAAGAGTAGCGACGATGAGGATTACCTCAAGGTGGGCAAGATCGGAGATCAGTTCCAGCTGCGTGGCTTCCATTTCAAGCATGGCGACGGGTTGCGTGGTAAGCTGCATCGCCATCAAATCATGGAGGGACAGCGCACCGTCAAGGGTTGCCTCACCCGCGACGAGTGGTTGAATCAACTGGCGCCACGCAAGGAGCCCATCAAGCTGGACGTGGAGCGTGGCATCATTAAGCTAATTGATCCCGACGATCCCACCCTGGATCTATTTCCGCCACAGGGCATGTTGCACACCAAACGGGAGCATACAAGCGCCATCAAGGAGTTCATTGGCAAGCGTCTGGGCATGCACTATCATCGTGTGCTGCGCAAGAATCTCAGGCTGGTCAAGCCAAGGCTGCAGTACCATGTGAAGAAGTTCAACCTGATTCGTTATGTGTTCCCCGAGAAGATCATTGTACCGGAGGCAACCAATTTGCAGGAGGATGCCATGGTGGACGCCAATCAGGCGGACACTACGCCGGAGTATCTGGCACTGAAGCAGCGCGTGGCCAAGGCGAAGCATCTGAAGACAAAGCTGGCACGCATGAAGCTACTCGGTCTGCGTTGTGTCGAGGCCAAACAGCTGCGTGAGCTATCGCCATGTGAGATCAAGGAGGAGACCTACGATCTGGACTGGGTGCCACCGGTGGAGCAACTCGTCACGGGCGAAGCCAACGTGGAGGAACCCGAATACGATGAGGACCGCATGGAGGGAGGTGCTGAATATGGCGCATCGTTCAATCAAGGCGGCGCCTCGATAAGCACAGCCGGTGCCTCGATCAATGCACCAGGGGGGTTTCCCTCGATCGATCAACGTGGCAACATGCCTGCCCCGGAGACGCGTGAGAAGACGCTGCTTATCCATCCGCGTAGGCAGCGCGACTATGCCGCCGAGCGTGTACCCTCGGCACAGTTCAACGAGGCTATACTTACCTCAGGTATGCCCATGCTAGAGAAGATCATGCCGGACAACATCAAGTTCGCCAATGTGCGCACACCCAAGCGACCATTTACGGAGCGTCTCGAGGCGCGACACCATCACGATCACTGGGATCCCACGCAGGTGAAGGAGGTGCATGTGCACTACCACACCAAGACGGTGTATCCAGAGATTACAGTGCAGGAGCAGCCCGAAAAGGTGCCCATTGTGAATTTCATCAAGGCGAATCCACCGTGTAAAAAGTATCTGGACGAGGATCTCACGCTGCCCAAGTATGACTTTAAACAGATGATCAAGGATCATATGGCTGCCACGCGCACCGACAGCAAGGATGCCGCCCGTGAGGTGGTGCAGGATCTTTGTCATCCCTATGACTTCATCTTTCACTCGCGCAATCCGGAGGAGCTAACCACATTGGATTTTCCTGGACGCAAACAGTACTTGGAATTTCTGCGAGAGACGCGCGAAGCCATATACGAGACAAAGGACATTGAGCCAGGCGATGAGCGTCTGCTGGTGAATCGCAAGGCCATTGAGGCAGATCTCGAAGAGGATCTCAAGAGCATCGAGGGTTGCCTAACCTCACTGAGCAGCTCGCAGTGCACGAATCTGTCCAAAGACAGTGGCAGCTTCTTGCTGCTGGAGGATGAAATGAAGATACCCTTGGAATACATACGTAAACCCCTGGTGCCCTTCGAAGAGATGCGTCGTTCGCGTTTCCAGGCTGAGGTTATCGATGTGGAGGCCGAAGAAGCGAATCCCTATCGCACTTTGCCCTTCTCGGGACAGCATAAGGAGCAGGCGGTCATGTTGGGACCGAAGGATTCGTTTTTTACCTTTAGTTCGCGTCTGCGCAATGGACTGCGTATGCGTCTGGAGGTTCCTGTGACTGATGTGAAGACCACCTTGCTGGGACCGGGACACAATAAATACTACGGTTCGGTTATAACAGATCTCGATGAGAACTACATAGATGAGCTCAAGAATCGTGCCACCATTAAAGCCTTCAACTTCAAGACGGGCATGGAGCTGCTCAAGGTGGCCATGCGGTTGAAGTACGAGTCCTTGCTGATTCAGGGCAAGATGGTGCGCACCAAGATCTATGACACCCTCAACGAGAAACACTGGATAGAAATGCGCAACACGCAGTTGCTGTACGAGGGACTCTTTGCCAAGTGGGAGAAGAAGGAATACAATGCGGCCATGACGCAGATGTATCAGGTGAAAACATACTACGAAATAACGGACAAGCTGAAAATTGAGTATCGCAATCTGGAGCGGGAACAGACCATGCTGAACATGGACATTGTCTTTATCGAAGGTCATTGGATACGTTGTGTAATGCTGCAGAATTTCCATTATCTCATCGGGGATGAGGAGTGGCGGGCGGAGCACGATTGGATACATCTGGTGCCGGTGAAGAAGAAAAAACTAGAGACTGAGAAGAGCGCAGGGGAGGAGGATGAGGAGGTGCAATATGTGCTGGAACCCTATGATGAGTCGATTGCCAAGCGTAGCATAGTCAATATACGCGTGAGGGACCGAGATGACGCATGGGCCATATATGACTTCTACTATGATGTGTATATGAAAAATATCCATCCTGTGCTGCAGGTCTTTCCCGATGCCCATACCTTTCTCAAGGGTGTCGATCATCTGAAGAACAAGACGTTTATGTTGCTTCTGGAAATGCACTACACACTGTCCGTGCACACGGAACTGCAGAGCAAACAGGAGGCATTTGTGGACTGGTGCAACAATGATCTCAAGGAGAAGCAGGAATATGTGGCACGCAAGTCGGCTAAGAAATACTTCATGGAGGATCGCGCCAGGGAGATGGAGGAACGTGCTCACTTCTTTCTGGACAAACCCGTTGCGGACTCATTTGCCGACGAGGAGTTCAACAAACATCGCGGCATTCTGGCCGAGGTATGGCGTCGCTTGATTCCCGCAACAGTGCGAGGCTCCAGTGATACCATACCCAATGCATCAGATATGGTGGCAGCGATAAGCAATGTTGTCCTGGAGGTGCTCAATAAGTTCGAGTACCTCGACACGGAGAAGGTGCAGGAAGTGGAGTTGGCGTTTCGCAAAGAGCGTCGCTATCTGGAGAAGCTTTCGTTCCAAGCATATCAGGTAGAGCGACGCATTGACTCCGAAATGAAGAAGGTGCGTCACAATCTTGAACCACCGTATAAGAAACCCAAGAAAACCGGTCCGCTGCAACGACTCTTCCTGAAGAAGCGCGTCAAGAAGGTTGTGGTGCCACCTGTGGTCATCTCTGAGGCTGCACGGAACTTTGTGCGTGCCTTCACCGAGGATGGCATCGTCATTGAGGGCTTCACCCAAGAAACAGGAACGGAAAATATTCAGGAACAGATTGTGCCCTTCTATTTCGATCACTTCTTGAAACTCAATGGCTACACGCCCAACTATAACTTCAAGACCAACGTCGAGATGCGCGATGGTCCCGAAATCAATCGATTCCAGATACGTGAAATTATACCCGAAGTTATGCACAAGGTGGAGAACTGGGAGAACACAAACCGCAAGATCATGGAGGAGAACATTCAACGCAATCCCAAGATGTACGAGAATGTCAACTAATAACGATGCCGATCGGGATTATGATCGTGATCAGGCTGCAATTTTAATGATTTTAATAGGCACACTTAAATTTATTTACCATTTCAGAGTTCAAAAAAGTTTTCAATTAAATTTTGGGTGCAGAAGCAGTTAAGAGATTCGTGTTATTCCTTCTTATTCCTAAGAACATCCCAGACAATATAAGAAAAGTCCATTACTTTCTTTCCAAGCTCTCGAGCCTTCTCAACATCGACCTTGCTTTTTCTTTCTTTTTGCTTTTTTCTTCGTCGCGAATCTTAAGTTCTTAAATTTAGATCTTAAATTTGTCTGCCTCTGCTCTTATTCTATTTCTCTATTCTTTTTTATGCTCTTTTCTTTTTCTTTTTTTTTTTTTTTTCATTCTATCCTTCTCTATTTTTTTTTTATTTCCAGCTACTTTTGTTATTATTTTACCTCCTTATTAAACTCCTCTTCTTTCTTTCTCTTTATAGAGTTGCTTTTTTCCCATTTTCTTTCTCTCTCCCTCTCTCTCTCTCTCTCTCTATTTTCCCCTTTCTTTCTCACTCATCTCTTTTGCTTTCAATTCAATGTTCTCGCTTGAGTTTGTTCGAACAGCTTTCGACTGCTGCAGCTGTCGTTAAGCGGCTCTCACTTCTCACGCTTTTCCCCTATTCCCCTCCCCCTTTTTTACCCTCTCACTGCTGTTGTTCTCTCCCTTCATTCCACTCAACTTCTCTTTAGTTTGTACTGAATTCGGTCGTCACTCTCGTCTTTTTTGTACCACTGGCAACAGCAGCAGCAGCAGCAGCAGCTGCAGCGGCAATTTTCATTTTCTACCTGCTGTCCTACTTCATTGCCAACTCGCTCGCTCTCCCTCTCTCGCTCTCTCTCCCTCTCTCTCTCTCGCGCTGTCTCTGGTCCTGCTAGGTTTTTATAGTACAAAACTTGGCTCGCTTTTGTGTTATATTTGCACATAAATCACACAAGTTTCTTGAAATTATTTGCTGCTGCTTTTTAGTTGTGTATTTTATAGTACAGACGTTTTGTGCCCGACTGTACCCACGGCACGGGATGGGATGGCACAGCTTAAAGCAGCTAATGATGCTGCAGGGGGAGGCGGCAGCAGGTTGCCCCAACTTTTTGCCTGAATTTATACCCTGCTCTAAGATAAGACTCTGCCCTACCCCTCTCCGCATGTATCGATGCGTTTCTTCGGCAACATGACAACTTATTGTGTTGCGGCAACCCTGGCCATAGCTTTTCTAGCAAGTCACACGATTTCCATTAACAGCTAATGAAGCATTAAAAACTGATGAAGGGGGAGGGGCTGCTGAGCTGAGCTGGGCAAATACTTAACGCCATATTTCCAAGCCGTAGCTGTCGGCTTCAATCAAAAAAGCAAAAGCGAAAAAGTACAAAGAGCGCAGAGCAAAAAAAAAAAAAAAAAAATAAAAAACGAGAATGAAAATGTATAAAAAAAAAGCAAAAACGAAATTGAGAAATAGAATGATGAAAAGAAAAAGCAGCTATATCTGCTTCTGGCTGGCAGCGAGCAGCGAGCAGCGGCGACTCCTACTCGCAGTATATATAGTATAAAAGCATCACGAATTAAATACCTTTTAGCAATTAATCTGCTTAGCTAATGGACGATTTCAATGCAGACGACGACAACGGAGCGAGAGAGAGAGCGGAGAGAGAGAGAGGGAGGGGGTGCTGTGCCCAAGGCACTTACATTAGGCTTACGGCTCGTTGACCAGGCCAGTGCGCCCTGGCTTATGCTACACTTTTCGCAGACTAATTTCATTCAATAAGCGAGCCAGCAAAGCGCGCCCCTCCCCCCATCCCTCCCACACTTGAATGGTCAGCACTTGTATGTTTGCTTTTGACCAGCAGCAGGGGAAGAGGGGGGGTGCTCTATGATCGCAGTCAAGTTGAAATTTCATTTATTTAGTTGCCATTTTAATTGACGAGCAGCTCGATGCCATTTTTATACTCTCAAACATTGCTTTAGCGGAAAGTGACTGAGCCTGTCAGGACACCCCCCTCCCCCTGCTTCCTTAATCTTGCCTTTTCAAGCATTACATGTCAAAGTTCAGCTAGGAGCAAAAAATAGCTACAACTTTAGCTCGGCAATGCCTTAATGCACTTGTGAAGTGCCAACTTTATTGAAAAATTTAAAAACTTCAATAAAAATGAAATTTTAAATTTTAATAATTTATTAAACTAGAATTTTAATGCAATTAATTTAATTAAATTTTCATAAATCTGAGTTCATAAATATTAATTAATAGAGTGGCTTTTACTTTAATCCCCGCCGCAGTCAAAGCTTTGTTGCAACTGCTCTCAAGTATTTTTTGTGCCACACATTTTGCACTCTCTCTCGCTCTCTTTCCTGTTTTTTATACGATAACATTCGACCATTTAAAAAGGTTAAAAAATGGTATACCAAGTTTTTGCAAATGTATGTAACAGGCAGAAGGAGGCGTGGCAGACTCCACAAAGTGTATATATTTTTATATATATTTTTTTCACTAGCCGAGCCGATTGAGCCTTGTCCGTCTGTCTGTCCGTCACGCGTCTGTGGGAACACACAGATCTCAACTATTATAGAAGCTAGAGACACCAAATTTGGCATGAAGGTGTATAAACATCACAAGCTCCTGGACTGTATTTCAAATTTAAGGTGCCACGCCCACCGCCTCTGAAAATTGATTAATACATGTTTGAGTTAGCTTTGTGACGAAAGTATTAAAGTTTCAAGGTTTTGCTTTAACACACACATAGATATATGCTATATGCATATATATTCCAAATTTCCTGCCGACCGATTCAGCCGTAGCGTGTATAAAGCTGATTGCTTTAACGTTTTCATATGTAGATGGCGCTATTTCAAGATAGATCTATGAACTTGTGCAGAGGAAATAAAAGTGTAATAAACTCTTTCGAAACTGTGCGAACGGTATCTTACTGTCGGGTGCGTTCGACTACAGCTTACCTGGCTTGTTTCAAATACCCCCCCTTTCGATACTATTTCATTATGTTTGGCAGGCTGCATAAAAAAAGATTTTACTGAATGTTGTCAGGCGCATTGCAATTAAGTTGCAACCGTGTGCCATATGCCCCTTTGCTGCCATATGCAGTGCCATATCTGTGTCAGATGCGAGCGTCGAGTCGAGTTTTGCGCAACATTTTCGCCTGACGTGTGTTCATTTGTAACACTCATAACACACTCACACTCGCACTCACATCCAGTTGAGTTCGGTTCGGTATGGTTCGGTTTCGTTGCTGTTTTATTTATGTGGCAGGCCATCATATTTTATGTTATTATATATTGAACATATACTTATGTTGCATAACATGCCCGCTGCGCGCTAGTGGCTCCGGAAGGATGTGTGTGGAGCGAGGGGGCAGGTAGGTGGGCGAGCAGACAGCAGCAGGATAATGATAAATCATGCTCGAGCCTCGACACGGCTGTCATAAACAAAAATATTTGATTGAAATGAGTTTGGCGGTGTGGGGGGCGGGGAGGCGGTAGGCGTGGCATGCACCTCTGTCAGTTAATGCTACCTGACGTCGAAGGAGACGCCGGCGCCGACGCCTGCCTCATTTGTATGTGGCCACATTAAAGTTTCTGCCCCCTTAGTTTGCCCCTCGAAAAGTTCTGCTGAGTTTTCCGATTGCTGCCACGAATGACGCGTGTTCCCCACGCATAAGTGAAATTAACTTTTCCTCTTGTTTTGGCCTTTTTTTTGGCCTTTTTTCTGCTGCTGCTCCTCTTCAGTCAAGCGAACACTCGAGCTTATTGTGCTTGTCAGGGAAAGTCAATTGTTTTGGCAATTTCCGTTAACAATTGATTAATGCATAAAGATAAAGCTGGAATTTGGTACTTATAGCAGATTTTTATGCTTAGATAAGCTCGATTTCGTCTAAGGCGAAAAGCTGCTTAAAGCTCAGTGAAAGCTTGCCACACAAGCTTTTAAAGCACAACTGCGTTAACACTTAAGCCAAGTTGATAGTTTAAAACTCTGGCCCGCACACACTTTATTTATTATAAAATTTATTGCACTTGCTGCCTGCATTTTTGCTAAAGTTGTAGATAAAACATTTTGCAGCTTCACTGCGAGACTTGCTCTCTCCCTCGCTCTCTCAGTATGGCAAAATTATCGCTGCTCTCTTGTGCGGATTCTTCATTTTATTCGAGTGTAAATGAAATGAAATAAAATATTTGGCTCTTGATTTATTCAGAAATCTCCACAGAGATTTTTATGCCAGCCAGCCAGGAGATGCCGCTCTACCTCTCACTGTGCGTGTGCGTGTGTGTGTGTGTGTGTGCTGTGCGTTTGTTATTAAATAAATTGACTGACACACGCACACACTCACAGCTGAACTGTGCGGAGTCCTGGCCGAGTCCTAGGTAGTTCATCATGTCATGAAAATTGTATGGAAATTTAATTGAAAACATAAGCCAAGGATAACAGGCCAAAAAGGACAGGCAATCACACACTCACACGACTGGCGACCACACACAGACACAGACACAGACAGACACAGAGAGGGAGAGAGAGAGAGGGGGGGAGGTGGAGCTTAACAACTTTGGCCGTCCCCACTGAATGCTCGTCTCATTGCGGCCGATGGCGGCAGGAAGTGCACGAAATGATATAAATAAATAAACAAACTACAAGATAAAGCTATTTGCAATTTGATTGTCAATTTTCCTGGGCCAACCAGGACATTTCCTGCCGCAGCAAAGCGAAACTTTGCCCCGCCCCGCCCCGTGCCGCGCCGATCTGTCATTCAGTCATTTTCCCATCGATGCAGTCAATCAAATTTCATGAGTGATTTTTGTTAGAGAACTCACAGAACTTTTGCCGCACATCTTAACTGTCAATTTTCATTTACATTTTCCTCGACTGATTGTTTTTCCTTTCCCCACATGTCAGTGACGGCAGTTTACCTGGCTCTCTTCCCACCTCCCACTTCTCCCTTCCCCTCTTCGCGCTGATCGAGCGACCCTAGGCAAAAGTTTGATTGCATATTTTCCAAAGAGCTTTGTAGTTTGTGTGGAAAATGCTTGCCAACAATTTTCCACACAATTAAAAACTGGCGTCAAATTATGGCGCACTTAATCCGCCCCCGCCCCCCACACCCCCGCTTCAGCAAACTGGGGCAACTTCAAACCAAACCAAACCAAAAAAAAAAAAAAAAAAACCTAATTAAAAAGCGCTTAATGCAGAAAAACTCGGCTTGCTGGGCGTGTGCTAATTTCATAATCCAAATAAAGTTTCAATTAATTTGGCCAGCGCCACCATTTCAATTTTCCATTTTCTTTTTTCCTCACTTTTCACATTGCTCCCCAGGAAATTTTGTAGCCAACCGCGTACAAATTGTACGGCAAGTTATTCACAAAATTTTCAGCTTGAATGGCTGAGTAATTATGAGTTGAGTCCAGTTGAGTCGAGTCCAGTTGAGTTGAGTTCGGTTGAGCTGCGGGTTTATTTTTTGGGGTTTTCCCCTTTCTGTTTATTTTTTTCTTTTCTTTCTCCAGCTGAGCTGATGAAAATGGCGTCAAGTGAATAATTGAAAGGGCCAAGAGAAAACACAATGAATGCAAAGTGCAGGCCACTCGAGGGTCCTGTCAGAAGGCAAACTGGCGAAGGCAGGCAACCTAGGGTTAAGCGGCAATTAATTGCCCCAAAATAGAAACATTGAAACATAGAAAATATAGAAAATAAATATAGAAAATATGGGAATATAGAAAATATAGGGAACATAGAAAATATAGAAAATATAGAAAATATAGGAAATATAAAAAATAATGAAAATATAGAAAATATAGAAAATATAGAAAATATAAGAAATATAGAAAATATAGAAAATATAGAAAACATAGAAAACGAAGAAAATTTAGAAAATATAGAAAGTATAGAAAGTATGGAAAATATGGAAAATATAGAAATTATAGAAAATATAAAAAATATAGAAAAAATAGAAAACATAAAAAATATAGAAACAAATGAAAAATATGGAAAATATAAAAAATATAGAAAATATAGAAAACATAGAGAATATAGAGATCATAAAAACATCGAAAACATAGAAAATATTGAAATTCTAGGAAACATAGAAAATTTAGAAAATATGGAAATATAGACAATATAAGAATATGGAAAATATAGAAAGTTTAGAATATATAGAAAACATAGAAAATATAGGAAGTATGGAAAATATAGAAAATACAGAAAATATAAAAATCATAGGAAATATAGAAAATATAGATAATACAGAAAATATAGAAAATATAGAAAACATAGAAAATATAGAAATTATAGAAAATATATAAAACATAGAAAATATAGAAAACATAAAAAATATAGAAACAAATAAAAAATTATGGAAAATATAAAAAAATATAGATAATATGGGAATTATGGAAAATATAAAAAATATAGAAAATATAGAAAACATAGAAAATATAGAGATCATAAAAACATCGACAACATAGAAAATGTAGGAATTATGGGAAACATAGAAAATTTAGAAAATTTAGAAAATATAGAAAATATAGAAAACATAGAAAATAAGGAAATATAGAAAATATATGAAATATATGAAATATGGAAAATATAGAAAACATAGAAAATATAGAAAATATAGAAAATATAGAACATATAAGAAATATAGGAAATATAGGAAATATAGAAAATATAGGAAATATAGAAAATATTGACAATATAGAAACATAGAAACAGAGAAACATATAGACATAGAGACATGGAGACATGGAAACATGGAAACATATACGCATAGAAACATTATAGAAGTATAAAGAACATATAACACTAACATAGAAAACATAATCTCGAAGGTAGATGCCAATGCCCCCACAAACGGATACTCTGCTTTTTTTGCACATATCACAGACCACAGACATTAGCAGCCCCGTAGAATGTCGGCAGTCTGACGACTCTGACGACCGCCTTCAGCTCATCCCCAATGTCATTTTCCGTTTGCCGTTTGCCATTTGCCCGTCGTCTGGCAGCGCCGTCGCTTCGTCCGTCTGGCGGGCTTAATAAATGGCTGACATTTAAAGCGCATTCCCCCGTGCAGAGTTGCCTGACGTTTTTCTGAGCTTTTGTCTCACATTATAGCGTAACATTTTCAGGCTGCAACACCCACACACACACACACAGCTCTCTCTCTCCCGCTCTCACTCAGTCGCTCTGCGTCTCATGCCGCTTAAAAATAATTTCGCCAGCTTCCTGTCGCTGGCTGCGCTTTGACAGTCAGCCAAAAAGTATGCTCATATATTTACTTCTAGTCGTCTCTGTTAATAACCCAAAAAAAAAAAAGAAAAAAGTCAAGCAAGAATCCAAAACCGATGCGAATGAATCCAACTTCGTGTTGCCTGCACCGAACGCTGTCCACGCAGTTACAAATGTTGCATACTTCAGCAGCGACAGGCGTCGGGGACGGGGCCACATTTCCTTTATTTATAGGTTGACGCGACGCGGTCTCCCGGTTATATACGAGTATATCCCGTCTATATATGTATTTACCTCGCCTCGCCTCGCCTCGCCTCGTCTCATATCCGTTGTGTATGCTCGCATTTCCGCTTCGACTTTTTTGGGCCGCTCATGAAAAATGGTTAGCGAAAAAAAAAACAACATCGCCGCACACACACACACACACACACACGCAGGGAAACAATACAAAAAATTGGCCATCCATATGTGGGCGGGGGCACTCCTCCGGGCGCGCCTGATCGTCTGCCCAGTGCGGGGACTTGCAAAATATGCTCGAGTGGTTTATAATTTTCGCTGCCAAACATTTTTTGCGCAAACGTCTGAGCTGAGTTGTTGCCTCTGTTGTCGATGTTGTTGTTGTTGTTGTTGTATTTGCATCGGTGTCATGGAGTTAATGCCTGGCCAGATGAGTTGACAATTGGCGGGTCGGAAGGACCATCATTTGTTTTGGGTATTTCATTCCACATACCGTTATTCCGCTCAGCCGAACAGCGACATTTATGGCCGTATTTAAATTTCAAGTGGCTTTTAATGAAGCGTTGAAAGTGAAGTGCTAGAAGAGAGAGAGAGAGAGAGAGAGGGAGAGAGAGAGAGAGAAATGAGTTATGTGAATGCCATAAAGATCATTTAGCTAGCAGAGCCTCTTTAAACTGCGCTAAAGCCACGCAAATATGCCCCAATCACAGTCATACATACTTGTACTCATACGCCCCATCTACCGCCTAGCCTCCCCCCTCTGCCTACGCCTCTGCTATTTGCAAAGCACATGCAAACATTAAAAGTCCATTACCGCAGCGCATATGCGCTCGCAGCAATGCGAGACTTTGACATTTTTTTCCTATTTTGGGGGAAATTCACATTTATATGAGGCAGCAACTCCAAATATTACGTATACGTACGAGCATATGCAACAAACGGAGCCCCTCTTGGTTGTATTTTTTTTTTTTTTTTTGCCTGCTCCATTTTGCGTGCTACCCCAAAACCAGCAGCACATTTTGACCCGCAGCCGTATTAATTGTTTGTCTAGTTGCAGCTTTTGGTTTTCGCTTATTTCTCTCTACCCGGCCCCGCCCCCGCCCCCGTTTTGTGGCTCATTTCGCCAGTTTTCATTGATATTTTGTTTCGTTTCGCTGCAGTTTTGCATTTCATTGAAGCAAACTGAGCTGAACCGAGCAGCTTTTTCTACGTTTTGCATATTTTGCTGGCCGCACTTTTAGCCAAATTAGCAACAGCAATTTGCACACAAACAAATATACGTATATACATATATTTCACTGGTGTTGTTTTAACCGACTTCGCTGCCGCTCTACAACTCCCTCTCTCTCGCTCTCTCTGCAACTCCCACGCTGTCATTCTATCTCGCTCGATGGAATGCAAATGAATTTAATTGAAACTATTTTCTGCTGCATTTTCCATAACTACTTAGTGTGAATCGAGTTTCAAGTTGATGAGTGCCAAGGCATATCCTGCCATTTAGAGAGCGAGAGAGAGAGAGAGTGGGGTATATAGGGTGGGTAGACGTTTAATTTAAAATTTGTAGCTGTCTAGCTGGGATTAATTTAGCTTTAATGCGTAAGTAGACAGTAGATTAAATAAGCCAACTTTGCCCCACCTGCCCGTAGGGTATGCCCTTAGCTTGTCATTCATCTGAGCCCACCCCCCCCATTTGCAACTGCAATTAATTACATTCGAAACGTAATCAAATTTGACTGACAAAGTTGACAGGTTTTTTTTTGTTGCAGTGCCATGGTGAAATGGCAACAGTTTGAAGTGCTTTACAGCATGGGGTTTTGCCTGCCTGACTGAAGCAATTAAATATAAAAGAAAATTCAAATTTTCTAATGGTTCTAAGCCAAACGGGCTGTGGTGCCCCCTTTAGCTACGGTTATTATTTAAATTTGTTACACCACAGTCAAAGGCAGCCACATTCGACTAGCTTTTACTGCTGCTGCCATACGAAATTAGTACACATTTTAAATACGCTCTCAACAACAACAACAAGAAGAAAGCAACCCGGCAACAACCGGACAATTTGCGTGGGCGACCCCAGCGCTGATTATGATGACGAGCTGGGCACATTAATGCTGATGATGTTGCCGCTAAGTAGCACTCGCAGCGCTGCCATGCGCCCGCTCACACGCTCCTGCCCCCTCCGGCACTCCGGCCCGCCGGTGCCCCTCTCTCTGGCCAGGAGCATTAGGTAAACAAATATGGCAGGCAGCCAGGCGGGCAGGCAGTGAGCGCGTGCGAGCGAGAGGGCAAATCGTTGTGCGCAAAAAAGAGAAAAAAAAGTCTCAGCGGTTGCCAGGGCAGCCAGAGCGTTGAAAATTAAGTCGGGTGCGCTCACGCTCTCTCTCTCTCTCTCTCTCTCTCTCTCTGTCTCCCTGTGTCTATCTCTGTCTCTCTCTTGGCTGTGCAATTAAATATGCACATTCTCATTAAAAGTTTGCGCCATTAATAAACGCCAACAGGGATGTAATTTAATACGGTTAAAAAGTACGACACGTGGAACCCGGCAAGGCAAGACATGCGGATGGGAGGCAAAAGGAGACAGAGACAGAGACGGAGACAGGTGTGTGTGTGCGTGTGTGTGTGGAGTACAGGTCGAGGCACTCACACACACACACACACTGGCAGTGCATTACATTTAACATGCAGCCCTTGGGAGAGTTGCCTTAACGCTCGCAAACAAAGCTCATGAAATTTGCAAATGTAAATAATTTTCTTAACGAAATTTTCACGTTTCAGCTCCAATGTCTGCTACTTTGTTCTCTCTCTCTCTCTCTCTTTCTTACTTCGCTCTCTCGACCACATTAAAGCTCGCCCGGACATGGCGCAAATTTGTCAAGTGACAAACAGGACAAGACACAACGCGACTGCGACTGCGACTGCGAAGGCGAAGGCGATGCGACACATATGGCTAGTGCTAGGGCTAAGACTCGACTCAACTTGTCTCCCTGCCACATTCCGGGCATAAATAATAAATAATTGAAAATGTCTCACGGGAATACTTCTTGGCTTCGTGTGAACTCTGCCAGCCAACAATTTGGCCTTAATATTAGAGCAGACCAGCCAACGACTTGACTTTGCTAACACATGCTGCAATTGGCAGGGTATATTCGCTGAGACAGGCAACTTGCAAGAAGTAATTAAAAAGTCACAAAAACAAAAGAACACATACCTGCTTATCGATAAATTTCCCTCAACTTGCTGCCAATCGATGCCAATGTAATGTTAAGCTTCTGTTAGCTTTCTAACAGAGGCAATCGTGTTAATTACAGGCTATGCTATTAACGGCACGTTAATGTTACAGTGAGCGCATTCCATAGCTTACTACTTGGGTGGTGCGGCCCCATTTTACGAGTAGTTTCTTAGAAAACCACATTAATTGCATACAACTAGGCGCTGTGGCAAAACGTTGACAGCTCACAGTGTTGCCAGTCGTTTTCTTGGGCCAATTCCGGCGGGAAATTAAAGTAAGAGTTTACGCTTTTTTAGCCTCAAACACACTCACACACGCACTTTGGCCACGCCCATAACCAGGTAGTGGAGCGAAGGAGGGGGCGGCGTAGGGCGCTCTGAAGCACATGAAATTGTTGCTCATTATGTATTTATGTCAATTTCTGGGTCGCTTTTCGTGTTGTTAGTGTGTGTGCGAGTGTGCGTGTGTGTGTGTGTGTGTGTGGCACGCCGCAATGACATGTAAAACCTTTTTGGGCCTACAGTCTCCGGCATAGAGAGATCCACCTGGCCAACATTTAATGACTTTGGCTTACCCTCTTCGGGGACGCATTTAGCGTGTAAATTTCACTGTACATTTTCGCCGTTACATTTTTACTCCTTCGCCAATCGTAAAGGTGTGTGTACGTGCGTGAGTGTGTGTGCATATTTCAGTTATTTTTATTTCCACGTTACTTTTTATACACACAAACGTACACATATATATAATATATACATGTATGTTTGCTCGTATGAGCACGTTTGTTTGTCGTTTTTATGTAGTCGATGAATGGCAGGGGGCGAAGCAGAGGGCTTTATGGAGCTGCATGTCGCGTTAAAGTTCCAGTTGACGCCGCCGCCGCCATCGCCGCCGTCGCCGAGCACGGTGTATTGTAAAGGGATTTGCTTTGTGACTCGCAGCAAATGCTGATGACTCTGACGAAAGAGATAAAAATATGTTTATACACACGGCATAAATCATGAAACACACACCGAACACATGCGAGGGTGGCTCAAATGTCGTCAAAAGCCAAGCCAAGCCAAATCAAAAGTGAGTGCTTGTCAAACGTGAAGGCAGAGAAGGCATTTCCATCATGCTAATCACTCACTTTGGCACTGTTAATAACATAATTGAGCTCTCTCTCTCTGGCTCAGTTGGCACTGTTGAAAATTGCTCATCTCTAGCGCGTGCATTACTCAATGCTTTGTCTTGCTCTGATCTTAGAGCCAAACTAGATAGCTGCTCACGCAAGCGTCTCTTGTTTCGTTCTGTCCTGCAGCCTTAGCTTTGCTCTCTCGGCTCTCATTTTAGTCAGTGCGCTCTCATTGATAGTTTGTTGCAGCAGCTCTCTCTGCGCTCTCATTGCAGTGAATGCGCTCACTTGTTCGTTTGTTTCGTTCTGACCTGCAGCTTGCTCGGCTCTTATTGCACTGAATGCGCTCTCCTTAGTAGTTTGTTTCATTCTATCCCGCAGCTTCAGCTTAACAGCGTCTCTCTTGGAATGCGCTCTCCTAGGGATCGCATGGCTCAACATGTTGACTCAACTAACGCTGCGCTGACCTGCTTTTGCTCAAATTTATTAGCCCCTAATAATATGCGTGCTTAGCATTGTTGTTTCGCATGCATTAACTAAGCTCGGTACTCTGCAGCTGATAAATAATTGAAAAGAAAGCAGAAAGCAAGCAAGCAAGGCACACACACACACGCACACACGTTGGCAAACTTTGAGCAGCAGCATACCTGGCTGAAGACGTCGTTGTCGTTGTCGGCGTCGTCTTCTCCGGAAGATGCCACTGAGACGCATGAGTTTGTCTTGTGCTGAAATAAATTTACTTGCATGCCAGATACACACGCACACACACACACACACACGCACACATGGAGAGCACACACACGCTTGTCGAGTGCACTCGGCTAACTAAATTTTGCGCTGCGTACGCGACTCAGTGGAGTGCAAAAGGCACTGGACGGACGGACTTGGAACTGACTTATGGCAAGATAAGCAGCCGAGTTTGAGTTACAGGTTAATTTATTATTGAAACTAATGTCGGCAGTCCACAGTGGCAGTGGCAGTGGGGGGCAGGCTGTTGGGGTCGGGCTTGTCATTGCAGGTGCTATATGCTGACGTCGCCAGTTTGGTGAGTCACTTGTTGTGTGGATGAGGGGAACGAGATACAGTGGGACATGGATGCGTCAAGACAGTTAAATATGAAATAAAAAAATAAACCGTTTAAATTAAAAATAAATAAAATAATATAAAATATTTAATTAAAAATTATTAATAATTGTAATATTCCAATCTGATCTTAACTAAACCAAATAAATTAAAAAACTCTATTGGAAAATAATATATAATTAAATATTAATAAAAATAAAATTTTTATTAATTAAAATAAATAATTATTTGATAAATATTAATTAAAATTAAATACCCAACAATTAAAATACTTAAAAGAAATTAATAATAAAATATTTTGTAAGACATGTGTAACATCTTTGTGTCCCACTGTGCACTGGTCCAGTAGGCTGGGCCGGTAGCGCACGAAATTATGAAATCCAACTTGACAAATGTCAGTGACATTAATTAAACGTTGAGACATGGCAACAGCAGCAGCGTCCACCAACAGGGGCGTGGCGGAAGGGGGTAGGTGAAAGGAAAAGGGAAAGGGGATGTACTGCGATGGGGCAACGGATTAAAGGGCTGCACTTGCTTTAAGGCCGTAAGGCTGTGAGGCGACCCGAACGCAATCCCATTTGCAGGAAGAAATCAATAAGTCACTGCTGGGATAATTCGCGCCAGCAATTCAATTGCGACTTAATTTGCACGCGCGCAATTCGCTGGCGAGGAAATTGCGAAATGGCGAAATGGCGAAATACGCTTTGCGGCAGCTTTAAGGTCGTGTTTGGCTCGAATTAAATGCTTGTGGCAGCTTTTAAAGCTGCCTGCGCCGTCGTCGTTGTCGTTCATTTTTTTTATCCATTTTTTTTTTTTTTGTTTTTCGCACACTTTGCCAACTTCCGCTTCCGGCGGCAAGCAAAGCAAAGCAATGCAAACACAGCCCACGCTCTGGCTGCGGCACACTCTACCCCCCCACCTTGCCGCTCCCCTATTCCTGTCTCACTCTCGTACTCTCGCTCTGCAGCTTTCTCTTTCCCTTGTGCTTTTTGTTTTTACTGGCATAAAAATCATTAAACTGATTTATATTCCGTTTGATTCCCTCGTTTCCCTCGACTACGCGTCATGTGAGTGTGAGTGTGTGTGTGTGTGAGTGTGAGTGTGTGTGCCGCCATTGAGTTTTGCTGCTCTTGCCCGTCTATACCCTGTGACAGCGTATGTCTGCTGTCGGGTAGTTTGTTGCTTGCTGAATGCGGCGTTGCCAAACTTCAGTAAAGTTAGAAACACAGCGAATTGCATGCTGTAAATTATGAATAAATGCTCTTTAGTGCCTTTACAGGGCATCTGCAAGTCCATCTGCCCTTTAACCCTATATAACACTTACAAGTTTCAGCTTGTGCCGCTGCCTGAACTTGAGTTCAAGTTTGATAAAAGGGTCGCCCAACAGACCATGCCCCCCCCCCCCGGCCAGATTCCAGGCAGAACCCATACGAAATTCGATAATTCAAGTCAATTTCGCAAGTGTCGGGGTCGCTCAAGGGTTAAGTGATTTCTTTTGTTTCTCTTTTCGCTCGCACATTTCGCCGCCTTCACTCGCCTTCGTCCTCCCCCCACCCAACTAACGTGTCCGTTGCATTTAGTCAAGTGTAAAATAAAGTCGCATAAATAATCGCAGCAAGCAGCCGAGCGGGCGAGCGAGAGCGAAGCGCATGAAAAATTTAAAGTTTCCATTCGAGAATTATTTAAATTTCCAACTATTGATTTTGGCTCTTTCTTTCACCCAGTCTCACTCGCTCTCTCGCTCTGTCTCTTTCCTCTGATTTTGGCTAATGCGCCGCAGGCGGTGACCAATATCAAAAAATGTTGACCTAAAATGTTTGCACAGTTGTTGCCCTCCGCGTGCGGGTTACCCAACAAACCAAGCGACCCTCGCTTGCGCGAGCGAAAGGTCCCCCCCCCTTCCCCAGCCCTCCCACGCCCCTAACGACCACCTTGAAAGGGTTGTCGTTACAGAAATTCAATTCAATTTCATTGAAATGTTTTATTATACGGATTTTGTTGTTGCTGCTGTTGTTGTGCCTGATTTTAATGTAATTGCCGGTAATAGCAAACACTTTTTATGGCCTAACAACTTGTTGTTGTTGTCGTTGTTGTTGTCGTTGTTGGCCACGCTTAATGTGTGTTTGATAATTTCTCGCATGCCATTTAGACTAGTTGCTGCAAATTGAATTCTAATTCAAATTTAATTCTCATGTACACAGAAATTGATAATATTTTATATGCAGAGGTAGAAAAAAATATGAAATCAATAATTGTGAATATTGTTAGTAATATAGATAAAGTCACGTTTTTGCTGATTCAGTTCAGCTTTCCAAGAAATTCATATTCTCAGTACTATTCCGTTCTCTGACTGTCGCAAGTAATTAACTTTAAATAATTTCCCCATTCGCGAAAGTGTGTCGACAAATTGCAGAGCAAATGTTAAACGAGAACGTAATTTAAATCACGCCCGCTTGCACCGCACCCTGAATACCCTGGCCGTCGGCGGTCAGAGTGTGTGTGTGTATCTGCACGTCTTGGGGTTTCCGCACACACGCACACACCTTGTCACGCAACGCACACACACACACACACACACACAAGCACACAACAAGGTCCCATGTACTGCTAGTACCTAGGCCTAGCTACCTTCCTGTACCATGTGATTGCTTATCAAGTTAATTGTAATTACAAACTACTACTACGCGTGTCCTATCGGACGTACTACATCTACTGGTAGCCCGATAAGCATCGAGCGAGAGAATTCCACAAAATACGCCAACATGTTTCCACAATTTTATCAATGGAGCGAATTGGACCAGTCAAGCTACTCTGGCTGCCTTAATGGGCGAACAATGAGCAATCAAAGCATTTCCTTTAAAATTAAAAATGTTAGATATATTACCGACTAAGCTATATGCTTACCATGAACTTGATTGATGATTCTTCATTCTCCCTCCCGTTTTTCATACCATTGCAGATGGTATATTAATTTTGGCCAGAAGTTTGCAACGCACCTTAGGAGACATCTCCAACCATATATAGCATATATATTCTTAATCAGCATCAATAGGGAAGTCGAACTGGCCATGTCCGTCTGTCCATTCGTCCTTTCATCCGTCCGTCCGTCTGTCCGTCCGACTGTCCGTCCGTCTGTCCGTCCGTCCGTCCGTCTGTTGCAACGCAAACTAGTCTTTCAGTTTTAGAACTATCTTGATGAAACTTGCTGCACGCTGTAAATAAGTCGGAACGAACCAGATCGGACCGATATATCGTATAGATGCCATAGATAGACCTATCGGTCGTATTTTGTTATTTTTTAAGATATCCCTATGAAACTTTCCCGATATATGTCAAAGTATGTCCATTAAATAATATGCAAATTTAATTAAAATCGGACAGATATATCGTTAAGCTGCCATAGAGCCTATCGGCCGATTTAATACGTGGAGTAACTGCAGTGGTATGAAACCTTCGAAGGTAGTCTTTCTTTCTTGTCTTTTCTTTTTCTACTCTCTTGGTATATTCATTCTTTCATTGATATTTCTTATCGTACAGAAATAAAGCTACCACAGAAAGAAAGGTATAAAAGAAATAAAGAAAGTTACTGATGATAATCCAGAATATATACATATGACAAGCAGAGTCCTACTTTCTTAAGAAAGCCTTACACCCTTTACAAGCACTTTCCACTAACGTAGGGTATACAAAGTAAACAAACAAAGCAGATGAAACATTTAAGATTTACTTTTGCTTAAATTTAGCTTGATTGAAACGAAACTCCTGCTCCATTTGCCGGCTAGGATGTTGCAGGCGTCGCTTGACCACGACTCGACAATGCGACTATGCGGAGGACAGCAAATACTTGTGTTCAATTTAATGCTCAGTTGTTATCTACTTTGTGTGCTGGTATGTTGTATGCATTTGCATGCGTGTGAGTGTGCGTGTGTGTGAGTGTATGTGTGCTATGTGTGTGTGTGTGTGTGTGGCAAGCATCTAATTAATTAAACAATTGTAAATTCCTTTGATAAATTAACGTCACCAAGCATTGACCACACGCACAGAGTGAGAGAGCAGGAGGTAGGGGTAGGAAGACACTGCGGGAGGTAATTGCAGAGGAATATATCGGGAATTTAGAGGGCCCTTGGTACAGGGCGTTGCTTGGCACCCACATTGTTGGCGGTTTTTGCAATATTAATGCAAATGTCCAGGCCCTAACAATGGCATTCGCTATTCAGAGTAAACTCAGTTGTCAACAGACCAAAGTTATGCATTAACTTAGATAGATATTCCGGGGACACATTTTTCCGCAAATAATGAAATTCATCTGAGACTTCAGTAATATTCAGTCAAACAGAATTGCGAATTGAGTCTGAGACACTTTCAAGTGCGAGACAATTAAATAAATTAGAATGAAGGAGCGGGAAATAAACAGAGCGTACAGCAAGTACCTTCGATAAGATACCATGCTATACGCAGAGATATCGATATCGATATAGTTGCGCGTATCTGTATAATAGGCGAGACATCAAAACCGACACAGAACTTGCCGCACAGCATCCCGGTCGGCAGTCAATATCAAGGCGACAGGAGATATCTTTCTGATTGACATGCCGATAGTGCGATAAGGTATCCGCCGCTCGAAGAACAAGCCGTAGCACATCAGGTCGAGATATCTATCGCTTCCATATAAAAGCAGAACCACTGGCCACATTGTCATTTGAGTCAAGCACCGCTTACAGAAGCCAGTGGCAAGTCTTCTGGTAGTCCAAGCAACGAAACCCCAGGAAAAATTGGAATACCCACTCCGCTCTCAGCCCAACTCAAGATGAAAGCACAATACGGTATGGATATTTCTACCATGGTTCACAACCGGTAAGACTAACTGCTTGAACTGATTGCAGTCTTTGCCTGCTTGGCCATTTTTGTGGCCACCGCAACCGCTGCCAATATTCGGCCCGCGGTGGCTCCTGTGGACAACACGCTATACGGACGATATGTTTGCATAAGGAAGCCCAATGGATTCCGTGCTCTGGTTCCCGGCAGCTGCTCCAGATACTACGAATGCCAGAACGGTGTCACCACCGAGACCAATTGTCCGCGTTACTTCGATGCCTCGATCCAGGAATGCGTTAACTACAACACTGGATGCGTCGAAGTGATCCAGACAGCAATAATTGGCGGCAATTCTGGTTCCTCCAGCTCTGATTGTGAAACAACCACTCAGTGTGCACAGGAGACAACCACCACATGCACCACAACAACCTGTCAACCAGACACAACCACAACCTGCAAACCAGAAACAACAACCACATGTGCACCAATCACAACCACAACCTGCAAACCAGAAACAACAACCACATGCGCACCAATCACAACCACAACCTGCAAACCAGAAACAACAACCACATGCGCACCAATCACAACCACAACCTGCAAACCAGAAACAACAACCACATGCGCACCAATCACAACCACAACCTGCAAACCAGAAACAACAACCACATGCGCACCAATCACAACCACAACCTGCAAACCAGAAACAACAACCACATGCGCACCAATCACAACCACAACCTGCAAACCAGAAACAACAACCACATGCGCACCAATCACAACCACAACCTGCAAACCAGAAACAACAACCACATGCGCACCTGTAACAACCACCACCTGTAAACCAGAAACAACAACCACATGTGCACCAATCACAACCACCACAGTCAAAACACAAACAACAACCACCTGCGCACCAATTACAACCACCACAGTCAAGACACAAACAACAACCACCTGCGCACCTATCACGACCACCACAGTTAAGACACAAACAACAACCACTTGTGCCCCCGTCACAACCACAACTGTCAAGACACAAACGACAACCACCTGCGCCCCAGTGACAACCACCACTTGTGCTCCAGTCACAACCACAACAGTCAAGACACAAACAACAACCACCTGCGCACCAATCACAACCACAACAGTCAAGACACAAACAACAACCACCTGCGCACCAATCACAACCACCACAGTCAAGACACAAACAACAACTACCTGCGCACCTATCACGACCACCACAGTTAAGACACAAACAACAACCACTTGTGCCCCCGTCACAACCACCACAGTCAAGACACAAACAACAACCACCTGCGCCCCAGTGACAACCACCACTTGTGCCCCAGTCACAACCACAACAGTCAAGACACAAACAACAACCACCTGCGCACCAATCACAACCACTACAGTCAAGACACAAACAACAACCACTTGTGCCCCAATCACAACCACAACTGTGAAGACACAAACAACAACCACTTGCGCACCAATCACAACCACCACCTGTAAACCAGAAACAACAACCACTTGCGCACCTGTAACAACCACCACCTGTAAACCAGAAACAACAACCACTTGCGCACCTGTAACAACCACCACCTGTAAACCAGAAACAACAACCACTTGCGCACCTGTAACAACCACCACCTGTAAACCAGAAACAACAACCACTTGCGCACCTGTAACAACCACCACCTGTAAACCAGAAACAACAACCACTTGCGCACCAGTAACAACCACCACCTGCGCACCAGTAACAACCACCACCTGTAAACCAGAAACAACAACCACTTGCGCACCTGTAACAACCACCACCTGTAAACCAGAAACAACCACCACCTGTAAACCAGAAACAACAACCACTTGCGCACCAGTGGTGACAACAACCACATGTGTACCACCAACAACACCTTGTGCCCCAGAGGTAACAACAACTTGCGAACCACCAACAACTCCTTGTGCACCTGAAGCAACCACCACCCAGTGCGCGACACAGTCAACCTCTGGCAAAGCGCATGCGTCCCCACTCAATGTGAGACCCATCTCTCGTCCGAGCCACGCGTTGTTGCCCGAGGTGGTGCAGCAGCCCATGCAGATGTCATCGTCCAACGCACTGAACGTGGAGCTCTACACGAGCTTCGTGTGCCGCAACAAGCCCGACGGCTTTATGCTGGCCTCCCTGACAAGCTGCAACAACTACTACATCTGTCGCTATGGCCGCCCCCTGCAGGTGTCCTGCGGTAACAAGTACTTCAACGCCCTCAAGGGCATCTGCGATCTGCCCGAGAACACACGTTGCGTGCAGCCCAGAGCCTAATGGATGGATGACAGTCAGCCCACATTTCCCCACCTTGCAAAACTACGAGTTCCAACAGATTCCAGCTGAAATACTTTAGTACACTCGCCTATAAGAGTGAAGTTTATCGATGTAACACGCAAATGCTAATACAAGCCAAGAAAAGCACAAAAAAAAACTATTGCACGTTTATAAATGTTGTTTAATTCCGCGTGCTTACCGATAGCAATCGCTAACTGCTATCGATAGTTTCTCTCATACCTAAGCTAGCAAATTTTCTTTGTTTTGTCTCAAGACTTCGCGGATGTAGGGTAGCTTGAGGTTAACCTAAGCACTATTAAGTTTCTCTTATGTTATTGGATTTCCTAAGGTAAAGGTGGCCCACCGATATCAACTATCGATAGTTCCGGTAGTTTTTTTCACAAATGAACTAGTTATCTTGGTTTGGTTCCTCTCTAGTTATCGCGGCTGTAGGATTGCGCGTGGTTAACCCAAATTAGCCTTGTTTGTGTGCCAAGTACTTCAAAGACTGCAATGTTGTTTTCAGAATTTCAATGGAATGAGCTTCGCTACCCTCTCTCTGTTTAGATTCCTCTTCCACCCTCTTTCTTCAAAATAAGGCTCGTCAGGTCAAATAACAACGCACTTGAGATGGGGCAGAGGCGAGTCTACCCTCTAAGAAAGTCCAAAAGTATTTAAGGCATTTGCGCTGTGAATGCGTGACAAACTCACACGACTTCGCACACACATACATCCCCAACCTCCCGGGCCTACCCCCTAGTGCTGTCAAAGTGCCATTAAAGTCAAGCGCGCCCCTTAGTTGGGCTTTACAAAAATAGCATAAGGCGATTTGGTTGACCAGCAAAAACAACAACAGCAAAAGTGACCACAATGCGCTTTAAGGCTTAGAAGGGGAGTCCATTGAGGTCCACTTTCAGCCTGTCCATTACATTGGTAGCATACCCTTTCTGGCGGGCGTATGGACCACTGTGCAACATAAGGGAATAAAAACTGTGGGTTTTCGGATTTTGTCTGTTTTGTAGAGCCGATAAAACTCAAAGTTCTGATTTACCAAACGGTTACACTAACTAACTAGCCTAGTCTGTGTCCTAATTCTCTGTTAGGGCATCTGTCCATCGTATAAGCCTGTTGTCTCTTTTCACCCTTCGTCCTGGAAAGCCAAAGAGTGTGTATTAACGGCTTAGTCGACATGTTTGGCCATAAAGCGGCTGTCAAAGAGCGCGTAGAGCGTAACTTTTTTGACTGTTTAACAAAATAATTAAACAAGCGAAAGGAAGAGACGTGCACACACATACACACTAAGGCACTCGGGCCACGCCCACATGTGAAAAGCCTAACGTTTCTTTTATGTTAATTTTAAGACGAAAACTTTTGTGGAACTCCAAGCGGAAACTGCTAAAGGGTTTCGCAGCTCAAAAATTACAAGAGAAATAAATAACGTGACACAGCATGAAAATCGCAGGCAAATAGGCATGGGTGGCCCCAAGCAGTGGGGAGGAGAAGTGGGGGAGGCGAACTGCGCAACAGGAATGTGAACAGTAAAAGGCTAAAAAGTAAAACCAAGTTGCACACACCAAGCACACACCAACACACACACACACACACCCACAGAGAAGAGACCATGACTTTCGGTTTCTTTGCTGAATGCCGTCAGCCATTTGCCGCGACATGTTGGAAAGTGCCATGGGCGTTGTTTTAACGCAGGGCGAAAGGGGGAAAGCGAAGCAGAGCAGGAGTTGAGCTTGTAAACAAGGTATGCTGGCATGTCTATTTCGTAGACTTAGGGAAACTGACGCGTTAAGACTTGGATTTGCACAGCAGTTGGGGGAAGTTTGGAATGGGGTTCGAAAGAGAAGGAGAAGCAACAACAAGCGATAGTACTAACGATAGTCCCGACATAAATTGAAACGATAGGTTAGGGTTGAGAGTCAACGTCAAGGAGGGAACCTAGTGGCAGGTAACCCAGTGGTTGAAGAAGACAATTACTTGTGAGTTGATAGTACTTACGAAAGTCAAGTTATTAATTTCAATCGATAGTACTAACGATAGTTTAATTATCGAATTCTTTTTCACAGTAGTGGAAGGAGGCTGTGTTCTATTAAAGTAAATTTCAGAGCGTAGTCTAAGTAGGCCTTGCAGAGATTTACCCTCTCGTTAGTTTCATTCACAGCTAGAGCCTCATTATTTATAGAACTTTCGTGGGAAGGTACTATAATAAAACCGAACCAAATTTTAACCACCAACATTTCGTTCTGAAACACAAATTCCGTTTTATCTGCTCCTATTTCTGTGAAGCACAGGTAGAGACACAATAAATCTTAGAGAAGACGGATCTGAGAATCCCTTTTTGTCTATTACAGCATCAAGAAATCGTAAAAAAAACTATAATAAAATGTGTGGATTCGGCTGTGGTAGCTACGGCTATGGACCCTGGGGTCCCTGTGGACCCTGGACGGGAGGCTGCGGACCCTGTGGACCATGTGGCGGCTGTGGACCTTCTGGTGGCTATGGACCCTGGCGCGGCTGTGCAAGTGGATGTGCATCCTGCGGCTGGTGACCCAGTGATCCAGCGTGTGTTACCCTTTCGAGTTATATAAATGCTGAGCTTTGGAAAGGAGTTAGGAGCATGCGCCTGCATTCTATGTAAAGCTTGAATTCCATCAGGAATCGTAATGTCAAGGTTAGTCGCAGACTAGCTGACGCTCATTTCTTTTCTTGTCTCTTACTTTCCTTCGTACTCTGCAGATTATTCTATTCAAACGGCGCAAAGGTCAAAATAATTAAATATGGTAAAGCAATTTATGTAAACGAAACAAATAAAATCGTAGATCTTTCAAAAAAAAAAATGTGGTTTAAATGGGATTGTCTAGGGAAAGGTCTAGAGGCTAGAGTGGGTCGTAGTTCGGTTAAGGGGAATATCATGCCCAAATTAAATACGAATTAGTAACTTATCATCCATAAAAGGACATACTACGTTTATGGTACGGTATGGTGACTCACATATATCGCTTGGTGAGGTGATATTCCGCTTGGTAAGGTAACTTTCACTTTGTGAGGTGACTTTCTGCACTTGGTAAGGTGACTTATTTCGCTTGATGAGGTGACTTTCGCTTGGTGAACTGACTTTCGCTTGGTGAGGTGACTTTCTCTGCCTGTTAAGGTGACTTATCACTTGGTCAGGGGACTTTTCGCTTGATGAGGTGACTTTCTGAGCTTGGTAAGGTGACTTTCGCTGGTGAGGTGACTTTCTTTGCATGTTGAGGTGACTTATCACTTGGTAAGGGGACATTTCGCTTGATAAAGTGACTTTCGATTGGTATGGCGACTTCTGCTTGGTAAGGTGACCTATTCACTTGGGGAGGAGACTTTCTGCGCTTGGTAAGGTGACCTATTCACTTGGGGAGGAGACTTTCAGCGCTTGGTAAGGTGGCTAATCGCTTGATAAGATGACTTTCCACTTTGTAAGGTAAGAATCAGTTATTAGATAATGGTTCGTCTCAAAGAAATAAGCTATCTTTTTATTCTATACAAGACTTTTCTTCTCTGACGAGACAGAGTAGTAAATTTCAAATACATTAAACCGTTACTGGGTTTTCAATTGAATCTCAGTATGCCTTGAAGCGATTTGCCCAGTACCTAAGCTCTAACGCACTGATTTATCCTCATAATTTATAGAACTTTCGTCTTGAACACATCGAGCTGGAAGTACTATAATAAAACAAATTCAAATTCAAAACACCAACATTTCGCGCTAAAAATCTAAATCCGTTTAAACTGCTCCTATTTCTGTGAAGCAAAGGTAGAAGCAAAAAAAAAAAAAAAAAAAGTTTAAATTGAAAAGCAACTAAGACTCCTTTCTTCCTGCGTCTTCCTGCAGCACCAAGAAAAACCTTTAGAAACTATCGAAAAATGTGCGGATACGGCTGTGGTGGTTGCTATGGACCCTGGTCGGTGGGTGCCGGACCCTGTGCGCCAGTTGGTGCACCCTGTGGACCCTGCGGCGGCTGTGGACCATGCTGCGGACCCAGTGGTCCAGCGTTTTGGCCCTTCGGGCTATATACGTGCTAAGCTTTGGAAAGGAGTTAGGAGCATGCGCCTGCATTCTATGTGTGAATCTTAAATTCCGTGAGGAATCGTAACGTCAAGGTGAGTTCCTAGTTCCGAGAAGCTGTGGCTCCCCCCTCCCTACGTCCTACTTGCCATTTCGAATGCTAGGAAAATTGAAAATTGCCCGTCAGTGAAAACAAAGCGTTGTCGCACAGCGCGTCGCGCGTTGCCAATAAAAATTTTACTGTGACTAGAGCCGAACGAGAGGTCGGTGCGATGCGATGCGGTGCGTGGGTGGCTTCGCGGCAGGTGAGCGCAATTCAATAACTCGTGTGCAAAGAGAGACGACGACGACGACGCTCGGGGTCGGCATCGCGTTCCAGCTTGGGGTCGGGGTCGGGGTCCGTGTCGGGGTTCGATTGTAAACAAAACTCGTAATTTGAATTCCTTAACCGGTTTGCAGAGGCTCAAAGAGCCAAAGTCGTCGTGTCGCAGCAGCGCGTGGCTGCCTGCCTGCCTCCCTGCCTGTGTATGTGTATGTGTGTGTATCGCTGTGTCCGTGTGCGCGTGTGTGTGTGTGTGTGCGCGCGTGGGTGCAAAAGGCAAAGCGGATTTCATTTTCCAACGGCCTGTTACCGTTGGCAACATGAAAGGCGCCACGCCAAAGAAAAGGGAACGCCAGCAGGGGGGGAGGCACGCACGCAGGTGGCTGAAGGTGGCATCAAGGCGGCGGGGGGGAGGAATCAGGATAAAGAGCAGGGTACTGCCTTTTGGCAGCGTATGTGCGTGTGTGATTTTTATTACGAAATTTTTCGTGCTTTGTGTTCATTGTTTATTTGACTGCTTCGTCTGTGCTGCTGTCTGCCTCGTCACCCCGCATCTGGCTCAGCGGTTTAGCACCGGTAAAAACCGCCTGCAGCGCCAGCAATTGTGCTCTGCTTTATGCCACAATTTGCTGCTGCTGTAGCCCTATGGAGTCGAGAGGGTGGGTGAAGGATGGGGGAGGGGGAGGAGTGTAGCAAGCCAGCGCTGCAAAGCGTGCTATAAAAATTTGCAATGAGCACAGCAGGCAGGCAGGCAGTCGGGCCTCAAATGAATGCGTCTTTCAGCCTGAAGTTTATTAATCAAATGTTTTTCTTCTCCTACCCAGATAAACCTCTTCAGAGAAGGCGCCTACGTTGAAATAGATGAAAAATGGTATAAGCAATTTCAGTAAGCGATACAAATAAAATTGTCTCGTCTTTTCCATGCGCTTTGGTTTTCACTGGGTTCTATGGGGAGTATAAAGGGTTAGTCATTTTCCCTGTTGTTGCAACGGTGTCACTTCACTTGCAGCAGTTGCAGCCATTTTTACGACGTCATTAAGCCAACAAGTAGCTTCCTGGCTAAGCGTAAGCGCTGCGCCTGAAAATATGCAATGCAAAATAGCTGCCAGCAAATTGTTTTGCAGCGAGGCAAGCAAGCGATGCAGTTGTGCTTGCATGCGCTGCACACTGGAGCCAGCTCAGCTCAACCTGCCGGTACTTACTACCTTCCTGTAGCCAGAAGCGAGCTAAACTCCAGTAAGCTGTACAAGCTGCGATTTAGCTGCGATTCTAATGTGGCCTGGCTAGACAAGGCGCTCAGCTTGAAGTGAGCTAAGCACCCTGTATTCAGTAGTAAAAATTTAAGATTTTCCAAATTAAAAATATTTAACTAAACTACTACGCTTTGAACAGAAGGTTCTCTTTAAGGGAACGATAGCTGCCTCTAGTGTTCTCTCTCCCTCTTGCTACCTATCTCTTTCCCTCTAGCTCTCCTCTCTTTAGCTGCCCCCTTCTCTCTCTTCTATTCCCCGCGACCTTCATTTGCAATGTGCCACATTTCAAAAACGCATTCAACGTAATTATTTGCCACATCGATTCGCGTAATTTGGCCGTCTTAGCGAGCGAATGGAAAATTTAACGCCGACTTTTTATTGCCTGGGCGCAACTAGAGAGAATCATCTTGGGCTGTTTATGGCCAAAAGTTTTACAGCATTGCCTACAAATTATGGCTGCCACGCCCATGCCTCGCCTGGCTGCAACATAAAACTTGGCTAATGAGCCGCTAAGCAGCAACGGCAGCAACGGCGGCGCGGCAAGTGGCAAATGGGGCCGACAAAGGGTTAACACTAACGGGAAATGGCAACTGGCAGCAGCAGCAGCAGCAACAGCGGAGAACAACAACAATTAGAAAACAAAATGCCACAGAGCCATGAAAATCAACGAGCTTACTCGGACGTAAAATTTAATAACACACAATGCCAAATTGGCTCAGAGTCTTACGAAATTTATGAAATTTAAATTCAACTCGAACGAGGGCAGCAGCCAGAGAAAGAGTAAGAGCGAGAGAGAGAGAGAGAGAGAGAGAAATCGGGCATCAAAGAAAACCACCCGCTGCGTAGCGGGGGAGGGGGGGGGAGGGCGCAACAGCTGTGCGACTAAGCAATCGCTGTCTCGCTCCAACTCCCTGGGGATAAATTAGTGGTTTCGCACTCTAATAGAGTCATTGCATAGACCCAGACGGAGGTATTTGTCAACCCTGGCGCTGATTTAATATTTATTTTATTAATAGAAAATTAACATAAAAAAAATTGCCAAGAAATATTTTGACACTCGGCATTCGGGCGGGGATGCTCTCGGGTTGTCCCGAGGGGTGGCTTGTTATTATTTTGACACTTGCCAAACAATTGGCATGCCAAATGAAAGCCCAGCTGCCTTAAAGCGGCAACAACAGCAACAACAAGAAGAACATAAGGCGCGCCTTGGCAGGCAAAAATTTTATTATGGAATTTTCGTAAATTAAATATTTACACGACAGCTGTGCGAAAAGGAAGATCTTCAGATTGCCTTGTGCTACCCGCGCGCGCCGTGTTGATTCAATATTGTGCGCAGCAAAATAATTGAATTTAATATCTCAGTGCGTTTGCCAAGGCTTTAAAGCTTCCGCTTTTGCACTGTAATGCGCTCTGATTTTGATGAAATTACACAGGGATGCATCAGGCATATAAAACTCAAAGTTGACTGAGTTTCAGCGGCATAACTACAAAGACAGCAAAGTTATCAAGGAATAAGATAACAAAAAAAAAATGTGTATAAATAACTAAATTTCTAGATCTGTGCAGGATAACAGATCCTCCCTTACTGCGCAGAGAGCTAAGGCGGAAATATGCACAATTTACAGCTAAAAAGGGAAGCTAATTTCATAAGCTGAACTGGAAATTAAAAGCCATTAAAACGAAAGCCATAACAATAATTCAAAAAGCAAGCTAAAAAAGGGAAATTCAAAAAAATGTATATAGCACAAGATGAAATGATGAAAATGTAGAGAGAATGAGGAGCAGCTGAGCTATGGCTGTGCCTGTGCCTGTGCCTGGGCCTGGCGAGCTGAGGAGTTGTCTCTATTCAGCGAAATCACAATAAAAGTAATTATTTTGATTACAATTCCAAACGAAGGACGTCGTTGAGAGAGAGAGAGAGAGAGAGAACTTCAACTAGGACAGCAAGAAAGGGAGAGAAGAAGAAAGAGAGAGGGAGAGAGAGTGACAGACAGACATATGTCCAAGCCAAAATAAGCTAAACGAGGCTGAATGTAGGCATGCACAAGTGGCAATAGGCAGGACACTCTCTCTCTCTCTCTCTCTCTCTCTCTCTCTATCTCTTTCCTCACACACACACACACACTGCCGTATGTCGCACAGAACACATCAACATTAAAAATGTATTTTAATGTGTCGCCCGCTTTGCCATTTCGCCTGCCTGTTGTCATTTTTAATGTCTTTCATTTGCTACAACATCGCATGATGGGCGTGACTAACGCCCACCTGCCCAACCATCCCCCCACTCCCCACACACACACAGACCGCCTGCGGCCCCAGCCAAATAACAAACAAAACGAACCAAACCGTTAGGCGCATTTCATGGCGCGTTTGCAAATCATAAAACCCTGTCAAATTCCTTGCCAGTCAACTGGGTGCCACGCCCCCTTGCCCCCCGCCCGTTACCAGTGACTTTCAGCTAATTACTTGTGATTTAATTTGAATTTGTAATTAGCCGGCAAAATGTCATTTTTCTGACAGTTCTGACAGGCAGCAGCTCGAGCAGCTCGCGCAGGTCGCACCAAGGTGCGTCTCATGCTGTCTGCCTCATGTGTTGTTGGGCTTAGCGCGCCGCAAAGTTTTTAATTAGACAAGCAATGGCAGTGGCGCCAAAGAGACACTCTGCCCCACTGCCTTGTCCAAGTCAAAAGAAAACTGTGTGATTTGTCATGGCTTGCAGTGATTACCAAAGTTATTGAAGTAGAACTCGAGAGATTCTAAACAAAGCTGACACTTGCGCAACTGTTTGCATTATGAATGTGCTGCGATTTGGCTGAAATTTGCAGCATATATAGCAGATATAATAAGGCAGGTATGTGTTGAGTTTTATGGCACTAGCTTGATGAATAACAAAGATATATCAATAGTTCTTGAGTTACTCAAATGAAATTTATGCGCAAATTGCCAGCTGCACATAGTTTTATGCCCTGCACTGTGGCTGCTTAAGTTGCCATGGTAGTAATGAGTGAAAAGAGAGAGGGAGAGGGAGACATAGGTTTGTCTTCTTTGCACTCAATAAGTCAACATAAAATGCACTCACTGTGCTCTGCCATAGATTGCATTTGGGTGCTGCCAACCTGTGCGCTGATTGACTGCGCGCTCTGTGCCGTGTGCTGCCAACTGCATGCAATGCAGCTGACAATCGAGATAAATTTGACAGCGGGCAAATAAAAAGTCAAAGAGAAATCACTTAAAATCTTTCGCTCCAGGCAACAAAAGCACAGCACGGTCCATCAACAAGCCCAGCCCGGCCACACCCACATCATCATCAGGAGCAGAGCAGCAGCCTCCGAAGCAGTCAAGTCTAACAAATGGCTGAGGGCTGAAAGAGAGTGGAGAATAGAGAGAGAGGGAGAGAGAGAGGGAAGGCTACTATCTAAAGCTGTTGATAAAGCGCACATTAAAATATATACGTATCTAAATATCTCAAAGATACGACGGCGCACAGGTGAGTCAGGGAAGGAGATGGGGGGGCAGGATTTGAGTGGAGGATGGGCGCATTCAAATGAAAACCGTGAGAATCAAAGCAGCAGCCAAGTGGAGCGGAAAGCTCTCAGTACCCGGATTGCAGGAGGGGGAAAAGAAGAGGGCGGAAGGCGTGGCGCAAGGTAAGTCGCTCTCTCCCTCTCCCTCCCCTCTCTCTCTCTCTCCCTCTTTTTAGAACCAGCGATTGTCCAGCGTTGCGACGTTGCGAGTTTGTTAAGTTTCGCTTTTTTGCCTTTACGTTTCATTTATTACGCAGAGATTTACCCAACACCCCCCCCCCCCCCTGCCCCTCTTCCATTTCTGTTTCGCATTTTGTATTTCGTATTTCGTGTTTCGTGTGTTTTCTTCTTTCGTCACAAATTAAGAATTTGCCTGCAGCTTTGCCTGAGCTGCTCAATGACTTGCCGTGGGGCGCCCCACTGTAACTGACTGTTGGCGCTATAAAAGCCGCACGCTTCATCGCACAAACATAGTGCCAACATGCCCCCTCCCCTCCCTTTCCTTTCCTGACATTCCAGCGCTCTCAAAGGCCTGAGGGGGATAAGGCATGTGCAGGATGAGCACAACTTGGCTTGCGGTCGAAGCTCAACTCGACACTCGAGACTCGAAAATTTACTTTTGGGTAGCAAAGGCAACGCTTCTTCTCTTCTCTTCAGCGATATCGTTTCTGCACACGTGAGCATAAAGTGTGTCTGTACAACGGGGGGGAGGAAGAGAGCGGGAGGGGGGAGTGCAGAGTCAGAGTGATGGGGGCTGGGGTGAAGAAGGTCTTGCGGGTCTTGCGGTGCGTGTTTTCTTTCAGAAAGTCGCAAAATGAAATTAATTAAAACAATATAAACAATAGAGCAGAGACATGCTGGCAAGGAGGTGTACAGTGAAGGCGGCCTATAAGGGAAGCAGAAAAAAACATAAATTTTGAAAAATAGAAAAAGATGCATAAAATCATAATTTGAAAAATGGCAAAAGTAGCGGAAAAAACTTAAGAAATTATTTGAATTTTGAAAAAAATATTTTTACAGATATAAATATATAACAATATCTTATGTAGTATAACTGAAAAAAAGCTAATGATAACTTCATACAAATTTAGAAAATTTAGGGAATTACGAAATCAGAATTTCGCAGAAGAAGAGGATCTTGAGATGTGCAAAGTTTAGTGGAAAGAAATATTCGGAAAGAATGAATAAGTAATCTAGCTGATAATTCGAATATTTCATACAATTTTTCTGAATAATTCTTTAAATAAAATTAAGGATATCTCAAGACCTTCATATATATCCATGTGATTACTTTACAATGTAGAAAGTTAATCAATCTAAAAAACATGCTGAAAATTTTGAAGTATAAATACGCAGAAAACTGGAAATGAAATCGTAGAGAAGTTTCAAGTTTTCAATGATTTAAAAAATCCAAGAAATCCAAAGGTTCGTAGTATAATATGTAATATAAGCTCCCCATAGTTTTCTTTATATTTCAACTTCTTATAAAATAGCTTAGCTTCTCTTTGCCTGGGCTTAAAAGTTAAGCAAACCCTTCTATGCAATGCTCACTGTACTGACATAACCACACAATTATAAACACCCACACGCACACGCACACATGCACACAGACACAGAGTGAGAGAGAGAGAGAGAGGGAAGCTGCAGTCTTTTGTAGTTTACGAGTGATATAGCCCATTCATATGAATACTCGTATGAATACTCTGACTGAGCTCACAATTTAAGCTTATTGTTTACATGGCAAGAGCAAATAAAATGCATAGAAAAGCTGCACGAGAGAGAGAGAGAAAGAAAGTGAAAGAGAGAGAGAGAGGAGTGTGGTAGAATGTTGCGGAAGCTGCTTGGAGTGCAGTGCGCAAGTAAATCAAAGCAAATAAAATAAGCAAATTATGGAATGAAGAAGGAGCAACAAAAACGAAGCTGGCAAATAAATTCATCTTGCGAGAGAAGAAGCAGAGGTAGGGAGAGGGAGAGGGAGAGCGAGTAGGAGGCAGCAAAGAAAGAGTCGTACGAAATTGGACATTGATAGCGTACGTGGTCAGGCATATGCAGCAACTCAGGCGGAAGGCGTGGCCAAGTTTTTGGTGGGAGGGGGAGCTACGAAATATGGCAGGATAAACATGTTTAAAATATTTATGTGCCCATCTGCCGTTCAACTATTATTGTGGCGGCGGCACTTTGTCTTCTCCGGGCTTGACAAAAAAGAACCGCGCACAGCCCTGCCCCTTCTCTCTGGGAGTGTTGCAACCATCCGCCCACCTGGCAGGCTGACTGGCTGACTGGCATTGTCTTGCGTTTTCCGTTGTCGGGACACGTTTTGGCAATGAACCCGGCTCGCTACCGGTACCGGGCACGTGTGTTTATTTTTATTTGCGGCAAAAGGTAAACGAGTAAAGCAGAGTAGAGTGCAGGGGGGGGAGGGGAAGGGGCAAGGGGGTGTGGCAGCTTGCGCGACTGAGTCGTGACATGTGTGCGCTGAGAATTTATGTTACAAGCTGCTCATAAAAGTCAATGTAGCCGCAGTGCTGGGGCTGATTGAAATTTTCATTACCCCTTCGAGAGCAGAGAGGAAAAGGCGAAGGGGGGGAGGCTAGTGAAAAGTAATGGAAATTGCTAAGAAAATATGCACATTGTCTCTGATAGTTTCGGGCTGCTCTCTTGTTTTTCTATTGAAACAATTTTCGATTTAGCCTACGTCAATAAGGTTTTTCAATTAACTATGCACGGTTAAAAAATACCTGCTAAAAACTGCCAGCCTGGCCTCCCTCCCCCCTCTCCCTCTCCCTCTCCCTCTCTCGCTGTCTCTTGCTGCCAATTTCTTTTTAACAATGTTTGCTGTGCAAACATTTGACAGCATTCACATTCAGCTGCTTTTCCTTCGGAGCAGGCGCATCAAATGCAAAGTAAACAGCATCATTAAAAGCCGTGGGGGAGGGGAGCGTAGGGACAGGACAGGACAGGACAGGGGAGCTATTAACAACGTTGGCACTTCATTCAAATTAAGCATACGCCGTGTGGAACGACCACCAGGCTGTCTACGTGAGGGCCGCCACAAAGGACCTCATTGCCTTTTCTCGCTCACTGTTCAAATGTTAATCGCATTTCTTGGTTTCCCCTCCCTGTCCCCTCATTGTGCCAGTTTGTCGTGCACGAAGAAAAAGGGTTGCCGCCGTTGCGCCGTATCTACTGTCCTCTACTTTGCCGTGTCCCGCACGTCAGTCAGTCATTCATTTGTTTTGTCTTCGCTGCGCTGCGCTGCCCACAAAATGAAAATGGAAATTGGTTTTCTCGGTTTCTTTGCTGTCCTCGACCTGGCACTAACAGCAACAACAGCAACAACCAGCGAAACAACAACATTAATTTAAAATGTAAATAAAGTGACAAATTACCTGAATTAGTGACACAGCGTGCCTTCGCCTTCGCCTTGGCCAGGCCAAAGCTGAGTACCCACTTCCAGAAATTGCCGACAGAGCTTGGGCAGAAGGACAGTGGAACAGCAAAACAATATGGCAGTGCTGCCTAAGTGGCGGAGCTAACAGTCTGCGTTTTGTTTTGTTTAGCATGTCACTGAGCTTCAGCTGGGAATGGGAATCCTCTTTTCATAGCTGAGAACTTGGTATGGTTGGCTGTCTACTTTTAGGCATATATTTATACTCGACACTTGACAAAAATGAATGTATTGACCACCTTGTGGCATCAGAAAATATATGAAACACTCAAAAAAGGCATCTCCTAATTCACAAATTACAATTTATTTGATTTTTGTCTGTATGAACACCTAGATCTCAGTGGCTATGGGAGTTAGGGCTACCAAAGTTGGCAAGAATCTGTCTTTATATGACACGCAGCTAAAGCCTACTTAAAAATTCAGCCACGCCCCCTTTCACTGCTGTAAAGTGCAAAAAAAACATATTTCTAGCAAAGCTCTTTGGTTTTTGCTGTATACAATAGTTACAAGCTGACAAACAATTTATAAATATTTAATAAACAACAAAATATTTTGGAAATAATTTTATTAATATCAACTTTAATTTTATTTATTTTTTTTGTTTTAGTTATTTTATTTTATTTTTATTTTATTGACTTATATTGAGCCTATTTTGCGTTACTTACTTTTTATACCATTGCAGATGGTATATTAATTTTGGCCAGAAGTTTGCAACGCACCTAAGGAGACATCTCCGACCCTATAAAGTCGAACTAGCCATGTCCGTCTGTCCGTCCGTCCGTCTGTTGCAACGCAAACTAGTCCCATAGTTTTAGAGCTATCTCGATGAAACATGGTATACATGTTTCTTATTGCTGCACGCTGTAAATAAGTAGCAACGAGCCGGTTCGGACCGATATATCGTATAGCTGCCATAGATAGACCTATCGGTCGTATTTTGTTATTTTTTAAGATATCGCCATGAAACTTTTCCTAGCTATGCCTTAGCATTTTCTTCAAAGGCTTTGCAAATTCTTTGTAAATTGGACCGATATATCGTATAGCTGCCATAGAAACTATCGCCAGATTAAATATTTGGAGTAACTGCAATGGTATAAAACCTTCGACGTATCGAAGGTAACCTTTTTTTCTTGTTTTCTACTTATATTGACATTATTATATTCTACTTTCCCCGGTTATACAGCCCAGGTGCTGTCAACAAGCATTCAAGCAGGGTATTGAACAGTCGGGCTCCTTCCACTCCTTGGACAACGAGCTGAAATCGATTAACAGTTAACTTGCCAAAGACTGCGCATTACTCTGCACAGCTCAGATAATTTCAGGAAGTGCTGCGAGAATTGTGTGATATTTCCCAGCGGTCGCACTGCGGCGCATTATTAACATGCCGCATGCAGTCGCACATGCAGCTCACATGCCACACAGACACACACGTTGCACGTTGCACGTTGCACATTGGAAACTTTATCGGTGCGTTGCACCACTGCGCGCTGCGTTGACATCTGTTAAATGCCGCCGACTATTTTTTATGGCAATTAAAGACGGCCTGCTGCGGCGCCGGCAGAGGCTGATTAATGCCGGCGATGATTTGTGAGGCGTTGCCGCCCCAGATCCCCCCCTCCCTCGCCAAGCGCCACATTTATCATAATTGAAAGCAGATGTTAAAACTTTATTGGAGCTTAAAGTGAGCTGCGAGCTCTGGTCTCGGCTAGCCGTGAATGTGATTGCGATTGCGCTGTCCGCCAATCGCAGCGTGCGCATCCTGATGACCATCGGGCACACTGTAAGGAGTCTAAATTGTATATACCCTCGATTAACTACGCATCTACTTACATGAAATTGATCTGGCCCAGAAAGTGCTGGAGAAACAGTCGCGCCTGAAAGTCATTTGCCACATCGTTGCTGCCGCGACGGCGACAATGCTGGCAATTGCCCGTATATGGCGGTTCGCCCACCTGACGCTGTGCCGCCTCCATTGAGTTGGGATGCGCGCTCAGACGACGATGATGCTGCATCAGCTCGCGGCCATGTTCGAATTTGGGTAGCTGCGTGTACTTATCCACACCGCGACGCACACCCACCGATGATGAGTCAAACATCTTGTGCAGCGGCACACGTGCTTCCTTCATGCTATTCGCAGCGCGTTGCTCCGCCGCATTCGAGTTACGGCGTCCCCGCTTCAGGCGTGCGCCCATGTCCGGCATATTGGATATACCCAAATGGGCAACAAGTCTATCGCCATTCTCGCCCACCTCGTCCAGCACACTGGGGAAACGATCACGCTGGCAGGGCGCATGGAAATACGGTCCCTTGTGACCCCAAATGAGATTCATTTTTTTTTTACTAGAAAATCTTCGATAGAAATTTTTGGGAATAACTACGTTTTGAAGCGAGAAGCGAGAGTGTGGACGAGGCCAATGTGATGTGATGAAGTTAGCCAAAAGGGTTAACAGCTTGCCTTGCTTCATTTTTCGGTTTGCTTCCCATTAGAAGAGCTAAGCTGCTCGACTGTTACATACCCTAAACGAGTGGTTTGAGAAATGAGAAACTCATTTGCTTTGTATACCCTTCGGGGATTGAAAATTATCGAAAAAGGGTATACTAACTTTGTGCAAATGTAGCTGAAAGGCAACAAAGTGTATATATTTTAGCTCAGGATTCATAGTAGAGTCAATTGAGCCATGTCCGTCTGTGCGTTTGTCCGTCTCTTTGTCTGTCCGTTTGAACGCCTGAATCTCAGCTATAACAAAAGCTATAGACACCAAATTACACATGAAGATTCCTAGATACTCTACGCAAAACGAGATCATATTCAATTTTCAATGCCAAGCCCAGCGTCCACGCCCACGAACTTACGAATTGTTAGTATGTTTGTAAAGGTTTTTCGAAATTGAGCGAAGGGTATCTGACTGTCAGGCGCGCTCGACTGTTGCGTTGCTTGTTTTTAGTTTTTCTACAACTGAAATGTTGTGCAATTTTTCTACAAAGTTTAATAACATTTGCCCAATAGGTAATACTTGTAGTCTTATTATGTTTGTTTTTGTTTAGAATTTCAAATGAAATCTTTCAAAAATATTTTCCTCAAATTGAGCAAACAGTAAATGTAATTGAATGTGATTGCTGTTGCACTCACTCGCATTCACTACGCACTCACTCAATTGATTCACCCATTCAACGCAGTCAGCGCTTCCCTCTCTCTCTCTCTCTGTCTCTCTCTCTGTCTGTCTCCCCCTGCTTGACGTTTGTTCACTTTGCCAAAAGCTTTGCATAACTTAAGGCGCAACAGGAAATGAATGAACACGCCCTCGCAAACGCCCCCGCGCAAGGCGAGATAAAAATGTTGCCATGGCACAGTTTTTCCGTGTACTTAGGCGAAGGGGAAAGGCAATGGGGGATGGGAAGCTTAAGCAGTGCGCGCCAGGGAGGGGGGAGAACACAAATTGTTCTTGTAATATCAATTTAAAGCAGCGCGCGAAAGAATACGCCTTAAATTATGTAAATGTTGCTGTTGCTGTGGCAAGCAAACAAAAGCAAAACATGAGTGGGAAAAAGTAAACAAAGAGAAGAAAATAAGAAAAAGAAAATGCAAGCCAAAATTAGCATTAAATTTTTTCGGTAAATTTTTTCGTAAATTTCTGTTTGCTTTTAATTTAACATAAAATTATTCACATTTTGGTCAAAAGGAAAGAAAACAAAACAAATCGCAGAGCAGGCAAAACTTTTCCGTTTGCTTTGGCTTTGCTAGACAATTCAAATCGAAGCTCGCATATATATGCCATATAGTGTATATATATTCCGATTTAATAAGCAGCAAATTGCATAAACTCTTGCGTTGCGATGTGAGGCTGCCAAAAAGTTTCCAAATATGAAATTAATTTTGGAAACAAATCAAAAAGTGCAAGAAAAACAGAGCATAAATAAGCAGAAAGAGAGAGAGAGAGAGAGAGAGAGGGAGAGGGAGAAATAAGTGATAAAAATACCTGAGCATGTCAGAGCTTATGTGATAAGTTCGCACACACACACACACACACACACTCGGCAGAACTTTCATTTTGTTGAAATAACTTTCTTAATATTTTGTTTTATGTGTTTGTTTGTCTCTCTCTCGCTCTCTCTCCCCATCTCGCTTACCTTTTGTCGCCCATCATATTTCTGCTCTTTCCGTATCTTCTGTTGCCTGCTTCCTGTGCCACATTTCCTTTGAACTTTATCTTTGTTGTTTGCCGCCTTTTTGTTGCTATTCCGACAACAACAACAACAACAACAAGAGGCAACATTCTCAAGTTTATGCAAAACAAACCAAAGAGAGAGAGAGAGAGAGAGAGAGAAAAAATGAGTGCAAGCGGAGTGCGAGGCGGGAAGCGGCGGGGAGAGCGCCAAAACTTTGCGTTACCTTTAAACAAATTGTCCCTTTTTGTGGCCAAGCTGCGCGCGTGTGTGTTGTATGCATGTGTGTGTGCGCTGTGTGTGTGTGTGTGTTGTGTGAGTGTTGACAAGAACAACAACAACTGGCAGCAGCAACAGCACTAGGAAAGCACATTACGAAAACCCGGCTAAGCAGGATGTGCGCACTTTGAGCCAGTGTTGCTTTTAGTCCCCTCCCGGCGACCCCTCTCTGCTGTGTGTGTGTGTGTGTGTGTGCTATGGGATTGTGTTTGCCATATTTCCGTTGATATTTCTACTCAAAACTTGGCCAAGTTTTCCTTTAGCATTTCTCTTTTTATTTTATTTTTTGTTGGACATTTTTGAAGTTTTTCCTGCCTGTTTGGCCGTGCAAAGTTTTTAAGCACTTGACGTTTTATGCACAGCGCCTGTCCAGCTTACAGGGTATGCGTGAGGTGCGGTAAGGTGGAGTGTGCTACAGGGTATGCCATATGTAACGCAACAGTTCATAATAAGTAACTGCAGCTACAGTCGAGCATGCCTGGCAATTGGACTTCAAAGACTCTTACACACCTAAGCAGGCAAGCGCGAAAAGTAGAGAAGTATGGCAAACGTTTACTTGAATAACATTTCTGTTTATGTTCCGATCTGTTTTAAATTTGGTATATAGGTGCATATATATTGTATCTATGTGTATGTGGAAGCAGAAAGTTGTAACTTTATTACATTTGTAATAAATCTAAATTAAAAATGTAATTATCGATTTGCGTAGGCGGTGGGCGTGGCACCTAGAAATTGAAATTGAACTATTAAGCAGATTAAATACAGAAATCTTCATGCCGAATTTGGTGTCTCTAGCTTGCGTAATAGCTGAGATCTGTGTGTTCATACAGACGTACAGGCGTACAGACTTACGGACATGGCTTCAGTGACTCGGTTAGTGTTCCCATCCACTTTCTGGGTGTCCAACACGCCCACTTCTGCCTGTTATACACATTTCCACAAAGCTAGTATACCCTTTTTAACATTTGCAATCATCGTAGGGTATAGAAAAACACATTTTCGCCTCAACTTTTCGATTTGCGATTACAAATTCTGCGAGGGGAAGCACGGATACACACCCTTGGCACCTTTGGCTTGCGGCGAATGGCTGCGCTTGACCGACTTTGCTGCGACGCGGCGACTTTGCATGCTTTGTTGTTGTTTTTGTTGCTTTTTTTCGCTTGCAGCTTCAGGGCCAAAAGGGGCACAAAGGGAAAAATCAAGTAGCCGACGTGTGTGTGCGCTCGCTTATTATTAAAAATGCAATGCTATTAATATAAAATAGCGCACGCTCAGCTGACAGTGGAGTAAGGAGTGTGAGGGGGTAGGGGGTGGGGGTGCAGCTGCTGGACTACAGTGGGATTAAAAGTACAATTAAATTCACATAAAACACAAAATATCCTGCGGTGCTTTTTATGTGTGTGTGTGTGTGTGCGCTTGTAATATAAATCCTTTTGGCTAATGGGAGCTGCACACACACACACACACACACACGCACGCTCGCTGTATACACGTGTTTTTGGCATTGGCTTAAGCTCCGAGTGGCACACACAAGCTCGACTAAAGCTGCTCACAGCAGGCAGGCGGTTCTTTTGTCCGTGCACGGCGAAAGGAAAAACCCCCCGAAATGGAAAAACAGATATACAGCGAGTGTGGGAGAAAGAGAGAGAGAGAGAAAGACAGCCAGCAAAATGAACTGAAAACGTTGCAAGCACAGCGTGAGAGGGGGCAGGAGGCGGGGGCGGGGCTAAGCAGAGGTTAAGCAGTGCGCCGCTCGTGTGGAGCTTCTAATGAACAAAATGTGCATGCAATGGAGCAGAGCAGAGCAGAGCAGAGCAGGTAAACCAAGGGGGGGGGGGACCAGCCAGTAAAATATGCATCCTTCGTGTGTGATTAAGCGTAAATCCATTTTTATGTCCCTCACACACACTCACACACACACACAAAGCACACACAAAGCACACACAAATCGCAGCGAAAGTGTTGGTTAAATTAAGCGCGATGTTTTGCCAAAGAAAATGCGAACGCATCTTTAAGTGTGCGCTGACTTTTAGCACTCACTGTGTGACTGTAACTGTGACTGGGAGTGCGCGCAAAGAGACGAGCTTGACAATTCATTTTAATGCGCATTTAAGTAGCATAAACAAATTGAAATTTATTGCACTTTCGGCATACGGTGGGCACTAAGTACAGTGGGCACAAAAGGTCATTGCAAGGCGGCTCAATTAGGCGAAAGAGAGTGAGAGAGAGGGGAAGAGCGGTAAAGAGTTAAGCGCGCAGCTGCAATTGAAGGCAATTGCAATTCGCAGAAAGCGACTAAATACGCAACTACACTGCGCGAAATGAGGTGGTAAGTTGTGCAAAAGCAAATAAATGTGTATAACAGGCAGAAGTGGGCGTGTTGGACACCCACAAAGTGCATGTTTTTTGGCATGGGATCACTAACCGAGGCACTGAAGCCATGTCCGTAGGTCTGTACGCCTGTCCGTCTGTATGAACACACAGATCTCAGCTATTACGCAAGTTAGAGACACCAAATTTGGCATGAAGATTTCTGTATTTAGCCTGCTTAATAGTTCAATTGAAATTTTTAGGTGCCACGCCCACCGCCTACACAAATCGATAACTACTTTTTTAATATAGATTTATTACAAATGTAATAAAGAAACTTAAAAATTTGTTTAAAATTCTGTACTTATTTTGCAGTAGGCGATAAAAACGTGACTACACTGCGCGAAAAGCTGTGTTAAATTGTGTAAAAAAAAATTTAAAAAAAAATAATATTATGTATAAAAAATTCTCAGTTATTTTAACAAATATTGTTAATATTGACTAAATACGTATGCAATTACACTGTGCAAAAAGTTTTGCCAAGTTGTGCAACAAAAGTTAAGAAAAAAAGGAAAATAAAAAAATAAATATTTAATACATTTATTAATAATCTGTAGTTACATTACAGCTTACTCTGATTTCTCTCAGTGTAAGCGCGGCCATTGTTCACAGCAAAAGCGTAGCGAGTCGAGCCGCTTTTCCAGCTTGATGTGCTTCGTTTTTGCGTTCTTTCTTTCTTTCTTTTTTTTTGGCAGTCACTTTCGGCTAATTAAGGTCACGTGACCGGCCTGCAAATAGTGCGGGCTGGAGTGGGATTGGGATTGGGATTGGGGAGTCGCCGTCTGCTGTGCAGCGATGCATGCGAGTGGAAAAAGTGAGGCACAGCTCATATCAAATGCAGCCTTGAGAGGCAAAACGCGCGCGCGCTACGCACGGCCCACTCGGTCAATTATCATACGCAAAAATCAGCCCCATCCAGGATAGCAGCCTTGCCCGTCTGCCTGCCACATCAAGCAGTCGACCCCTCCCATTCAACTAACCGCCACCCCCCCGAAGTTTTTGCCATGGCTGAGAAAAAAGCAAAGCTTAACAGAGGAAATTACGCACACGAATTGCGCTGGACAATAAAAAGCCAAAAGAGAGAAAAAGCAAAAGCAACAAAAAAAACGAAGCGAACGAGGCAAATAAATTATGAACAGCAGGGAGGAGGCTGGGGGCTGGGGGCGTGGCACATCTACTTGCGCGTCTAATTTGTTGGAAAATTAGTTTGTGTGTTTTGTGCGTGTAATTTTCATGCAAGTTTTTGGTTTCAGACAATGTCTGCAGTTGATTTTGATTGAAATACGCAAAAGAAGCAGAGCAAAAAAAAACAAAACAAAATGGCAAGGGGGAAGGGAAGGGGGAGAGAGAAATAGGGGAGGCCACGGCACACACACACACACACACAAATGAAACACCAAGTAGAGCAAAGAATAATAAATGATAAAATCTTTTTATATTACTTTAAAAAGATATATCTCTCGGCTCTGTGGCTGCATCGGGCTTTATTTAATCTCATCTCAAAATTCGTTAGCTGCAAATTGCAGTGCAACTGCATTGGCCACGCCCACCTGCCAGTCTGGCATCGCGATTTAATAAACGTTGCCTTAACTACACGCTATGTGCAGTGCCCCCACTCCTTCCCCTTCCCCTTCCCACAACTGCACGCGGCAACCAATCAAACGCATCAGCAACAGGCAGGCAGGCAGGCAGGCGGGCAGCCACTCAGACCCCAGTCGGACTTCGGCGCGTAATCATGATGATCTTCCATGGTAAATTGCATGCACGCCTTTTTAACCCAAATATGATGAGAGCAGTTAAGCCCCCCTCTCTCTCTCTCGCACTCTCTCACTTCGACTCTCTCACTGCATGTCGTGCACGTTCCAACGATTTCAGAAGCCGATAAGCGTTCACCGCGTGCTGCTCTCAGAGAGTCAGAGATGAGCGTCGCTGTGACTGCGACTGCTATCGATGCTGCTATCGATCTGTAAGCTGCGCTGTAAACGGTTAACAGTCGCTGTTAAGGCTTACAGTACGGCGCAGCGTGACCGTTTATGGTAATTTAAATACTTACTAGTATTTTGAAGCGACAAAATTAGAGAAAATTAAGTAAAAAGTTTATTTTAAATATAAAAATTACTGTTTTAAATTAAAAATGAACTTAAGAGCTTAATAAATAATTTTTTTAAAATTTAAAATGCATTTCTAATTGATTAAAATTATGCTTTAATTTAACAAAATTGCCAAAATGATCGTTTTATATATTTTTTACACTTTTAGTCATATTTAAAAAAGGAAACAGTATTTTTTATCGGTCACGCTGCGCTCAACTCTATAGCCCAATGGATTAATGAGTCGCAAAGCGATCTGGAGTCGCTGCTGCTGCTGCCGCTGCCGCTGCGGCTGGAAAAACGTTTACGTGACTGAATTTTCAATTATTTTTTATTGCAACGTACTGCGAGTACGCCAGCCCAGTCCCGGCCAGGCCGCCTTTAATTGCAGGAAGTCGCATTTTGAATGTGCAATTTATTAAGAAATTATTTATTGTCCAACGAAATTGATTTCGAAAGTCGCGTGACGAGAAGTTTTGGCATTGTGTGTGGCAGGCAGGCAGCCAGACGGACAGAGAAGGACAGACTGCCTGTCAGCCGGTTCCACATAATTAGGCAAACGGCAGATCTTCGATGCGATCGCGTCCCGTTTACGTTTATGTATGTGCCGCATTTCAGGCCTTGCACACATGACTTCTAACACCTTTTTCTGCTGCATTTGCAGCGCGTGCTCGCACTTGCGTGCAGGCCGCATCGATTTCCTGCCACACCCACAACGGCGATGCTTTTCACTTGCAATTAATTTGATTTGACTGGGCGCAGCAGGCATGGGGGGAGATAGGGGGATAGGGGGCTGTCACAGAGGTGCTTCGACTGCGGTTCTCTAGCTCATTGCCAGTTTTCAAAGTGCGACGGCAAGAGCAAAGTTGCCTTCGCCGGCGTTGAGTAATTGACTGCTTTGATCTTGCCCAGGCCAGGGTGACGCCTGCAACTTGCAGGCGCCCTAAAAATAGGTTGCTGCCTCAAGAAGTGTGCAGTCTCCCAGATACACGCATAAAAACTTACACATTGCAGAAAGAAGCTGCTTGCCTCGAAACTGTGAACTGCAGTTTGACAACTTTCATACATTGTTGCCAAACTTCATTGTGCATTTCTTTTGCAATTTTTAAGTTTTTCTTCAAGACACACATGAAATATATAACTATAGTACTACCAGATTTTCCAAAAAAATTTCAACAACTTAATGTTAAACAATTTTCTAAAATATTTTTTGTTTTTCATTATTCAAACAACATTTCACTGTAGTTCTTTGATTAATTCTTCAATAAGAGCTACTGAAATTCAACCAAACTTTCTTAAACGTTTGTTTTCTACTTATTTCTTTATTCTGTCAAGTAACACGTTTTAACGCTTTCGGCGCTCCAGGAATTGGGTCACCAATTGGCAGTGCCTTAAAGAGTTCGTCGCCAGCATCCGCATCCGGGCATAGCCTTGGGGCGTCGCACAGCTGACGCTATCTTGGTCCGTGCGCCTCATTAATCAAATTAAATTGCATGCGAATTACGATGAGAATTTGTATCGGTCACTGCGCCCACAAGTAGGCAGCGTTGCGTGGCGATGCCAGGCATCGATTGCTGACCATCTTTCGTGGGGGGTGTTGGGTGGTGCGAGTGGTGCGTGTGCAGCCAGCCGCGAAAAGTCTCGCGAGCCGAGAAACTAGATGAAATCTTGTGCTTTCACTGAAGTAAATCCGGCCACAGCCATGTAGTAGTGTAGACAGCGTACTGTCCTCAAATCCCGACAAGGTGGCAACGCTGACCAATTTATAGGTTATGTATACGCACATTTAATTTATATTTTACGAATGTGAACTTATTTCGTTGAAAGTCCTATTCAAACGAAATTAACTTAATGCATCTGCCTCGAATCGCGCTTTCCACGCTGATAGCTAGTTACTCCAGGGAGGCGCCTAATGGGGCGTGGCAGCGGTGGATGCGTGGAAACTGCGTTAAATGACAAATTACAAGTATTTACATGCAAAGCACAACAAGATGCTGGCAGCTTGGCCAGGTAATCGATGAGGTGTGCGCGTGCCTGGCAAGCGCCGAGGCAGCAGAGCCTGAAGTGGGTGCAGGAGGCGAAAAAGTCAAGGAAAAAACCAAGAGAGAAACCGCAGCTTGACAGACTGCCGCCAAACAAAAGACAATCGTGCGACCGGTCGTGACGAGTAGGGAGCGTGAGAGGGCGGGAGCAAGACAGCATGCGGGACGCGTAATTGAGCGTAAGAAGGCAAATGGCAAAGACGCTGGCGCCAGATGTGTTGTACTTGTTGTTGCTGCCGTGCGCGCTCGAGTTGATTGCATTAATGATATGAAGTTGTTGTTGTTGTTGTAGCTGCTGTGCGAGATTTGACGGCTGCAGCGGATGCCCAGTGTCTCTCTCTCTCTCTGTCTGCGCAAGTTGATTAAATATCGCAAGTGGGGGCGTGGCAGCGTTCGAACTGAAAGCAATTAGCAATTGACACCTGGCAAGGGAGAGAGAGAGAGTGCAAAAGAGAACGTGCAATAATGAGTGCCACAGCGAAAATCTTTTGAACGACTGCAATTAGATCTATTTACTGCTATGCAAACTTTCAACAGTGGCGGCAGGTCGATTGCTTTGTCAATCGATATGCGAAAAACGATTTTGTAAACATTGGAAAATATTTTAAACGGCAAAAAAAGCTTAAATTAGGACACAATTACTTAGTGCGTAGCTGCTTTTAAGTGTACAGCTTGATGTAATTTCCTAATTGGCTCTACAAGCTATTTACACACCCTGGCACTGTGTCCTATTGTCGGCCGAGGTCAGTTCGAGTTCGGGTTCGCTTAGGCCATGGGCAACACATTGTTGCGCCGGAATCTTCCGACACGCCAACTTTTAAATCATTTCGACGCCACGCCACGCCAAGACGGCACGCCATATGAGTTGCGCCCCAGGAGGAGCAGTCATTGCGCAAGCATCTCAAGATCGCATGGCATGGAGTGTGAACAGCGGGTGCCGTGCTCTCTCCTTCTTCATTCTTTCTTTATTTTCGGTATGCTGTCAAAACATGCCATGGCCCAAGGAGGCGGGGGCCACATGCTGGCGCAAATGCCTGTGCTCATAAATTGCCGCTATCTGCGGACTGTATCTGTCTCCGTATCTACACTCGCATGTGGACTCGCATGCGGACTCGGATTCGGATGTGTATGCGCTGTGGCTCGAGCCTGGCAAAATATATATAGTATGCTGCTAATTGAATTGAATTGAACTTGTGCACAGTTCGATGAGCTGCGATTTTCAGGCGGCTTGTGATTTATGCGCCGCAGGAGGAAGCCTACCCGCCAGTCATTCAGCCTGCAGTTAGAAGCTGTAGACAGTGCCCAGGGGCCACGGGGCAGGGTCGCCTCTCTCCCGGCGCTCTCTGAAGCAAGTGCAGTTGTGTTCCCTCGCCGCCGCCGCAGCCGCCGCCGAGTTCTCAACCAATTAAACCAGTTTCCTGTCACGGTGCCTCGGCATCTCGTTTTATTCGCAGAATCTGCTTCAGTTTTGTTGATGATTGCACGCTGATGAAATAACAAGACCCAGTCCCGGTCTCAGTCGCAGTCCCAGTCCCAGGCTTGCAGCCTGCAGCAACGCCCTCGTAATCCGACGTTGCCTCCAGCATCGACGAGGCAAAGAAGCAACAAAAATAGGCTGCAACACTTAACGTACGAAAAGCAAAAATAATTTAACGCAAAGCGTGCGAATGTTTACTCGGCACAAAAAGGGACAAAACTCCACTTCGACCCGGGCCACAAAGAATGCCCTCGATGTGACTCTCTGTCTGAGTAGGAGGAGGAGAGCTTCATTGATTCACAGCGAGGCTGCAGCATAATTGGGCAGCCCGTTGGGGCAACGAACGTCGCATTGCAGGGAGAAGGCGGGGGAACATCATCAAGAAATTAAGAACGCTTCCATAACAACCTGATGATGCTTGACAATCCAAAGGCAGCGCGCTGTGGTTGTATTTAATCTAAAGAGCATCGATGGATCCGACCCTTTCCCCCTTTCTGCATTAGCCATTGCAGGTTATTGTCTTCTTGTTGTGCTTGAACTTTCAACTCCCACGTTAGAGCACGTTGCAATCTCTTCCTGCTTTCGCAGTGACTGTGAGAGCGAAACCTTTCCTGAGTTCTTAAAACAAAAAACACATTCATTTAATAAATCCGCTTTAATTAAATACTAAAAGGTATATTTCTTCTAACTAGCGAAGCACTTTTTCTATCGATAACAAAGTAGTCAGCAATCGTCATGCAGCGCTCCTCTCTAGTGCTCAGTGTTGCTGCGACTTTTTATTTGCGCCAAAAGACAAAACGTCAACGAAAATTACAACTGAAGCGAGCTTGTGCCTTGTTTTATTTCTCTTTCGCCTTTTGTTTTTGCTTTGTTTCTGCAGTCGCTGTGCTTTGTTCTGTCGCTCGTTGTTGTTGCACTCGCTGTGGTGCTTGCGACGAAATTGAAAATGCATTTTTAATGATGCGCTGCATGTGAGAAATATCACGGACAGTGCAACAACAATTGATAAAGTCCACACGAGCATGAAGGCTGCTACCAGGCAAGCAGCAGGAATCTCAATGGGATCCACGACTTGTCTTGCTGCGGCATAAAAAGATTCTCACAAATAAAGATCGAATGGGGCGCAGGCAAAAAGGTGAGTCAATGAGGTTAGAAACGAAGTTAATCATTTATAAACTTTAATATTGCAGCTGCTTGGACATTTGGCAATGTTTGAAGATCTAAAGGTTCCAAAAGTGCCCCTTGAATATAAGTAAATCTCATTTCTTTGCCAAATTTCTATTTATCAAATATTTTGTAACAATTCTTACAGCTTCAGCCCACCCCACCCGCTCCATCTCCATCTCTTTGATAAATTTCTGCTGTCAGGCGGGCAAGCGAGGAAAGGGCAAAACTTGACTTTTATTCAAAATGAAATTTAATATGACAAAATATTGTCGGACACTTGAGGCTGTCATTGGCAGGAGTGCACATGAGATTCAGATACGGACAGGGATACGGAATACGGAATACAATACACACACACACATACATGCTCTCTCTCTCGCCAAGCATTGATGATAATGAAGTGCTGCAGCTGCAGATACATTTGACAGGAGAAGAGACACACACACACACACACAAGCCGAATAAACAAATGCGAGTGGGACAGAGACAAAGCAAGGCTCGAGAATACGTTATATTACGTAATATGTAAATGTATCTTGAGCAATTTGTGAAGCGCATACATACATATTTAAATGTGACACACACGTAGCTAGCTAGCTACAAAAGTAGCATCTACAACTGTCACATCAAGTGGCACCTGACCACATAGGATCTCCTGCTCCCCCCTCCCCCTCGGTTCGGTCTTGCTGCGGCTTTGTGTGTTGTACTGCGGTGAATGGAATTTGCTTAAGAGGATTTGAAAAATTTCAAATTAAGTGGATCGCTTTGAGCTCTGCCTGCTAGGCTGCACAGCCTGCTACCACCTCAGCCCACCCAGCTGCGGTTGCCAGCATAATTGTTCATGTTGCAAGTCAAGTGCAACACGAAGCAGATACACGGATATAGCCATTGGTTAGCTGGGGAGACAAGCAGGTGCTAATTGAGGGATGACAACTTGGTTAACTGCGCTTAACCGGTTAACTGCTTAGCCTCTGCTTAGCTGCTCGCAAATTGACTGCTTGACCCTCGGTCAAAGTCAATCTACACACACTCACACGTACTTGCACACACACATAAATTTGGTTGCCCCACGGATGGGAACTCGCAAATGAACTATAAATAAATAATTTGAATTACTCGGATAAGGAGAGAAATAAAATACAACGTCGTTGCGCGCAGCAGCAGCAGCAGCACACATGTATTGACACAGTGCGAGGGTAGCTCGAGAAGTTCTTTGTCAAAGCATAAAAGAGAAGACACTTGTTTTTAGACAGAGATCCACATCATTTGCAAACATTTGGAACCGCCCTCGCTTGCACGGAAATTCGCAGTTTCGGCTGTCAGAAAAACGAAACACGGAGGCAACAAGCAACAAAAAAAAAAACAGAGAACTATCGCAACGTAAACGCTCAACGGCAACAAATCGCCCGAAACAAAAGAACAACAAAACGGAAAACAAAAACAAAAAGTACTTTATAACATGTCTGCAGCAGAAGCAGCAGCGGCAGCGGCGGCGACGGCGCTGCCAAAGATACTCAAACGTACAAAGTTGTTGTGGATATATTCGCAAGCGCATTCGCATTCGTACATGAGTATTTGGGTATTCGTATTCGTATTCGTACAAGTTCATTAAATAAATTATTCATACGCAACGTGTGCCGGCAAAATGGCGACTGGCGGTCGTCGCTTTGTTTCACTTTTTCACAGGGACACACACACACATACACTCAGGTATCCTGGCAGTTTGTTTTATTTGGCAGCGTCTGTGCGAAATGAAAACGCATTCGGCTTAAATATTTATGGCCAGATGTCTGTGTTTGTGTGTGCGGGCGATTCAAGCGTTTGGCCAGTTTTAACTTTCCCGACCCGAAACGACGAATCATTTTTTCTTCCCTTCTCTCTCTCTCTCTCTCTCTCTCTTTCACTGAGGCACGCCCACCTGCAGCTCATTTACAATGCTAAATGCCCGAGTCCGCAACACTTTTTGCAAATCAAAACTAATTTAATACGAAATGTCGAATGACATCTGGACTCGCAGTCGGACTGGGAGTGGGGGACAACGTCAGAGATTAGAGCACACCTCAAAGCTGTTAAATGGAATCTTTCTTTTTTCGTGGTATGAGCCAAGCACAAGTTGTGCTGTACGCGCAGTGGCGTAGTCATAGATGGAGCCATCATTTCGCTGAGCCCCTTGGGCAGCTACGCCCCTGCGCACAGGGTGGAAGTTAACCAATAAAAATGCATGCGAACTATGCAAATGTCAAATGTAAATGCCAAACAAGCGACGAGTGCATCTCTTCTCTCTCAGTCTGTCTCTCTCTCTCTCTCTTTTACTCACTCACTCAATGCATTCCAAACCGTTTGGACCTGCATTTTTGACAGTTGCAACTTGCTGTCTGTCCTTGCTGCGCACAAATCTTCCCTCTCTCCCTGCCGCACGTCTCCTGTTGGCACTGCCATCACTACCTTCTTGCTGCCCACAAACAGTTAGCAGTGCCATGTGGCATGCAAAAGTTGCCTGACATTTTTCTTTCGTATTTTGTCGTTCCCATTGCTGTTGCTGTTGCCCTTGTTGTTGTTGTTGTTGCTGTTGTTGCTTTGCGGTTGGCTGATTGCATGAGATTGCATTTTCGGAAATTTCGAATACGATGCGAGCAGAACGCAAGTTTCTAATATTTGACTAATTTGAATTGGGACGAATTGTTTCTAGTTCACTGAAGCACTGCAGAATGTCAAACGAGCACAAGATTTGATTCAATCCCTGCTGCATGCCCCTTACACACACATACACACATACGCATGCTTACATAGATAAAACGATAGCTTCTTTTATGTTTTCCGATTACAAACTTAAGTCAAAAAAAAGATTTTAGTATTTAAATAAAGCTAAACATTGAACTTGCGATCGTTGTGCCGTAATCGATAGTTGAGAGCACAGCAGCAAGCGATACATCGTTGATACGACACGCGTAACAAGGCTGCCACTACTGCATAAGATCCACATCAAGCCAATCAGTGCAAGTGCAAGCGAGATGTACATATGCAGCAGCAGCTGATTCAAAATTGTTTCCAGTGCGCGCTAATTAGGATCAAATTATTTGCAAACAATTAACAAACAACCAAAAACAATAAGAAAACACAAAAACAACAAGCTGTTTGACAAATAGTCATGTAAAAGGAGCACAACAAGCGACATTGTCAAAGAGGCGTGGCTCCCTAGATGTTGTAGGTGGCTGCAGGATGTTGGTAAGAACGTTTCTTTCTCTGGACTCTTCCAAAGGCGAACTAATAAATCTGCGTGCGGTTCCTTTGCAGAGAATTTAATTAAGACAAAGCTCTTCATTTGCAACGTGGGTCAACGGGGAGGGTCGTGGCAACTCCTAAAAAAAAACTCACTTTCGGCCAGCGACGCGACATTTACATTGCATAATTGTCGCAATTTGTAATGGACGCCCAAGTCGGCAGGCTACTAATTCGCAGATAGCTGCTGCACCGTGGGCCAAGTATCAACATTAACACTCATAATATATTTTTTATATAACTGTATCGCAGATTTATTAATCTATCAAATTTTACTATTTCAGCAGCATCTGCCTTCAGTTGGATATATATGTAGCTGACAATCTTTATAGAACTCAAACCTATTCATTGTCTTTTTTCACCACTGTTCGTCCATATTCTTATACTAATGGTCACCAGCTGAAACATTTACCTATTTATATTTTGAATACGCTGCGTGTTGCCGTAAATAATTGTCATGTAATATGTTTTCGTTATCTTTTGAATCACATTCTGTGCTATTCTTGTTCGCGCTTTTCAATTAATTTCACTTTGTTTTTTAAAACGCGTAGAATTATTCTTCGTTTTTCAATCCAGTCTTTAATGTAATAGCAAAAGAGTCTGGGAGAATTAAAAAAGCTCATTTTGTAAGAAAGTCGAGTAATTTTAAAAATAATATTAGATTTCTTGATCCTTATTCTTATTTTAATTATCAGGTTAAGTAAATTTGTTTAAAACGTTTAGACCTATAGAATAGCGAACATGAGCACGAATCAGCATTGATGTAAAAAGGAACTGAGCTATTTAAAACAATACTGGAACCACAAAACATAATACACATTGAAATATGTATGCAGATACACTTTGGCTATGTAAGCTGAACAAATTACAAACTAATTCGAATAGAATAGAATGAATTGGCTCGACTTAAACTTATCCTAGGAAATTTATCAAAAGACCTATGTATTTCAGTGGAGGTTGCAAACTATCTACCCATTACAAATACAGGGTACAGGGTATAAACAGAATTTCAAAATGAGAATCTACCGCAATGACACACCACGCCGGGTACCAATCCCCCCCGCCAGGCACGCGTGCTTAGGCAAAGTTCATTTATTGCATTCCATTCCACACAATTGTGCCGAAAAATCTATGTATGTTTGCGGTTAATGGGAAATTATTTATTAAAATAAATTTATACATACTAACTGCACGATGCCAACTGGCTAGAGCGATAAAAATGTGTATGTGTTGGATGTATTGGCGATTTGTGACACTGTGGGAAGGACCAGGGCTGCGCTTGTTTGCGCTTCAGATTGATCACTCAATTTGTTAGAAACAAAATGGGAATTGTTTTTATGCTGTCACATTTTCTGTTTTATTTATATTTCTACAACTTTTCCTCACTGATTAATAATTATTTAAATATTTATAAAAATGAAATGTTAATCGAATAAATATATCGATACATTGATGACCTGATAAGCATATGGTCTGCAGACCCAAATGCAACCTTGCAAAAACAGCTAGAAAAAAGTTTTCACTAAATTTGCGCAAGCTTTGATCGTCGAATTTTTCTTTTGTTTAATTTTAAAAGAAGTGTCCACGGATATGTCGGAAGATGACAGACCATTGATAGATTGTGTATTGCTTTCAAAAGAAGTCCCTTCAGTATTATATTTCAAATGGACAATTGAACATTATTGGAGGGTTTGCCAATTGAAGATTGAATCCCCAAATTTCCCTCCACCTATCGAGGATAACGTTCAGTTAACTATTGAATTTGTTAATGATACCGTATATTGCTCCTTCGTAGTTAAGCCGAAATCACATCACGTAAGACATATGCTCGCATTAGAGACAATTAGTGAAAGAAGACTATGGCAACTGAAATCAGCAACTGATGGCAAACTGAAGTTGGCCAATGGATATGAACTCAGAGATGACTCTAAAGAACTGATGCCTGATGGCCATCTTATAGTAAGGGGTAAAGTCACTTTCTATTCGATAAAGCATGAGTTCAAGGGGATGAAGGTTACCCTACCCGAGTGCACATACCTCAGAGATATTAAGAAAGTGCTATCTTTGCCGGACTACAACGATGTGCTAATTGTTGCACAAGACGGAAGGAGTATGCTGGCAAATAAACATTTACTTTCAGGTAATTTGATTCAAAGAGACTCTGAGTATTTTCAATATATATTCATTGTTGTATTCACAGCTCGTAGCAGAGTCTTTGCTGCCATGTTCAGGCACGATACAAAGGAAAGTAGAGAGAATCGCATTGATATACGCGAATTTAGTTATGATGTTGTTGCTGAAATGATATCATATATTCATTTCAATGAGACGCCAAATATTTCCACCATGGCTGTAGATGTATTAGCGATCGCCAATAAGTATGAGCTGGAGAGGCTGAAGCTATTGTGTGCGGCCAGCTTGGGTAACAATCTGACGATTGAAAATGCTCCAGCTGCACTGCAGGTAGCCTATGTTTATGACATCGATGAACTTAAGGTGGAGGCGGTCGAATTTATTGAAGCTAATGTGGAGGCTGTCATGAAGACGGAGGAATGGAAAAAACTAAATGCAGACAATAGAGTTTTGCTTCTCGAAGCATTTCTTACGAGGGGAATGTTCTCTGAAGAGGCTGCTGGTGACACTGAAAACACGGTGATATTTTGACACTACCAAACACACACGCACACACACACCATGCTAATGCATATCACTCAAGAAGTATTAATTTTGGAAGAATGAATATGTACTACAGTTCAATATGAAGTCAAGTAATTTAGGTTAGCTTTAATAATTATGCTTGAATTAAGTTTATGATTGTATCATGAAGAAACTCAGAGAGTAGAAGAACTCATAGGAACTAATAAACATGGCTTCTCATATTGTTCGCCCGAGTGGTTTCACATCTATTTGGGCTCATCAGCTCTGGCGACTTCCTAGTTCTTGGGGGTCCTCTAAAAACAGAAACGTGTATGTATGCGTTTGTATAATCATTTGACAATTCACGGAAACTGACCTCACGCGGTACGCAGCAACAACAACAACAACGGCAGCTGCAACTGCTGAAAGACACATCTCATAAACAAAGTGACTTCAATTGAAGAATTATACAACAAAAACAACGCATGAAGGCAATTCGTTTGTTGTTTATTCTATTCGAAAGACATTCGCGCAGTGTAAACACAAAACAAGTATGTGAAAGCTACATCTCGAGCAGGCCTGACAGTGAGATACCCTACTAGGAAAAACCTTTGCAAACAAATGAAACAGCCTTAACCTCACTTTTACCTTCTCCTTCACTCAATCGACTTTTCCAGTGCAACCATCCATCTACTGCCTGTCACATACAGTACATTTACACACACCGGGTATACCCAGTTGGAAGCATTTTCAGGCAACAGCGCGTCTCTCCGTCTTTGGCCTAACATTGGCTTCGATATCGACTCGCTGCCATTTCGACATCCTGCGTGGCACTTCAACATTTTATACAGTTCTTGGTTATTATCGGAACGTGCATGGCGATTGGCGTATAGGATTTATGGCACATTGCCCACTGTAGGCCCGAAGCAGACTTTGTGGGTAGAATAGTTGGGGAATTGAGAGTGAACGACTGCTGCATGCCCTAGCACATGCCGGACATAGCTCCGAAACTGTGTGAGCTAATATAGTATAGGTATGATATGATATATCGTATGTACAGCTCTACTGAACGGAGCCGTGAAATTGCGCTGCTTGCTGGATTCTTTTCATAATTTAATGCGATTTTCATGGCGTCACGTTCTTTCGTGAACGCTTTCGCTGCCGCTGTCGCTGTTTTTTACGCATATCTAATTAGGCATTTGCTGTGCACATTTCTGACACCTATCGAAGGGTTAAGAGCAGCGCCCGTCGAGTCGTAAAAATTGCGAGACGTTTTACGATATTTTTATTTAATTGCAGCAGATATGCATTAATGTTATCGAGCGGGCGGCACCTCGCTTGCTCCGCACTCACCCGCTCTCCCACACTGTTTTACGACAGCTGTGCAGCATTTGGAGCGGCTAAGGTGTGCCTGGGTCGAGTCGTTACTTTACAAGTTTTACTGTGATATTATTTAAATTCGGAAGTGGTTGCCGCTGCCGGCGTCATAAACGGAACGGAAGTCGTGTTACAAGACTACGACGATCGCCAGAAGAAACGCCAAGAAAGGCGGGGAATGTGACGAGTCATGCAGCCCATTATGTTTGTCTCTCTCTCTCTTTCTAGCGCTTGTCTGCTTTTCTTCTCGTCTTATTTGACTTCTATTGAAGGTCATTTGCGGGCACAACAACACAGGCAAACAGCTGTAAGCGGGAGTTATATTAGTTTTTTCTATTTTCCAAATTGTCCTATGTGAGTTACCCAAAATTACAGTATTACTAATCAAAGAATTAGTTTTAGGTATATTTTAGTTATTTATTTGATTTTAGTATTATATTTACCTATTTTTCTAACATTCAGCTAGAAATAGCTTTTTTTCCAGAAAGTTGCCAACACTGTTGACGTGCTCAGCAGCCCACTATGGTTGTCTCTCTCTAGCGCTCATCATTTGCATAGCTAAGCTAAGCACATGCTTTAGCTGAGCGAGCAAGTGATGTTAGTTTTAAAATGTGAATTGGTATTTAAATCAGTATTTATCGATAAGCATCGATATTACTGCAGTTTGCAGGATTGCATTGAACTCGCTGTGGCCCCTACACGGCAACTCTCTGTACACACTGTGGCAGCAGTAACTGCAACTGGCTGCGCTGCCTTTGTTGTTGCTGCTGCTGCTGCTTTTCATCATGCAGCTCATGCATCTGAAGTTTTGACAGTTGACTGTGATTATTTGGCCCCAACCACCGCCGCCCCCGCCCATTGCGTCGCTGACCAGACTCTCTGTGCCCTGCGACGCGGCAACCGTTGGCAAATTTAGCAGTGCGTTTGCGTTTTACATTGACGTTAACATTTTGCTGCTTTGCATACTAAACAAAGCCGCCAGTTGATCCAGCAGCCAAAATACAACCCCCCTCCCCCTTCCCCCCTCGCATGGCACAAACCGCAAAATGGACCAAATGTGTTCAATTTCAGGCCTGTGATTTTTCAATAGAGACAACAACAACAACAACAAAGGGAGCAGCTGCAGCAAAGCCTGCCAAGCTGCTTTGGCGCATTAACATTGCTGGCGACCCCATGAAGGGATCAGGGCAATGTAGGAGATGGCGAGAGTGCGAGGGGAGGAATGCAAGTTGCTGCTGATGTTGCTATCATTGCTGCAACTCTTGTTGCACAGTGGGCGCAAATTGCTCGCTTGCCATGGTCCTTTCCTTTTTGCATTTGCTGCATTGTGTACCACCGTGCAGCGTCCGCTCATTAGCACGCACGTCGGCGCCATTTTGCAAACGCATTTCCGCTGCAGGTACGTGCAGTCGTGCGGCCTGCTACCGGTTTCCCGTTAGTCAGTTTAACCGTTAGGCTAGGTAAATGCACCCCCCCCCCCCCCACTCTATACATATGTATATACGCTATATAGTACATATATATCTTTCAGTTTTTATTGACGTATGCGCGAGTGTGTGTGTGTGTGTGTGCATGTCATCATCAAAAGGCATTTTTAATTGGCGTGTTGCAGCTTAACGCTCCGTAGCTGCCCCAGGGAAGGGGATGAGGGGGGTAGGGGGGGGAGGGGCTGGTGCTGGCTCAGACATGCAACAGTTCTCGAGAGTCGATAATTGGTAACGCGTCACGTGTAATGCCCCCAAAAGCCAAAAATGGAATTTCTAATTAAGTTTTGCCGGGATTTAATATCGACAGGCGAGGCGAGTCGGACGAGTCGTAGCGAGTCCAGAGCCGAGTTCAGTTGAGCTGTGTGGCGCTGAGGGGACAGGGGGGGGCGGAGGGGGGTGTGGCTGTAGCTGCTGCCGAACTGCAGTTTCAGTTTCAGTTTCGGTTACGGGTTTGCTCCGCAGGACGCGCTGTAACTGAAACTGTGTCTGTGTGTGTGTGTGTCTGCTCGCGTGCGCCAATCTGTGTGTGTGTGTGTGTGTGTGTGCGAGTGTGTACGAAATTTTGGTCAATTAACACATCAACGAGCTTAGTTAGAGCGCAGCAAAAGCCATAGCTGCCGCTCGCACTGCGTCCACTCCTTCCCCTCCTCGCTCTCTCCTGCCGTTGCTCTTCCTCTGCTCAATCCTGCTCTTACTGCTTCTCTTTCTGCTCCATGCATCTCCTTCTCTGGCTGCCAACAAAAAAGCTAGCCAAATTTCTGACTTACTGCTACATTTTGCCATAGCTGTTGATGTGCCCCAGGGATTAGCAGCTCCAAATCGAACTCCCCTTTCATCCCCCTTCGCTCCGCCTCTGCCTAAGTCTGAGTCTGAGTCAACAGAAATCAGTTAGCTGCACTTATCTACCCTAGATCTGCTTCGATTGCAGCGCAAGCAGCAGTCGGCGTGAGGAACAAGAATATATATACCTACATATATCATTCTCTATATAGCAATCGTTATTCACCTGAAAGAGAGTTATGCAGACATTGTATAATACAATATTTCTAATAGTCATAGCCGAAGGGGACCAGCGTGGCGGGCAACCCGTCAGTCAATCAGGCGGACAGACGGACAGACAGGCGGACAGTCGAACAAGTTGGCTCATCATTTGCCTAGGGCTGGCAGCAACAATTGATAAACGCGTACGTGATTCGCATAGCGAGCGAGCGGGCTGCCAGCGGAAGAGCGCACAAGGCGCAGCGCAGGAGAAGGCGCAAAGGGAGAGTGAGAGTGAGAGGCTTGCACAGTGGGCTCAAACGCGGCTCAAACTGTGCTCTGTGCTGGCACGCGTCAGGCAGCGGCAGGCAAGGAGAAGTGCAGAAGGAATGCCATAATCAGTTTATCAATTTATCAATTAGCAGTTTATCAGAAAGAAAGACAGACAAACAGACAGATAGAGAGACGGACGGACAGACGGACAAGCAGACTGACACTTGGCCGTACCATAACTTAGGCCCGAAACTGTTGCGCATGCGTCGCCAGCGCAGTCTGTCGCTGTCGTCACATTGTTTGCCTGCGCCAAGGGCATAAATAAACACAAAGCAGGCAGAAGGAGCTAAGAAAAGAGCATGAGAGAAGAGAATGCAGTGGACAAAGGGGGATGAGAAATTATCATCATTGCTGTGTATAGGAATTTACACAAAAATGCAATCAGCGCCTCGGATAAATATACAAAACGCTGCGTGGAAAGAGACACAGAGACAGACCAGGGCCTGGGCAACAGACGAGCGCAACTGGCGTGTTATCACAAAACGAATATTTGCACAATTCGATAAATTTATCACTTTTGAAGCGATTAGCTACGCTCAGTTTGTTTGCCATACACAAGCAACGATCTGTCATCGAACGGCTACAGAGTGCGGCCGGCCAGCGGAAGTAGGGAATGTCTGCACTTGAGTAACTGCTGTGTTTACATTCTGATCAGTTTGTAATTTGGCATATGGCTGTATATAGTATATAACTACGTGTGTGTTGAAGCAGAAAGTTGTAGCTGTATTACTTTGCTTGAAAATCAAATTTAAATATTTATTTATCAATTTTCGTAGGCGCTGGGCGTGGCATCTTATGTTTGACATATACTTATGCAGCAGGAAGTATATAGAAATCTTTGTGCCAAATTTGGCGGCTCTAGCTTTTATATTAGCTGAGATCTGAGCGTTCACACAGACAGACTTTCCTATCTCTCTAAATAAACTATATGGGTCACAGCGCTAATCCAATTCGCTGCCATACGATCTGATCTGCTTAGCCCTTTTGTTTGGCTCGCTAGCGTGGCCAAACCGTTGTCCAAACACAGCAATCAATCAAGTGCGACACTCCCGATAGCATCTACAACTACTTGAAGTGCCCTGAGGCCCTAGGCCCAGCCCAGGTCATGCCCAGCACAGCGTGGACTGTCATAAATCATGGCAAGATCGCATGCTGTACGCGTTCCACAATGCGTTACGCGCTATGTGGATTAATGCAAAAGACTAAAGAGCAAAAGAAACTCGCATACTTTGGCTACTTGCGGCAACAATCAACAGTTAGATGAGTTATTTGTTTTGTTTCACTGGCAGGCCAAAACGTTCCACTGTGGAATGAAATGGAAACGAAAACTATAATACTGCCAGCGAAGAGAGCGTGTAAAGCTTAAGAGAGTAAGAGAGTGCGCGCTGCAGCTGGCTGCGACAGCAGGTGAAACAAACGTGTAAACAGGCAGCGAAAGAGAGGGAGAGAGAGAGAGCAAGTGTGTTCTAAGAGAGCTTCAGCAAGAACTCTACTTAAAACTAATTTCAAATTCGCCTTAATTGTTAAATAAAATAAAATGATTGTTAAGGGTTAAATAGCGTCTACGTCACAGATATTTTTTTTGAGAACTATTAAGAACTATATTTATTTAGATTTTAGGTGAAAGTATTATTTGGCGTTCGCTTCTAGTTTTTTTTTAAATTGAATTTTGAAAATAATTAAATTTACATTTAAATTTAAATTTGAGATACATATGGTTTAAAATATTTAAAAATAATGTTAAGAATTTAATTTATAATTTAATTTTTTATATTCTACTTTTATCGAAATGCAACTGCTTTCAAATTGTAACCGTAAACAGTTTGCATTTACTGACACTCTTTTGACTCCTTACTTAGCATCCACAAACAACGATGCGCTTCTCTCTTTCAACGTCCGCACTCTCTTATGCGCTGCTCTTGCGCTCGCTCACAGGCGTTCTTCGTGTGTGTGTGTGTGGTCAACATCCACAAAGCAGTTGCCGTTGTGCTGCGCTCGGTTACAGCGAACCGAACGAGCGAGCGAATGCCAGGCGGCTTCTGAGTAACTTTACACGGTTTGTTCGATTCAATCGCTCGTCAAACTTCGTTCCGCGCGTTACAACAAGCGAAAGACGGCAGCAGCAGCAGCAGCAACGCCAGCGTCACAGCAGAAACACAGTTATTGCAGCTCAAGTCGGCGTAGACTACTCGGCTCGCGTTCGTCGTCGTCGTCACCGTCGCCGTCGCTTATGTTGGTGGTGGTTGCATTGCCAATGGAAGCAGCAGCAGCAGCACACGTTCATTCGCGCTTTCAGTCTCATCCCAGCGCTCGTCGCGGCAACAACAACGTTCAGTTCACGGCATAGTGCAGTTGCAGTTCATACAGATCGATTTCGATTTCGATTGCGAGTGCGACGCGTTTACGTGTTTACGGTCATTTTTTTTTTTTGGGGACCTTCAATAAGATGCGGCCACTGTGCAGTTGCTGGCGCCAGCAAAGCGCATCTTGTGCTGTTGGCATGTAACACAGTGTATATCTTGAACAAGTGCTAAACATATCAGCCAAACCACAACAACAACAAGCACAGTGGAAAGAAGTGTGAGAAGTGTCCAAGCAAAAGAAGCAAAACATAATCGAAAACTGTGTAATCCAGCTTCAACTGCAATATTTTTTTTTTTCAAGTGCAGTGCATTTACTTACAATTTACATATATACTGATATATACTGATTGATATATATATATACCAAATATGCTATATAGCAAGTGCTAAGCGAAACACTTGATCAATTTGGTGCCACAAAACACACAAAACACAAGCGAATTTGGTAAGTGTAAGCGATAAAGCTTGATAAACTTTATAAAGAGAACTTTATTGTCTAGGATTAATCAGAGTCTACAGGTTTATGGGGTTTATAAAAGCAAGCATATTGTATAGGGTTTATCACAAATACAAATACATATATCCAAATCCATCAATCAAGCTGTAAAATCATTTAAATTTGCTGTGCCTGTTTTCAATCAATCTGTTTTGTTGTTTTTATGACACATTTAAATGGGAACAAAGTGATCGAGTGAATAAGATTATACACTATAATGAATGAAAAACAAACGGGTAAAGTTTTCTGCAAGTTTTTCTAAAGTTTTGTAAAGACATTCCGTTTGTGTGTTGTGACAAATGTTTTTTGGTCGCCCACTTAGCGGGGATATCGTGTTTCTTGATATCTTGAGAATTTCGGGTAATTTGTTTGTAAATCACATTTGTGTTCCACATTCTGCCCCCGATTTGTGCCCCCAAGTTTCATATGGAATTTAGTGCATTAATTAAACACAAATTAAGCGAAGTCAAACTGTCAACCCGACGGCCTAATAAGAATTTTGTAAACTGGAAATGAATTTTTCTCCAGCTCAAACATTTTTTCTTTTTTATCAGTGAAAGAGAGAGGGAGAGACTCGTTTTAGTTTTTATCTGGAAATCTAGCAACTTCACACATGCTTGGCTGAGCAGGCAGTGGCGTAGTGTGTGCGAGGGGGGCAAGGGGATTCGAACTGCAATTTCATAATTTCCACACTGCGCTCGATGGGCTAATTAAATGAAACTTTGGTCGAGCTGGCGTAAATATCTTTGATTGCTGGCTTGCGTGTCTATTCATCTCTCTCTCTGATTTTCTCTCTCTTTGTGTCCCCCTCTCGAGTTGTATCTCCATTCGGCATCTTTATCCGTGAGATGCGCATGCATAATTAATTTCGTGTAAAAATCATAATTACAGCAATTAAAATTTATGTAAACAAGTTGCCTGCCAACCAGCAGCCACTTAAGGCAGTGGCGTAGCCAGAGGGAAGGGGGAGGGGGGTTCAGAGTTTGCCTGAGGCGCCAGTGGGACGCAATCATCATAATAATCTTGAAAAGTTTTCAATTTTTCTGCTCGTTGTGGTTGCTGCCGCCGCTGATTCTTGTGGTCGATTTACTTTATTAGCATTCTGATAAAACTTGACGCAATCGGGTTGCTTGTTTTCCACTCAGTTTGCTCTGCGTGTGTGTGTGAGTGTGTGTGTGTGACGGCTTAGAAAAGAAGTCATCATAATTTACATTGTTTGCATAGCAATTTCACTTGAATCAAAGTAAATTTGTTTGTTTTAAAAGCTTTGCTAGCTTCAAATATTTCTGATGAGGTATAAACTTTTTTGTATTCAAATATTTTTGTTAAATATTTGAAAATCAATATAAGTGTTTATTATATCAGCAACTTTATTTGAATTGAAGTAAATTTGTTTAGTAAATGATTTTCTAGTTTTTTATATATTCAATTTAAATGATTTTGTTTATAATTTTGTAATAATTTTACCAGCTTATGTTAACTAAAAAATTCAGCTACATTAAAAGCTTTAATAGTTTTTTTTTTTTTTTTTTCTAATAAGGTATAAATCGATATAAAAATATTTCTGCAAATATTTTGTTAACTTTATATGTGCAAATTATTTTTAAAATTTCAATTGAATAACAGAAAATGCAAAATGAAATATTAAAGAAAATAAAATGAAGTGAAATTTAATAAGTTTGAAAGAAACACTTAACAAAAAAAATTCTGCCAAAGAAACTGAGAAAAATACGATTGTGAAAATATTTTCAGATTATTTATACAGATAATTTAATTTAACATAATAATTTGATTAGTTATACATATATTCTACAATGTGCATTATTATAAAGTATAATTATGCGTATTATTATAAAGTATGAAGTCTAAACTTCTATTTAAATATTTCTGCAAATATTTGGTTAACTTGCTATTAATTATTTTCTGAAATTTCACTCGAGTTACATAAAATATAAATTAAATAAATTGCGAAAATAATAAAGATTAAATTTAATTATTTTCTTAAATGAAATTCTTAACCAAACAAATTAGCAAAAAAAACTGAGAAAAATACGATTGTGAAAATATTTTCAGATTATTTATACAAAAAATTTAATTCAAAAGAATGATTTGATATAGTTCTACATACAAAATGTATTATTATAAAGTAAAATTATGCGTATAATTATAAAGTATGAAGTCTAAACTTCTATATAAATATTTTTGCAAATATTTTGTTAACTTTATAATAGCAATTTATTTCTGAAAAATTTCACTCGAGTTACATTAAATATAAATGAAATAATTAGGGAAAATAATAAAAATTAAATTTAATTATTTTCTTAAATGAAAATCTCAACCAAACAAATTCGCAAAAAAAACTAAGAAAAATACGATTGGGAAAATATTTTCAGATTATGTATACAAAAAATTTAATTTAAATAAATAATTTGATATAGTTCTACATACAATATATATGAATGTATATTTAATATTTATCTATTTAATAATCCCAAAGTATTTCACAGTTTTTGCAATTCTTAAAGTTGCTTTAGTTCAATTTCCCGTGGCTAGGCTAACTTAACGGCAATTCTTCTTCTCGTCTCCTCTTCACATATTGTCCACGCTGTTGCTGCCCACACACACACATGTTTTTGCTACTGCTCCCAGCTCCCCACCTTCCCCCTTCTCCCGCTCTCTCTGCCTTGCCATGCCCCTGGGCTGTTGGTGCCTTAATTAATTAGCATCTAACTGAGAATAATGTTTCCTGCGGCCAACTGTCATAACGTGCCTGGCGGTTTATTTGTTTGCCTCGCGGCACAGTGGCACATGGACACAGATGCAGGCGGTCAGATACAGATACAGCAACAGCTACAGATACAAATAAAGATACAACGGGGCGCGCAACACAGGTGCCGCCGCACAATTCGCACCCCCCCTGCCCACGCCGTCTCTGGCGTCAGTCGTGCATGGCCGGCGCAGAAGAAACAATTTTGGAGCGGCGGTCAAGTAGCCACGCCCCCTCCCACACACACACACACACACTGACTGTGGCTGTGGCTGCTTCTGTGGCTGCCCTTTTTGCAGGTGGCTTCTTCTTCTGCTGTTGTTGTTGTTGTTTTTTTTCCAAGTTTTATTCTCGTTTTTATTGTTTCGCTACGTTTCTTTTTCGGTGTGTTAACTTGTAAAAAGGCAGCGCAGCGCAGGAAAATTATTTCAGCCGCTGCCTCCTCCTCTTCTTCTTCTCTGCTTCTTCTGCTTCTCTGCTTCTTCTGCTTTTTGTGGTCTCGTCTTCGTGTACTTGTGAAAAATTCTCAAGTGTTGCGGCTCGTAAAAGTAGCCGCCGTGTAGGTGTAGGTGTTAGTCTTCTCTCTGTGTGTGTGTGTGTGTGTGTGTGTGTGTGTGTGCGTCTTGGCGTGTTGCTGAGAATTTTCCATGTAATGACTTGGCGCCACTGCCAGCCACTGTCAGCCACTGTTTTTCCTTTGTTTTTCCAGCGTTTCTTGAAATTTTTCACAGTTGTTTCTTCTGCTTCTTCCATTGCGTGTGGGACTTGCTTAATTAGTAAAAAGTTGTTGTTGCTTAAGTATACCGAATATTTCAAGCTGTCAGCGAAGCTTAGCAAAACAAATGTAAAGCGACTGCAAATGAAATTTAAAGAGGGAAAGGAAGAGAAAGAGAGAGAGAACTACCCTCAGAAGCTTTAAGTTCGCTCGCTGCTTGTACCGAACTTAATTTAAGTTTTGCTTCACTTTTTCAGACTGTAAAATCAATCAGAAGAAAACCTCAACTCTTTTATCTTAATTTAGAATTATTCTACTTTCTTGGGCGTGTGAAATTAGTCAGTTTTCTTAAAAGGAAACCCTCTTGCTCTGGCTCTTTCATCTAGTTCAGAGTAAACCCTTTTAGGAGTCTCTGTTTTATGCCTTGCTATCTGAGCAACCCCTCGACCCTTATACATGACATGCTTCATCAATGATTCGGCTGAACATGGTATGGTAAACACATACGCTATGATCGAGACACGACACTCGATTCGTCACATGCACAGAAGGGGCCTAATTAACTTTCCGGTTACAGTTCACTGCGCAAATTTGCGATCGGGCTAAAGGAAGAGAGCGGCAATCGAATAGGGAAACCAGAATGGGAACGTATGTGTAGACAAGAAGCTGGTGCTACTCATACTACATATCGTAGGGCATATTAAAATCGTATTTGGCTGGCGATGCGACCGGAAATGAGGCGAGTTCCCGCATGCTCTGCTGCAGCGCCTTTGTCTGCTCATTCCGACGCAGCAGAAGAAGACGCGCTCGACACAGACAGACACGGGGGCATTGAAGCAAGTCGCAGTCACACCGAAATTAGCCGGACCGAAGACAGCAACAACAGCAACAACAATAAAGCATTTTACGCATCACAAAACAATGCGATGCCATTAGCGACGCAGCCATTGCACTCGGCTCAGGGTCAAAGCTTCATCAGAGACGGCCACAAATCCATCAAAATGCGGGAAGACTCAACGGGGCGAATTGTTTCGAATTTGGTAATTAAGTTCTAAGTTGCCAAATGCAGAGTAAGCTACATATAAGGCACACACTCGCACTCGCACACAAACACGGCTCATTAATCAATGAGCACACACACCCACTCGCACACACACACCCCATGAAACCCCATGCAACTTCACCCAACTTCAGCGTTTTGTTTTAATACCCTTCGTTCGATGAGAATGCTTAAAAAAAGGGTATACTAACTTTGTGCAAATGTATGTAACAGGCAGCAGGAGGCGTGGCTGATTCCACAAAGTCACACTAGCCGAATCGATTGAGCTATGTCTCCGTATCTCTGTGTTTCTATCTGTCTGTGTGACCGCACAGATCTCAGCTGTTGTAAAAACTAGAGACACCAAAACTGGCACGGAGACTTCTCCATAGTGTCTGCTACATGAGCGCATTTTAAAGTTTACATGCCACGCCCAACGCCTTCAGCAATTTATAATTTATAAAAATTGAAAGAAGAGTATATTACTATGCGGTCCGCTCGACTGCAGCTTTCGTTACTTGTTTTTTTTTGACAAAGTTTCAACACACATGCAATGTCATTTCTCTCAGTCAACACATTTGTTCGACAAAACAGAACTACAGTAAGAGCTACAGCTATACAGATACAGATACATTTGGAGATACAGATACAACTACAACTACAGCGTGTCCAGTCCGTTTTGTAGTCCCTCGGGAATAGCCTATTCAGGCATGCAAATGTGTCGCGTATCCCAAGTGGATTCAACACACCACACATGCTCACACACCTACACACACACACACACACACACACACAAGCCAGGTGTCAAAAATGTTTCAATGCAACTTGTCTACTCCCCCATCCATCTGGCAACGAGGGTTGCCCTGTCCATAGGCCAAACGACACGTTTGCGTAATTATCTGGGGCGACTCATCTGTCGAGGGTTAACAGTGCCGGCCAACTGTTGTCGCCCCGAAATGCCGTGAAATGAGTGCGCAAAGGGGTTAAACAATTTGCAGTTGCAAAACCTGTTTTGGGAGTAGTTTCAAATGGTGACAAAATTGAAATACGTTTGGCTTAGGAACTGTGTCCAATCGATATATCGCATTGTTGTATCATACAGAGCTAAAGCTAAAGGTTTGCAGACAAATAAAACTAAAGTTTCATAAGGTTAGGGAAATTCTTTAAATTTGCAAATTTAATGTTATCGATAAGCTGAAAAGCAGAAAAATAACTGTTGTTTTGCATATTGTTGTTAAGGGTTAAGTGAAATTTGGCAACGCTGTTAGCTTATTCACAGTCGATTATACATCTTATAAACACACAGATAAGCCAATTGATGTTAGAGTTGCTTAAGTATTGATTGAAAAAAACCCTCTATAATGAGTTAATCAACAAAAGAATGTTGCTATTTATAGTTTTGTGTTATCGATAAGTCAATATTTATGCAAATAGTTGCCAAAAAGGGTTTCCCTACTACAAAAGAGCATATATAATGTGCGCAATTAAAGCTCTGAATGGCTTAAGTGATTTGAAAATCTTTATTTATTTGAAAATGAATGTAATGAATACTTTGTGCAATCGATAACTCGATAAATATATAAAATAACAGTTAGACCATTAATGCATGCAATTAGGGTTCTTAATGGGTTAAGCGAGTGCAATAGTAGCTGCAACATATTGCTACCTACAGTTGCAATACAAACGATACCACGATACATACCGATACATAACGATACCGTTATACAGCACTCTAGCAAGCACTCGCTGTGCCAATTCTATGCATGGTTTCCCTATAAAAACACACAGAGAGACAAATTCGGACTCCATTAGCTGCCACGGCAATTGCAGAGCTTGCCGCGAGAGCTGCGGCAACAAAGTCGCGTCGCGTTGCGTCGCTTTATGCGCTTTACCCATTACCCTATGCCTTATATATAGATAGATACTACGATGCAGCTAATAAAGGTTTCCTGCAAACGGCAGCAAAAGCAGCCCAAACAAGCGTTAAATTTTATGACCACAATGCGAACCACGAAGCGAGGCGGCAGATGGAGGTAGAGGGACAGTGTGGGCGGTGTGGGCGGTGGGGCAAACAAAAGTTGTCAACATGCCGCCTTTCCGGCTTGTGGCAAATGGGGTAGGGGGGGAACCCATTAAAGAGGCAATTGCGACGGCATATCGGCAACTGTGTCACAATTGTCTGCTACATGATTTCTATAATCAAATGGGCAACCGCCGCCGCCGCCGTTGCCGCTTGCACGTGCAACATTGCCTGCATTTGGAAATAAGCAACAACAACAGCAAAGAAATGTCTATGATTATCGAACATTTGCCTAATTGCTGATCATTAGACAAATGCTGCAACGCACCTGGTCACACACACGCACACACACACGCACTTGTGTATGTGGCACATGCAACCTGCCTGCGCTTGTGCCTCATCATTTCACTTGGCTGTTTTTGTTCGCTCATAAAAATTAATCAAGCATTGCTAATTTGTCTAACTAACGCACCCTCTCTTCCTCTAGCTCTTTCTCTCTCTTTCTCTCTCTCTCTTTTCCCTGTCTTCCCTCTCGCTCTGCCCCTCTGCAGCTGCCTCAGCTTCAGCGAGTCTTGCAATCATTAAAAAAACATGTGCAAAAACAAAGCGTTGCAGCTGCAATGATACCCCTTGAAAATCAATGGAGCTTGAGGCGTGGCAACCTCCAAACTCCCCCCCCCTCCCCTTTCTCTTTGTTTTAGGCAGTGCTGCCAACTTTTCTAAAAAAAAATGTAGCTGTTTTTAAAGTAAAAACTAGAACTATGCCAAAAAAAAAAAAAAAAATTTTTTAAAGAAAAAAAAAAGTAATAAAGCTAACTTTCTTATAAAAAAAAGCTAGCTATGGCTAAAACTATTTTTAATTTTTTTAAATATCTACAAAAATATAATTTCAGCTAAAATGAATAGAAAATTTTGGTAATCTTAAGAAAAGCTAACTTCATGGCACATAAAATTCAACTTCAATTTCGAAGAGAATTTAGAATTTCCATAGCCAAATTTGTCGTTAAAATAGCCAAATTGCCAAAGCTGCTGGTAGGGTTACCCGTTACTCTGTGTACTCGCTTATCCGTTATCCGTTACCCGTTATGCGTCCCACCCCCCTTGGCCCAGCTCACAATCCGCAACATGTCCTGGCCACGCTTCGCTGCTTGGCCTAACGACGGCTGTCTGTCTTCCTCACTCCCCCTCTGCACCTCTCAGCCCCTCTCTCTGTCTCTTTCTTTGCCGCCTCTGCTGCTTTTGTGTGTCTTCCTGTCAATCAGCGCTTTGTTGCTGCTGTTGTTGTTGCGTTGCCCGCCCTGACAGGCATTTACAACTGCCGCCTCATTGTCAATGTCGTCGTTGTCAACGTTGTCATTCTCGAAAATATTTTTTTGAAAATATTTTTGTCGGTTCAGCTACGTAATTCATAAAAATTCCAGCGGAATTCGTGTGGGGTCCACGACGACGACGACGACGGGGGTAGGCGTAGGTAGGTAGGCGTGGCAGCGCAGCCGTTGAGCTGCCTACTCAATTGACAGACAGCAGTGAATGCCCCAAAGGGCTTAGCAGCATCGGTTTGCCAGGCAGGCAGTCAGGCAGCCCTTAAGCCAGTACGAAACCCCTACCCCCGCCCCTCTACAGGCCACATATGCCATCCCTTCCCAAGCTGTAGCTTTGCATGTTATGCAAGGCAGGCAAAGCCTTTCATCGCAAGGGAATCTTAACTCTTTTGCACAAATATCGATTAATCGCTTTCGATAACTGTTCAGCGAGAGAGGTAGAGTGAGAGGGAGGGAGTTCTTTCTTTGCCCTCTTCTTTCTCTTTTCTCTGCTTCCCCACTTCATAACTGCTGTCAATGTCCTCGCTTTTCCGCTTCCTGTTTGTGACAGAGAAAAAGCAGGGGGGGAAGAGGGAGAGACAGACATAGATATGGAGAGCAAGACAGCAGCTTAGCCCCGCCCTCCGCCCTCCGCCCACCGGAACCCCTTGGGAACCCTTTAGCGCGCACTTATGTCGCATTCCTTGCGAGCAGCTCAACTAATTTGCTCCCCAGGCGCGGCTAGCTGCGCCTTTCTCCGTGATTTGTTGAGGCGTGAAACATTTTTTCGCAACCTTGTGAACTCTTTGCACACACACACACACACTTGCATAGAAATTCAATATTGCGCTCTGTCTATGCTAATGAATGGCTCGCGTGGGGGAGAAGGGGGGGAGAGGGATGGAAGGTAGCCCCGTCTCGTCTAGCCTTTTTATTTATTTTTCCGGCTTCCTCGTTCGCTTTTTGCTCGGCTGCCTTTTTGCGGTTTGACGCAGCGACTAAAAGTATGCAACACTTTTTTTTTTGCATATTTAATGGCCGGCGACAGACAAAATGGCGTCGCTCCTGGCGTGTTTTTTTTTCGGGGGAAGGCCGCCTCTGGTTTTGCGGTTAGGCGTTGATTTGCCTTCGTTGTTGTTGTTGTTGTTGTCGCATCTCGTGTCTATTTGCGGTTTGGAATGTGGGCAAAGGATATTCTGCTGTGTTTGCTTTTACAGTTGTTTGTTATTGTTGTTGTTATTGTTGTTGTTGTTTCTTTTGCCTTTCGTCCCGCTCGTGTGGCTGATGTGACTTTAATGAACTTGGAACATGTCGAAAATCAATAAGTGCCGCCTGCTCGACTGCCTCAAGTGAAGTGCTGCCTTTAAGCCCGACCCAAGTCAGCGCTGCGCTGTGCGCTGTCTGTGCTTTCAATTGTCAGACAGTCGACAGACAGGCAGCTTTTCCCCACCCCTCTCTCCCTTTCTCCCGCTCCACGGCTTTGTCTCTTCCTGCCTGTCACAATAATAGAAGAATAAATTCAGACTTAAGAGCTGTGCCTTGTTGAAGGGGGAGGGGGTAAAAAAAAAGTTGTCAACTGTCGCTCTATGCAAATTTCTTTGGTTTTTGCCTTTGTGCATACTCTAACAAAGGGGCGGGTGGGCGTGGAAAGGGTACAGTGACTTGCTTGCTGCATGTGTGACATGCGTGGGGCATGAGGCAGGCTAAAAGCGTAAGCAAAGTGGACGCTCTTTCATTACTTCCCCCTCCCGCCTTGCCTGCTCCCCAGGCCATTATTAAATCATCAAAAGTGTTGGCCATCAAATGTGACAATAGACGTTGGAATCGTGTACAGTGAGTCGCATCAGTTTTCCTGCGGGACGTTCTGCGGCTCTACAGACAGCCAGACAGTCGGACAGCCAGACAGTTGCCTTCCGCTTGTTGTTGCAAGTTTGCCACTGCCTGCGTCTGCGTTGTCATTTGATTTGATTACAGCTGGGAGCAGGGGGAGGGGCGGCGGAGTGGGAGGGGTTGGGGCAGGGCAATTCGAGTCGAGTCGAGTCGAGTTGAGGCGAGTCGAGTCGAGAGACGAGTTTGCGACGTTGTCGCAACTGCAACTGTCTGAGTAGTTGATGGATTATATGACGTTGAAAACAACCCGCATGTTGGCTTTAAACCAGCTACCTCTTCTCTTCCCTTCCCCGCCTTCCCCCCTGCATTCTGTACACCTCTTCCCGCAGTGCCAGCAAACTGCAATCGCAGCCAATTTGTCTAGTTGCTGCTGCTGCTGTTGCCCAAGTTGTTGCCTGGCTGGTCTATTTAAATGCTCGACACAGCCAGAGCTCGCTTGATTAGCGCCGCTGAATTGACAGAAATTGTCACTAGCAGCAGCTGTAAGTACACAGGCAGCACCTTCCCCTCCCTCCCTCTTTCCCTCAACCACTCCACCCACGCTCTCTCCCTCTGCCATTGCCAGCCCTTTTCAACACGCAGCACAATTTGCGTCTCTTGTTGGGCATGCATGAAGTCGCATTAAGTGACGCCTACTCCCCCTACTCTCCCTACTCCCTCCCCCTGCCCCACCCCATTGCTCGTTGCGCATTTGCTGCATTTTTCACTCACGACTCTGGCAGCACGTCAATTGCTTAATTGATCAATTTAATTTGACACTCATTCAAACACTCGACGAGCCAGACAAGATGAATATCTTTTGCTCCCGATCCGAAGCGATTTTCAGCGCAGTCAACTCGCTTTTTGTGTTTCGATTTATGCAAATTGTGTCGGTGTGTGCGGGGTGGGCCATGTGGCCGACAGTGTTCCCTTTGTGTGTGTGTGTGCACTGAGAAAAAACAGAAAAATCGAAAGAGTTTAAGTTAAAATTAAATTGGAAGTTAATTTTACGATTTATATTGGCTGCAAGCTGAAAGTAGCTTTTTTTTAATTTTTCAAATATTTTTATATACAAAAATTATTTGAAAATGCGCTTAAATTAAAGATAAATCAACTCGGAACTGGTGTAATTAATTTGGGGGCCTTAGATCTTAAGGTTTCTGAGATATAAGCGTTCATACAGACAAAAAATTTGAAAAAATGTAAAAAATGTGCGGTAAAATATTGACAATATTATATTAAAATATTTGAATAAATTTTTTAACTATCTAAGTTCTCTCAGTGTATACTTCCCTCTCTCTCCCCCCTACTTATCTCTCTATCTCTCTCTTGCTGCCTCTCTGTTCGTGTTCTACTTTGGCTACTCGACAGTTTTTTCCATGGAAACTGCGCTGGTTCTGCGCTTCATCAATTAATCAATTTGGTTGTTGGTATTTTTGTTGCGGGAATTTTCACTAGTTGTTGTTGCATTTGTTGTTGTTGTTTTTCTTTTATTTTTTTCGAGTTAATCAGGAAGTCAGTCGAAAACACAGTTTGATGTTTAAATTTTCAGCACGCGGGTCCGCAATTTGTTTAGTTTTTAGAAGTCGCGCGCACACACACACACACACAGAGAGAGAGAGAATCACCTCGGTGTCTGTGTGTTGACATTTGAAATGAAAACGCTTTTGATTGATGGCCTGATGACCTGTTAACCGCATGGGAGAGAGAGAGAGAGAAGGGGAACCAATGAAATTTGAGATTGTTTATGCCGATGCTGAAAAGTTTTGGGAAGTTAATCGAGAAAATGCAGGAAATTGAGAGAAATAGAAGCAGACAGCAAAATGAGTTAGATTAATTAAGAAAGCAGGGAGACTAGGAAGAAGTTTTTCAGAAAAAATACTTTGACCTAGACTTTATAATTTAAAAATTCCCTTCTTTGAGAGTTTTCCTATGACGATTTGCTTGCTGCTTCCCTTGGAGACATGCCAGCACAATAAACTCCATTGTACCCTGTAATTATAGCCAGTAATGGCCTGCCTAACGCCTCTGCATCAAACCTTGCCTTGCCGATCGAGCGATAAATCTTCTCGGGAAGCATTAAAAATGCAACTCGTTGCAGTGCGAGGAAATTGCCTGGGCTGGTTCTCTGCGCTCTACGCTCTGTGCTAATGCCACTTTTAGAGCCAATTGAGCGTGTAATTAACTAACTGTACATTTCAATTTATGAAATATTCGCGCAACAGAAAGACAGCCTGCAAGTTGCCACAGAATGCGGTGGCAGCGCCAGGTGCAACTCGCAACACGCGCAGCAAACGCGATGCCGAAGCAAGTCGAGGCGAGTCTGTGCAGCGAGTGTCACTATTAATTTAACCTACATTGTACGCGCGCGGGGCTGGCTGGACAGATCATCGGATTGCACGGTGGGCAAGATCACAGAAATATTGCAAAAAAAAAAAATATTTTCGAAATTTTTTAAAAAGAAAATCCTTGTGGTGAAGTGGTGAAGTTGGTGAAAAAAAATTTCAAAAATTTGCCAATTCACCCCACTGTAGATCGCCACTGCGGATCGTCGCCGCTGCGCAAATGAAGCACAGCGAGTTGCAACTATGACAGGCGGCATTTTTCATGCAGTTGAGAATTTTCTAATTTTCCTCAAAGGCCGCCGCAGCGTGCAGCACAGCAGGGGGAGGGGGAGGGGGCATTCTGATGGGGTTATAGGGAAAGGTGTAGGAGTCTACGACTTGGACGTTGAGAGATGAGCAATTAAGCGCTGAGTTATCGACATGAGTCAAGGGAAAAACCAACAACAACAACAACAACAAGAAAAACGCACACACGGCGGGGGGCAGGTAGAGGAGGGGGGGGGAGGCGCATCGTGTGGCAGCAGCTGCGTCTGCGTGACAAATTGCCACATGACGTTGCCCCATTTGTTGTTGTTGTTTTTTGCATGCATCGGACGGTCGATAAGGTGCCTCGTTGCATGGCGAAGGTGCATGCCACGCACACACACACACACACACACAGTATGTGGACATTTGTTAGATAAGCATCTGTGGCAGCAAGCTGAGACGAGTCTTGTTAGCTCGGGAGTAGGAGGTGGAGAGGGGGCAAGTGGAGTAATGTTGCACAGTGTAACAGGCTGCAGCAGCCCTTGCCACCTAGTGAAGTGAACTAATGAATGAATCCTTGAGATATCTGAAGAAACGAGAGCAAGATTGATGTCACTACGTGGCAGAACAGAGAGAGAGAGAAAGAGTGGGAAGCAATCTAAGGAGAAGAAGTAGAAGAAGAAAGAACAATGTTATAATGGCATAGAATATATATATGTAGGTAGCTTCTCTTGTCATCTTTCATCCCGATCTTTGCTAGCATTCAGCGTAATCTGCCTTCAATTCTTGCTTGAAAAGCTACACAGAACTTGGGTTACTTTCTCGCTCGATTTCGCAGCAACTACAAGTCATCCCATTCATGCCCAATCGATGCAAGTCAAAGAGGCAAATTTTGTGGCAAGTTGTCTGCCACGACGTCGACAGCGACGGCGACAGCGACTGCTGCTTGGAGTCGAATGAATGCAAAGTGAATGTGCGTGACGATGACGCGCAGGATGCGAGCAGAGAATGAGACTGAGGCTGAGGCTGGAGTTGGAGCTGATGCTGCCAAGTCGTGAGCACAATGCGAATGTGGAGGGTCCATGCCCCACAAGCAACTCCTCCCCCGCCCCACCCACTGCCGTGCCTGCGCATGACTTTGTGCTTTTCATTTAACATTATTTTGCAACAATTTTGCTGGCAGACAAGACGCAGGCAAGGCAGGAGGGGGGGGGAGAGAGGCTGAAGACATGTGCCTGCACATAGAAAGCGACCAAAGCAAACAGTCAACATGTTTGCTTACAGTGTGACCCCTCCCTGCGCCCCCTGCTCCCACGCCCCTGCCTGCTCCACTTGCACCCCATTAGGCGCTGCCCAGGCAGTTTCCGCTTTAATTTAACGCAGGCTTAGAGAGAGAAGGGAGAGAAGGACGAGCTACGTCAGCTGGCGCAGCAATTTAAAGCTGAAGCTGCAACCCGCACACCCTTCACCCCCTTCCCCTCTTGCTGGCCGAGTTTATGACATGCCCGCCCAAGGAATTTATTTAGTTTATGCAAAGCGTGCGGCGAAAAAAGGGCAAAAGGTAGCACAAAAGGGCGCCACGGCGAAAAGGACATTCTCTCTCTGTCTCTCTCTCTCTCTCTCTCTCTCTCTGGGCGCGCTGCCTCTGTGTTTGTGTTTAGTTTGCCAATTTCTTTTGATGTCTTTTAATTTTAATGAGTTGCGATATGGGCGTGCCCGGCCTCGTAGTACCCTCGCAGCAGCGAAACTAATTAGAAGCGAAGCGAAGGCAGCGCACAGAAAAAAAAAATCATGAGAAGCGCATAGAAGGGCGCTGTGTGTGTGAGAAGCGCCGAGAGAGGCGCGCTGTCGCTTTAAATTACATTTACATTTGCTTGCTTGAATTTCACTTACCTAACACACATATAACTTCCTGTTCCTTTACAGATCTCTTTCTCCCTCTCTTAATCACTGCCAGTTGACAAAATGACGCACAGCTTAGCAGAGACTACAACAACAACAACAACAGATGAAATAGCTACAACAACATCAGCAGCAGAATCGAACTTCAATATGCTCTCCCGCCAGTGCCTTTCCACCTTCTCCAGCTCTCCCAACTCCACCTGCCCCCGCTCTGCAACATCATCTTCGAGTCTTCTTCGGATTCGGCATTTTGGCAGCCCATCGAGAAACTGGAATGGCAACTGGAACCTTAGCCTCTTGGCCCTGATCATTGCCAGCGGCTGTTTAATGCTCAATATATCAGAAACTGCGGCGTTCGATATTGGTGAGTGCAAAGACTAGTCGGCTACACTTAGCTTAAAAATTAAAAGAAATTGAAAAAATTAACAAAAAAAAAATGAAATTATTTCCTAAATAACTTTTTTGTTTATTAGCCGATTGCCAGCAAATTTTCAGTAATGCTTTATAGGGTGATATATATTATACACACCAAAAATAGATATCCTAACAAGTAAAATATTTTTGGAAATCGATTTCTTTCGATTTAGACAAATCAAAACATAAACTTAGGACGCTTAGTTACAATTCCCTGGTTGGCAGGTATAATGAGAAATAATTATAAATAAAAATAGTAATAAATTATAAAAATAATTATAAATAATTTTCTCTCAGTGCAGCGGGGAAAAAAATAAATGAACTTTTGGCCGGCAAGTCAAAAGGTGCGCATATTCATCAATTTGCCGGGCTTCTTCTGCTGCCATCATTAAACTGGCAATACACAAGTGCTGTCTGGGAAGCCAACAGGGCACCTTGATGAGGGGGGAGGGGGCAGGGGAAGACCAACACAATTTGATGTTTATTTTTCTTGGATTCAAGTGGCACATGCGACCTGGGGGCAACTTCAGCAGCGTCGCAAAGGTTGGAGGGGGAGGAAGAGAGAGAGAGACGTATTTTAATTGACATTGAAAGCACATTTTTTTTATGTGGCATATCATTTTCCCGAGCAGCGACAGCAGGCGCAGTTGGTGGGCAGCCCACCTCCTCCTTCCTTCCCTCTCCCTTTGCTAAGCTGCTGCAACGAGACAGTCTTCACCATGGGGCGTCCACTCGACCATGCGACCGATGAGAACTGACAAGCCGCAGTGAAGTTAGCAAAGTTGCCTGCACTGGGTGGGTTCGCTGCTTTGCCTCTTGGTCCAGCTCATTAATTGGCATATGGACATTTTTATGCAGCCTCTGAAGTTTTGCGCACAAATTTTCCAAACACACACAGGGGTAAGGGAGCCGAGGGAGGGGCACACACAGTAGTTGTTGGAACGTGGCTTTAATGAAGCCATACCTGGAATGAAGCAGCCTGGCGGCTTAGGATTATGACCATGCCGAATGGCTTTGGCATGTCAGCGGCTCATAAATTTCTAACTTGATGTTGGCGACATTGTGAACCCCCCTCCCCGGTGCCACTGGCCCCTCTGTACTTGACTAACTGATGGACTTCATAAGGCTTAAGACGGCGGGGCGTGCGTCACAGAGCAGAAAGTTAGCGAGCATTGCTCACAAATATTCAGTTAAATAGCTAACTATATCAATGAATATCTACCCTATATCTACTCTCTATCTACTCTCTATATATACTATAATTTATAGCAAGAAGTGCGTAATTATTTCATTTCCATTTGCTATGCGTTTTAGCGTAAAAACTTCGTTAAAACTTTTCCCTTTTGCTAGTTGAGTTAGAACTTGTTTTCTTGCGATTCCTTTTGCTTAGCTTATTTATGCATTTCAAGTAGAAGTTTTTCCACCCCCCCTCGTCGTCTTCCTCTCTCCGTCTGCCTGTCTATATAGCTTTGTCTGCCACAAATCAAATCTCAGCCATAATATTTATAGTTAATCAAGCAAGCCAAATACGAATTTATAAACATGTTCAACTGGCAGAGTTTTGGGCCACGCCCCCAACTCCAACAGAAAAACACATAGGCAAATAAGCAGAGGAAGTGCCTGAGACTGAGACTAGTTGTTGTTGTTGTTGTCGTTGTTGTTGTGCTAGACACATCGAGTGAGTTGAGTTAGCAAAACATGCAACAATTTTCCAAATGAACGCACTTGCAACATGCAGTTGGAGTCGAAGTCGCAGTCGCAGTCGCAGTCGGAGACGTAGAAGGAGTCACAGTTGAAGTCAGCAGCTACTCCTGACCCAGCCTGAGTTGCAGATGGAGTTGCAGTTGGAGACGATGAAGCCTTCGGTTCACATTAGCATTGCCAGCTATCAAATCCAATCAAGTGCGATGGCAAAGAGTCTCGTCCAGGTTCGACCTCGGTACCACCTCCCCCTTTGTGTGTTTATTTATAAACTTCTAAACGAATGCACGCACCTTTGTGCAAGGAGCAGCAGCAGCAGGAGGAGGAGAAGAAGGAGGAGGAGGCACTGCACCGACTGCTGGGCTGGAAGCTGGCTGGGCCACGCTGTGTGCCCGAGCAACAAAAGTCATGTCAAATCAGTGTTGATTCTGGCGAAAATGTCAGCAGGCAGTCAGACAGGCAGACAGGGAGACAGGGAGACACCCCAACGGGGGGGCAGTTGCAACTTCAACTAGAAGAGGAGAGCAGAGAGAGCAGCAGAGGGGGAGTGGGAAGGGAAGTGGGGGGGCAATCGCTTGGCAATAAATTAACCAAAGTAGTTGACGTTCTGCTCGGCCTGCGCTGCTTGGGCTCGACTTTGGCAATGATTAAGTGTGTTTGCAGCCAGAGAAGACACAGAGGCAGCACCAGCAGCAGCAGCAGCAGATGCTTGGGAAAGTGATAGGCCTAGATAGGAGGCAACAAACGGGGCGTGGCCGCCCCCCAACAAATGTCAAAAAAGTCAAATTGACGCTCGACTTATTTTGATAGATTTGATGGGCGTGTTGCACTGGAAATGGGAATGAAAACCAAATGAAAATGGAGGCTGTTCTAAATTTACTGCGTGGCACGCAAAGCGCATACATCATTAATTAAAAAATAAACAAAATTTAGACAATTTTTTTTGGCTTACTTTGTGTATCGTTCTATGTGGTATATATGTATATAATTTTTGACTGATTTCTCTCTCTCTTGCAGCCACTTGCAATGTGCCCCTCGGCATGGAGACGGGCACCATAACCGATGCTCAAATCACAGCCAGCTCAGCCCATGACACGGCATTCGTGGGTCCGCAACATGCAAGGTAAGTGCAAGGGAGATAGCAATATCGAACTAAAGATCTAAAACTTGATCAAGAGCATATACGACAAACTGATTTGACTTTGAGAAGCTTTAATTAAATTGACAAAGTTCTGTTATCTCTGCTGTGTGTCTCTCCACTGATCTCTGATCTCGAGCACTTAACCCATAGCTGCCCCCCACATATGCAGTGCTTATCATTAGAGTTCCCGCAGCAGCAGCGTGTTCGTTTAATTGCCAATTTTATAGACAACTTCATTAGGGGGGCTCGATAAGGCGTCGACTATAAAAATCAAAGTTCGAAGACGCAGAAGAAACTTTAGGAAAATAAACAAATACCCAAAATGAATGCAACAAAGTATCGAAAAGGAGGGGGGCTAAGGGTTTCTTTTTGCATATCAGTTTGATTTTTTGTTATTCAAAATATTTGGCGCGCTTTGAGAGATAAGCACGGGGTAAATGGTATGGGTTAATGTGAGTGGATTCATGAATATGTAGCAGACTTGGGGCAACCGTTTAATGGCCTCGACGGCACTAACTGAAGACGGCAGCCCTTTTTTCCTACACTAATTAAATGCAATTTCAAAAGAGAGCGACAGGGAGAGAAAGAGGCAGAGTTACGTGGAAACCCGCAAACCGGTTCGGCTCAGTTCGGTTCCTGGCAAAGGGCAAGTTGAAGAACCTAATGCAGCTGGTTAGACAAGTTCAGTTTAGTTGTGGATTCTTTGCTTTTCTTTTTATTCTGGGATTTCTTCTGTTTACTTTACTGATTCAAGTTTTATGACCCGTGCGGAAAGTGTGAGTAAATGCGGGTCAGCCAATGCGATTGGGCCCGGAAGTTTTGCAATTGACTGCGTCGTGGATCGTTGCGAATGATTGATGACAGCGCGTGTAATTAGTGCGGCTTAACAGAACTTCATCCCACACACACACACACTTGCACACACACTTGCACACTTAAAGTAAAGCACCCATTCAGGCCGTAAACATGTCAATTACCACGTGAGTTACGGCAAAATCAATGCAAACATTGCTGGCCGCCCTCGCCACAGATTCTTTTCGCTCGCTCGCTCGCTCGCTCGCTCGCTTTCTGTAATAACTTGTCCGTCTGCCGTCTTTCTTTCGTTTATAGACATGCACTTAAAAAACACTCAAGTGCAGGGCCCCCTGATCTGACAGAGGTGTGTGCGAGGGAGAGAGAGAGAGAGAGAGAGGGAGACCACAAAGGCATCATTAACATTAACCCTTTATGGCGGCACTAAAGTAAAACCACAAAACGATGCGTGATGAGCACGTTGAGATAAACAAAATACTAGTATACACACACACACACACACCCATACACACTCTTGTATGGCTGTTTCTTCTCTCCACATCTTCTTCAAGTCAGATTAACTGGAATTTATACTAAAGACAAAGGCACAGCTAAAGCTAAAGCTAAAGCCCCGCACCGCAGACTGGGCGTACTTGCCGCATTCGTATTCGGATTTGGAATTGGACTTGCTGCAGCATTTGATATGTTTCTTCTGACTGCGGGCTGCACTCTTCTTTTCTTCTCCTCACTCACCCTCACCCTGCTGCTTTCCCCCTTCGGCTTTTGTCTCTGACTCACCTGAGAGGTCGTGTCCGGGGGCGACAGCAAGTTCTGCCGGTTGGCAAAGTGCTTTCGATTGACAGGCGCTGGTTAAGAGCTTAAGTGCTCATGGCATTTTGCCTCACGATTTAGTACAGTTTTAGTACACACTTTTTTGCGCGGCCATTTAGTATAGTCTAATTGCTGCAAGTTGCGAAATTGTTTAGGAAATGCAATGGAAACGTGCTACAAGGTGGGGGGATTGGAAGAGTTTTTTGATTTTAGTACAATTTTAGTACATTGTAAATCTATTTTAAGTGGTCTTTGCAAGTCAAAACATTAACTTTATTTAGTACAAATTTGGTACAGTTATTTCAAAGCTTTTCAGTTCGTTTACAGTGAGAGTACTAAAAGGCTAAACAACTTGTTTGATTTTAGTACGCTTTTAGTACATTATAAATCGGTTTTAAGTGGTTTTCGCGCGGCCAAACACCAACTTCGTTTAGTACCATTTTAGTACAGACTGTTTCAAGCAGACATGTTTTAAGTGGGAGTATTAATAGGGTACATTATAAATCTGTTTAAAGTCACAACTTGAACTTAATTTAGTACATTTTTAGTACAGGGTTTTTGCAGCTCCTCAAAGTGAAAGCTTGCTTCGCGTTTTTTAGCCTTTTTTCGTTGCTTGTCTTTGGCACTTTGTGGACTAACTAAACATTTACCCGAAGCTGCTGCTAATTGCTGTCAATCGCTGCGTATTTCCGCTGCTATCCCAGCGGACCTGCAGCCTTTCACCTCACGGCTTAACCCACTGACTGCAAGGCACACACACACACACACAGATACACAAACTTGATGGAACTTTCTTTTGTCTATTGCCTTCTTCTCCTTCCTTTTCTCTCCTGCCCTTCCTCAATCAGGCGCAGAGTGCAATTTGCCAAGCTAAAGTTTTCGGTTCGAGGCAGAGTTCAAAAGTGCAGGCAGCATTATAATTTGTGGCTGCCGTGCACTTAGCCAGTCCGTCAGTCTGTCCGTCTGTCCGTCAGTCATTGGAGTAGCTAACCAGCTAACCGACTAACCAGTTAACCAGCTGAGTAGCTAACCAGGCAGGCTAACTAGCCCAAAAACACAGACCCCAAACTGGAAGGGAACTTTAAGTAATTCATTACAGAAAACATGCACTTAAAACAAATCACGGCAAGATCTTGGCCCACAGGGATGCGAACTGACAGCAGCAAGAGAGGAGAATAGGGAAGAGAGAGAGAGAGAGAGGGACGAGGGACGAGGGGGTTTCTGCTATTGAATTACAAAGATTAGTTTAATGACAGTTGGCGCTGTTTGATTTTCATTACCTCGCCCAGCGTCCGGCGGGTCCCAACGTCCGTCTGGGCCATTAAATTTACAACCTCTTACATATTAAAAACAGCAAAAAGGAAAGCGAAAAAAGCGAGAGAGACAGAGAGGGAGAGACAGAGAGGGAGAGAGAGAGAGAAAAAAATGCAAAAAGCAGGCCGGTCCGGGCTTGATTAGAAGCCAAAGCTGCTGCCCGACTTGGAGTATCATTCCGAGTGCATTCGAAGAGTGCCCGGCAGCGGCAACGGATCCGTGAAGCAGTTAGCCAGTCCATCAGCGGCGGCAGCGGCCGCGGCGGCGAAATGAGCAGCCAACGACGTTGGCGCAGATTGTTAACTTTGGCAATAACAATAATTAAAGTCGAGTTGAAATGCACATAACTGCGGATATTAGCATTTTAAATGATGTTTATGCCCAGCTCACTCGCACTCGCACTCGCTCTCTCTCTCACTCTCTCTTTTGCTTTCTATCTTTGCCTTGTCTGGCCGTTCTTGCCCCTTGGCTTATTTGCTTTCCTACCGTACAGAAGAAATCTGCGCAATTTTATGAAGATTAAATTGACCTTTTTTTTCGCCTTCATTCTCAAGCTGTGGGAGTTCCTTCGTTTTTCCCAGCGTATTCCTTGTATTTTAATATGGCAACTTTGATCCATGCACTCGCAAGTAATTGCAGCTGCTAATGATTATTACATTGGCCGGGCGGAAGTGCCTTAAAGAGAGAGACCACATACAGAGAGACGGGCCAGAGATGAAAGAGCATGAAAAATCAGTTAGTCATTTCCGAATGTCATAAAACTTGAAGTTCAAAGCGGGTGGAAGTTCACTAAAATAACTACAGGCAGTTAATATGGGAGGTTGAAGAAATTAGTATCTTTTAAGAAATTATGGCTCAATAATTTAGCTTAATATGGGAGATGTGAACCTGGGAAGGCTCTGATTAACCTGAAGCTTTGCTCACACATTTTAAAGGCTTAATAAGTTAGTTATACCAAATTTCAGCTTTCTGGCCTTATTCTTAGACATTTTATCAACGAAAGAAAGAAACCTACTTGTACTAAACTGTACTAAATGTACCAAAATGTCTAAAAAGCATTTGTCCCAGCAAATTAGTAAGTTGATACGTGATTTGCAAATAAATTTAAGCAGTACTAAAATTTGTACTAAATGTACTAAATGTTCTAAAATGTCTTAAGAGCAAATTCATGTTCATATCGACAGTTACCTTGCCTGCAATTGATCTTCTAAGTTCAGTGAGTAACTTATCTAGCTTGAAAACGTGCTTCTCTTCCCAAAACTGTACTAAATCTCTCACGTCACGCGAAATGGAACTGCAATATCTTCTGAACTCAGGCGGAAATCCTTCTGCTAATTGCACTCGCTGCACACGTCAAGCGCACAAAATGCAAATAACAAATGGAAAATGCGAAAATGCATTAAACGCAACCGTCCACTAAATAAATATTGCAATCAAATTCAATAACCTGGTCAGCCTGAGTCAGGCCTGGCCAACCTGCTGGATTCAGCTGCGGTGCCAGGTTGCGGTCTGCCGAAGACAGGCAACAAAATGAAGCAATTTGCAACAAGGTGCGGCGAGGGATGCAGAGTAAGGTAGAGGGAACTCCACTTCTGCTGTCTGGCCTAGGCCTAGTCACAGTCGATGAATAATGGACAAACATTAAGGCTCCAAAATGCAATCAAGCATGTAAAACTTAATTGAAATATAAACCGAAAAACGTATCTGCAGTGGTTAACATATCAATACCAGAAGGGGGTCCCGAATGGGAAGGGGGTTGTGGGTATCGATTAAGGCTGGGAGCAGGCCGTATGCTGTCTGTCCGTCCGTCCGTGCGTCCGTCCGTCCGTGTCTAACTTAAATTAATCCTTAATTACATAGACAACATCCTGCTGGGCTCGAAAACCGCAGCAGCTTAACGAACGAGACGAGCTGCCAGCGCAGCATCCCGACGAGGTCTGCCTTGGTCCCGGCCTGGTCTTGGCTCCCCCTAAGGCCACAGTTGTTCGTGGCTTTGGCTGGCTGCGACTGACGACGGGTGGCGACGCTTAATGTCAATTAATTTGTATAAGAAAAAAAAAAAGGGAAGAAAACTTTGTAGCTTCCGAATACGAGGGCAATTAATAAAGTTGTCGTGTGTTTATCTCTCTCTCTCTCTCTCTCTCTCTATCTTTGCAGACTGAAAACCGATAATAACGGCGGTGCCTGGTGCCCCAAGCACATGGTCTCGAATGCGCTCAAGGAGTATTTGCAGGTGGATCTGTTGCAGACGCACGTGATAACCGCCATTAGGACGCAGGGTCGCTTTGGCAAGGGTCAGGGTCAGGAGTATACTGAGGCATATGTGCTCGAATATTGGCGACCTGGTTTCGATAAGTGGCAACGCTGGAAGAACACACAGGGCAAAGAGGTAAGAGGCGAAGGGTAAAGCTTCCAGTACAATGTCTATACCACGTTTGCCTTTCTCTTCTCTTCCGCTCTCTGCAGATACTCCCCGGCAATATCAACACTTACAGTGAGGTGGAGAACGCTCTGCAGCCGATCATCTTCGCCTCGAAGATACGCATATATCCATATGGCCAGTACGATCGCACCATCTGCCTGCGTGCCGAGATTGTTGGCTGCCTCTGGGAAGGTAAGTGATGCCCCCTCTTAGGATTCCCTCTTGTACATTTTCTCTGCCTGTCCGCGAGGCGAATTTAAACGAGTGCGATAAAAACTCGACATGAGCAATGATAGCGCGAAAAGGCTAACAGAGTTTTAGTGTCAGCGCTAATTTATCATCGGCTGGCGCAGATCCCCCTTACCATACTTGGCCCCTATCTATTCCCCACTCGCTTCTGGCTCTGTGCCGCCTTTATTAGACTAGCTAAAGCGGCTTAAGTGTCTGTTTAGTTGCATGGAGCATTGCAGTCCGACTCGGCCTGGAATGCTCTTAGATGAGTGCAAGACCCTACGATCTGAAGATCGTCTAGCATGCGGGTCGTCCACATTCCTGCCTCAATTATGGCTAATCTGCAAATAGGCAAGCTTAAGTTCAATAGAATACTTCAATTTTTCAACTAACTTTGCTGGCGAGCGTTCTGCATTCCAACCTTATGCGCGTTAGACCTTACGATTTGAAGGTTTTCCAAGCTTTAGTTCAACAATTTAGGCTCATCTGCGGAAAGTGCTGTTAATAACTGAGTTAAAGTATACTTGAAATCTTAAATTTTGTAACTACATATTTCCTTTTACTGGAATTCTCTCTAAAAACGCGTTGCATGCAACCCTATACGAGTTATTCGACTTGAGGGAACCCAATGTTATGGGCAGCGTATTAGTCGCAGCGCGTAATCCAATTCCGTGTAGGGTGCCACGCAATGGCAAAACTGTACATGCTACCTCATATGCATACGCAGAGCTATAGCATATCGCGTGCAGTCATATGGTAGCGAATCCAAGTTGCAGACAGGCTGAGAAACTATGCAGACGACAACGGCCGAAAACGGCGAACAAGCTCTGCGTCGCGTCGCGTCGCGTCTGGAGTCGACGACGACGACGATGTTGTTTGCACGCAATTGTCAAGTAGTGCACGAACAACAAGAACAACGACAACTATAACAAGTCTGGGCAAACAAATTTTTCTATAATTTGCAGGTAGCAGCAAGCGATAACAGCAACAACAACAACAACAACAACAACAAGAACAAGCAGCCAGCGCGCCTAATGACAATTTGTTTGACCAGACCCCAAAATACCCAACCCAAGTCAAGTAAAGTCAAGCTAACTCTCCCCAGGGGGTGAAGGGGGAGTCACATCGGTAGTCGCGGAAGTCGAAATTATTCCGTAAATTAACGCAATGTGTGGTTTGCTGTGGCGCCATTTGTGCGCGGTTTGTCAGGGGGAAGGGGAGATCCAACTATAAACACGCCCCTCGCACATGCAAACTGACCAGCGACGTCGTCACCCACACCCGTTTAGATGGCGTGGAGAGTAGGGGAAGCCATGTCATTTGATTTGCCATAGGGAATTCAGTTGTACACAGCGCGCATTTCATATGCAAATTAAGCGAGATAAGAAGACGGGACTGTCAGGGGGAGGAGGGAATGGGGTCTAAATGGTTGCCAGAATGGCTCTAGTGGGGTCTACTATATCGACTCACGTCTAGACAAGTGGCAGACAGACATCGCTGGGGCGAAAGTAATCAATAAACTTGGGACAGGGGACTGCACATTAATCTCAACGCGATGAGAAATTTAGACCGATCTCATAATTGTTTATAAATTGTGCTCATAAATCTGGCAACGCCGCTTCGAGTCGTATCGAAGCATTTGAAATGCAAATCAATGCGGCACACCTACGTGGAGGGACCGCACCCAGAGTGCGCCTAGACGTCGCTAGCTAGGGCTTAAGAGTTAGGGATAGAGGGAGGGAGGGGGCAGCCGAGTTGGTCACGTCATGACTGCAGATTATCTTGGGGCAAGTGACACAGTCTGATTTCACACAAACGAACTAAATACGAAATTTGTTACGATTTAACAACGGCTTAGCCCTTGGAATTTGAATCGACAACTGATTTGGTTACGCTTGCAAGTCGAAGTTGGAGTTGGAAGTCGAAGTTGGAGTTCGAGTTGGGTTTATGCGCTTTATAAATGCAGCAACTGATTAGCGTTGAGCCGGCGATTTATGAGTGTGCGCCACAAAGTGAATAATTTATGAATGCTTAGGGTTTCTTTAGAGACGCTTCTTTTTTTTCTTTTGGTGTATGCGGAGGCGTTTAGGGCGTTTAAATTAAGGCTAATATCGCATTACGAGCTACTACAAAGAGTTAGCTGGAACTATCAAGGGTTATCCATAACTTTCGGGCATAATTGATCAAGAGTTTGGCTCGCAATACGTAGCTAAAACTGTGGACTTTCCCTCATTTTGAGTACGCAATTTGTGCAATCTACCTTCATCTTTTTGCATTCACTAGAAACCTTAGATCCCTATTGTGACTTGATTTATCGATAAGCTGTATTTACTTGCCGTGGCGGAAAATCTTTTGCTTGTTTTTGGTTGCCCCCTTTTTGATATTGTCTCCCGCCTATTTTGGAGCCAACATTCCAGACAACATAACTCACTCACTAACTGTGTTTGTTTGTCTCTCTGTCTCTCTGTCTGTCTGTCTGTGTGCGTGTAGTTTTGCCTGTGCCGCCGACAAAGTTTTGGGTATACTCCATCCATCTAAGTATCCATTTATTCAAGTTATTCATTTATTCATTCAACTGCTGCTCAATTTGACTCATCAGCAAAGTTCGCTCGTTGCGCGTTCCCTTTATTTTGTCCGGGGGTTCGCGTGACGCGAAGCAGAAAAGGAAACAAATTACATTTTATATAGCATTGTAGTTGCCCCCGCCGACCGATATGGTATATATATAGTCTGCTTGTGTGTGTGTGTGTGTGCACACGCACTGCGAGGACTTTTGGCAGTTTTTTGCTGTCTCTTTCGCACGACACGCAAATAAAATCGCATGTGAGCACGCGAATAACAAGGCTTAAGTGGCAGGCCCCACATCCAGGGGTGTGGGCAATGGGAGAAGGAGGAGGAAAGAGGGGGGGAGCATTGCGTGAAAGATGTCGCCAGGCAATTGTAAAACGCGCTGCCCGAAATGTCTTTGCAGTTAATTAAATATCCCATATTCGTGTGATGCCACAATGAGGCTTATCTCTGTGCGCTGTCTCCCCCCTCCCACTCTACGCCTCTGCCAGGGTTGGCAGTAATTAAGTGTTGGCTACATTATAAATAGATTAAATAATTATTAATATGCGCAGCCAAAAGCTACCTGAGTTGGCCACCCCCTCCCATTCCGTCTCCCCTACCGCTTCTGTCTTTTATCCTACCCCACATATGTTGCCTGGCATCGGGTAGCTCATTACCTATGCTCACTGCGTATACACCCTGTGCCCAATTATGTGTAATTATGTGATTTCTGTCTATGCCTTTTTTCTATCTGTTTGGTAATTATTGGAAAATGCCTTTGACTATAACTATCTATCCCTTCCGCTCTCCCTCTCTCTCTGGACTACGTTTGTGTCCTGCCTGAATTGTGTAAATAGAAATGGAAATTCTGCTTAAATTAGCCCCGCGCTTTCGCTTTGTGTGTGTGTAATTATTTCGAGTGTCCTGGCAACCCTGACAATTTGTTGTTTTTCCATCTAAATGTATTTGTTTTTGCCCCAGTATTATCATTGTTATTGTAGTTGTTGTTTCAGAGCGCACTTAGTTGTGGTAATTAGTGTCAGGTGTTGTTTGTGCGCTATGGAACTGACACTTACATAGGCACTGCCCACTTTTCCGCCCACTGCACTGTTAGAAAAACCAAGTAAATATCGTATGTATATCCGTTTGAGTAGCTGGCACAAATTTCTCTCAGTGCATGGCAAAACTTTCGCATAACATCGAAACACTTTGTTAACTCAGCCGCAAAAGCATGACTCAGTTGTTGTTGTTGTTGCTGTGGCGCTACCGCTGTGACTTTGACATTGAAAAACTACAGCACTCAAGCCTGGCACCCGCCTCCCCACCACCCTGAAAATCCCAAATCCCAAACCCCAAACTTGTCGTAACACCCCCTTTCGGCCGCCCTCCCCTTTCCCTCCCGACACTTTGCTAAAAATAACCACAGAAACCAAATGGCAGACAAAAGACAAAAGTGGCCGCAAAACGAAATTATGTTTCAAGTAACTCAATATCCTGCACCCTGTCCCTCTCTCCCCCTGCCGCAGCACACCTCGACTACGCCACTGGAAAAGTTTTGTGTGCGAAGGAGGGAGAAACTTTAAATTTACCGCAGTTTAAAAACCAAGGCGAACTTAGCGCGCGATTCGCTTTGTCACTCGTTTGTCTGCGTCACGTGTCACGCGACACGAAACGTGACATGACGTGAAGGAAGTGATGAATGTGTGTGTGTGTGCGGGTGTATGTGTGCGGGTGTGTGCGAGCTTGTGTGCAGTGGCTCGTGTTACTCGAATTTGGTTACATTTCCACGAATTGTGCAGCTTGTTTTATATGTTTTAAATTTGTTCTTTTCCTCTTTTTCTTGGTTTCCTTTTGCAGAGGGTATCGTCTCGTACAGCATACCCAAGGGAGTGCAGCGCGGCATGGAGGTGGATCTGTCGGACAAGACCTACGATGGCAACGAGCAGGGCGATCGCTATGTGGACGGGCTGGGACAATTGGTCGACGGGCAGAAGGGCAAAGATAATTTCCGCACCGATATTCATGGATTTGGCAAAGGTAAGTGAGCGATAACGATAACGATAAGGCGATAAATCGATAGACAGTTGAAAAAGTTTAAACAGCAAATGATACCCTTTGAAAGGCTTACCTTGTTCCCATTAAAGCATAACTAATATACAGATAACGATTACGATACCGATACCGATAAATCGATAGGCAGATTAAAAAAGGTTACAGCTGCGGGGTGATGCATATTGAAAGTTTCATTTTAAATTCATGAGAGGATGAAAGGATGTCAAAGTTACAGTAACGATAACAATACCGATATCGATACCAATAAATCGAAAGTCGGTTTGAAAAGGACTAAGCTGCCATTGATACCCTTCGTTAGCTTCACCTTGAAACCATTAAGCCTAGACAAATGTGCTGTCTACGATAACGATAGCAATAAATCGATAGGTAGCTGAATAAAGTTTTCACCTGCAGTTGATCCTCAACCCGAACCTGCGCTTTCAACCCATTAAAGCGAGACTAATGTGCCGCCTGGGCAGCTTGAAGAGGAATCTGCTCTCTGGCAGAGACTCGCACCCCTTTCCCGGCATATCGCTGGGAAACTTTCGCTATATATTTACCATGGCGAGTGCAAGAACTGAGTTAGCCGAGTGCTGAAACCCCGCAAAAGATTTATGGCAATAGAAAAAACTGATTAACATCAAATAATTACGAAAGTTCACCGACAGCAAAAAGCATACGGCCAACTCAGAGCCGGCAGCACTGCCAGCCAGGGGTGTAGCCAAAAGGCAGGCGAGGGGTGCACAAAAGTTTGTGGCCAGCAAATAATTCGCCTCGGAACACATACAATAAACAAAATAAATAATAAGTTTGGACTATTTGCGCTGGCGACGCAGTTAACTTGTGCGAATGGGAAAGACCTGTCAGCCCTGTGCATGCCCCTGCCTCCCCCCTGCTACGCCCCTGGAGCGAACTATGCGCTGTAAAAATGTAAACATTATGCATATTTGATAATTTATGGCAACACTGGCATTCATTTCCGAGCCGGCGGGCTGCGAAAAGTTTCCTCAACTGGCAAGTTTCGCTGCCCTCCCCTTTTGGCCTTTTTTTTTGCCCACTGCTGGCCATTTCTCGCTGGCGCTGCTGCCGCTGCCGTCGCTGCTGGCAAATGGCCAATAATCGAAATTATTGAAAACTTTGGCACTGTGCGAATTTAAGTAGAAAACTTCCCCCAGACAATTAGACATGCAGTCGACGCTGGCGAGACAGACACATAAAAACGAATCGCATTGCAGCAAAGTTTCGGCATATAATTCCAGACAATCGAAAAGCCATCGGTTCTGCCCCATCCCCCTCCTGCTTATGGCTTATTTGCATTGTTAGCGCGGAGGCAAGGCAAATCGATTTTCGACAAGCAGAGCTGAATCGTATAACTTCTGATCAGCTTAGGCCACTTGCATGACTGAAAATATTTCAGACTTTTGTTTACCCTTCCTTTCTCCTTCTTCTTATTTGCGACTCCCCCTCTCTCTCTCCCTTTGGGCTGTCCGACCACCTTATCCCAGTCAAATTAGGGCCATGCAAACAAAGCAAAGTGGAGGCAAAAAAATTACTTAAATGTCGCTCTGGCCATAATTTCTAGTTATGCCGCCCCACCTCCTTAAATGGGGGTTGAGGGGGATGGGGGTCCCCACTGCCAGCGCACCCCCATTAGTTTGTTTTGGGCCACAAAACTTCACCCCAAAAGTGCCGTCGACTTTCAGGGCTTAAATAGCTTTACATGCCACGCCGCAGCATATGTGCTAAGGTCTATCGATTTTTTGTTTCCCGACTTCATTTCATTTTGGGTTTGGTTTTCTTTTTTATTTCCAGGTTATGAATGGATTGGCTGGAGAAACGATACGCCCGGTCTGCTGGGCAAACCCGTTGAAATTGTTTTCGAATTCGATACCATAAGGAACTTCAGCGCCATCGTCTTGCATACGAATAACATGTTCACCAAGGATGTGCAGGTGAGTTGCTGCAGGGTATTACCGGGCTGGGAATGTTGGAATTTGGGAAAGATTTTAGCAAACTGAGGTACTAATATTAACCTATTGGGAAGAGGTTAATCTAGGTTCTAGAAGAACTCTTCCAAACGGAAACCTTAACTTAACACTATTAAATAAGGGAAAACCCAAAAGATTCCACCAAAATTAGACATCAATATAACGTATTTTATCTTTCTCTTCCCCTTCTTCTCTCTACTCCAGGTCTTCGTACACGCCAAGGTCTTCTTCAGCATTGGCGGACGCTACTTCTCCGGCGAGCCTGTGCAATTCTCATACATGCCCGACACCATCATGGATCATGCTCGAGACGTGACCATTAAGTTGCATCATCGTGTGGGCAAATATCTTAAAATCAATTTGTATTTCGCTGTCAAATGGATTATGTTATCGGAGATCAGTTTTGTATCGGGTAAGTAAACGCAAGAAGAAAGAAGAAGAAGAAGAAGGGGGTAAATGAGACAGAAATTGATTCTCAAATTGCCCGAAAATTGCATTTGGCATACGCGACTGCAAAATGCATTTTTCAGCTACATTTCGCATTGGAGTGTGTGACAGCAGCAGGGATGGGGAGGAGTAGGTAGGGGGGGTAGGAAAAGCATTTTCCAACATTTGGCCAACAACAATGCAAGCGAGACAGATAGATAGATGAAGAGACAGACGCAACGAGACAGGCGAGATAAGCGGCCCGAAGAGCAAAATCTCTTTAGAAATATTTCCCCCTTTTCCTTTTTTTCTCTCTCCCGCTTTTGTGCACTGCACGTAGGCAGCTCGTATAGGGGAGTAGGAAGGGGGAGTGGAGGGGCAAACAAAGTCAATAAAAATGCCCAAAAGCGCATGGATGAGAAAGGTTGCGTCCCTCGGCTGACTGGCAAAGAGTAAACAAGATAGCCGGCTTAGGGGTAGCTACCCCCTCCCCATCGCAAAAGAATGCCGTGTGCATTTTCCAATGCATTTTCCTGCCACAGCTCCGATTAAATTGTACCAAGTGCAAGATTTGCCTCTCCCTCCCCACTCTCGCTCAATATTTTCATGGCACATTTAGCACTTATTCATCGAGGGGTTGCACAAATTGCTCAGGATCGCAACGGGGCAGCAAGAGATCATACATATAGGGGGTTGCTGCAACTACTACGCACCGAGATTCGATGCACTCGGGTAGGTGTGAAAATGAGTAGGGGATTAAGCTGCCAGTCTGCCAACTTCATGTTTGATTGATGAGTCAAATAGAGCGTGCCACATGAATAGGGGATTTGCTACAGCTAGGGTAGGGTAGAGTGAGGACTTAATGGATTTACAGAGGAAGTCGCTTATAAATCTGAAAAGAACCGATAGGCCGCAGTTCAATCGCATGAATATCGTTTCGAATAAAAAAGGGGCAGGGGCAAAGCTGTTGTATTAAATTGAACAAAGCTTGTAGGAGACAAAGAACATGCGTATAACTACCCCGATCTAGGGGAAGTTTAAGAAAAGATCCTTTGTGTAGTTCCATGATAGGAGAAGAACAGAAGGAATAGGAAATTTATGAAGCTGGGAAGAGAAGTGGTATATGATCAAAATGAGGTTTTCATGGGATCATGACTTGTAAAGAAAATGTCCTAAGTAAAGTTCCACAATAAAAGAGGAACAGAAGAAATAGGAATTTCATAAAGCTGAAGATGGACAATCGATAGACAAACGCAATGGGGTTTTCATTGGGTGCATGACATACAACGAAAATATCCTAAATGCTAAAGAAAAGAAATAAGAAATTTATGAAGCTGCACATAAGAAATCGAAATATCATCGAAGCTATAGTAAATATTATCATGATATATGATGAACATGTCCAACCAAAGAGATCTTCTCTTTATTCTCCGGCATGGGAATTTCGCTCAAAGCAAACTGCAAAATCATTGCAGCTCGTTGAGCTCTCTTAAGTCCCCGATGAAGACTTTAAGCCGAAAAGGCACCAGCAGCAGCAGCAGCAGATCTGCTGAGGATCTTCGAATCGGTACTTACTTTGACAGCGCAGCTACCGATGAGGGGCATGACGAGGCAGATTTTGAAGCGACAACTGTGCGAAGGATATGTCAGCGAAAACCACAAAGGAAGACGTAGTGATGGGAAAGGGTAGGGGGAGAGGTTGCACCACATGGTGCGCTCCGGCAATTACTCGACGAGAAACAAACACCACGAGGCATTTGTCACGCACCGCATATGCTGGAGGTGGGCCAAGGATGGGGGGGGTGGGGTGGTAGGACAGCGGGAAACCAGCTGGTTTGGCTGGTTTTTATTTTTACTTATTTAGTTTTTTTTTCCCGCTGCTGTTCTCGTTTTGTTTTCGCCGTGAAGGGCTCGGAAACTAGGGTAAGGGTAAACAAAAGAAACGCACGTACGCGTACGGCAGCATCTTTCGAGTGGTGTGCGTATATTTTTATCAGGCACTGCAGAGATTTAACCCCAATTTGTGAGATTTGCTTGCGGTGATTGTTGTCGTTGTTGTTGTTCTTTATGGAGTTGTATTTAAAGGTTTCTAAAAATACAAAGGCTGAAAAACAATGCCAGCATAGCCGAGCGACCGACCGACCCTGGGGACACACAAAGAGAATTAGTTATAAAGGACAAAAAATAAAAAAAATATATATATAAAAGATGAAGAAGAAGAAGAAGCAGCCGAGTGAATGCCAAAAGGGATATGCGGCGTATTCGCTATTATTCGCCGCCATTCAACTCGCCCGCTTGCGCCGTGTATGTGATAAATGTGGCACGAAATATTTTAATTATTTTAAACGTTTTATGACGACCACGAGGAGAAGCAGGAGCAGGAGAAGGCAGCCAGGAGAGGGAACAACTGAGAGATGCAAGATATGCCCTTTTAAGTGGTAGCAGGGGGAGCGGTGGGGGGGGGGCAACAATGGGGACAATGGCAAAGACAAAACAAAAGGCAGCCAAGCACAAACTTCACAGGGAAAGAGCGAGCTTGGCCTGGCTTGGCGTCCTTAGAGTGTCCTGCGTCGTCCTCGGAGAACGCTGTCCAAAGAAGGCGACATAACTCAAAACAGCAACAGCAACACGAACAACAACAACAACAAGGAGAATAACAAGAAGAAGCAGCAGGAACAGCAGCTAGGGAAGAACTTCACACAGTAATTACGCCATTTACTGTCTGCTGAAACGGGGTCACCCACTCAAGGAAGCGTTTTTCGGGCATTTCGAGGGGTTCCCAAGGATTTCATCGAGAGAGCATGGGGAGGTTGCGCAAAAAGCTGCCCCCGGGAATGCTCTGTTTTTGCTTTTGTTATGCCCTCAAGATGTTAGGCGAGATAAATGACAACACTTTGTGCAGTACGGCATATGCTGTAGTTATAGAGAGGGTAGCTGAGGGTATTAGAGATCAAAGTGAACGCTAGATGAGCAGGTGTTACGGCCCGCAGCACCATGACAAGAGCTGAGCTAATAAGCAGCATAAGCCGTGCATTAAACCAAGCAAACTTGGCTAAGGGTTGCAAGGGGGTAGCCGAATCATTAAAGATAACTGATACTACCTATAGTAACTCGAGATTGGCGCTAGCTAGAGGCGTACTTTTTTGATTAACAGACAGAAAACATTTGTAAAAGTTAGAAAACATCGAGAAACATGAAGAAAGAACAACGAAACACATAATAATGCATGATATGTAGGTTGTGCCGTATTTCCAAGAACTGCAGCGCATGCATATTCATTAAGACGCACATCTGGGTAAATTTAGTTATGCCTCGTGTTGGAAAAAAACTCGAACTCGGTTGACAGGAAATGAACACGTTAGAGGTCTAAAGGTCTGCAGGGGCAGAAAAGAAAAGAAAAGAAAAGAAAAGCGTAGCGAAAGCGAAACAATTTAAAGTGGAACGAAAGGTGTAAAGAAGAGATAGAAGAAGAGAAAATGTAATCATGGAACGCAGCTGTGCGTCCGGCGGAGTCGGCAACTTTTTGAAGACAAAATTTAGTAGCTGATGTAGCGTTCATAAGCGAATCGAGTAAGCCCCTTCCACTATATTAACCACACACTCTCTTTCTCTCTCTCTCTCTCTCTGCCTTGCAGTGCCCGCCATGGGAAATTTCACAGACGAACTGGAGCAGCGCAACAACGTGCCGGGCGGTGTGCAGGATATGTACGAGTATCCCTTCCTGAGCACCGACTATCAGCACAATCATAACAAAAACAAGGTGAATGGCGGCCAGCCTGGAGGCGCCTCGGGTGCCGGCAATGGTGGCGCCACCAATGATGCCAACAGCAACGGTAACAACAACAACAACATGGACAACACGGTGAACGGAAAGGGCAACGGCAACTACAACAATGGGCCGCAATGTAAGTACAAAGAGATCAATTCAATTAGCAGGCTATCTCTCTCGCTCTCTCTCTCGTCCTGTCTCTCTCATCCTTAAACCCTTTGCGCTAATTATTTAGTCGCAAAATATTTACTTTTAATTTCATTCGATTTTTGCATGGTTAATTCAAAACGGAACTGTTTCTTTTCCTTGTTGTTGTTGCAGTAATTGCGCCACGCCCCATCGACCAGGAGCCGAACGAGGCGAACTTCATTGGCGTCGTCATTGTAGTTCTAACCGTGATAATTGTTCTACTCGTTGCGGTAATTCTCTTCATCGTGTCACGCACGAAGCGAGCACGAGGCAGCAATGTGCTCGATGCATTCCAATATAGCTTCAATCCGAACACGCTCGGTGGCAACGTCGACAAGCATCGTCCCAATGGCAACAGCATTAAGGTAAGAGAGCACACACACACACACACACACATACACATATACATGTATATGTATAGGGATGTGGATCCTTTGAGCCGTACAAATTCCCGACTCAAATTTCACATAATGGTTCAATGTAGCGTGCAGCTGCCACGTCCACTCGGCCACTTCGTGCCACACTTGACCAGGCGCCGTGCGGCATTTATTTTATTTAATAGAACTTTTCAACGCGCTGCTCTGAAGCTGGAGAACCCCTCTTAGACCCCTTTCCACCATGAAGCGTGTAGTAATAAGCAGTAAAAATAACAATTGCCAGACTGAACGTTAGAGCGGGGCAGTTTAAAGACAGTTTAAGTGGAAGCTGAGTTGAAGAAATGTTTATTGGAAGAATGCATGTAGTAGAGCACGAAACATATAGCAAGACATTCTGGGATATTACAGCAGATTCAAGGCAATCTAAAAACAAAATTACCTTGCAGCTAGGAGAATGTTTACTTGAATAACTTCTGTGCTCAATCGGTTTATTTGAAATCAAAGTAGGAAGTTGTTACTTTAAATCAGATGTAAAAATGTATATATTAATTTGCGAAGGCAGTGGGCGTGGCATTTGAAAATTGAATTAAGTTCGAAAAGCAGACAATATGAAGAAACCTGCATGCTTAATTTGATCAGTCTAGCTAGATCTGTGTGAGAACACATACAGACGGACAAGCAGAGAGAAGGCCAGACGGACATGGCTCAATTGACTTGGGTCTGCCACGCCTCTTTTCGCCTGTTTAAGAATGAACAAAGATAGAAAGGTTTAGAGAACGTACAATTAATGATATCACATATAAAGAAAGACAGTCTAGTTATTATAAGAAATGCCTGGCAATCTCTGAAAGTATCTCCAACTATTTCTAAGCTGAAAATCGATTTGTTTGCGCAGCTTTAACGATAACTTTAAGTTGTGCCCCCCCTCCCTTGGGGACTTGTCAGTATATTAAAAGCACCACTATATTTTTCCCCCTCTCTCTCTCTCTCTCTCTCTCCCCGTTTTCTACTCGTTGCAGGCCAGCGTTGACGACAACGATTCCATTGGCAAGAACAGCCTCTACCACGAGCCCTTCAACGTGAACATGTACACGAGCGGCGTGAACGGCTACGCAGCGGTTAATGATTTACAATGTAATATGACGCCCGACTATACAGGTGTGTAAACCCAATATGCAGACCCACAGGTTACCTTACACCCCCCTCCTCCCCCATCCCCCATCCCCGCCATACTGATCCCTTGGCAACACAAGCAACGCGCAACGTACGCGCAATACCCTTGGGCTCGCCCATTTCCGCTGCGAGCTATAAAATATGGCGCCGCTAGCAACTAATGCAAATAAATTTTTGCGGCGATTGCCACACACACACTCCCCTACACCCATCCTCCTCTTTCCACATTTTGTCGACCCTGGCTGACTAAGCGAAATCCTCTTGCGTCGCACGCAGATGTTCCCGAAGGTGGCTATGCGGTGCCCCACATGCAGGACTACATGCCGGCATCGAAAATGGCCAACGCCGGCGGCGGCTATGTGAATGTGCGGCGAACACCGCCGCCACCGCTGAGCAGCATATTCCCCAGGCCACCCACTGTGCCGCCGCCGCCCATGGAGAAGTATTATGCGACCACGGCCATATTTAAGCCCATCAAAGGTGGCGTAACGGGTTCGGGTTCAGGCTCCGGCTCCGGTTCGAGTGGCAGCAACACGAACACTGTGAGCAGTGGCGGCGGCAAGAGCAGCCACAGCAGCCACAATCAGGACCAGCTGAACGGCATCTATGACGATGGCATGGGCACCATGAACTCCCAAGCGACGGCACCCATGATCAATCCCTATAGCGGTGGCAATAGCGCCGCTGCTGCTGCCGCTGCCGCAGCTGAGTTTCAACGTGCCAGAACCTACAATTTCCGCAGCTATCCCGATAATCTCTAGTTCGAAGCTTCGCTTAAGTTGGCAGCAGCTGCCGAGGTGGCACAACCCAAGCTGCTGGCGCCGCCGGAGCAGACCAACGCAATGCAGTCCACAACGATGCCCAAGAAGCCGCAACATCTGAGCATTGCTGGTGCTGCCACGGCCGGGGGCAAGCCAAAGTATAGTTTGACGCTGCACAACAACAAATACGCTACGAGCAATGGAAAAAATGCCTTCGCCGCCGCCGCCGCCGCCGCCGGAGGAGGAGGTGGAGTTGGAGGTGGAGGTGGAGGAGGAACATTGCGCGACAATCATCGACAGCAGCACCTGAAGGCGTTGCGACTCACTCGCGATGTGGGCAACTCGGATCTGGCAACTGCCAATGGGGATTACAAGCGAATGGGGTTGACGGGTCTGTCGCCGGCGGAGGATGTGGGCGTGCATCTTAGCCGGTCGCAGCAGGCGGCGGCTGCAGCAACAGCGGCGGCTGTCAACGGCGAAGCTTCAACTACAACAACAACAACAGCGACAACGAAATTGAACGGAAATGGAAACGGCATCGGCATCGGAAACGGAAATGCAAATCCGTTGGCTAACGGTGTTATGCGAACACAAAACAACAGGCTGTGGTATCATTGATGGAAACGCCATATTGAATTGAAACGAGGTGAGTTTCGATCGATAGATCGATAGATAGATTGATAACCCAAATAAGCAACTATGTAGATAATAAGGGGGTGCCAGCTGGAAACTTTACTTAACAATTATGAGAAACATATTTCATTTTTCCTTCTCTCTCTCTTTCTTCTTCTTTCCGCAGCTCTGAAGCTCTACACGGACTTACAAGCAAAGGTAAAAAGGAAACCCCCAGACAGCAGAAAGTAGCGAAAACAAGAATTATAAAACAATATGCAAAAAGTTAAGTAAAATTGTGTTACAACCACCCGCCCCTCCCCTTTTTTGATGGGAGAGCACAATGCGTCGAACAATTAAACCCACTGAGCAAAAGTAAAGATTAAAGTAAAAGTAACGAAGAAAAAAAAAAAAACAAAAAAAAAACCTTAAAAAAATTAAAACAAAATAAATAAAATTAGCAAGTCGAATATGTAAGCAAATAAATAGCGTCGAATAATGCCAACGAAACGAGGAAGAAGCGATAGATAAAACTTCTAGCATACAATCTGTACATATATATATGTATACCTAGTATATATCATCATCAATGATCAATCAACGGGAAGGTAGTGAAAATGCATATGAGATAGAAAAACGAGCTGAACTTTTTTTTTTTTTTTGGGACAAGCGAAAAACGAAAGAAAAACATGCGACAAGTTTCTCACAGATCAAATGCAATCAAGCGAAAAAAAAAACGGAATAAAAGATATATAAAAAACGAATTTAAGATCTAGCATTTAGCGACACTTTTTGTTTATAAAACGAAACGAAATGAAATACCATATAGACGATATATACTAGAGATGAAGTAACTAGCATATAATATATAAAAGTTTAACTGATTTTTAGTACCTTTCCGACAAGAAAAGAAACGAAAACGAAAACTGCAGAATAACTATATCTAACTATATGAATGCCTGTAAGTCCCCTCTCCGCCCCCGCCCCTGACCCACAGCCTGTGTCTATACTATGCTCTATTGCTATACTGTATTATCGCCCACTATTCGATACACCCCCCTGTAAATTTCTGTGTATAAACCTAGTAAGGTATCCCCGAGATACGCATAGATTATTTAAAGATGCCGCGTCAAGAAAATTACAACTAGTAGAGACGTCGAGGTCAAGGATGAAAAAGAGTAAAGAAAAGAAAAGAAAAGATGAGAGTGGAAAAATGAGAAGATGATAAAAATTGTAACGGAATTTAACGGACCAAGAGAGCGTGCAGAGCGTCGTCGCCTAAAACCAATTCAAGTGAAGTTTTCATCAATGATTTGTGATTAAACGATTAATTAATTAATTAATTAATATATTAATGTATGTATTCAAACTACTTTAACTAATATCGAAAGTGAATATTCGGTTCTCAAAGCTAACCCTTATTTATGCGAGCGTATAACCCAACAAAAAACTGACTCTGACTATAAACGTACTATGGATATAAAAGTAATAGATATATAACACACACACATACACACTTACACACATAAAATATATACGTATATATATATATATAAAATAAATTAACTACTTACTTACAATCGAGTATATGTATTGTAAAATTAATGGATAATCATATATATGTTCCTTTTTAGTTTAATGCTCATTCGAATTATCACAAGAAAAGAACAAAAAAAGAAAAGAAAAGAAAAGAAAAGAAAAAAGTACTAAACGTTTAAATCGTAGTAGCTTCGTAGTAGTTAATATCTAAAGCAGAATACTAAGGAAAAGTGTAAACACTGCATTTTATAAAGTATCGAGTAAGCGCGTTGAAACAATATTTAACATAAAAATAAAACACAATCAACCACAAACACAGATACACACATACCCACAGATAACGTACACACTCCCAATTGATATGCAGCAGCAAAAAAAAAACAAGTAGTGAAAATAGTAGCAAAAAATGCGAACAGAAAAAACTGACACACACACACATACATACGTATGAAAAAAAGTATTTGAAATGTTTGTGCAACACTTTCAGAGAGTTTAAATAAAAATAAAACACAGCGAAAAGCTAGAGATATCGAAAATCACGATAAACCACAATTAAATAAGCTGAAATAGGGCGCGAAAAAAAATGTTCGGAAATACTCCGCATTTAGCGCATAGTAAGGAACTTACATATTTCAATAATATCTTCCGCACCGTTCTTAACTTTCCGACTTTCCATTGCACTGAACATTTGCCAACACTGGACACGCACACTACTACTACTACTACTACTACAAGCTACACTTCACTCACACACACACACACACACACACTTTCCGCTTGCGTCTGCAGCTCTGCAACACTGGCAGACCTAAATCACGAACCTACTACCTACAAGACTTGTATAATAAATTATAATAAAAACGAATAAAAAAAAAAAAACTTAAAAAAAAACGTAGTAGAAAATGCGAAATTGCAAAAATAATTAGTGACTAAGTTTAAATTACATTTTGTAAAAATTAATAAACCAGGCGTAAGTGTATACTGTAAAAAACAATTTATATACCATACCTACTTGTAACTTGAATAAAACATTTTTTTTTTTAGATTAGTACGACATAATCATTTGCTGTTGCTTCGCATTTCATTTCTAGACTAGTTTAATTTCTAAATTATAAATAATTTAAATGCATTTATTACGAATATGTGTAAATTTCAAGGCAACAAAATATAGTATTCAATTATTTAAAAAAAAAAAAAAAAAAAAAAAAAAAAAAAAAAAACAAAAACAACCACAATGAATCTCTTTATTTCAACCATAATTTACCCGATATTAAAAACAGCAAAAAACAAAAAAAAAAAAAAAAAAAAACCTATTAAAATAACAGAAAACACGACAGCAAATGAAATTGCAAAATATGGCAAGTATGATGATGGCATAAAGTAGTTAAACAATGCCCACAAAGAGTTATGAATATCGATGAATATTGCAGCACAAATACAAATGACAATTCAAGAAGGGGTAATAAATCACGAGAGACACACACACACACACACAGACACAGAAAACACAATTGAAACAAAAGCGTAAAAACTAATAAAATATACAACAAATCGAATAATTTAAATACACTTTTGTGGTCTTTCATTTAACTGGAGAGAGGGAGAGAGAGAGAGAGAGCAGCTAACAAAAGGTAAGCTCGCATTATCGATTTGCTTATCGTGCTGCATTAACAGACGTTTAATAAGGTAAACAACAAGCAGCCTGTACAATGGCTTTCTTCCATCGGTTTGTTTACATTGGCCAGAAGACATTATTAGTCCTCCTGCCCCGTGGGCATTAATCAAAGCACTTATCGGTGCCGGCATCGGTATCGATATCGGGATCAATGGCCGCCTTGGGGTCGCACGACATCTGTTTCAATTCACGCACATTTCGCGCATTTCAATTGGGAATGCAGAGTGCAAGTTTAATCCGGCAGGGTGTGCGGGAAAATTCGCATATGTTGGCAACGAAAATGTTTAAATCAAATATAATAAAATAATAAAGACGGGACGGGGGCGGTGGGAGGGCGTGGCAGCACTTGGCATTGCCGTTTTAATTGACACTTTCGATTGTTTGACGTCTGCGTGAATGACGCGTCGAGTGAATGATCAAATAAAAGAACGAATGCCTGAATGCCTGATTGGCTGTCCGTCAATGCATTCCCTGCCACCTCCCACTCGCACTCGCACCCTGTCACCTGCCTGTCAAATGCGCCCACTGGAAATTAGTTCAAGTGCCATTTACGAAAATCAAAGCAAACACGACACACAAAACCCACGAAACGCTTTTCCTTTTTCGACTCTTTTGGCTTTTGGCGGGGGGAAAAATGCGTGAAAATTTCACTCAATTCGTCGCATTGTCGTTTGGCTTTTCACTGGAGTGTTTAACGATTTCATTTCATTTATTTTCCATTGCACTTTTCACGTTTTCAGCCTTTCAATTTGTCCTCGATTGTCAGCCCAGAAAAGGGTTGACCACGCAGGCGGAGAGAGAGAGAGAGAGAGAGAGAGAGAGTGAATGGACAGTCCTGTGGCATGTGGGCTCAGCAAATAAATGAAATATTATAAGATATATCTAACAGCTACGCTTCAATGGCGTGCCAATTCAATCATGACTAAGTATAGCACACTCTGTCTAATCTTAACGACTTGTCGTCACTCCTAACCCTAGGTAAGCTGGGTTAGTCTGTAATCCTTAAGTTGATTTTAAAATACTCTCAAATTTGTCTCGAACTTAAGTGAAATTGTGAGCAAACACTTCAGTATCGCACATTTATCAGAGCTCAGGCAAGGAACTAACAGATTAGGAGTCTTAGCTTGGAAAACCCAAGGAGAGAGAGAGAGAGATAGGGTTGGGCCAAGCTGCTTGAGAGAACAGCAATTAACGCACTCGAATCCTCGAGCTGGGCAAGCTGCAGCACGCAGCACTTTGATAGTTAGATAAACAAATACGCAAATACACGACGAGGACAACAAACACAGACGCAGACGCTGCCAGACAAAGGAAGCAAGGCAAGGACGTGCGGCAGGAAGCAGTTGATAAGCACACACAAACTAATAGAGGCCCCTCCTAGATGGGTTGGCTAGGCAGGCCAAGGCAAAATGCAATTCAATGCCAATACAAATGCCAGGTAACATGCAAATTGACAGAGAGGACATCGCCAGGACACGACAAACGCAAACACAAACAAAGGCAGTCGAGTGAGAAAGGAGGAGCAGGAGAAGCAGGAGGAGCTCCTCCTACCCAGCAGAGCGACGGGCAACACATGAACTGCATTAGTTGCAGTGGGTCAGGCGGGGGATTGGGGGTTGGGTTTGGTTCGGCAATTTGACATTTTACTCGTACACTTTGTTTTTAGGCAATGCGGTAGGAGGAGTTTCCAGTTTCCAGTGCAGATTTGTCTAGGGGCTTTTGCACTATGCAAATAGCTGCAGGTTGCCGGTCCCATTGTCCTTTGCCTGGGCACAATAAGTCGACGATAAACTGTCAAATTGCTGCAATTTAACGCCTGATAAGCAACTTCTCGCCCCGCCTACACTGCCAGAAAATTGTGATTAGCTACAGAATGAGGTGAAATTATTAATAAATATGATTATTAAATAAATTTATGTGTCAGTCTTTCTCTCTTTTTGCCCCTCTCTTCTACGACTTTTGTGTGCGTCCCGCTGTGAATTTTCAGAGTCGAAGTCAAAAAGGGTTTGGCCTGGCAAATGGTTTAACAAGAGGTGCATACAATGTTTCATTGCGCCTGTCAGGGGCGTAGTTGCGCAGGGGTTCGCACATGACATATTCATTTGCCGGCAACTCAAATTCGCAATTATAAGCCGAGCTATTTAAGCGATTTGTGCCTGATGCGAGCTGCAAAACAAACAAACCATTTTCCAAAAAGTAACCACCGAAACGGAAACTAAAAAAAAATCTGCAAAGGTCGCACATGTCGTTGACTCAATCCGAGGAGGGTTCTGCCTTGTCTGTCTGTCTGCCTGACTGTCTACCCCACTGTCTCTCTGTCTGTCCGTCTGTCTGTCCCACAGTCTCTCATTTGCAGTGTAGCGAAAATCTGTTACTCTGTCACATTCGCCGTGCCATTCGCTCGTCCATTCGTTCCTCCATTCGCTCGTCCATTCATTCATTCATTCCATTACGTTCCGTTTCGTTTCGTTTATCCCTTTTATGGCTTGTTTGGGGATTTTCATTATTACAATGAGCAGATCCACGTCTCAGTCGGGCTTTGTTGTACGCTTCGTCCCCTTCCCCCTTCTCCCGTTCTCTTTCTCTCACTCACTCTCTCCTTCTGCCTTGCCATGTTATTTATAACTCGCAATTGTAATTAGGATTACTTTTTACTTATTTGCCCAGTTGTTATAGGAGTGCGCCTCGCGAGGCATAAAAAACATATTTCTGCATTTTTACGCGCTGCGCATTAAAGTATTTGTCCAGACCGGATCTGGATAATGGGTAGCGCATTATACGATATCATCATCAACGTAGTGCCAGCTGCGTCGAGTGGGATTTGCTTTCAATCTGACACAAATAGGTAATTTCGGATCATCTGCTTAGCGACTGTCTGTGCTTACGTATATGACATAAAGTAAACAAATAAGGAAGGAACAGTCAGGTGGGGCGAACAGTCAGATACCCTACGTCTAACATAGAAAAACCGTTGAAAGACAGACGAGCAGACAGCAAGGCAAACGCACATGGCTTGATCGACTCGCCTAGTGATCTTGAACAAGAACACATATGCTTTGTAGGGTTTGGCACGCCTCTTTCTGCCTCTTAAATACAAATTTAGTATACCTTTCTTTATAATGGTTGAAGGGTATAATGAAGAATATTGGAAAATTTGTAACTTTCTTTCGACTGGAAGGTAAGTAGTATCACAGTAGGTGCCCCCATCCCATTGCTTCAATGATTGATAATCCTTAAACATTTTACTTTTTTGCTTCCTTCCTTTACTTTAAAGTGTTAAAGTTTCTCCATTGATTTGCGGATAGTTTTCTAAGATGCTTGGACGCTTAACTTGATGCTAACTAATTGAAACTTTGCCTAATGTCTGTTTATGGTGCAAACACAGAGGCGTGGCTAAAGGGGGTCATTGGGGCTGTGGGGACGGAGGGGGGTTTCACGATTATAAACTGCAAGCTAAGACTTGGTAATAATTTGATAATTTAATTACACTTAACCTCGTTAAGTCCCTACTGCGCCTTCCTCTCTCCCTCTCTTGCTCCACCAACAACAACGACCCAAGCATAATTTATGCAAGTGCCAATGTGTGTGCGACTACGAGTGTGTGTGTGTGTGTTTGTGTGAGTGTGTGTTTAGGTGTTGGTGTGGCTTGCAGAAACGCATGCATAAATAAGTTTGATATTGGAGTCTTGCCCCGCCCCGCCTTGCCGCGTCCGTGGCGCCCCTACAACTTGGCCTAGCCCTCTCACCCCAAGACACTATCTCGCTCCCTCCCTCCCCCTTTCTGGATGTGTGCGGCATCCACATAATTGTCGGCCATGTATCTTACGAATGCAAATTAGATGCAAATGTTAATAATCTGCGTGGATGAATTTTAATGAGCAGCCAAAGTGTTTTGGCGACTTGTCGCGCCAACGTCGCTGCCGGCGTCGCTGCCAGCCGACAAAGTGTTGGACATGCATCAAGGATTAGCCCCTGACCAGGCAAGAAGGTTTATCCACTTTTCCAGCGAATGGCAGCTGGAAACGTGCCTCATAAACGTGCGAAGACGAAACGAGACGAGGCGGGGGGGGACAACCCTTCAGGTTGAAGATTTTTATGTGCTCCACGGTGCACAGTGTGGCAAATAGTGCATAGCGGAATCTTTAGCTCTGACCTAGTTGAATTTTGTAATTTTCCAGCTGGTTGATTCATTTTTGGACTCACTGTGCGCTTACCTCCCCTGCGCACAGACATCAAGTGGCTGCGGCTAATTAACGCTGCTGTAAAGATACCGAGGTCTCTTTTCACCCTCCCCCCTTTCCTCGTCACGTGCTCTCCTTGCTGCGTCTATCAAAATTATGTTTTCCGACACTTTTTCTTGTTGTGTTTTCATTCCAAATTTAGAGTCGTCTGCATCGTTTCCTTTTCATTGCCTGCGTCGCACGAGGAAGTCCAAAAATGAAAACAGATGTTGAAAATCAGTTGCACATTAAACGCTGTTCATGTGGAAACTTAATTGTTGCCACAGTCGGCAGTCCACAATCCTCGGTAAGGTCCTCGATGCACGGTCCCTCGATCTGTCATTTTGTGCGACGCGGCTTGATTTGCGGCAAGTGTGGCAGCCTCCGTCCTCCGTTCACCGCCCGAGGGTTGCCAATAATTCTATATAAACTTGTGTATTATTTTCCTCTTTTTCTCTTTCATTTGTTTTCGGGGGGCGACATAATATGCCACACACTTTGCTTGCTCAACTCCCTTACTCCCTGCTGGATATATCAATATAGAAAGTTTATTTGTCCATTTTAGAGGCGACATATGTCGCAAGTTCCCTGCCTCAAGGATGGTGGAGGATGTTGGCTAAATGGGAATGGCACCAATGCGATTGGGTATCGAATGTGTGCGCAACGCTAATGATTATTGTGAAGGATGTAATCAATTTGTGCCTTGAGAGTTAGGACTATAGAAAATCCAAGAATATTTCTGGATATATTATGGAATATTTATACCTATACTTATAGCTAAGTTTCTTTACCTTTTCTTGAGACATATGAGACTATACAAAACTTATAACAAAATATTCAAAAATATTAGAATATATAAAGATAGTTAATAGAATACTTTAACCTATATTTATGGAACAATTAGTTTATTTTTCTTGTACTAAGAACTATTTAAAATTTCAAAATATTGATAAATAGTTATAGAAAATTTTACTTTTTTTAAATATAAATTTCATTATCTTTCTCGAGATTTAGAACCATACAAAATATAAAAATATTTTTAGATATTTTGTAGAATATTTATACCAATCTTTATAGCTGGTTTTCTCTATCAAGTCGTGAGACTATACCACATACACGTAAACGAATTGTTGTAGATACTTTATAGAATATGTTTACTTATCTTTATATCTACAGTTCTCAACCTTATCGAATCAATTCGTGCGCGCAGCTTCAGCTGCAGTTTTTGCGAAATGGAACACTCAATTAAATTGCATTAGTGTAATTTCTCGACACGTTGCGTGAAATTTCAACATACGCTGCGCACATGATGCATTCCCAGCTCGCGGGGTTGGGATGCAGTGGGCTGGCCTGGGCTGGGCTGGGCTGGGCTGGGTTAACTGTAAAGATGTGTGCAATAACTGTGCAATATATCAAATAAATACACCTGGGACTACCCAGGCAAGGGGGAAAGGGATGGGGAGGTTGTTCGTGTGAAGAACCAAACAGAAGCCGGAAAAAACAAGGGAGAGCCAGCATGGGGAGGGAGGGAAAAACAATGCAATGCGAAGCTCGAAATGGAAATGAAAATGGAGAAATTTATTTATATGCGATTTGATGGAAATGCAATGGTCGGGGACAACAACAAAAACAACAACAAATAAAAATAATGGATTGAATCAAATTTTGGTAAAGAGTCACAGGCGAAAGCCGAAACCCCAGAAGAGCAGGGGGGAGGCCAAAGTGAACACAGACGAGACTCTCTGCAGTTGCAACAACCACGACGAGGACGGGCTATGGTGACGGGAAACTGAACAAATGATAACAAATGAACGAAGAGCAAACACAGAGGACGACTCTCTCTCTCCCTCTATCTCTTTGCTTCTTCAGGCCTTTTTCGGTGAGTGGATCACCCCGTGAAATCCAAAACGAGTGAAAAAAAACGACCTTGTCAATTGCCAGTGTCACTTTAGCCCAACTCCAGGAGGTGCCGTTACGCTGTCGTTCCCCAAAATCGATGGCGCACAGATGACGAGGCTTTACAATCTCTTAACGGGAGATAATAGAAATACAGACTTAAGATAGGACAAGTATACGATCTTTTTAACTAACTAAAAGTCTTTTTCTTTGCTCGTAAACTTGAAAATAATTCTGAAATTTTTTTGAAAATTTTTTGCTTCGAATTTTTCACACTTTTCCTCACATAAATCTTTTTGCCTTCTGCAGCTTTGCTGGCAAAACATTAGACACCCTTCTTGGTTAGGGTATAACAAGCTCGTGCTCGAGTGTTGTTGTTATTCCAGCGTCATGTTAATCCTGTAACTGAACCCAGTCCGCAGCCGCGCTTGGTGACCCCTGGGTGTTCGCCGTGTGTGACACGCCTCGACGACTTCGTTTCACTGGCGCCCTTGGCCGGGATTTAGTGCGCACATTAGCCGGAAACTTCCGTCGCCTTCTGCCCGGCTGATTCGTACATGAATACGCCGAGGCTAAGCCCACATGTCCAATGGCGGCGGCGGCGGCGGCGGCCACTTGTTAATTTCCCATACTTGTTTGCAGCTTCGGCTTTGGTTTCATCATTTTTAAAGGGGTTTTCTGCGCTTCTCTTTCCGTCGTTCTGTTTTTTTCTTCATGTCGCACACTCTGCTTTGTTTTCCCCTTTCATTAATCACACTGATCGCTTTCCGAGCACGCACTATTCACCATCATTTTTTAGGATTTGGCGCATGTGGAATTTTCGCTCCGGTGGGAAATGCGACGCAGTTTCCCATTTTCCTTTTCCATGTCGTGGTGTAATTGAAATTTGTGTGAGTGATAAATTTGGTTTTGTGTGTGTTAAGCGCATGATTAGCGCATTTTCCCTCGACAACCTACAACGACCTACGCCGCCGCCCCCAAAACAGGAGGTGTGGCAAATTCGTGCCTGGCCTGCCAACAATGGCTTTTAATTATTTATTGCCTAATGACCTAATGACTTTTTCTCTCTGTGGGCAAGACTTACTGTGATTGGCATTGCCGCAGAACGTAGCCGAAGTCACGAACCAAAGTCAGATGAGTAGGCAAATGAGCGAAAGGAACTAGTTCGCCTTAGGTTCCTTACTAGTACAAGCAAAGATGAATACATGAAATGATGTTTATAGAATCTTAATCGATGCAGACAAGCAAAGATGAGTAGGAAAGTATGAATGAACCTTACTCATTATGCAGCTATTTGCATGTAGTAAAAACCAGAAATAGTTTAACTGTTTTCTTTAGAATCGTTTAGTGCGCAGACTTCCGATTCGTGTTTAGTTTTCATGGCATTTCTAGCCATTTTCTATGTTTGATGTCTCTGCCAACTTCATAATCTGCCTTATAAATTCTAATCGTGAGTTTCTTGGGTCGGTTTTATGCCTTTTTCGCCAACAATCTAATTGCCTCATAATCCCATTAGCACCTTCATTAGGTCCGCAGACGAGCGTGGACGGCAATTTATAGCGACGTAAGCGTTGGGCCCCACCCCCTTCTGCTTGCCTTCTACGCCCACAATCAACTCAATTTGCAAATTGTGGCCCGCCATGTGGCACACTTGAAAGTATTTTAAAAGCATTTATTCCAAATGACCCACACGGCGGAGCGTAGAGCGAAGACACGGCAAGACTTGAGCCGACAATTTTAAAACTCGGAACACGTAAAGGCAGCCAAGGAACTTGGCCACGCTGCAACCTGGCTATGGTTACGGTTACGGCTGAGGCAGGTACTGCGGCTGGGCCTGCGATGCCATAAAAAATTCATTTGACTTAAAAACTGGCAGAGACAAAAAAGCAATGTGCAAACTGAGGCAAGAACTGAGCAGTGCCGGCCAATGGGGAGATGGCAGCGTGACACGAGTGGACACGAGTGGGTTGAGCTCACAAATTAGAAATTAATGGAACTGTTTGTCTAACTGCAGATTGTGCTCGTGTCACGTTTGGTAGGCTAGGGATGGACAGCGTGACACGACTAGCAACACATTCTCTAGGGGAACCCAGGTGTTAGATATGAATGGAGCAACTTTGGCCTATCTGTTGCTCGTGTCACGTTCAGAAGGCAGCTAGGGATGGGAAACGTGACACGATAATACAGGAACTCTCGCCTATCTGTTGCTCGTGCTTTAGAGCTTTTTCGTGGAACTACTTTCAGCTAGAGATGAGCAGCGTGACACGAGCGGGGAACAAGGCCAGGCAAAGGCTTCCCAGCTGCACCCATTAAATGCAAATGAATGGTTAGTTTGCCTCTTTACTGCTCGTTACCCCTAGTCAATCGTGTCACGCGCTCATCTCTAGCTGAAAGTTGCTTTTCGAAATTGATATTAAGTCAGGTGGCGCGTGTCCATTACACGCTTTGCGGCCAGAAAGCGAAAGCCTCCTCACAGATCCCGCTGCTAGAAGGTTAGTTCTAGAGACAGGGAAAGAGTGAGTGAGAGAGAGAGAGGGAGATTGTGTGTGAGCGAGAGGCCTGGTAACTGACAGTTTTGAAGCACGCACATACCGTGCATGGCATAAACAAAACAAAACTCCAAACTGACGATTCGGAACTGAGTTGAAATTTGCTTAGACAGCGCGGAAATTGTGGTCGGCCGGGCCGGGCCGGACCGGGCGGGGCCGGGCCGGGGCTATTGTCTTATTGAACTGCGGGAGGAGTCGGAAGCGGAAGCGCGACATGGTCTCCCTCTCTCTTTCCCTCTCTCTCTCTGTGCACTCCTGCGGCCTTCGCTCGTGTGCGGCGTTTTGTCAAAAGGCGAACGTGAACTATTAAAATCACTTAAGTGCGATTCATGTCACGTTCGCGAGGGCAGCCCAAAACTTACAAGCGATTGATATATGCGATGTCAGACTGCCTCTCTCTCGCTCTCGCTCTCTCTGTGTGTGTGTGTGAGAGATAAATGAACTGACAGCCTGGCTGGCCGGCCAATCTCTGATAAACTCGGAACACCAATGCAATTTGCATAAATCGTTTTTCCCCTCCTCCTCCTTCCCCTTCTCCCTCTCTACTTCAACTTTTATGACGAGTTCTTCGACGGCTACATTGACCAAGGTCAGTGAAAAAAGTTCAAACACTACGCAAGGTTCTCTGCCTGCTCTCCGAAAATTGTTGCTAAAAATTAAATTTCAACATGAAACACAGAAATTCATTTGTTGCTTTTGTGCGCAAGTTTCATTTGAATATTGTGGGGACATTTTAACGCTTGACGGCGCATCCAATCGCAAATTTCCATGTGAGTTGCAGCAGCAACAACAACAACAACAACGAGTGGCAACACATGGCAGCATTTTCGCTTGAATTTCTCGAAATAAATTCTGATCTAAGCCGATGATTATTTACACTTTGCATCAGCTGACCCAAATTCCAATGCCGCACAGTGCACAATGCATCGAATCGAGCTTGATAATTACATAATATTTATAGGCCCACTGATATGCAGCATAACAATACATGCATAGTAAGTATGTATGTGCATGTGTGCGTATGCTAAGCAATTACTGCAACACAAGACAGACAAACATTTCTCTCTCTCTCGGGCTCAAGGAATGTTTTCGACGTGTTGCCAATTAAATGCTGCAAGCCACTGTCTCTGATGAGCAGAGGAATTTTCTCTGCAGTGGCGGGGGTTGGCAGGGGATAGGGGGGTGCACTCTCTTCTTAAAGCCTTAAGCAGGTAGGTCTATCATCTGTTTTTCTACGATTTTTTGAAGAAGTTTCGCCCTCCTTTTATTCCCCTCTCTTTTCTCTCTTGCTCTCTCGCTTTAAATATCTCCCTTGCGCTGATTAATTACAGGCAAATAAATTCTTATTTTTCTCTGCCCCTCCACCCCCGTCTCTGTGCGCGTGTCATGTGTGGCAATGATAAAAATACTTAGCACCATTTGAGTATCTTTCTCTGTGTGTCTTCTCTGATGCTGATTTCTCTGCCTTTTTGGATTATTAATTACGCCGACACTTTGGGCGCGCACTAATGAACCCCAAAATAGAATATATATTTTTCCATAATTTGCCCGCTGTCTATAAGAATTTTCCCAGTTGCCACGGGCCAACCTAAGCCTCCTCCCCCCACGACTTATGCAAATGCAGCTGGTTGAGCAAACATAACCTCATTTTCTGCAGCGTTGCAATGCTGCACGCTAGATGTCGCTCTTGGCCATGCACCTGCTGCTGCTGCTGCTGCTGCACAGTCGACTCACCTGCTGAGCTGCTGGCGGGCACGTTCCGGAGAAATGATTATAAGTGGGTCACAGGATATGCAAATGTTTCTTTTTCACGCTCAGCTTGCGACATTGGCGAAGGAGTACGGCGCAGCGGAGATGTCGCCAGAGGGCGCTGCTGCTGCTGGGCCACTCGTGAGTTATGTGTTTCGCCGTGTCGACTTCTTGGCCAGGACACTTTGCAAATGCGACTGAAAGTTGTCCAAGAAAATAGCGAAAGTTTTTTGCGCTCCTGTATTTTATCTGTTGTGCATTGCAACTTTAATATTTCCAGCTGGGCACGCAGTGGCAGCAACATGCAGCGACATGCGGCAACATGCTGCAATTGGCCAGGCATGGGGGAGGCAGGAGCTGAGCAGGCTACCTCGGGGCGTCCAATGTAACATTTGATTTCATTTTCTTGTGCCAGCTTCGAAAGTTGCCAAGTTTCGCATAACGCATGAAAAACTAATCAAAATGGCGCTGCTTCTGGGACGCACGAGAGAGCGTCCCACACGTTGACCAGGAGGCAGGCTGTCAATTAGCCGGCGTATGCGACCCAAGAATACCCTGTAGAAAACTGCATTACTTTGTCTGGCCTTGCAGTCGGCTATGCCCTGCGCTGCCTATTTGCTTGCTACGCTGCCGGGCATTTGCGCTCTCTCTCTCTGTCTACTCATCGGGGTCCTGCCACATGCACATGTCCTGCGTGTCCTGCCCCAGAGTGCAAGTTTATTTGGCTTTTTACAATTTTCTTGGCAAGTCGCAAAGTTGAAAATGTGTCACTAGTTGTTGCCATTTGTTTATTTCCCAAATAAATATTACAAAACACACACACACCCCCTCACACACACACAGAGAAATAAAAGTAAATATATATACAGATCGGATGAGTTGTGAGCTCTGTTTTGGACGCTGAAATTGAAATGTCAACAGAAATAAAAGTTAATTAAAGTAAGCTACAAAAAAGCCAAACTGAAATATTTGAAAAATTGAAGAAAAGAAAATGCCAAAAAAAAAAACAACATATTTCTATTGATTAGCCAAGGCTATATTTAGTTATGGTAAACAATAATATCTCTAACAAGCCTAAAAAATATTTTGAAAAATTTTAAAGCCATTGCTTGGCTAGATTTTTGTGCAACTTTAAGGATTTTCCATGTTTACAATTATCAGAGAACCCCAAGATTATTAACATGTTCCGAACTATAGTCAAATCTTTGCCTTGACTTGTTTTGCTTGGCGAATTGAAAAATAATACTCGATTTTTGTGTGCTTCTTTTTCACTGTTTCTCTGCTTTTGCCTTGCTTCCTCTGCTGCTTCATCTGCCTCTGCTGCTGTCAGGCATTAAAGCCCCGCCGTGGCAGCACTGCGGAAAGCAAGTGAAACCAACTTCGCCCGGATCAACCGCAACGCACTGATGGTCGAAAGCAGCAGTGCCCCCTCCCCCCTCCCCCTTACAACCACTCCCTCCCCCCCTCTTTGCGCCCACTTACTACCGGCAAGGACTCAGCTCGAACGGGGATTTTTAGCTGCGTTTCTTTAAGCTGCCAACATTTTGCTTAGTTTGGCGAAAACACGCAGCGACCATTTTTCATATTTTCATTTATAAATTTATTATAAAGCCAACAGCAGCAGTGGCAGCAGCACTGAGGGAGAGAGAGAGAGGGGGCGGTGGGGTGTGGCAGCTAGTGGATGGGCTTAATAGCTGCCATTTCCCCCGACCGCGTCGACCGCAGCGCCGGACTCTGGACTTGGGACTTCGGACTGCGGCTTAGAGCTTCGGCTACTTTGGCATTTATTTTAAATTATAGTTTGCAGTAATAACTAATGCTCACCGAGAGAGAGGGAGAGAGAGAGAGAGGGCAATAGTGGGTGCCAAAGAGAGAAGGAAATTATAGACATTTCATGTGTGTTTGTGTGGGTCGAACTTCCATGGCAGCTTGACATGAGTTGCTTGCAGCGGCGAGTTTCAATTAAATTCCCGTGCTAAATAAATGTGGATTAAACAGTTTGACAAGTCATCTGCATAGTTATGAAAATATTCGCCAAGTTCTTTGCGAAGAATTCAAGGAAAAACAAAAACCCGTTGACATGCTTCACTCACTAATTGAAAATTCCACAAGCCAAAAACTTAAAGCTGCCTGCCAAGCAGCTGCCTCAATTTCCACACTTTCTGCGTGTGCGTGCGTATCTGTGTGCGTTTGCGTGTGTGTGTGCGCCGGTGCTTACACCATCATCAACAGCGATGGACCCCTTTGGGGGCTGCCATTCAAGCTGCTCCCTGAGCACGCCCCCAGTTCGAGTTAATGAAATATTGAAATATGAATAGACAAGCGCGCGCCAGGGCAATCATATGTCCATCAAGCGAGGCCTGTCAAAATCATAAGCGTAGCGGTTGGCAAGTAGTTGCCAGTGGGTTGACTGCCAAATACCCTACAATTCAATTTCAATTAAGCATTCCCTGGCAGGCGCTATAAATACTGCTTAAGCGCTAATATAGCCCCAACTTCGCACCTTGTGTGCTAGAAAAAAAATAATGTAATTCAGTGGGAAACAAGGAGAATGAAGCCTTTCGCTGGGGCAGAAAGAAAGCGAAAGCAACCCGAAACAAACAAAAATTACGAACGCTTAATTATGAAAAGTGTTTTCTCTGCTCCGAACGGGGGAAAATGAATAAAAATGTAGAAAACACACGAAAAACGAGTTAATGGGGGCGCAAAATTATAATGAAGTTCGACGTGGCAACCACCCCATGTGCATGTGGGTCACTCTCCAGCACTGGGGGCTGTGTTAATGGGGCTAATCAAATATTTGATATTTACTTTGGGCGGAGCTGAAAGCTTGAAGTGTTGTCTACTGCAAAACTCATTAGATTTCGCACTTGTGAGGATAGCTCGCTGGGTAGGGAGAAGAAGGAGTGGGGCAGCAGCTGCTGGGGATTGGTTGCCAGTCAGCCGTGCCGTATGCAGCGAAATATTTCATTAAATCGCTTAAAATTGCAACAGCAACTGCAACTGCAGCCGACAACCGACAACCGACATCAACAACCACATTAACAACGTCGGCAACAACAGCAGGAAAGGCGAAAAAATGCAGAGAGAGAAAAAGAGAGAAGGCTCTGATATGGGCATAATAAGCAGAGTGTGTAGGCCAGCAGGCACTTTGTATCTCCTACGGGCTGAAGAGAAAGGCAAGCAGAGCTAAACATACAAGGGGATCCAAGTGGGGCGACCAAGTAGAAGTGAAACCCTAGAGGGATCTCCTTCTCTCTCAACGATCGAAGTATAAGCCTTAAGATCCTCCATATCCAATTCGATTATAGTGATCTACAATCCTTTATAATTTTAATAGTTACAGAACTACTTTTGGCTAAACATACTGGGGAAATCCGTTGAAGCGAGCAAGTAGGGATTCCCTAGAAGGATCCCCTTCATATACTTTTTCTCTCTGTACAGTCTATCAGCCGTAAGACATTCTATAACTAATGCGACTATAATGACCTGCAATCTCTACAATCTTAATAGCTACAGCACTACTTAAGTCTCTTCAATTCGATCGTGTTTCTTTCCGAACAATCCTTTCAGGCAAACGATCCATTGTTGTGCACCGCAGTTCGCTGCGAGGATGCCACAGGGAATTAAAGTGTAAATGAGCAGAGCACAAGAGAGAGAGAGAGAGAGAGAAAGAGCGAAAAAAAGAAGTGGACAAAGGCGGAAACGGAAATGTTTAATGCGGGTTTCGCTGCGCGCGTCTGCTGCTTGGAGGCCAGGGTTGCCGAGTAGCCAGCCGTTGCGGCGTCCAGACCTGCCCAAGTGAGTTACGCGCCAGCGAAAGCCGATAAATATTTATTTGCATGTGTGAGTGTGCGTGTGTAGGTGTGAGTGCGTGCCTGTGCGAGTGTGTGTGTGTGTGTGTGTGTGTGTTAATTAAGAATTTGCAGCGGGCTGGCAGACGATTAAATGTGTACGAAAATGTACCGCCCTTGCCCCACCTTCCTTCCACCTACCATCCCACCGTGGGCAATGTAAACAACAAACGATGTGCTGGACACGCAGCGGACGACCATTAGTTCCGCTGGCCTGTTGGTAGGGACGGAGCCTGAGCCTTGAAAAGAGGGGTTGGTGTTGCGATAATCGAATGAATTAATGGAACACGCAAATGAAATAAAAATCGGCAGAGCCAGCGATTCATTTGGATAAATCTCTTAACGCGCCAGGAGAATACGCAGAGCCGTTAATGTCTCTCGCCCTTGCTGTCTCTTTCTTTAAGAATATAGCTGTTTCTTTCTTTTTCTCTCAAGAATTTGTTAATGTTGTCTTACATTCACAAGTCTTTGTTCAATCCGTCTCGTTGTCTCCCTTCACACGTAACCCTCTTTCGTTTACCTTCACTATTCGCATTTCTAAAATCAACAATCTACAAGTACAATCGATAACAAGCAGAAATAACTGGTAAGAGCGAACTGATAAGCTCGTCAGTCAAAGAACTAAGTCTTTTTGGTTAGGAAATAAGGCAATTTCATAATAAATGATTTAAAAAAATCATCACTTTAAATAAAGCGAATGTCGTTTTATTTTTCGCCTACTTCAATCTTATATTCTAGTCCCTCTTCGTTGTTTTCTTAGTGCTCCCCCTGCATTTTTGAAATATCCACCAGATGATGAATAAATTTGTAAGCCCAACTGCGATGAGAACAGCTACAAGCAAAGCGAAGACATCTAGGTTGTTAGCGGATATGAAATCCATGCGCAGGACGGGACTCTGCAAATGAGGTGCTCCATGGTGACGCAGCACGTATTCGGTCCAATAGAGCACAGTCTGGCGGGCGGTCATTGGTCGATCACGGAAGAGTTGGGAGAAGGACTTCACCGTCTGCGTATACTTTGGATTCTCAAGAAGTTCCAATATGTTTTCACGGAAAGATTTCTCTTCAAGTGATAGCAAATTGATGGTGAGACCGAACCCGTCAAGAACCAATTTCTTGGCATTGCTAGGTTGATCACCGAACACAGGAAGCGACAACATGGGTTTGCCGTGGTACAACGACTCCGTGATGCCGCCTCTTCCGGCATGGTTGATGAAGAGAATCACCTTTGGATGTGCTAGAATATCGTCTTGTGGCAGCCACTTGGAGTAGAGTATGTTGTCCGACTTTCCCGGAGTCTTGTTCAGATTCTCCCACTTCCAGATGACGCGTTGCTTCAGCTTCGACAACACTTTAAACATAATCTTGACGGTATCGGGCTTAAGGAACTCGCTACGCATGTTGGATCCCAAGCTAAGCAAAATTGTACCATCCGTGGAGTTATTTATAAAGTCAGCAATGTCTTGGGGCAGCGGATCAGGGGTTTCCTTAACCTGTATACCGCCCACTTCAATCACGCCAGGCACGTTGGGTCGGATGGGACCTTCGCTTGGAGCGTGTGTGTTGAAGAATATCAATGAAATGTTTCGGTTAAGGTCCTCATAGTTCGGCATATTGGGGTCGTCGCCATAGAGATCCCTGTAGATATTAATATAATTAATATAACATTTCTGGGCTATCCATGATATTTGCATACTTGTAGGCCTGGGCGTTATCTCGATGCGTTTTGTATGTAAAAACACGAAAGAGGACGTTTAAAAGAACGTTTTGAAGACGTTCCATGAAGTTCATGGGGCGACCCTTCTCTGTGGGAAGATCCATTGAAGGAACGTATGACAGCTCCCGAGGGTTGCCTAGCATTGAATCGAATATCTCCCACTGGAACATGGCTGATGCAATTATCACAGGCACTTTCAGCTTTTGAGCAATGCCAATTTGAAAGTTATTAAGGGAGTATCCGATCATAACAAGATCAAATTTATTGTCCTTGTTCTCGTAGAGAGCTGTGACTCGAGGATCGCGCATCGCTTCCAGGTTTTTATTGAACATAAATTTCATCTGATCACGAATTCGGAACAAGGACGTTATCATAAAGGAGCTGTTATGGGTTGCCATATCAGCCGAGCCTTCGTTCCACAGCTTCATTTCGTCCTCAGGCAGGGCTAGGTAAATGATGTGTAGATTCTTATGACTGACATGAGGTTCCAGCGTAGTGACCACCGTCACGTTGTGGCCATTTTCCGCAAGAACTTTAGCCATGGATATTTCGACGATTAGATGCGATGGGCTGAGGCATGTGAATATTCCAAGAATATTCGCGCCATGCACCGCGCTGATCAGAAAAGTTCCAATAACCGCAACGAATAGAAGTCTAGGCGACATGACTTTAGCTCGAATGCACCAAGAAAACTGATCTCTGATGAGCCCTGACTCGTGCTTAAATAGCTAGAGGCTCTTTATTGAGTAAAATGATAAGACCGACTGCGAAAACGTAAAAATAACGCGCGATCTGACCAATTCATGCTTCAAACACATTATTCCAATTGGCACGGGTTTGTGAATGAGTTTGCCGACCTTTATATTTGTTATAGTAGTAGAAAAAAGCTAAAAGTTGATAAGAAATTAAGTTGTAGTTCCAGCTGAAATTGTCTGTTCATGCCGACTAGTGATAAGAGACGTTTCTATCAATTTGCCAAGCAACTCGTGAGGTACTTACTTATATATTGTCAGCATGACACTGTTCACAATAGGGTGTACTCGGACAGTACCGCAGCTTGTGCGGTTGAAAGGAGTCCCCTCCATTTATAAAAACATTTTGTTCAAAATAAACTTAATAGTACGCTATGATAACCGTACACAATTGTAAAGCTACAATAGTTCAGACTTTTCTTAGAGCTAGGGGGTCCGGCAAGTATTGACCAGAAATCCCGCGGTCATCGTTACGGTCCTGGGTATCTTTCTTGTCGGCGATACGGAGAGAGCAAGTATGAAAGCTAAGCAAGTATGCGAGCTGAGCAAGACTCTTCTATTCTCATCAAGTATATCACCCTTACCTTGGTCACGCCAAAACATGTTAGCCCCAAAATATTTAGGGATTGTATTATTCGTTGCCTTGTTACCAGTTGGCAACGTGACAACACTCTCTTATCGGGTGTAATAAAAAGACAGTGCGATAGGCTTTCGATCCAACAGTTGGGACGTAACAGTTGCTCGAAACACTATTGGGTATCGCAGCGTGCCAATATTCTTCTATTCTTCTATTTTAAGCCACACATTTCTACGCCAATCCCTCTCTCCCTGAATTTATTGAGACTTTTGATACCTGTTATCGCTTTTTGGCTTAGCTTTTAATTTAATCTATATTTACTCACATTAATTTTCCTCTTAATCAACCGATAAATGCAATCAATCGATTACAAGCACCAATAATCAAAAAAAAACTCAACGAATTGATAAGCGTCCGCAGTCATTTATTTAATCGATAGTTTTATTATAAAACAGCCTTACTTCATAATGTGTGATATGATGAAATTAACACATTCAATAATGGGGCAGGCGTATTCTTCTTTGCCTACTCTAATCTTATATTCTAGTCCCTCTTCGTTGTTTTCTTGGTGCTTCCCCTGCATTTTTTGTAAATCAACGAGATAATAAATAAATTTGTGAGCCCAACTGCGATGAAAACAAAGACCAGCAAGGTGTAGACATCCAGGTTGTTTGCGGATATAAAGTCCATGCGCAGGACGGGGCTCTGCAGATGGGGTGCTCCATGGTGACGCAGCACGTATTCGGTCCAATAGAGCACAGTTTGGCGGGCGGTCATTGGTCGATCGCGGAAGAGTTGGGAGAAGAACTTTACCGTCTGCGTATACTTTGGATTCTCGAGAAGCTCCTGTAGTTTCGCACGAAAGGGTTGCTCCTCCAGTTCTAACAAAGGAATGCTCAGCCCGAACCCGTCACGAACCAATTTCTTGGCATTGCTGGGTTGATCACCGAACACAGGAAGCGACAACATGGGTTTGCCGTGGTACAACGACTCCGTGATGCCGCCTCGTCCAGCGTGGTTGATGAAGAGTATAACCTTGGGGTGTGCCAGAATGTCGTCCTGTGGCAGCCACTTGGAGTAGAGTATGTTGTCCGACTTTCCCGGAGTCTTGTCCAGATTCTCCCACTTCCAAATAACGCGCTGCTTCAGCTTCGACAACACTTTAAACAGAATCTTAACAGTATCGGGCTTGAGGAACTCGCCACGCATGTTGGATCCCAAGCTAAGCAAAATTGTACCATCGGTGGAGTTATTTATAAAGTCAGCAATGTCTTGGGGCAGCGGATCAGGGGTTTCCTTAACCTGTATGCCGCCAACTTCAATTACTCCCGGAACGTTGGGTCGGATGGGACCTTCGCTCAGAGCGTGCGAGTTAAACAATATCAATGAAACGTTCCGGTTAAGTTCCTCGTACTCCGGCATATTGGGATCGTCGTCCCAGAGGTCCCTGTAGATTGAATTTTAAGTAATATACAACTAGCTTAAGCTTGATATTTACTAACTTGTAAGACTGTGCATTATCACGGTCTATAAGGTACGCGAAAACTTGCACGAAGCCAGTCATTACAACATTTTGAAGACGTTCCAGGAAGTTCATGGGGCGACCCTTCTCTGTGTCAAAGTCTAAGCCAGGAACGTATGACAGCTCGCGAGGGTTACCCAGCATGTTCTGGAATATCTCCCATTGAAACATAGATGAGGCAATTATCACTGGAACCTTTATCTTTTGAGCAACGCCAATCTGGAAATTGTTCAAGAAATAACCGAGCATCACAAGATCGAATTTGTTGTCCTTGTTCTCGTAGAGATCTTTGAAACGAGGATCACGCGTCGCTTCCACGTTCATATCAAACATGAATTTCATCTGACCACGCATACGAAACAGAGACGCAATCATGTTGGAATTATCCTGTTTTGCCATATCGGCAATGCTGTCCTTCCACAGCTTCATTTCCTCCTCACCCAGAATCAGGTGAATGATGTTTAGATTCTTGTGAGTGACATGGGGTTTCAGCGTGGTCACCACTGTAACGTTGTGGCCGTTTTCGGCAAGAACTTTAGCCATGGATATCTCGATGATCAGATGCGATGGGCTGAGGCATGTGAATATCGCTAGAATATTCGCGCCATGCACAGCGCCGATCATAAGGATTCCAAAAACCGACGCAAACAAGTGTTTGGGCGACATGATTACGATTCAAATGTCCCACGAAAACTGATCTTTGGTGCCCACTGGCACGAGCTTAAATAGCTGGTTGAGCTAATTGATAGCGCCGACTGCGATAAAGTATAGATAATGTGAGATCCGACTATTTCACGCTTAAAACACGGGACTCGGTTTATCACATATTGTGAATTAGTTCGCTGATTTTTACTATTTGCCTATTAGAAATAGTAGAACCTAACCATTCAATATGCAAGTAAAATGTATTCCGAGTTACCCAAGCTGATTCGTCTGTTCACGCCGTCGAGCGATAAGGTATTCTCGACATGCCTCGTTAGCATTAAATGCCGAAACAGTTTTTCGGAAACTATCATAGCGTCAGCATGACGAAGTAATTTATGGGGTAACCCTCTTATCAGCATTTAGAAAAGTGCAAATAGTAGAGAGCTCAACGAATCTCTTATATTCGCACTGCGTATACGATCCCAACCTCGGTCACGTTGAAATGCGTTAACCCCACAGCATTTCACCACAGTGACAGAGTTTTTCGCAGCCCTGTTATCAATCAGGTACGCGATAGACCCCGTCTTATCGGTTAGAATAAATAGAAGGTGCGATAGACGGTCAGACCAACAGTAAGTGCGAAATACTCCAACTACCAACATGGCACGATCAAACCACGGAATTCTATTACTGGCCATCGTAGGCCTAGCCTTCTTTGGAGCAACCCAAGGTGCCAACATTCTTGGAGTCTTTACAAGCCTAAGTCCTTCACATTTGATAGTACAAATGTCCATGATCAAGGTACTGGCGGAAAAAGGTCACAATGTGACAGTAGTAACAGCTCTCAAGCCGGCCGTGACTCACAAGGATATCCACATAATACAAGTACCCCTCACCGAGGAAGATCAACGTGCAATGAGCGCGACCATTGCCAGCATGGCCAACTCGGATAATAGCAACATGCTCCTTACCATGGCTCGAGCATTTAGTCAAATGGGATTTATGTTCGAAAAGATGCGAGACGTATTGGCGGATCAGCGTGTACGGGATCTGTACGAGAATAAGGATAACCATTTTGATTTAGTTATCTTCGGCTACTTCATGAACAACTATCAGTTTGGAATGGCGCATAAGTTGGGAGCTCCTGCTGTGTTAGCTGCCTCAATGCCGTACGGAGAGATTTTCAATGGAATGTTCGGTAATCCTCATGTACCGTCCTTTGTACCAGCTATGAACGTAGCTGTTGAAAAGGGTCATGCTATGAACTTTTCACAACGTATTAAAAACCTATTTATGGGCTATGCCGGCGAACTGTTCATTATGTATTTGGAGAACATGAGCTCCAAAATGTATAAGTAAGTGAACCTTTCTTTTATTTAACGAAAAAATTTTCAATGGTTAATCATTTGCTTTGCAGAGAACTTTATGGGGACGATCCTAACATGCCGGATTACAAAGATCTTCACAAGAGTCTGTCGCTGGGATTCTTCGCTTCGCATACACTTAGCGAGGGTCCCATTCGCCCCCATGTGCCTGCCATTATCGAGGTGGGCGGGATACAGGTTAAAGACAAGCCTAATCCATTACCCACACCTATTGCTGATTTCCTGGGCAATTCTACCGAGGACGCCATCTTGCTGTCCTTAGGCTCCAATGTGCAGGGTAAACACCTCAAAGCGGATATAGTGCAGAAAATGTTTAATGTGTTGTCGAAGCTGAAGCAACGCGTCATCTGGAAGTGGGAAGATCCGGAAAATACTCCTGGAAAGTCAGACAACATACTCTACTCCAAGTGGCTACCACAGGACGACATTCTGGCACACCCAAAGGTGAAACTCTTCATAACCCATGCCGGCAAGGGAGGCATCACTGAGGCACTGTACCACGGCAAACCTATGTTAGCTCTACCCGTCTTCGGCGATCAGCCTAGCAATGCCGCAACTATGGTTTCCAATGGCTATGGCCTCACCTTGAGTCTGCAGACACTCGAAGAGAAGCCTTTCCACGAGAACATTGTGGAAGTCTTGACGAACCCTAAATACGCAAACAAAGTGAAGACCTTCTCAGAGCTCTACCGCGATCGTCCCTTGTCGGCTCGCGAGAGTGTTCTCTATTGGTGTGAATATGTAATACGACATCACGGTGCCGCACATCTGCAGAGTTCTCTTATCCACATGAACTTTATCACGGCCAACAATTTGGATGTCTACCTACTTCTGGTCATCATTGTCTATGCCTTTTTGCGCATTACCAAGTTCCTTGGCAACTTGCTATGTCGTAAAGTTCGAGGAAAGCCAAGGAGTGCACAGAAAATAAAGACAAATTAGATGGAGATATACCTTGGTATACTTAGGAGCTTATGTCGTCAATATCCCCTTATCAACTTTCGTTTCGCACTACTCCCAGTTACCTTGTACAATGCTACTTAGAGACGTTGCGTTTCTTATCTACATTTTGCATTAGCCTTTTTTTTTGATAATGTTTATTTATAGATAGCTTCATTTATTTGTTAATAATAAAGTTTATGTCGTAATAAATTGTTTGTTTTTAATGCATAGCGAGTTTCCCCCACAAATGCAAAGTTTCATCAGACAAACCTAAGGTCTTTCTTTCTGTCTAGTAGCATGTGGTATATGCTAAGGGACTTATTGCTCTAATAGCTCTACAAAATTCTCTGACCAACTGGCGAGCAGAAAAGTTGCCACTTTCAGTCGTTGCCGGGCAAAATACTTGGCAACTTTATTACACAAATTCACAAAATACTTTTGCACGTCGCAATGTTGTAGTCTAGGTTCATGTACTGCGCACACCATGAATACACCGCTCAGAACCGCTCTACACACACACGCACACGCACACTCACATTTGCACACACCACATACTCCGCTTGAACAATACAATTTGTAAAAAATCTGGAAATTCTTCAAAGTACCCAACGAGCAAGAAGAACTGAAAACAAAATAACATTTTGCAATAAGCAAATTTCAATTGAAATAGCAAACGGAAAAGGCATGCTGAAACCCCCCGTTGTAACCCCCTGCAGCCCCCCAGCTAACCCCTTACACCCATCTCTGCATGCAGCCTGGCCTGGAGTCGACGCCATAGCCCACGTGGTCGATGGCACGTTAGCTACTTTTTTTTCCTCTCTACTCTGTTGGCAAAACAACATTGAAAAGTATCTCAGAAATCTGTGCAATTGTTTTGTATATTTCAGCTGGAGCAGGAGCACGTCGATTGCAGAGCTGAAAGAGGATTCCGATGAGGCGTTCAAGCAGGATGCAGATATTTTTAATTAGTATAACACTTTTGTGGCTGGCAAAACACAATATATATTATCTTTTGGGGAAACTCATCAAGGAATGTGCTACGAATATATTATGGCTAACTACTATATATGCCCATTTCAAATTAAAATCCCAAAGAGATACTTATATCTCGCCTCCATGGAGATGCACAAAGCGAACTTCCTGATACAGTTCGAGATATTTGTCGAGCCTTTGTGGCATCAAATTCATGCATATGTTCTCTAAATATTTATCTTTCGTTGATTTACTTAATTGAATAATGCGCCTCTTCGGGATCAACTCAGGCAAACGCATCTCAAAGCGACTAATTTCATTAGGAATCCTGTTTTCTAACCCCCGAAACGAACTGGATCGTGGAACTGGTCTGCGGACATGGATGTTTGCACACATAACAAGAGAAAGCGGGGAACGTTAATGTGTCGTTGTTGGCAGTTTGTTTAATAAAATTTGGAACAACACAATGAGAAGTACTCACGATCCCTTGGCAACCCAACGTATACCTTTTCAAGGGCTTTACATATTCAACAAAAAGTGGAAAATAGAAATGAAAAAAAAAAAACGATAGAAATTTGCCGCGTCATAGACACATTTTACGCCGTACTCGAGGCATAATTCATAAGGCCGCAGGGGATATGATCAACGTACGCAACCCCCTCTCCATAGGATTCCCTTTACCATTCTCAGGCAGTACGTAATGCATGTGATATGCGTAACCTACCCTACAGCAACCTCAGCCTCAAGTGGGCAACGGGGAACTGATATGTCTCAATCAATGAAAAAAGTACGCTACTCTCTGTTTCTCTTTCTCTTTCTGTTGCACTCTATGTCTATGTCTATCTTACTCTCTACCTTGGTCCCCGTCCTGCAATTTGCACCCCGCACGTGTCCAGTGCAATTGCAATTACTTTTGGTTCAGTACTTTAACGATGGGAAACTACATTGGGCCCTTCCCCGTTTGCCCGTTACGGAACTTTTTCGCGTGCTACATCCAAATTCAATTTCGATTATGCGTGGGAAAGTCCTTTGCTGCGGTTTCTCTGTCTGTCACAAATTGTTTTTCAATCTTCTTTTCCTGAATTAATGACGCAACTTTAAATCGCTGTCAACCGCAGCAAAGTTGCCACGCCCCCTTTGAAGACCTAAGACAACTATTTGCGATTGCTTGTGACTTGTATGACTTGTGTATTTGAAGTTGGGTTAGGTTTTTCGCCTGCAAGAAGATGTTTGACAAGATATTTCTTTGATCCTGATTGAACAGGAGTTTTTGAGTCAGGATTTACATGGCAAAAGTATTTAACATTGTTTTGCCAACACTTTACTGAACGCTTTTTACCAAGCGCTTTCCTGTATTTCCCCCCCCAGGCAGTCATCGTTTTTCGACAGTTGGCCACAGTCAAAAACGGCGATAAAAACGTTAAGAGTGACTATAGTAGGCTGTAGACGATTGTAGGTTACTCAGTAAAGAATATGTAACATGATATAGGAGTGTTTTAAAGGATCTACAGTTTCAAAAACTGTTGAATACGGAAGGGTCTAACGAATTGCTATGAAATCCCTTTGACGTACGTGTAATGTATCTAATGGAAATCCTTCCTCAACACATTCTGCTAACTTCACGAACTCCAAGCCAATGCTACCCCTTCAGCCTTATTGACACAGGGTATTTAAACTGCGCAAATGCACAAAAGTGTTGGCCAAATAAAATCAATAATCCTTAAAAATACAATACTTTACGCATAAATAGCTTCCGTTTTTTAATATGCTCTGCGTCGAAACTGCCCAACAGCAGCAGCATCGACAACAGCAACAACAATTGCAGCACTGACAATGACAACGGGCACGGCGGCAACTCCGGCGGCTAAGAGGAGACAAAAGCGATGCAACAGGATACAAAAAAAAAAAAAAAAAAGAAAAACCGCGCGGGATTTGCTGGACGCGTTTTTTGTCGCTCGGCGCTTGGCGCTCGCGCTCGCGCTCCCATTTACCGCATTTGCCGCAGGGCGCGACAACCAATTTGTAATCAAAGTAATTTTAATGCAAATTTTATATGTTGCTGCACGTAGTTGCAGCTGCAGCCAAAATGGGCGTGGCCGCGTGCAGGCCGCGCCAACAAAAGCCGTAAATAAACACAGAGAGAGAGAGAGAGAAAAGTGAGGGGCCGCGCAAAAGGGTCGCGAAACGGCTACGTAGCGGGCACGGCCGGAGTTTGTTTATTTAAATGATTTTATGACTTTTCCCCCAAAACCAAATGGTGACAACTTGTGGCGCTAAAAGTTGAAAGTTTCTGTGGGCAAACAAAAACCAAACGTAAAAAGTGCCCATAAAAATGTAGCCCAACTAAAAAGCAGCAGCACGTTGGAATTGAATTGAAGAAACTCAGATACCCTAACCGGCTAGAGATGGTCTTTCCTCTATGACAAAGTGCATAGACCCGCTGCAGGGTCATAAATCGAAAAGTTGCGCTCTTTAAAGTCGGACAACACCTGTGGCCTCACCTGGAGCTACAAAGGCGCCGTGGTAACTATAAAAAAAACGTCGAGGCGCTCATTTGGGCCCGACAAATTTCGTTGATGATTTGGGCCGCATAAATTTTCCCATTGAGAGCGAGAGAAGCCTGCTACAAAAAGGTCACATTAGGCATCATTAACCAAGCTGGCGAGGGAGCTGGCATTGCGGTTGAGGTGCGGCGACCAACTCATCGAGATAGAGTCGGTAGTTCGGCACATATGTAGCTGCGATAGGGGCCCACACACACGCATGGGAATCGAAGTCTTCAGGGGTTGACTGGAGTGAGCTAGGTTCGTCCAAGACAAACCCGAAAGGGACTCTCAGGTAGCCTTGTCTCCTTTGAGTTTTTCTTGGGAAATTGCTTTGAAGTAATTATGTAATTGACTTTTAGCCACAGGACGAGCTGCCGCTGCCGCTGCCGCTGCTGTTGCTACTCCTGTTGCGGCTGCTGCTGCCGCTGCTGTTGCGCCTCGGGGCGCCTGTCATTTTTCCAAGGAACAAAGGTCCATTGTCCTTTCCCATTTCTGCACTTGCCGCGCCGTCAATTGTCGGCTTCCGTCTGTGTCTTTCTTTGTGTCTTTTCTTTTATATTTATTGCTTTCTTTCGCCTTCGCCGTGGCATATGTCGCAGATTATGACATTTTCGGCGGCATTTTGATGATGGACAACCGCCAAGGAGCGACTTGCCCGACCTACCCAACCTACCCGACCAGCCCGACCTGCCCGTCACAAGTGTCAGTTGGGGGGGCGGCATTAGTAATTATTTAACGGTTCATTACTTTGTGCCTCTTGCCTGATGATAATGGTGACTTATCAGCTTTCGGGGCGCAGCAGCAGCATTTGATCTGCTTTGTCCTTCGCCAAGCGCTGAAAGTCACAGACAGAGTGGAGTCTAGAGTGATAGATGATGGAGAGGCGAGCAGAGAAGTTGCACTTGGGGTACCCCCTTCTCTTTCTCTGCAAGTTTTCCCTCCTTCCTGCTTTAAACTTGTCTCTGGTAAGTCGATACTTTTCCAGCAGGGCAATGGGTAGGGGGGAGAACAACAGATCGCCGTCGATTTAAAACACATTTCGGCTGCATTTGAATTTTGAAGCGACAGCAAAAGGTGTATTTCATGTTGTTATTGTTGCCTTTGCCGCTGTTCCCCAACTGTTATTTAATTATGCGCTAAGCTGTCAAGTGACAAGGGTGCAGCGACCCCCGCGATTTAACCGAAAATCCGCTTGACATTGACGACGACCAAATTGACACAAAAATTTGTATGTTGCATTTCGTGTTTCGTGTTGGGTTAAGTTTCGTTTTTCCTGCTTTGCTTCGCTTTTCTTTTTTTCTCTCCCTACTTCGCTTCTACTTGACAGCTTCTAATTGCTTGCCAAGCAATTTCCGCTGACTGTCAAAATGCTCAGTGCACTTGAAGAGGGGAGGGGGAGTGAGCTAAGAGAGGGGAAAATTTGGGGGGGCGGCGAGGGTGCGACCCGCTGCACTTTCCCACTGAGCTAATTTGCAATTAGGCCGCGCCGAAATGAAATCAATGCAACGCACTGCCCCAGGGGTCTCAACTGGCCCCTAATTGAAAGCGGCGCAGGAGCAACTTTTAATGAGCAGCTCGAGCTGCCGAAGAACAAGAGTCGAATAAAATAAAGTAGAGAGTTCGAAGCGCAAGCAAGCCGAATAGGCAGATACAGTGTTGGAAAATGAGAAAGATACAAGTCTGAATAAGAAACTGCAATTTAGATTGATTTATGTAGGCGTAAAAGGGGGCGTGGACAAATTCTCGCAACAAGTTTAAATTTCTACAGCATCTACGAGTATTGTAACAACATTTGGTGACTGTAGCTCTCATATTCTCAGAGATATAGACGTTCATACAGACCTTCATGCAAACAAAGCAGCTCAAGAAAACATTTCAATTACCTTACCGCGCCCAACTGCATAAGGTAAGTACAGTACCCTCACATGCCCAAAAGGAAATGCGTAAAAAGCAGACGCGAAAATGCAAAAATTTACTTCATTTGTTTGCCCAACTTGTAGTCGGCAAGTCGAAAGTTTCTAGTTTTGTACTTAACATTTTTCTTTTGCTGTTCATTGTTTCGAGAGCTCGCTGCGAAAATCTCGGGTTAAGTGAAAGTGCAATTTGGCCAAATCTGAGTAGAGTTCTTCAGAGATTGTAGGAGTAGGAGTACGAGGAGGAGGAGGGGGATGCGGTTGTGGATGGATTTGGGGGTCAGTTGGGTAAGCATTAAAATGCCGAGTTGTTAACATGGCCGCAACTTCTGCAAGTGGAATAAAGCCTAATGAGCCAATAAATTTAGTTGAATGCCCGCAAGAACTTGGACAGACAGACAGCCAGTATATTTGGATGCATATAGTCTGTGTATATGTTTGTGTTTGTGTGGGATATATGTCTGGACAGGGCCATAAAACAGTTCCAAGTAGCTGGCAACTCTTTGTAGATGCTCGTTTTTATGGCCGGAGCCCTAACAAATTTTGTTTTGGTTTTTAATTAAGGCAAGGCAAGAGCAGAAGTTATTTTTTTTTGGGATCGTTGCATCGATCTGTCTGAGGGGGTCTGGGGATCTTTTACGACTCGCCGGCTATTGATATATGGCAGGGTTGGGTCAGCACAAAGATTTCTACTAAATTGTGAAGAAATTTGTCTAAATGTTTGGAATATTTCACTAGGGTTTTGTGATCAAACAAGTGCGTGGCAGCGAAGAAGATGTGGAAATAGGTGGCTGTGATTGGCTAACAATATATAACTATATAGTATAATAAATTCCTCTATATATTACTATATAGTATGGTCTAGACTTTGCTCTTTCCTGAAGCTCGTTAACGTGGAATAAGCGTAAGGCTTTTGCAAAGCATAAACGAGCAAAGAGTTTTGGGCCACGCCCACCGCCCACCTATCCCATACAGTCTCAATTACAGTCCGCATCTACAACATGAGTTCTTGCTTTTTGCAAATCATGTCAATTACAACAACAAAGGGTACAAAACACAACGGGAGCAATGCGGACATTTTGGACACGCTCGTTTGGGTGATTTGCGGCCAATGTCAGGCGAGGTAGCCCCTCATGCTTCCATTACCCCCTTCCGTATGGACTTCATCTTGATCGCCGCATGCAAAACTGCAAAATGTCAGAGTGGAAACAAGTCGTGTGATGGATGCATTTCTCGTGTAGCTGCATGAAACAGCAGTAAGAAGCCTCCAGGAGGCCGCCATGTCCGCCCAAGCCCACGCCCACCACCTCCTCCACCTGCTGCTGACCCGGAGAAAAGCTGTCAGCTTGGCCTCCACTCTCTCTCTGCTCCCCTGCCAGCTGCTCTCGGCGTGGAGAGCGTAATTGATTTTGGCGATAATTGATTTGATTTTGAAGCGAGAGAAAACGCTGATTTTTCAGTGTGCGCTCATAAACGTGCCACATCAGCATGCCGAACGGGGACAACTCCATGCACTCATGCAACTCGCCCAGCTTGCCACATGCCACATGCCACTTGCTGCTCACAATCGATGGCAGGGATAGGCGGTAGGCGGGGCAACGACTTATTGCAGCGCATGAAAATGAAAAGTCAGCCAACAAATTGGGTCAGCGCCATGAAAACTTGACACACAAAAGCGCACAGAACGCATCGCCCGGCGACCCCCTAAGGCGTCAATGGGTGCCCTATCCCTACCTCCCTGCCCTCCTCGCTCCGTCCCTTATCATACCCACTCTCTCGAAGCGGCAGCAACTTTTACAGCTTGCCAATTTTTGCCATGTTGCCAAGTCGCAAGTTGCAAGTTGAAAGGCGCATCAATGACAGCAAATGCAGAGGCAACCCTGCCAGCCTCCCTACCTCCCTCCCTCTCGCTCTACCCTTTTGCTATCTCTTTCTGCGCACTGCTCTGTAATTGTTTTAAATTAATTTCTCAAATGCGAAACTTTTAATTGTTATCGAAACGAGAATTCAATGCGCATTGCAATGCGCAGATAAAACAAAGAAGCTGCAGTCGCTGCTGGCAAGGAGAGGCGGCGAGGGAGGGGAACGCGGGTTGGGAGGGTAGCGAGGAACGGCTAATTGCAAACTCAAAGTTTCCAAATGAATAAAACGATCGCGGGGAGGGGCAGGGGGAGGGGGGTAGGTGTAACAAAAAAACTCATAATTAGAAATCATTGCATAAACTTAGCGAGGAGAATGACAAAGGTTTGGGGAATTGGTTCAGTGTTGGAAAAGGCAGTAAATAACAGTAAAAGCAGAGAAAAAACTGTTTTATATTATGCGAATTTAAATTCTCTTAAAGTAACTTTCTCTCCTTCTCCACGGACTTTCATTTATCAATTGGGTTTTTCGCTTATCTCTCGCTTTAATTTCCACTCGACTAGCCGAGCTGTCTCCCACGTAATCTCCAACCACCCCACTCCGCTTGGGTCCTTCAACACTGTTGCATCTCTACGCGCCTGTCAGCGCCAGTTCCGAGGCTCTCCCCATTTCGTCAGGCAATTCTCTGCGATGATTCTCTGCTATGCAAACTTCAAAACTTCTGTCATGACCATAAGATTCGCTTCGATTACAAATCGCCAGACGTGACTGGCATTCCGACTGGCGGGATAAGCAAGGAGAGGAGCAGGAGGAGACTCGCTACGCACTTCATGTTCTACGGAAGGAAAAAAAGCAACTGCTCCGCTGCTGCTGCTGCTGGTGCCGCTTGCGATTTGCATTTCAATTTCAATTTCCATTTCGAGCGAGCTCTGAGACATTTGGAAAATCGCGTGACCCGCGACGTTTTCCAACCGATTTTCCTGCTGCCATCACGTTCGTTCGCTCTATGCGTTTTCCCCATTGAGTGCGGCAATAGTTTTTCGCAGCGTTTGCTTTACTTTTTTTTTTTTTGCATTTCGTCAAGCCATTCAAATTGAAATTAATCGAAATTAATCCGACTCACAAATAAGTTTTGCCAGAGTTGAAACTAATTGCATTGATTAAGAAGAGAATGGTGGAGACCAGTCGATGGCAATTTGAATATATATTTCTATATATATCCAGTTGGTTAACTGATTTAATATGATTATACATATGTATGTCTATATGTTTAAGAAATTTCTATTCTTTTTAGAGCCTGTACAAGGGGTACAACCTTTGTAAAATGTTGTGGGGAGATTAAAGCCATTTAACATAAAAAAATATATATTCTTGATCAATAGCAGTTTTTGAGCCGATTTGGCCTTTGGGAATTAAATATTGTGCATTTTCTTGTGCCTGACTTTCCGCCTGAGCATCAAACTGTCAATAAATTGATCACCCTGTCGGTTTATCTTTCTATATCTCCGATAGATCAAATTTACACACTTTAGATCTAGTTCGACCTTTTCTTGGCATCTTATGCGAATAAGTGCAACTCTTGGCTTTCCTTTGCTCCTGTCTCACTCTACAGGGTATTTAGGAGTGGAGTTGCTTCACAATATTGTTTTCTGCACTTGTTTTCAATTTGCTTTAATAGATTTAAGAATTTCACTTCAGACATTTCTCAGCACTGCTGGGCAACACCTGCTCAGCACACCTTTTTTAATTGCCAACAATTGTTCTAAGCTGTCCACTTTTTCTCTTCCTACTCCTTGCTTCCCCCATTTCTCCTTTCTGCCCCTTACCCTAACTCTATTTGCAGTCCACTTTTCAGCTTATTAACTCCGACTGCGTTTCTCGTTTCGCACTCAATTAAAATTGGCATAGAATTGCCGCGCTTTACATTTCGCGTGCTTCTTCTGCTCGTCCATTTCAAATCTCTGTTGGGCCATCGTCGTCGTCGTCTTCTTCTTCTTCTTGCCGACTGGCTTTTCTTCTGTGTCGTCTCTTACTCTTCCTGCTTCCCCACTACATAGTTGTTGTGCCTTGTACCTATTTCAATTGCGCCTTTTCATCTGTTATACAATTTGTGCCCATTCATCGCTCGCGGCTTGAGCCTAAAAATGGCTTCCGCTTTTGGAGGCCCATGCGAAAGAGAGGAAGAACTTTTAGCTAATTTCATGGAATTGTTTGGTCGGCAGGAAGTGGGGGCGAGATAGCGAGGGGGCAGAGGGGGGGGTGGACAGGCAGCAGCTGCAGTTTGCAACTTTTACACATTCCGTGCAGTTGGGCCTGGCTCACATTTCATACTTCAGCACCGCTGCGAACACCCCGCATAGCCCTCATAAACCCACCCACCCATGATCCGCGTAAGTCCCCCTCCCCTTACTACCTTCCCCCTGTCGTTGCGACTATTCACTTTGCATTCATATTTAAAGCGCAGCAGCAGCAGCAGCGGCGGCGGCAAGGCGGCCCGTTTCCATTTCCCATTCGGCGTCGTCGCTTTTGAAAACGTAAAATTTCTAATTTTATTTGCCCAAGCAGAGCGAGAGAGCGAGCGCACAAAAGCATCCTGGCGTGCGCTTATTATCCTGTGCGTGCTGCCATCCCCTCCTGCACCCAGTGTACGAATGGCCCAGCTGAGCATTGTTCCCTGGCCCTGGACACGGGTCCGCTGGCGGGCATTGCTTTTAATGCCTATTAAGCCCAGCAATTAGTGAAGTATTGGTTTTTGAATGCGAATGTGGATAGGGTATGTGGTGGTATAGGGTATTGAGTGTATGCGTATGCGTAGGTGCTGGCGACGGGGCGACGGGGCGACAGGGCCTGCAGGGCTACAGGGTATGGCCGCATGCCTAAGCTGCACTGCACGGCCACCGTTGGGGCGTGTAGTTTGATTTATCGTGCGGAGTTATTGCCAGTTGCAAGGGGATTGTGTGCAGGGGAGGAGAGGGCAGGGGGTGGGTTGGGCTGATGCTTTAAAATTCTTCACGCAATCGAACACAATCCACGCACGAATCGAATAATTAGGCAAACTAGGGAAAATCGGCAGAGAGACGAAAATTAATGGGTATTCGGGTGGAGGAAGTGACCTTATTCCAAAGATATATAAATGATAGGTTCACAAATGATAACATTCTATACAACAGTTGAAATCATACATACATAAGCGATAATGTTATGAAAGTTCAGTTGAGCATGTGCATTATGGTAAAGAAGCTATAGACAAAAGGAAGGGCAGGTGGGGAGAGAAAGAAAGAAGAAATTCGTGAAAAATATACGTAGGATTTCCTCTATAAGCATGTAGGTGCTTGCAGAGCAAAAGAGAGAGGTAGAGAAACATATTGCAAAGAATGTATACCAATCTTAAGTAGGAAAAGTCCTATACAAAAGCTGGGGGTTTTTCAGGCAACGTAAGAAAATATATCCTCAATTTTGATGTTCAAACTAAGGAGCTTGTCAAAAGAATGTGCTACAAACAATCTTATGTAGTAACTCCCCCTTTAAACAGATTAAGAAAGAGAGAGGGAGAGAGAGAGAGGTTCTTGAAGTACAATGGGTTACATAAGAACTGAAATTTGCACCTATGTGCAGAACAAATCATGCAGTCTTATGTAGTCCACCGAAGAGAGAATGAACCGTAGCCCCTGGTGTACAGTACAGTCGCTTCAAAAGCAACCCCAGCTCTGCGAGATGGACCGGCTTTGTTGCTCGGCATTGTTGCATTTTTGGCATTTTGCAGGCAACAAGCGCCGCAAGAGGCGCAGCTTGGCCCCGGCATTTTCGGGCCGCTCTGCATCAAAGCGACCACAGCGTGGGGCGTGGCTGGAGAAGCACAAGGGATGCAGAGTCCGAGGCACCGAGGCAGCGGTAACGGCCTCGGCACGCTGCTTATTAAGTTTGTTTATTTTTTGATTAAGCGAATTTACGGCGGAAACTGAAGCCCGCAACGTAGCTGCCTGCACAGCACGTGCAGCCTCTGCCTTCGCCGCTCGAAAATATTTCTGCAAAGAGAGAGAAAAAGCTGAAAACGCATAAAGAAAAACCCGAGCCGAGTTGCACGCTTGAAAAATGATTTTTGGCAATTAGCAGGCGGGCAGGCGGCCGACGAGGGGGGAAGGGAGGGGAGCGCAACTGGCGAAAGGAGAAATATTTTTCCGGCTTCCTCGCAGGACACGCGCGTGCTTTATTATCCCGACTACGGCTGCAGTAACCTGACTGTGGGGGGAAAGGGAACGCGGACGCATAGGTAGCGCCGAGTGTGTGTATTGTATCCCCTTCCCCTTCCCCACAGCGAATCCGTGTCGCGTGCTGGTGCGTGCGTCCACGCCCCCGAACGCAACGCCCACAAGGCTGGGCTGCATAATAATATTATTAAATTAAATATTTGCTTGGGGGTATAAAATTTCATAATTTAATTAATTTTTTTCATCCATTTTTACACAACATCTCAAAAAATAAAATATTGAATTTTGCGCTGTTGCTTGTTTGATAAATGATTGTCATGGTTGCAATCTCAGGGGTGGCATGGTGGCCCGTTAGGGCATGGGGTGTGGCCATAGCAGAAGAAACGTGGAAAGGTGGTGGCAACTAGAGCGCAGCTGGGATTGACTTGAACCACGAGAAAAATGCTAATGATGGGCATAGCTAACCCTTTGGCAAGTTGATTTGGCTTTGTAAAATCTTAGATTTCCATAACTGGCTAGAGGTTTATCTCAGAAAGAAATCTCCCCCATTAGATGTAGCTACAAAAATCTTCACACACTCTTAATAACTTTGTCGTAATCAGCTTGTTGAACAAGTCAATCAGTTTCTTTCGACAATCGACTGATTAACCGATCGACTTATCGCAAAGGTTGACAGCTTGTGGCATAAGCAGCTTGTCCCTCTTCTGCTTCTTTTTCTTCTTTGCCTCACATTGTGTCCAGCTCTAAGAGTCATTGGTCTATCCGCTTAGCTGGCAGATTAGTTTGTCTGCTTTGGCTTATCCCTCGCTGGGCAACACCTACGTGTACATACAGCGTGACGAGTCGTAGCTGATTTAGCAGCTAAATGCAAATGATTTGCAATTAACACCCTCGTGCCGGCAGTGTAGCCAATTAGGGCCAGCCTGCCTGATGCACCTTTTCACTGCCTATACAACCATGTGTGTGTGCGTGTGCAGACCATGCAAATCCCATAAAGAAACCGACGCCGACTGCGACTGCAGCCAATTTCCGTTTGACGTTGCAAAATGTGTCAACTTTGGCAGGATTACAGAACGCACACACGCACACACGCACACGTACACAGGGACACCGGGGACACATGTGCTACTGGCAGGACCTTCCTCTTTATTAGTTGTTCCAGCTGCCTGCTGGTCTATTTTGCAGGGTCCTCCTCCTTCTCCTTCTCCCTCTCCCGCTGGCATATCCTGCGAGCCGGAAATTTTTCAACGCATATGCCAATTTTGCTGTCAAGTTTTGTGTGCAACTTGTCGATTCTTTGACTCGCAGCTTTGATTGCCACGCCCCGTTTTGAATAGCTAAAGCCACCTCCCCCACACACCCCCCTCTCCCTCTGGCTGTCAATGGCTGCAGAGCTCAAAGGGTTAATTGCGCTTTGATTGTGGGAACCTTTTGCAGTTGCTATCTTAATCATGAAGTGGAACAGTCGAGCGTCGCCCCCAGTTGGTGTTGCTATTAAATTAATCATTGCATTTTCAATGCAAACAAGTTGGAAAGTCACAATCGAGGGTGCTCGATTCTTGTATACCCCACCCTACGCTATTGTTTCTTCTTTAACTTTTAAAGTTCTTGTGCGATTTGACTTAAAATTGCAGATAATATTTGCAAGGCTATAAATTTTATACACACCAAAAATAAACGTTTTTGGCTGCAATTCGATCTTTTATCAATAAAGAGGGCGTAAGTGGGCGTGGCGGAATTTTAAAATTAGGTTTACTTGCCTGCAATAATGATAGATATTGTCAGCAAGTTTGATAGCCCTAGCTCTTATCATTACAGAGATCTACGTGTTCATACAGACAAATATGGCTAAATTGACAAAGAATCGTGCTTTGCAAGCTAGGAAACCTCTTTATGCTGGAAATTTGAATGCAACTGTATAAAGTGATGCACTGATAATGCGCTGTAACGAAGTATCTGAATCGTTTCTATGGCAATCCATTGTGCTGCTGCTGCTTCTTATCAACACTTCCATCAACGGCCCTCAATGATTTCTCAGGCACACACACACAAATTAAGACGCCAAAAAGCGCAGCATAAACAACTTGCAGCCCATTTCCCTTTTTGTTAGCCGATAATTTATGGCCGCTGCCAAGGGGGAGGAGGACATGGACGGGGCATAGACAAAGTGTTAAGTGCATAAATCAATTCCAGTTTCCGATTATTATGCCCGAGCATATGTCGTGGAGAAGAGATAGAAGAGGAGAAGAAGACGCAACTATTTATTAATGCGGCTGGTTAAATATTTATTTACATGTCGCATTAGGCTCCACTTGCAGTACCACGTATAAATCAATGTAATTTCTTGTTTTAATTGTGACAGGTTGCCTTCGAGTTGGGATGGGAAGGGAGTGGAAGGGTTGGAGGGGAAGCAGTTGACGCTTGATACACGGAAAGTGCATTAAGTAATACCGTTTCATGTCCGAGATCGCTCTATGCAGATGTCACACGACATACGATTTACACATTTTAGTTAAGGTTTGACAATTTTACGGCCTATTCTGTCGTTTTGCAGTTAACAGCAACGGCAACAACAACAATCCGAGTCGAGTTGAAAGCAAACGCAAATCAGCTAAATACCTGTAATACTCTATCTCTCAAAAAAGCAACAACAACAACAACAGCAGCAGCAACCCCGACGACGACTAATGAAAACATGTCACAACAATGGCCCCGAAAGTCGTCTCTTTTTACGATTATGTGACAATGTGCGCGAGCTTCCGCCCTACCCCCGCCGCTGCGTGTACTTTGTGTGGCACTTTAATCATGTTATCAGCTCGGATTAGCCCGACGAGTGGATACCACGCGAAGTGCACACAAGCGCTATGCAACAGTCGATTGACGTTCGCATTCACGGAGCTACTGCAATTTGATAGGTTTGCTTTGTTTTTTGATTGAACAGAACCTTCAACTTATATTTATCTTACAAATTTACGGAGTTAGTGGGAGAAGGGAGGGGGAAAACGAAAGAGGAATAGTATTTGAGGAATACCCTATAAAAATGTAGCTGTACCTGTTAAAAAAGAAATTTTTATTGATATTTATTTATTAATTTATTATTATTGTTTATTAATTTTTATTAATATTTATTTACTAATTTATTATTATTATAATTATTTATTAATTTTTATTTTAATTTATTTATCATTTTATTTTTATTATTTATTTATTAATTTGATTTTTTTAAAATTATTTTTAAATTATTATTTTATTATTTTTATTTTAATATATTTCTATTCAATTATATTTTTATTTTTTTTAATAATAAGATTTGGTTACCATAATTTTTTTTTTAATGATTTTTACTTTTTTATTTGTTTTTTATTTCAAAATATCTGTGTAATATTTAGGTTTATTTTGCCTAAGAAATTTACAATAATTTTACTGCAATAAAAACTCTGTCAAATTCTTGCTTTGTTAGGGCATTCGCAAGTCGACTCTGCCTTGCTGCACATGTGTTTTTCTTTCATTTCCATTGGCAGTTATATTCAGTTATTCTGCCATCCATTTTTTCCGGACTCGAAATTTATGACACACGCCAGCAATTTGTGTGCTGCACGGCGAAACAGAAGCAGCAGCAGCGGCAGCGGCAGCAAAATATTTGCTGCTATCGCGTGGCTGCAACACAGTGCTGCCCCCACCGACTCCCCGCCCCTGCCCTGGCCCCACTCTCTGCTGTATCGTGTCATAGTGTAGTATCTGCTATTTGAAAGCGAGGGAGAGGCGAGGGACAAGGGACAACGACGACGCAGGGCACGACTAGACACTGAGCATTATTAAAAGGTAAATATTGCCCGAGCAAACAATAAAAAAAAAAAACAAAACAAAACAGAAAAAAAAAATCAACTCAAAAAACGAAATGAAATCAGAAAAAAAAATGTTCGACAACAACTGAAAAATTTTTATGCGTTTTTTTGCAGATGACGACGATTTTTGGATTTCTGTGAGATTTACGAGACAGTCGAGGGGCAGCACATAAATTCCAGTGAACCATGGCACACACACACACACACTTGCGCACACTTGCACACACACACACAGACAGGCATTCTCAAGTGCATTTAATTAGAGCGTCGTCTTTCCTATGCCTTCTCCGCTAGAGCGTTGCCTTCGATTCGGTTTGGTTCTGTTCTGTTTTCCTTTGTTTGGCACATTTTCCATGTCTCCAATTAAAATGAATGCGTTCATTGATCCGCCTGCCTGCCTGCAGAGCGGGAGGGATGGGAGGGGGAGGGGAGGGGGTGGACTGAGGTCGGAGCCAATCTTTGGGGCTGCTGCTTATCGGGCGCTATAAATCTTGATACGCTGTCATGTTCTGTCTAATTAGCAATATGTCAATAAACTTAATTTAATTTTTCTTCCCGCTGCTCCCCCCACACTCCCCCCAACCCCCTCTCTATGCCCTTTCTGTGTGTGGCAAGCAACCCGTACGGCAGCTGGTAGGGGATTTAAATTTGACCCGCGCGCCGCCTTTGCTGCGGTTGCATTTATTGAATTCTTCGTTTCGCTTTGGCATCCACGTGGAATTCAATCTGGTATTTTTACCCATGCACTCTGGTCACTCTGGTCGTGTTTGTTTGTTCGTCTCTTTTGTTTTATTTGATTTCATTTAAATTGTTGCAGCATGGGGGAGGGGCGGGGGGTCAGGGGGAGGGGGATGGGTGTCAAAGGTGTGGCGAGTGCAAGCGTCCATTTTAACTGAAGTGTTTCCACAATAAATAGAAATATTTTGTTAGCTGTTAAAAGGTGTGTGGGCACAGAGTTAAAAGAGAGTACTATGGAAATGTAATTTACAAAGGGGTCCTATGGAAAAAGTTAATAAAATTATAAACATGAAGTATTTTTAAAGTATTTTAAAAGTATTTTTAACATATTTCTCCCTTTTTCTACTTTATTTTGATGCTGTTTTTATCGAGTAAAGAAATTTCCATTGGGTTCTGATATAAAAAGCTTGATTCTACCATCAGCTTGAACTTTTCTATAGCATTCCGATTTAAAACAATAGATTTTCTATATACAGCGACGAATTGCTAGCAGAATTCTGAAAGATTCTTTATTGAAATAGAAATCTAAAGAAAATGATACAATATTTATATCAATCGACCATTGAAAATGGTCAAAAATGGTATACGAAGTTTGTGCAAATGTATGTAGCAAGCAGAAGGAGGCGTGGCTGATTCCACAAAGTGTATATATTCTTGCTGAGCGTCACTAGCCGAGTCGATTGAGCCATGTCCGTCTGTCCGTTTAAGCGACTAGATCGACAAAAGCTAGAGACACCAAATTTCACATGAAGCTTCCTGTATACCATAGGTAGATCGAGTTTATTTTCAATTTTTGATGCCACGCCCACCGCCCACGCAAATCGATACATTTTACGATTATCAGGAAAAGTATAGCATCGATTGATATATTCATTCTACTGAATTTGTATTAAATCATGACTGAAATCTCAGAAATTTCAGAAAGTCTGGTAATTTTTTTTTTAAATAACTGTAAATACAAATTATTTAGGGCAGTTTAATTTAGAGTTAGTTTAAATAAAACAGTTCAGTTTTTTTTTTAAATATTCTTAAATATTTATTTATTTATTTTATTTATTTAATTTAATTTAAAGTCAACTAATAGCAGTCGATGTAAAAGTTACAGAGAAACAGATAAAAATTTATGTATAAAGAAAAACGACTTAACAAAAGCAGTTTTTATTAAAGCTAAGAAAATTAATTTTATGCATAAATTTTAAAATTTTAATTTTTTAAGAAATTTTAAAACGGAAAATAAAATATTTTAATTATAAAATTTAATATATTATAATTTAATTTAATTTAATTCCGGGGAAAAAACAAAAATTCTAGCCGATCCAACATTTGTTGCAATGGGTTGGGAAAAACCCAGAAAAACCCAATCAGATCAGAAAAGTTAATATTAGTTATTAGTATGAAGTGTTAATGAGTTAAGAAAAGAAATTTTTATATTAGAAATATGTGGGAAATTATTTTTATTTATTGTTATGCTACGCAGCACCTATTTTGCTGACCACGAGTGTACAGCTTAGCTTTAAATTGTGCAATATCCTATTCGCAGCTGATTTTGGTTCTGGTTCTGGTTTCGTGTTCCGCTTGCCATGCACTAATGGCCGCCACATAGTAGCGTAATTAATCAAAATATTGTCGATACGAAACGCAAATGAAACTAGTAGTATACCGGGCACCCCGGGGGAAAAGGACTCCCTGTTTATTTCCCGTTTTAGGGGCTGTCGGAAAATTGAAAATGCCTGTGCGATGCCATCAAAATGCATCATCAAATTGCGGCAGTTTGCACCTTTTATATAATTTCCCTTAATCAATTATGTGTAACGGCAGCTGCAACAACATAAACAGCAGCAGCAGCAACAGCAACAACAGCAACAACAACAACAACAACAAGTTGCAATAATACGAATAATGGCAAAGTGGACAAATTTACGACTGGCAATGCGAACTGCGCGTCGACTGTGAACATGTTGAAAATAAATTACAAAACATTATTAGCATAGTCAAGCGGGGATGATCGATGGGCGTTGGGCGGTGGGCGATGGGCGGTGAACGGTGGGCGTGGCGCGGTCAGGCCATGTCCAAATCAAATAAATTACCAAAAACAAGTCGTGGTTCCAGCGGGGAGATGCACGGCAAATGCTAATAAAATTGCTTGTCAATTTTACAGGGTATTGAGGGGAGTATGGAGACTATAGGAAAGCAAGAGGGGGCAAGTTAGAGCGAGAAAAGAGGGGGAGTAAGCAACAGATATGCTGTAAAGCAAACGTATGGCAAAAGTTTAAAATTGATTTTGAATTTTACAGGGTATAAAAAGGCTCATTTACCTGTTAAGTTAGAGAGAGGGAGAGAGAGAGGGTTGCGCCGTAAAACAAACAGCGTGTTGCAATTGATAGCTTATATTACAGGGTATATTGTTTATAGAACGTGTTATAGATAGAGAGGGCGAGAAGGGAGAGAGTGAGAGAGAGAGAGAGGAAGGGAGACAAACCGCTTGTAATGAAAACGTATTGTTTAGTTTTGCCAATTTTCGCGTATTTGTCTATTTTGGCAGCTGAGCGATGGATTCCCCGCGTTGGTGACCTGGAGACAGTTTCCGCTCGCCCACACACACACACACATCAAAACACATGTGTATTGGTCTTGTATTTAATTAAGGCTGATGGGAGCGCATTAAAAGTGCCATGTTTAATCATTGTTTGATAATTTGTCAAGCCTCAGAGCGGTCGCTGGAGCGTAAATGAAAACGAAAATTAATTGATAAACGCTGATAAATACGTTTAATTTGCAACCGAAAATCACATTAATTGCATTACACACAGCAAACACACACGCACACACACGGACAGTAGATCAAAAGGCAAAAAACTCAACGGCTAATGGTTACGGACTGACCAGAATGCAGGAGCAGGGGGAAGGGTAGCTACCCGCAGCACCAGCAGACAACATGGACAGCAACCACCAGTCAACAGCAGCAGCAGCACACACACACACACACACCAACACACACATGCACAGGTATTCCTCATATTGTGCACAATTAGTGACACTGCGATGACCCGCCCGAGTGGACAACTCCCTTGCCATCCCTGGCCGAAGCGTGTTGTTGTCAACAATATGTGGAATTAAAGCCGACCCCATCTATATATATATATATATATATATATGTGATTGGCACACATCTGCGCAAATCGAATTAATGTTCACGCATGATTTGAATCTTTCTTTCGCCGTGAATCTTTCCATTCTCGCTTCGGCTACGCCTGCAGCAAAGTGAAGAGCGAAAGAGAGACCAAAATTAATTAAGCAGCTTGTTGTGAGCCAAAGGAACAAGGCTTAGGCAAGCGTAACTGATGGTTAACTAAGTATGGGTAGGGAGGGTAACACCTGCTGACACTTGAAATCTGCTGGTAATCTTCTTGCTAAAGAGAGAGAGAGAGATCTAGGGGGGATCTACAAACCCCATGCGGAAAAGAAAGCTCTCAATATTTACAGAATTCTTTATATCAATGGAATTCTTCTTACTATTCCCACAACTGTGTCTATATTTGCATAGTAAACATCAGATAGTATAGTATTATGTATTTTTTTGGAATCTTCAAGAAAAGCTGTGCAAACATTTGCCAAATCTTCAGTCGGAGCTGCTACTATATAAGCTAGCGTTCGCGACTTTGGTCTAATCAAAAAGTTATCGAGATTGAAGAACTTCACTTAAAATGGGAGTAAAGAAGTTTCTGCTAAGCTGCGCTCTGCTGCTCGTATTCACTGCCATAGCAGAGGCCGTTAACTGTGTCCAGGAACCCAATAATCCCAATTGTGTGGACTGCACCAGAGCGGAAAATGCCGCTAGCGTTGACTGTACCACGGAGTTGCCCACCACGGAGTCATCAACAACGGAGGCTTCTACAGTGCCCACAACTAACGTAGAAACCACAACGCAAAGACGACGACATAGACGTAGACCCAACACTCTATTGGGTCGCCTAATACAAAAGAAAATCAACTTTCTTAGGGGAATAAAGAGGCGCCAGCGTGATTTCTCTGGTTAACTGAGCCGAATGCAAAATGAAACCCTAATTGATATGAAGCTTTTGATTAGCCCGAGGGGGTGGGGGGGAAAGGTAGGCGCTCCGATTTCACAGATTGCTAAAGTGATAGGCAAAGAGGAGCAGGACGATTCACTGCAATTAGTTGAGTGCTGTGTGCAGGGTATTGCCTGCCATAGGCGAAATGCAGCTGCACGCTATGTCAACCCTTTCTCTCACAGACTAGCGCGCCCTACCTCACTCTCTGCCTCTGTCTCTGTCTCTGTCTTGCTTGACTTTTCTTTTTGGCTGTGCGCACATCTGCGTTTAATGCACTTTTGTCTAGCCCCAGCCGGCAATCGTTTTCTGCCCAGAATACGGTCACACACATAAATATACCTATATATGTATATTCTGTGTGTGTGTGCGCGCCGCTGTCTATTGAGACGGTCGTCAACGGCGCCAACTGTTCCTAACTGGAACTGTTCCTTACTAATTCGTTGCACTGCACCAGCAGCCTGTACTCTGCTCACACACACACGCAGACTTACACTCACACCTCATGCTCTCACGCCACCGCACGCTCTCACCTCGCTCACTGTGCCCACACTCTCACTCGCGCGCTGTCTCGCTCTGTAGCAGGCAATGCCAATGCCAATGCCAAGCGATTTGCCACTCTTCGTTTGCGTGTGCCAAACTCAGTGCTTGCTCTCCCGGCTCTCCTTGCTCTTCTTCCCGTTGCTGTTGTTGTTGTTGTTGTTGTTGCTGACTTTTCAGAGTCATTGCCAATATGTTGGGGCTGCCCCTGGCCGCAGTCGCTGTCTCTGTCGCTGTCTGCTGCGCTGCCGCTGCCGCTGCCAGTGAACTGCTGATAATTAATATTTTATGCACACGTCTGCGTTGATTTCTATCTTTATTGTTGTTTGCCTGCTGCCGCTGTCGCTGCTCTGCTGCTGCTGCTGCTGCTGTCGTCATGCTGCCGGCTTTGGCTATGGCTTTGGCTTTTTTCGTTGTTGTTGTTGTTGTTGTTGCTGCCGCCGCCATTGTTTGCCCAGTGGCAACGCCTTTGAATGGCTTTTCATTTGGAAAATGTCTGCACGATGCGCTGCCGCTGCGGTTCATTACACTTTCTGTTTAGCCAATCCAGCCAGCTGAACCCCCAACCCCTTGCTCCTGCTCCTCCTGCCTCTTTGGGTTATTAAAAGTCTATTAAAAATTCACATTCAATGGCTTCGACTCTCACCCATTCCCCTCCCCGCCTCTTGTGATGGTTTGGCATCATAAATTAAGTGGAAAATCGAGCCGCACTTATTATGCCGCATTATTTTTTATCACACTTGGCAATTTGTTTGCCTTTGAGCTTTGCCACTGCCAACTGTTTGCCAGCAGCAGCAGCGACGGCTGCAGCTTGCCAAGAGTTGTCACACGCCACACGCTGGGGCATGCCACACGGCGCATGCCTTATCAGCAGTTTCTGGGACTAGCTGAAGTATCATCCTTCTGCCTCTCTCACTGCGTGTAGTAGTAGTTTTCCACTTTTCCATCTTTCCATCTTTCCCTTTCCTTCACTCGAGTCTCGTGTCTCTTGTTGGCGTTCTTCATTTTTCAATTTTGAATTTTGAATTTTAATTTTATGTCACTCAGAGAGCCTCAGAGTCCACACACACACACACACACACACCTGACATTAGGCAGGTGTTTGCCCCCAGGTTTCTGCTTCCTCAAAGTGTGGCCACTTCTCGTATTCCAGGGCACCTTTCAATTTCTTCACTTGCTCGCAGGTTAGGGGTGAGGGAGGGACGGAAGGAGGGGGCGGGGGGGACATGTGTCATGTGTGTAGGGGCTAAATGATTGACAGCTTCGTGCACAGCTCGGCTCGGGGTAAGCTAAAATAATCTGAATACTGCAACGGAAATGGGACAGAGCCTGGGGCCAGCGACAGAGACAGAGACAGAGGCGGAGACAGAGAAAGAGACACAGTTCGAGACAGAGACAAAAGCTTCAATAATCTTCCTAGTTGGTTAGGTCAATAGATACCTGCAGAAATCATAAGCACACCTCGGGACATGTAAATAGGTATGCCAGCAACAGTCGACATAAAGTAAACTAATTCGCTTTATATCTGTGAAGCATTTCACGAATCGATCTCTTAAAATAAATGAAAGTCGCATAAAAGATTAAAAGTAAAAATAATCAGCACTTAGAAAAGACTTAGCTGTCTTATTATTATACCCTTCGAATGGAATATGAAAATGGTCAAAAATGGTATACTAAGTTTATGCAAAAGTATGTAACAGGCAGAAGGAGACATGGCAGACCCCATAAACTACATATATTCTTGCGCAGTTTCACTAGCCGAGTCGATTAAGCCTTGTCCGTCTGTGCTTCTGTCCGTCTGTTTGTATAATCATCGAGATCTCAGCTATTACAAAAGCTAGAGAACCCAAAATTTACATGTTGGTTCCTGTATTCCATACGCAGATCAAGTTTGTTTCAAATTTGATGTGCCACGCCCACCGCCCACGCAAATCGACAATTAGTTAGTGCAACTACAAAGTTAGTCGAATGGTATCTTACGGTCGGCCGCGCTCGAGTGTAGCTTTCTTTACTTGTTTTCTTTTGAATTCTAAGCGAAAAAATGCACAAAAAAATGGCACTACTTGCTCAAGGAAAGTTTTAATTAGGGGTGCTACGTAGATTACTTTGACTAAGGAGAAATGGAATACTTTTCCTAAAAATAGATGAACCTAAACAAGCCAGAATAGCTTGCAGAAATATAATCCTTCTCTGCTTTATTAATTTTTTTAAACCAAAAAAAAGCTATGAAAAAATTCGTTAAGAAATTCCTTAAAAATCATAAAGTAGAAAAATAGCCCTAAGAAATAATATAGCAAGTTATTTCATTCTCTGTCAATATTTACATATGGTTCCTTCCACTTTAACAAGCATTTTCTTTTTTGCTCTCAACAAATTCTCTTAAATATTTTGTTTAAGTTTTCTTCGTATTCAATTTCGCTCCAGCTGCTCCATTAGCTCGTCATGCATCATTTCGTAGGTTGCAATGTGGTTATTCCCTTTGGGGAAATCACAAATATTTTTCCAGCTCTCTCTCCCTCTCTTTCTTTCTGTCTTACTCTCTCCCTCTGCAGCCTCCTTTGCTGCTGCTGCTGCTGCTGCTGCTGCTGTCTCTAATCTCCTGCTCCTTCTCCCTCTCCTTCTCCAGTGACATTTAATTGCGCTATGCTGTAAACACGCATAGACACAAAGCGACATGTAAGACAGGGAGAGGGAGAGACTAAGAGAGAGGGAGAGAGAGGCAACGATTGCATGCGTGGAGACAATTTTCCTAGGAAAATACTTAAATATTTTACTTGAATACGCCTCGTGGCTCTGTGTCTTGTTACTTATTGATGGACTCCGACTCCGACTCCGGCTCCGACTTCGACTCCAGCTCCGACTGCGACTGCGACTTGGAGCGCAGCTCGAATTCAAATGGCTGCATTAAATTTTAATTATGTTTTGTTTCGTTTGTCGTCGTTTTTGGTAGCTGACAAAACAAAGCGAAAGTTTCATATTTCAATGGGAAGGCCTCAGCCCACCACAAAGAGTTTTTAATTGTTTTACGGCCTTTCACATTAGTTGACAAATTGAACAACGAGTGGCAGCAGCTGGACGTGGCGCACTGTGGCACAGTGGGAGAAAGGGGTGTCAAAACGAATGTTAATTGGCGTTTTATTGATGCCCCCCTTCTCTCACCCCCTCAATCAATCGGCTACGAGAAACGTTGCACATGTTGCACCCTAAACGAGAACGAAAACTCGCACTCGAAGCCGAACCAAACCCTAAACCGTTGGGACTTCAAAGCGTGGCCACTTGAAGGCGACGCTACTGTCGCGGCGAGTGAAATATGGCACCCAAACTAACGGCAAAAGGACTTGAAAACCCACTTCAGATCCTGCATATTTAATGCACCTCCTGCCCCCCCTGCCCCTGCTCCTCTCCCTACCATGTCTGGCCATAATAATGACAATGATTAGTGTTAAATGCGCCGCGTGCGCAAAATGTTTCAAAAATACCAAGTAACGTTAGCTACAGACGAGCACGCCCGACCGTAAGATATCCTTCACCTTATTTCGAATAAACTGTTACAAATATGCAAGCAATTTTCGAGTACAAAGTCATCGACTACCTATTGCCTTCACCCGTTCCGACAACCACTCCAACCTCTCACTAGAAGCAGAACAAAGCGAACGTTTCCTTCAACTATTTCCGTGTTTAAAGTCCGATCGGATTACGATTTGAAAGATAAGCTAATATTGTATTCATTAGTACTCATACAGGAACCGCCATACTAAATTTGGTGTCTCTGGCTATTATAGTTGCTGAGATTGGGGCGTTCATACGGACAGACAGACAGATGTGCAAGGCTCCATTGACTTCGCTAGTGCTCCTGCGCGAGAATATATACACTTTGTAAGGTCTGCCACGCCTTCCTATGTCTGTTACTTTTGTACGCTTACATAAGTTTAGTATACCCTTGCTTGAGCATTTTCAATGGCCGTAGGGTATCAAAAAAATATGTTTTCCTAATAGTTTTCAAGGCCTTCCCCCCCTGGAAAGGTTCCTGGCGCCAGACTGTCCTGTGTTGTCTGCGCTTCTTTGCTTTTGTCAACGCTGCATAATGAGCCCCCCTTCCCTGCCCCTGCTCCTTGCCGTGTACCTTCCCCCTCCCCTGCCCCTGTCCCTGTGCGTGTGCGGGTGCGTGTAATGTGCTGTCGACATTCCGGTTTATTTATGTCTCCTTCACAGCGGGATCTCACTAAACGTACCGGGCAGGACTCGTCTCTGTTTACTGTCCGTGTTTGTTTGGGACGTGAGCTGATAAAATACGACTCACATATCGAAGGATCGTCGCGATAAGCAAATGAGTTTGTGCTCAGCTCAAGCGATAAATTTGTGGTCTGGGGATCTCTGCTTGGCCACTTGAGATATCTTTTTTGAAACTGCTTCAGTTTTGTTTTGCTTTACAATGTTTATCAGTTTCGCTTTCAAGTTGCCCCGTTTCTATTTTCATACTTTGGCAAACTTCTGCAATTGTTGTTTCCCATTTCCCATTTCCCATTTCCCATTCCCCACTCCACTTTCCCTTTCTCGTTTATCTCTCATCTCATTATATTCTTAAGTTTCTTCTGCTTTTGACTTGCTATCGCCTGCGCTTTGTGCGCTTTGCTCTGTTTATCAATTGGCAGGCAAGTTCCGGCGTAGTAGCCCCCCTACCACCCCCTTCTCACCCCTTCCCGGGCACTTAGCTGATATGTACACTTCATTAGGTTGCCCACAACGGGCCACTTCAACCCGTTGCTGACCAGCTTGCAGCTTCTGCTTCGCTTTGCTTTGTGGCACCCGCACCTGGACAACAAAAGGCCAGGCACGGCAGCAAGGGGTGACCCAACGACAAAAACCATCACAAAGGGGTGTAGTGTGGGCATGGACAACGGGTTGAGGGGTATCTCACTTTTCGTACAGTTAAGGAAAGCGTTTTCAGCGCCATTCACTCACTCACGCTGTCTTTGAGCGGGGGTCGCGTGTCCTGTGGCAACCCATTTTCCTCACTGACGATCTCTCTCTCTCTCTCCATCTCACTCTCTCTTGGCCTCAAGTGCAATTTTCAATCATGCTATTTTTTTCCTGCATTTGTCGGCAATTGCAGCTGAGCCCGGAAAAGGAGCAGGAGAAGAAAAGGCTGCGCCTCTGCTCATTGTGCTCGTGCCATGTGTGTCCCTGCGTGTGCCTGTCTCTGCGTGTGTGTGTGTGTGTGTGCCTGCGCTTGCCCTTATGCTGTTCCAGCTGTGCATGTGTGCGTGTGTCAGGCCGCTGTCATTCATTCATGCGGCCGTCTGAAGGCTTTTCATTAAAAATCGTTTAATCCACGCTATCATTTTCCCGCTGCCTTGCTCCTACTGTTCTGCCTCTCCCCCTCTCTCTTTCAATCTCGCTATCTTCCTCTCTTTCTTCCCTTCGTTTTTTCCACGCTGTCCTGCCTCTGTTTGCCAATTGCTCATTGATGCAAACGTCATTTGATTGTCGTCATTGTTGCATCGATGCGACGTCATCGGCAGAAGGAGGGTATGAGCGACTGCAGCAGCTCAGCCAACCGGATGTTGGCTCTTCAATTTGTTTTTCATGTTTCACATCCTGCCACACACACACACAGCCCTACTCCCTTCCTGCCCGCCCACTTCAAAGCGACATGTGTTCTGCGGTTCGCTGTGCACAGCGCACAGCGCACGGCGCACTTGAAGTTTTTTAACGCTCGGTAATTATTGGATTTGCCACGGTCCGCCTAATTATGGCAAGGCACGTGAAGCGAGAGAGGAAGAGGGGGAGAGAGAGGGAGAGAGGGAGGAAAGAGAAAAGAGAAAGTGGCAAATGTTGTCCTTGCATGAGCGCATCGTTGAACCGTGAAAATAATGGCCTCGACCTGGCTGCAGTCGTGCTGCAACGAAAGATTTTGGTGGCACACAGGGGAGTCCGGGGAATCCAAGGCAGTCAGGGGAGTCACTAAGCCTGAAAAACTCTGTAAGGTTTCCTCACTGGGGGAGGGATTAACAAAAATTTCGTAGAGATTAGTGTGGCAAATAGGGCGAGCAGAGCAAAGAGTGCGACTTGAAGTTGGGCATTAGCTCGTGTTGTTGTTAGAACTAAAAGAAAATTGTTAGGGTTCTTTTGAAATTTATAAATAATTTTCAAAGTACGTTTGGTTGGTGATTATTTCTATACAAGCCAAAAAGGAACAGTAAAGTCCCAAAATTGCACTTGCAGTTCGATTCAAGAGGATTTCAGAGAGCAAAAGTGGGCGTGGACAAATTCTAAAACAAATTTGATCTGTATGCAATAATGAGACATACTGTCACCAAATTTGGTAGTCCTAGCTTCTTTAATAGCTAAGGGACAGATGAACATGGCTCTATAGACTTGGCTTTCGATACTGAACAAGAATATATACGCTTCAGGAGGTTGGAAAAGCCTCCGCCTCTGCCTTTTACATACATTTTTGGTTGGCAAAAACTTATAATACCCTTTTATTACCCTATCAGCAGCGGGTATAATAATATTATTCTAATCATTATCATTTCATTTAAGAAATACACGCATTTTATATAAATTTCAATAATTTCCTTGGCTTGCCTGCAGGGTTTCTTAAGGTTTAGTTTCCTCAATTTCTGTCCTACTTCCTTTGTTTTCCTCGTAGCTTATTGAATAAATTTTACCCCATTATGCCAAATCTAACTTTATTAAGGAGTCCCTTTTCTGCTCCCTCCTTCCTGTCATCCCTCATGCCTCGGGTAGAATTCATCATTTTGCGTTGGCATCATTAAAATATCAAGCCACAACAGCAGCGCAACAACTGCAGCATTTCGTATTAACTTTTCCAGCTCGAGTATCACAAGCAGCCCCAACAATTAAAGTCATTACCCGACTATCATGTTGATAGTTGCCCGTGCCTGTGCCTGTGCCCGTGCCCAGCTTCCCAACAGGTTTCCCCCCTGATGTTCCCCTCTCCTTTCCTGTCAAACGAAACTCGAAGCTCGGCGCAGTGTCTCATGTGTCCCCACGCCCCACTCTCTCGGCGCGTCCCTTTAAAACTCTAAGCCGCCACAAAAACTTTGGACAGCCGCCCCCCTCAGTCGAATGACGCGCCTCCAGCCGCGCCCCCAAACGTTTAGCATACAATTAGCCCAAAAGGCAACCCGGCAAAAACTTCACTGGAAATTATTAAAATTTTCTCGTGTCGTAGACTCGGTCGGCTTCGTTCGGACGGGCGTATCGGGCGTAGTCAGGCCCGAAAGGGTTGACCATATGGAAATTAGCATATGATACCCGTTTCTATGTAGGGGGAGTTGGTGCGGAGGGGAGTGGCACGCTGCGCTTTAAGACTTAAAGTCGACCTTATGTCTAGTCATGCGACACGAACTTTAGTCTGTGTAGAACGTATTTCTGGAAAACGTCGACGAGTTATGATTTTCCATTTTCCATTCACCACACACACACACACACTGTGAGTGGTTTCTTTCGTTTCGTTTCGTTTCCACTTCTCACGCTTTGCCTGTCTATTTTTCTGGCTGTGGCTGTGGCGGCTGTTCTTTTCTTTCTTGCCTTTTTTTTTTGCCAGCGTAAATTTTCCACCTTTTACACATTTTACTTCCATTTGATTAGATCGGCTTTTTAGGGCGACACGTGCGTCGCTGCCGGGAGTCGGGAAAGCAGCCGGGCAGGCAAGCAGGCGGGGCCCAACAACAGCGCCACGCATCCTGTTTTGTTTTCCCAACTCCGCCTCATGAACACGCTCGCTGTATACCCTATATCAATGGGGTATGTGGAAGGTCTGTTTGGCTATGCCGGTTCGGGAGCAAGTAAGGAATATCCTTTAAAAATTTCTAGAATAGGTGTAATTGTGTAGATAATGTTACGTCGATAAAAACGACTTGGGACTCCTATAGGAAGTTAAAAAAAAAATTTTTTATTTTTCAAATATGTAATAAAAATGAATTTCAATTTAAAAAATTTAACTAAATTATTTTAAATTTTTAAACATTTTTTATAAAAATTATTATAGTGGAATTATTAAAATTAATTTTTCTCTAAGTAAAAAAAAATAAGTTCAATTTGCCTAAAGTAATTTTTCTCTAAGTAAAAAAAAATAAGTTCAATTTGCCTAAAGATATTTTTTAATAATATAAACTTTGCTATACATCAATATAAATTTAAAATATTGGAGAGAAATTAAAAAAAGGAACTTTTTTTAATTTCAATTAAATTTTTTATTGAATTATTTTAATTAATTATTTTTATTTTGAAAAATTAAATTAGAATTTAAAGTATTTTTAAAAATATATTTTTCATTCAATTTTAAACCAAAAGTGCATCTGCACTTCGTCTTTAAACTAATTGCAAAAATTTTTCAAAACTTTTGTACTTCTTTGGTATTTTTTTTTTTTTTTTTTGAAATTTGCACGCTCATCGTTTGGGAGTTTTTGGGCTTATCAGGCGGCAGCAACTTTGTCATAATCAACATGAAACAGGCTCAGGCTCAGGCTCATGTCGAGGCTCGACGCCTGCTGCTGTGGCTGTAGCTATTATTATCCTGGGTACTTCAGCCCTTCAGTCCTGCAGTCCTTCACTCCCGACCGTTCGTCAGACGGCGCTCTAATCAATGTGCTTAAAATCGACGTGATGTTTGGATCGTATCCGGGCAGGATGTCATCAGCAGCAGTAGGAGAAGGAGCAGCATCCCTGGCTACAGCTGTGCCATGTTGCATGTTGATTAAAAATTTGTTTGTCATTTCGATAAGGTAGAAGGCAGTTTATAGTGTCGATGCCAGGCAGAGAGACAGACACAGTTCAATAACCCAGGCCAGTCCGGTTTATGGTAGGTAGGCTGTGTGCTCTATCAGTTCCCATCGAGGTTGCATCTCAAGCGAGGGGCTGAAAGTGCCCATCGTTGTGGATTTTATGTCAGTTTCTTTTTTGTAATTCGCTTTTTCTTTTCTTTTTTTTTTTTGGTTCTTCCTCTTTGTAAAATCACTTGTAGTAAACCACAGAGCTTTAATTTGGCATTTGCTTTTTATGCTCTTTCGTTTTTTCCCTTCTGACACCTTTCATTGTGGGGGGTGTGCACAACAAAGGAGCCCGCACACACACGCACACACACACACACACATAGGCAGGCACGTTCTCTTGCAGAGCGTCGCAACGAGGGCGCAACACATCATTAGACAACACTTTGTGGCGGAGTTGGCGTTGGAGCTAAGGGAGGGGAGAAAAGAGAGGAGGAGGGGTACATTTAATTTGTAGATTGAACGGGTGGATAGGCCTATTTTCAATATAATTTATTTCGCTTTTAATGGCAGCTGAATTGAAAGAAAAATTGTTTATGTATGACCAAAAATTGCGAAGTTTATTAATGTGTTTTATTTTTAGACTTGGCTAAAAGGAGTTCGTAAATAATCGAACATTGGGCTCAGAATGAGTGTAAAATTACCTTTATTAGTATACTATTTTCAAGGCTTATTTATTTTGGTTTCCTATAATTTTATAGTAAATACTAACAATATAATAAATGTATATAAATGTACCTTATGTAAATAAAAAATATTTTCCATAATACTTCCTAGCTCTTTTAACTTTCTTATTAATCTGTTTCAAAAATTCGCTTCATTATATTCCCTAAATTTATTGGACTCAACTTTTAAGCACTTCCGTCCTCTGAAAATCTCCCCCTATCACAAAACCCCCAACCTCCTACTATGGCAACACCTGTAACTGGCAAAGAATTCATTACAATTTGTTGTGCTTTTTTTTTTTTGCTTCTTTTGACTTCTTAACGTGCTGCGATTTCTGCTTTATTTCTTCTGATATGCTATATATATGTAGATTTATATGTACATATTTATTTCTATTTTTTAAGCTCATCTTTATTTTGTTTTTTGTTTTTTTTTTTTTTTTTTTATGATTTTTGAGTCTCGTCAAACGTTTAGCATATTCTCTTTGTGCTCTTCTCTGATTTTTGTTTAGCTTCTGCTGCGCATTTAATGGCGTCTTCTGTCCTCTTGTTGTTGTTGTTGTTGTTGTGCTCATTTTAACTACAAACACAGCACAGACAATCACAGTCAGAGGATAATACCAACAACAACAACAACAACAATAACATCTCTGGCAGCTTTGCTCCATTAACAAGAACAACAACTGGAGCAGGAGCAGGAGCTGAGGCTGAAGCTGATGTGAAAGCGAAGCTGAGACAGGAGCCTCAGCAGAAGCTTCGCATAATTCCATGTAGACTTTGGGGCTCAAATGGGGTTTGGCCTGGGGAGAGAGAGAGAGGAGGGGGTGGTACACGGGTCTGGTCTGGTTTATAATGCGCGTCGCTTCACTACGCTTATTATTTGTAGCATACTTATTGGGTGGGCGGCTTTTTAAATATGCATAAAGAAAAGCATGGCACACATAGCCCTCCCAGCCGCGATGGAGGCAGCAGGAAGATGGGGCGTGGCAAAGCACACACATATTTGTCTGGGGCTTTGCATTATGCGATGCTATGCGAAGCGATGCCATGCGATGCCGTCGCGTCACCGCGTTTTCTCGCTCTTTTCGCCGCGTATCTCTTGTTCAGTTCTTTCCATTTCCACCTGGCGGCGTCTTTTGCTTTCTTTTCTTTCCTTCTCCGCTTGCCGCTTTATTTAGCTTATTAAAATTTCACTTCATTTTTGTTTTTGTTGTTGTTGTTGTTGCTGTTGTTGTTTTGTGCTTGTGCTCAAACGTGAAATTTATACACATCGCTGTAATTATGTCGATATATCTGGCTTTGACTCTGAACTGTGATTGCATTTTTGTCGTCGACTGATTGGGCCATTTAACGCCAGGCGGGCAGGTAAATACAGCTAGGTATTGCGGTTGAATTGAAGATTATTGATTGGAAGTTTTGAACTTAAAACAAGCAAGGCATGCTAGAGTCGAGCGTGCGCGACAATGAGATATGATATATAACTTTTCAAATTATTTTCCAATCAACTTGTAACTTGGAATAAAGGTGCCTATGGTATACATCTATAAATGTGTTCGAGGAGAAAGTTGTGACTGTAATATTTTCGTTACAAAACGAATTCAAAAGTTTATTTATAGATTTGCGAAGGCGGTGGGCGTGGCAACTACAATTTGAAATGCACTTATTAAGCAGACAAACTACAGAATTATTCCTGCCAAATTTGGTGTCTCAAGCTTTAGGAACAGCTAAGATTTCAGTGTTCATACAGACAGACAAACCGAAGGACATGGGTCAATCGATTCTGAGCAACAACTTATATGTTATCTGGAATCAGCCACGCCTCCTTTTGCTTTTTACAGACATTTGCACAAGTTTTGTATCCTATTTTGACCATTTTCAATGACCAAAGGGTATAACAAGCTATAGCTGTAGCCAGAATAAGAACTCATATAAAACAGTAATCAATTGCTCAGTGAGATAGACAGAGAGAGAGACAGAGAGAGAGGGAGAGATAGCACTACGATTGATCGCATAATCTCTATTTCATTCGCCATAGAAATATGCCAAGATAATTTCGCCGCTTCGTTTATCAACTGCTACGATGCGAAAGACATTGACTAATAACTTATTTATGAACCCGGTTTATTTTTATGGTCGCCATCTCAGACCGCGCAAACAATAAATACACGCTAAACTTTTCAATATTGATAAACTTTTGCAGCACTTTTTCCGAACACGGCGGCAAATGGACTTGGGTGCTGGGGGGAAAAAACAAACGGCAGCCGCTTCCGTTGGCCGCCATAACACCGGAAATAGCTGCATTCAGACACACTCACACACACACACACACATGCACGGCAGAGACAAATGCCATTTACAATTTTTGTACATAAAGCCGCTTAAGCAACACTCTCGCATTCCCCCCAACCCCCCACACTTCCCCTGGACGTGTAATTTGTTTTTATGTCTGCCCATATACGTGAGATAACGCGACGAATTCTCCTTTTCCCTTTCGGTTTTTCCGTTCGTGTCTCTCGTTTTATGCTTTCCTTTCACACACACACACACACACAAGCTTCGATTAACATTGGCAACACTCGAAAGGGTGTGGGTGGAGGTGGGGCAACAAGTGGCAGTCGACGCGACCGGCAACTGGCTCCGGCTCCAGCTCTGGCTCCGGGTCTAGCCCTGGCCCTGGCCCTGGCCGTGAATTCCATATATAATTTTCGAGGTGGCCTCCTGTCGCATCCTTTGGCAAAGTGAAAAATATCCTCGCCACGTTGTGTTGCATTTGAAATTTGCTCGCTAAAAAGCATTGAACGTATTGAACTTTAGACAGAGACAGCTGCAGGCTAAGAGGGGCAGGGGGAGAGGAGAGAAAGGGGTTGGGTGAAAAGTTTTGAAAAACTGGCATGCCGCAGTTGAAGTTGGCTTCGCTTCGGGCTTCGTGTTTGGGGGCGCCCGCCCTGACGCGCAAAGCGCATTCGACGTTGACATTAATGGAAGTTTCTCTCGCCGGCAAATACAATATACAATATATATTAATATTGGCAGACGTGTTTAGTTCTAACTGCCAGACAACTCGGGGGCCCAGGGTATTGCTGTCGCGTCTGGCTTGATGGGTTGCTTAGCGCGTAGAGCTCAATGCGTTACAGAAATTCTTAACTGAATTTCAGAGCAATATTCTGAAGTTTTGCTTGACAAAAGGGGTGTACGCTTGAATTTTCGAAAATGCTTTTAAAACATTCAATATTTGGTCTTACTAACAGCTCATGAGGATCAAGATTCATTAAGATAAAAACAAAAAAAACAAATAGACTAACAATTGGATGGACGGACAGACGGACGGGCAGACGAACGGACAGGCGGGCGGATAGACGAACGGACAGGCGGGCGGACAGACGAACGGACAGACAGATGGATGGACAGGCGAACGGGCAAGCGGACGGACAGACGGACAGACAGACGGACAGACAGACTGGCGGACAGACGGACAGACAGACGGACAGACAGACAGACGGACAGGTGGGCAGACCAACGAACCGATCGACAAACAGACGGACGGACAAACGGACAGATAAACGGACGGGCAGACGAAAGGACAGACGGACCGACAGATGGATGGACAGGCGAACGGGTAGCGGACGGACAGACGGACAAACAGTCGGACGGACAGACTGGCGGACAGACGGACAGACTGACAGACGGAGAGGTGGGCAGACGAACGGACGGACGAATCGATGGACAAACAGACGGACGGATAAACGGACAGACAAACGGACTGACAAACGGACGGACAGACCGATAAACAGACGAATGGAAGCATGGACCGACAGATGGATGGACAGGCGAACGGGCAAGCGGACGGACAGACGGATAAACAGTCGGACGGACAGACAACCAGACGGACAGGCGGTCAAACGAACGGACGAACGGACAGGCGATCAGACGGTCGAACCGATGGACAAACAGACGGACGGACAGACGAACGGACAGACGGACGGACAGACCAAAGGATGACCAAACAGACGGACATATTTTGCTTATGTCTTGGTAGTCCCACATTTCAAAAAGTGCAATGACCTGTTGAAACTTTGTGAGTTTTTTTCTGTGATCTAAGGTTAACAGGGTATCTTCTGGGAGCACTAATAATTTATATGAAATTTGTAGTTAGTGACAAACAAAAAAAACAACAATTTATTTCACAAACATTCAATGATATTTTTATCAAATATATTTTGTCAATTAAACCAAGCCAACTTCGCCAAAACACTGGGGATCAGAGAGCTTCCATACATACATACATATATTAGATTATACTATATACATAATCATGCTGCACTGGTGTCTGTTGCTGTTGCTGGCGCATGCTGCATCGATTGAGGCAACGGGCATGAAGGCGCTGCCCAAACGTTGTGAGTTTGTGAGGGAGAAAATGGAGCAACTGCATCTGCAGTGCAGTGGAATGTTTCCACTGATGGTGTACCTGAAGTTCCGTGACACCTATATGAAGCAACACGATCGCATGGCCATCTATATGCCGGATTCCAAGAAATACGTAATGGTCTCGCTAAAACAATCAGAGCTACACCAATGCGAGAGCATCACGGTCACCGAAGTGGATCAATATGTGTGCTACTATAGCGATGGGGGCAAACGTACGCTCAAGTTTAATAATGTGCAAATGTATTGCTTTCCCTTTCACATTCAGATGACCGATGATTTGATACACAATTGCCTAAAGACCAGAGATAATGTTAAGACCTCAATTATAGAGCAGACGATACTCAAAACCAATGCAGGCATTATACAATATGTTTTCGATAATGACACAGCTGGGCGACTACGAGCGAGTATTGCAATCACACTGCTGGCACTCGCTCTGCGTTGGATCTAAGAGGTAGGAAGGAACTTAAGATTAAAGATAGAGATAGAGATAGAGCTAGAGCATTGCGAATCGTTGAGATACAAAAATTAAATTGAGTGACAAGTGAATAAGGAAACAAACGCGGAACTATTTATTTTTTTATATACTGCACTATATATATATATATTACTGTATTCCGTTGAAGTTGAAGTTCAACCTACCCCGTTAGATGATTCGAAATTCATTGAACCTTGAAGCGGCTAAAAGAAGCTGCGTTTCCACACTAATTACCAAGGGGTGTAACCGGAACTGCAACTTACTTTCGCTCGACGAATTTGTTTTATTCGATTTGATTTGATGGTCGCATTGCGTGACAGTAATTACAAAATAAATGCAAACATCTGCAGCGGATCTCAAGGCGTTGTGTGCCAGGGATGGCAAACAGGGTGGGAGCAGGGTTGGAGTTTGGCGTTGGGTTGCGTGTGTTGTCTCAATGTGTTGTAGCAGTATCTCCTTTTGGGTTGCTCTTGGCTGGGTACGAGTAATTCGAGTAGTTGTTGCTCTTGATGGATTGGCTTACAGTTGCACTTAACTATAGCAGGCATGCCAGAAAGGGGGCGGCGGCGTCGGGGGCGGGGGCGGGGCACTTGTATTCTATTACATGTGTAAGTTGCGCTTAGGAAGCTGCCGCCCAAGTGCCGTGTGACAAATTTGACAACAGCTGAGACCAATTGCTCAAACTTAGCTGGTTGCATGCCGCACGCTGCATGCTGCATGCTGCACGCTGCAGGCACCTTGCGCAGACGGTGGTTGCCCATCTATCAATCAGGCGATGGAAAGGCAATCATAAAACTGCCATTAAGCCGAAACTATCATAAATCTCTCTTGCCGTAATCTTTGAAAAAACAGTTGCCACCCACACACACACACACACACACACACACACACACACACACACACACACACGGCGAGCGTCTGCCGGTGTGTGTTGCGTGTTTGCGCTATTAACATATTGTTTACTTTAGCCAAAAATTCAAGCACATTTTCCATTATCTGCATGTGCAGCAGTGGCTGCCACACCAGCTGCAGCCACACCCCCCCCCCCCTCCCATCCTCTGCTCAAGTGCTTCACTCTGCAGGGTAAAAAAAAAACCCACCCCCAATTTTGTTTGGCTTTGCAATTTATCAAATGTTTTTCGCCACCGGAAACGGAAGCTGCCGGAAGCTGCATAAAGCAACGTGTCATAATGGAGTCAGTGGAGGAGTTGGATGCTGCGTAGCTTATGGAACGTACTACGACTAATGGCGCTAATAATGCAACATAAAATATTAATAATATTGGGGCAGAAATGCCAAAAAAGAATCGACGGAGGGGGAGGGGGCAGGGGGGAGGGAAGCCTGAACTGACGGGCGGCACTTCCGCTTGACCAACGCTCAAACACAGGCCAGTCCGAAAAATGAAGTCCCAGTTTCACACACACACACACATATGTATGTGCCTGTGCTCTTACGGCAAATGAGCCCCAACTGCGCTGCCCGCTTCGCCCCGCTCCGCTGTCCACATCCATCAGACGCCACTCGGAGGGGCAAAGTTTGCACTTGAAGCGCACGAAACGAGCGCGTGTGTGTGTGAGTGTGTGTGGAGTGTGTGTTGGACATTTTGATTAGCTTTATGCCTGGACGTATGCCGGAAATGGCAATACGGCAAGCAGAGACCCCTCAAAAGAGAGAGAGAGAAAAAAAAAGCGAGAGGAAAACGAAAATGAAATTCGTAGTACTTGACTGTGAGATATCCTTTAGCAATTGAGTTGGGGAACAATAAGCAGCGCTCAAGGGCTTGGGGGGGGGGGAGAGGGGGAAGAGAGTGTAGTAAGTCTAGGCTAAGAGAGCAAGAACTAAGTCACTGGGCAAATATTACAAATACTATGGCAGGGGCAGCGCAGGCATTGCTAAATCTTAGCTGGAAAAAAGCTAAAATTTAATATAGAAAATTATGCGCAAAGTTTTTTATTTTATTTTATTTTACTTACTAATTTTCAAGGTCGATTAATGTTTATAAACATAGGCGTAAATATTGTGTAAATAATAAGAATTATTTTTTAGAAATGTAAGAAAAAATATTGAAATTAAAATTCCTATAAAAGTTATAAAAGTAAGCAAATTTGTCTATATATTTATTATTAAAATTTTTATAAAATTTTAATATTAAATCTGGCTTAAATAAATACGATATATGCCACAGTTATATCGTAAAAAAACCCTGCTATAACAATACTTATACAACTCCTATTAGACCTTCCAATTTGTCTAATTTTTCCCCCTCGCTCACTTTGCAGGGTATACGCAAGTTTTGCCAGCCGAGTCGCTCTGTTGTTTGCCTTTAGTCGGCCTAATGCCGTAATACCGAAAATTCAAATCACACCCGGCGACTTATGGCAAGCACTCGATATGCAGCAGACTGTGGAGCGAGAGGGAGAGGGAGGGAAGAGAGGGAGTAGGGGGTAGGGGACAGGTGCTAGCAGGGCCTCCAACTGCGTCGCTCAAGCGTCGCTTCACAATTTGGCAAAAAACAACAATAAATATCGCACTGCTGCACACACGCACACACACACACACCTGTACACCCACACACCCACGCACACACACACCCAGTCACGTTGCGAATCAAATTGCTTAGCATACTTTACGGCTTCAATTGGCAATTGGCAGCCTTTGAATCTCGTTGCTCCTCGGCACCTTTTTGCTCGACATGGCATTGGCAAGGCGTTTGACAGGGCGTGGCAGGGCGGTAGGGGAAGCCATTGCTGGTGCCTGGCGCCTGGCGCCTACCTGGCAGCTGACAACTTGGCAAGCTTTGTTGTTGCTGTTGCTGCTGCTGATGTTCTTGGTGGGATTTCCCTCTTGGTCGATTCTTCTTTTTTTCGGCTGCGACTTGCATGTTGCGGCTGTTCAAGCTTAAAGGCAACAGTTCAGCGAGGGTGGTAAGCAAAGTTTTGGGTAAATTTAAGAAACTTAAAAAGTGCATGGAAATGTACTGTCTATCCGTCTGTCTGTCCGTATGAACGTCTAAAGCTTAGAGACTGTAAGAGTTAAAGTCATCAAATTTTGTGGCTAGACTCGTGTGAGTCTTAAGCTCTTTAAGTTGGTTTGAAAACTAGGCCAAGCACACTTCCGCCTACACAAATCGTTTGAATTTCTTATCTTTTTCCATTTATGACAAATATTGAAAAATATTTCAACACCTTCTCGTGCAACCCTCGCTCTGCTGACTGACTTTGGTTGGCAGCTGCCGTTTAACTTCCGCCTACAAGACTCGCACACATTTTTCACACACACACACCCATACACACACCCATACACAGACACTGCGTCAGTTTTGATTGAAATATTGAAGGCAATTTTTGCATAGTTTGGCAATAACTTTAGGCAGCCCTCATGCCACACTTCCCCACTGTGACCCCCCTTTCCCCCCCTCCCCAGCCAAACAAACTGCAATGTGGTGAAAACTTGGATCGATCGACTCGGAGTTTCGCTTCACATGGACAGACAGACTGAGAGGGAGAGAGTGAGAGAGAGAGAGAGAGAGAGAGAACAGCTTATGACAGCTCGCCTTATTATAACTGTCAGGGTTGTCAGGTTATTGGAGAACCTTTTGTGCACCTGAAGCCGCTCCGACCGTGAACAGTTTGTAATGTCTTCATTAGGCCGCCAGCCAGCCAGGCAGAGCAAGGGAGAGGGAGGGAGACACTCGCTTTGTTCTCATCCACGACGACTTAAAGCGCTTTTCTATTTATTTTTTCTTTTTCCTTTTTGTGATTTTGATTTTTCTCTATTCAGGCCTCACTGACAGGGCGACAGCTCAGGTGTAAAATAGTTTGCCACGTCAGTTGGCAGCGCGTTGCGTATTTTGTCGGCTCTTCTCTCTATATTTTCCCACTTTACCCATTTTTCTTTTCTATTTTTGCTTTTGTTTTCTCTTGTTTTTTTTTTTTTTGCCGCCGCTCTTATTGATTTCCCAACACTTTTGCGCCTGCCGCATTTCTTCATAAATGTCAGAAAAGAAACACTTTGATGTCTTGACTTTAAGACGGCCTACCTACACACACACACACACACACACACACACACACACACACACAGACGAAGTGGCACAGATGTGCTGATATAGAATTTTGTTGCCTTCGTTTCTTTCGTTTCCATATTTCGCCTGCCTTGCGGGTCGCTCACATGTGGCACTTTGATGTGGCACGGTCTGCGGTAGATTTTTGTCAAGTCACGGCTTTTAAACCCCTGCCTGGATCGGGTTTGGGCTACGGGTTCGAGTTCGAGTTCGGGTTCGGGTTTGGGTACGCCTTGGGATTTCGAATTTTTTACAAATCATTTGGACTAATTGTTTGGGGACGACGGCGGCGTATAAAGCCGACATACTAAAGCATCCTTGAACTAAAGGTCAGTCCCGGCTTTGGTGCCAAGGTCGCTTGCCTCGTCTATCTGCCATCTTACCACATCACACAGACAGTTCTCTGCAAAAGGCAGTTGCAATAACGAGACAAAGAAAAAGGTTACAAGAAACAAGCAATGAAAGCTACAGTCGGGCAGGCCTGAGAGTAAAATACCCTGCTTCAATTGTATCAATAAGAAATCACTTTTGAAAATTTATTTATCGATTTGCGAAGGCAGTGGGCGTGGCATCTAAAATTTGAAATAAGCTTGTGAAGCAGATAAAATACAAAAATCTTCATGCCAAATTTGCTGCCTCTAGCTTTTCTAATAACTGAGCTGTGGCTGTTCACACAGACGGACAGACGGACAAGCAGACGGACAGACACACGGACGTGGCTCAATCGAGTCGGCTATTGATTACACACTTAGCATGCCCTTATTTTTAACCTTTTCACTGCTCGTAGGGTATAATTTGGAACTTTGTGAGAGGAAATAAATTTTAAATTCAGAACTCGTCTTAGAAAGTTTTCAGCTTCGCCAAAAAGATATCAACGTGCGATTGTAAAAGAGTTAGACAGCAGAGTTAGTAGCTGATTGCCGTTCAATTAACAACGATGGGCAGGGGGTGCAGAGGGGTTATGAAATCATTAGAAAATTAAATTTCAATTGCAATTGCATTTGTAGTACCCCTCGCTCCGCGCCCCCACGCCTTCCCCCATTGCTTAAACTACTCAATCCACGTCGTCTGTTATCATAGCATACACATTTCAGACTTTGCAACTTTCGCAGAAGAAGCCCGGATAAAAAGTTCACAGACTAATCCCATGGCAGAGTCGTCGCTTGACATATAGCACACACACGATTACCAAGTCTTATCAGTCAAAGATCGTGCGGAAAACTCATGCAAAGTTTCCCAATCGAAAGAAATTCAACAAACTTAAGTGGAGCAGCGATAAGAGAGACAGGGAGAGAGAGAGAGAGAGAAGCCAAGGCAAGACGTAGCTGAGCGAAAACAGAAAACTTCAAGTTGCCGCCAAGTACGGCAACTGTCGGCACTCGCACGCCCCCTATCGATGGGGGCCCGCACTTGATGTTATTGTTATTATTATTATTATTCATATTTCAATTTTCCTTTGATAACATTTCGTTCGTTTATTAAGTCAACAAATTGATACGCACTTTTTGTTTTTGTTTTCCTTTTTCGTTTACATTTTTTCTCTCCTCTCTCCACGCTCCACTCTTCCCTCTTCCGTGTTCCGTCTTGGTTCTGTTTTCGGTTCTGTGTTTGCATTGAAAACACACTTTGAAATATCTGTTGAGTTCTTAAGCTTTTTGGCGCTGCACAACTTCTGACAGCGTTTGATGGAATGTTTGGCAACGACGTCATTCTTTAACGGGGGATTACCCTTATCACTGCCAAAGCGAGGTGCGGCCCACTGTGCGCCCCGACACCGTTGCACAGACAGACCAGTTGGCCCTAATTGGCCACACAGGTGCACAAGCTAGTTTCGTTGGGTAAATTTACCTAAGCATTTTGTACATATATTATAATACCTAAATCAATATGTTCCCTCTGTTTTAAAGGGAGTTTGAGGAAATTCCGTGCATTTACATATTTGATTGTGTTCTTTAAAGCAAAATATATTAAAGTATTATATACATATATTTTAGATTTAAATATTCTTGATTTAGTAATACATACTGAATAAATAAAATAAATAAATAAAAATATAATTTATATTATTATTTTTATACTCAATACCAAAAAAGTTGCTTAAAATTTCTAACAAATTTACAGAATTTATTTCCAGAAATTCTTAACTAAATAAATATAAAAAAATATATAAAAAACTCATGTATATGTATTAATGTTCATCGAAACATTCACTAAATAGTGCAAATTTTTTGCAATTTTTAGCATATTCTAAACGATTTTTAAATTATTTTCCGGTATTTCTAGTTCTGGTATCAAATCGAAACACATAAATCAGGCAAATTTAGCAAACTGCAAACAAGACAAACGACTAGAGAATGCAGTGGAACGATTAAATAATTGAAATTAATTATGAAAAGTAGCGAAAACTATGCAAAATTAGTTAGCAAATTAGCCAATATTGAGGTGTAGTCTGTTTTGAGCCCCCCACCACATTTTGAGTACCCCTCCTCAGAGCACACCCCGTGCAGCAACACTCTATAAACCGACTGCCTTATCAACAGGCAGCTGGCACGCTCTCTTTGCTCGCATACGCCGCTCTCTTATGGCGCGTGTTTCACAACATTCCACTGTTCCGTCTTATACGCAATGCTGTGCGAGCGACGCACAAAGAGCGCCAGAGAGTGGTGCGGATGGGCAGAGAGTGAGAGAGGCGAGCGTACGCTCTCTTTGACTGCAGTCGCTCGAGTCGCTCGCAAGTGAATACAATGTAACGTTAAGTTGTTTGTTTTTTCGCTGCGAGGGGGCGTTAAATGTAATCAATAATATTAAATATTTAATGCGGCGCATGGACAATATAATTTCGTATGAAGTTAAGAAATAGTTTGCAACTGAGTTTTTGATTTAAATTAAATAAATAAAATATAATTAATTTATTATAATTTTATTAAAAATTTTTAACTTAATTTTATTTGTTTATTTTTGATTTAATAATAACAAATTGTAAAGTTACCTGTGCACTGTGGCACCTGCACTGCGGCTGCCGCGCGTTCGCTGTCTCTCTGTCTCACTCTTCCTTCCACCTTTGCCTCTCTCAGTCCACAGCGCAAATGCGTTCCACATGCAACAATTTCGCTGCTCTTCGTTCGGCTCTTCGTGGACTTCGTTGAGTTGCGCGCTGCCGTCGCTGCCAAAACGGTAAAACAGTCGCAGTCGCAGTCGCCGACGTGCGCATACAGGTGCACAGCCAGTGGCATCTACACACACCTACGCGCACTCACACTCACGCACACTGCGACATATGTTACATGGCTCCTGGCTCTCTCGCTCTTGCCCGCGCTCTTCCTTTTTCTCTGTCGCTCTCTCGGCAGCAGGAAACGTCGCAAGAAATGGGCAAAACATTCTGCGTCCATTCGGCTCGTAACTGTAACTGAGCCAGTGTGCGTGTGTGTGTGTGTGCGAGAGTGAGAGTATCTGTGTGTATGTGTGTGGATGACATTGGGCCCTCGTTGGGGCAGCGCCAGTTGTGTCGGCTAACGGTAGTCGTTGCGAAACTTTTGCTGGAGAAACGTGTCGCGCAATTGAAATCGGCGGCGTTTTCATCGGCCAGCGCCAGCGTTAACGTCTGCGCCAGCTTCGTCGACGTCGTCGTCGACTCGCGAATCTGCTTCTGTGTATGCGTGAGACTCTATGTGTGCGTGTGTGTGTGTGTGTGTGAGTGGGACTGCCAATTAGTGTGTTACATTCGTGCAACAGTCCCGTGTACGTGGGCGCGCGTGTGCGTGCGTGTGTGCATGCGTGTGTGTGTGTATGTGTGTGTGCCCCATGCTGCATATGTGGGCGTAGGACGCTGCCTTCGCCTTAGCCACCGTCGCAAGAGCAACGCCAATTTATTGAAAATACATTGCAACAAATTTATCCAGCTAACAAGAACCCTAACCAAGGTAAGCTCAAGCCGAGAACCTCAACCCGGAAAGAAAAATCCATATTGAAAAATAAAACTCTTAACGAGCTTTTAATTCACTGCGCTGCCCGTGTCCGTCGGGGGTTTTCGCCTCTTTTTTTTTTAAGTGAAAAGTGAAAAAGTGAAAACTTTATCTAAATTCAATTTTGGAACGAAGCCCTTGAAAAGGCTAAACAAAGTTGCGACCACAACGCACGTTTTGGGGGGGTCATTAAACCGAATTAGATAAGTTAAACGATGTCTAATGTCAATTTAATTATCTGGAAACAGAACTCGTGGGTGCGAACTACTCTACCAATTGCTGGGAAAGGAAAACCCAACTACAAATCAATTGCAACTAATTTTGGGAAAGATTGAGCAGGGTGATTGGGAAAGCAAGAGGGAACAACCTTGATTGGGACTGGGTTACGTTTTGTAGCTAAGCCACGGAGAGTTTCCACTCAATCCAAACTCTTCGTGGTAAAACCTTAGTAAGCTCTATTCCAGCGCAGTACCACGGTTGCCTTAGACCCATCGTATAAATGCCTTTGGTCTTGCCTAAGTTACTGCCCATAATTAGTCAAAAATCTTCAGCGACATTGTAAAGCTATTGAACAATGAAATAGCCCCATAATTAAAATACCAATGTCTTGATTAACGGTTTCACAGCTTCGAACATGATGACAATAAAGCAAAGAAACGCTCTCAAGCAATCGATTGTCGAGGCTAATCACAGTGGAGACTCCACAGCAGTTACTACTACCACATTCCCTCCCCCCGCTAGTCTTCCTCTCAAACTTAACCTTCACTCAATGCTAATTGAGGGCTTAAAAACTTTGACAAATATGACGATTCGATTCGAAATGGAATCGACTGGAATCGACTGAAAACTGTTGACCCAAGCAAATGGGCGTGAAAATCTCAATGGACTTGGAAATAGTTATGTAGCAGTAGGTTAAAGCAAAGGCAACGCCAGTGCGTGGGAAATGGAAAAGCAGCTGTGGGAAAACTGCGACAAGGTCAGAAAGAGGGAGGGGGGCCACGCCTTAAACTCACGTGCAGCTGAGAGCAAATGCATTTGGTTTTAATTAAAATAGCAAAAGTGACTCTCGCAATGGTCGAGCAGATAAAACTGCAATAACTATAAAGTGGAGTTTAAAACGGAACACGGAACGACAACGACAACGACTACGACTACGTCGACGATCGATGGGCGTTTCGAACTGGGTTATCTCGTGCGATATCTCGTGCATAGGACACACACACACACAGAGAGAGAGACACACGCGTCAATTTGTTAAGCGGGTCACGTAGCAACCCCTCGAGCAACGGCTTGGATTGCCTCCGGCGGGCAGCCTAGCCTCGGACTGGCCCCCAGAGGATATGCCGGGCCTCTTGGCCGGGCCTCATTCCGTTTGGTTCGTTTGTGCTCTTTCCGTTCTGTTGTCATCAACACGAGAATAAAAATCGAGAAATTAAATCCCCAACTGTGCGAATTGCTGCTCCGCAAATCGATTTCAATAAAGTTGAATTTTTTATGGCAGACGACTTTAAAAGCGAATGACGCAACAAATTAAATGTCAATAATTTAAAATAATTACCCAAAGAAGAAGACCAGACAGAGCGAAAGAGAGCGAAAGAGAGAGACTGAGAGAGATCGATACATATTCGGCAATGCCAAATGGGTTTAAAGAATTTTTATAGCATTTTAATCGAATTAAATTGCCATAAAATCAAATGAATAAAAGTATAACAATAAAGAATGATGCACTTTAAAGCGACGCCATAAACATTTGAATAGCGTACGCGAAAAGGAAAACAAAACAAAACAAAGGCAAGCCAAAGTCAAGGGTCAAGGGGTGGGCTAGGCCAAGAGCGTGAGGGGTGTAGGGGTTGGGCTGCTGCAACTGCAACTGCCTCGCACTTTGGCATTGTCAAGCGCATAATGAGTGCGTGCGTCTGACGTGAAAGGGTTGTGTGACAGCCAACCGAGCAGAGAGGAAGGGGGCGTGGCACTAATGACCTGCATTTTGCATGCGCGCGCTCAGCGAAGCATACGCAATGGGGTCGCTAACGATGGGAATCGCTTTACGATACGATCTAATTGTTTATTAGGTAAAGCCTAACTAGTTAAGTACAATCAGAGTGAGGTGATAATGTTGATAAGATTGGAACATGACTTTACAAACGAATGGCCATTACAGTAGCCTCTGTGTGCGGCGCTTGTGGCTGAAAGACCACGTTGCCCTCTTTGTCCTTGTAGTCCGCATAGCTCTGGGAGAATACAACCTCCAGACCAAGGGCAGCCATGACGCGTGCCGAGTAGAGACTGGTGCAAGTGGTCACTAGCAGTGGGTAACCCTTGGAGCGCGCCACGTCCATGAGCCCCCCAACCAGACGACGACCCAAACCCTGGCGACGCACACTCGAATCGACGCCAAGTATATTCAGATAAATCGCCTTGGGCAGCTCATAACGCTCGAAGACCTTAGCGCGTACCTCCACGTCAGCCAGAAAGCGAGCGATCTTACCAAACACCGAATCACTTGGCGTCTTCTCGCTATCCACAACATGCTGTGCCACATCCTCGGGGTACAGAGCTCCTGCAAGCGCCACGCCCACAATGCGATCTCCATCACTCGTGTCGATGGCAACTAGGGATGTTCCTTGGCGTATGAGCGAGAGACGATATTCCATTTTCTTGGGATCTGCCATATTGGCCAGCTGTCCCTCCGGATGGGGTTGCCACAGTGGCTCGTCGATCAGATAGCGATCGCGTAGGAACACCTTCAAATTCTCGAAGTCTTCCACCTTCAATTCACGTATAATCGTCGTCATACTACCAGCTAAAGAGAACAAATGGAAACTTTTCGCCAATTGAAATCGCATTTATAACAATTTTCGGCTTATCTCTGCAAAGCTTTTCGGGGTGTGAGCTTTTTAGCCACAAGCTTTGACCTTGAAAACATGTGCTAGTTAAAGAGACAAATTGTATTGAATGTAGGCTGAGCGTGTAGATAATGTGACACGATCGATAAACGAAAAACTCTCGCAAGTTGAAACAAACATGTTCTCGCTTAATTCATTCAACATTTTCTTTAATCAGTTCAATCTACAATCTTATCGCCATGACAACTGTCTCTGTGTGAGGTGCTGGCGGTCTAATCGGGGCATTGCCGTCCTCATCTCTGTAGTCTGCGTATTTCGCGGCCAACACAAGCTCAAGGCCTTGTGCGGCCATGGCACGAGCCGAGTAGAAACTGGTGCAGCTGACGCAGAGCAGAGGGAATCCCTGGGAGCGAGCCAGTTCCTTTAGAGCACTGACTAAGCGACCACCCAAGCCCTGACGCCGAACTGTAGAGTCCACACATAGCAGATTCAGGTACAGGGCCCGGGAGACATTATAACGATGGAAGATCTGAGCATCCCACTCCAGTTTCGAGAGAAAGTAACCAACGTGGGACAGCAGATCGGTGGGTTTCTTCTCGTTGACTTCTTGCCAACTCTTCTCCACTTCTTCGGGCAACATTTCATTGGCACACACTACGCCCACAATGTGATCATTCTCATCGACAGCAGCCAATGAGAATCCCTGTCGTATGAACCCCAGACGCTCCGCCCAACTCTTCGCTGTGGCTGGATATTTGCTATGATCTCCAGGGGTCTGCAAGAGAGGCTCATGCGCGTAAAAGTGTTTCAGCATGAAGCTCTTGAAACTTTCGAAATCCTCTTCTCTCAACTCTCGCACCCGTATCGTCATCTCGCTAACTTCACCAATTCACGGTTGATACTAAGTTCGTTAGGGCGCGAAACAATCGTTTTATGCTCGCTTATCGAGGGAGCTTTGAGCTTTCCCATTGCGAAATGGCTAAGAAGATAACGTAAACAATGTTCAAGCTTTGTTTGTAATAACAAGAAAATTTATTGGGCTCTCTAATATAACATATGTTTTCGGTGTAATTTACAAAAGACCTAACCCTTTCTATAGTCTAATTGCCATGAGACTTGCTTCATGGTGGGGCGCTGGTGGTCTAATTGGCTGATTGCCGTCCTCATCCTTGTAGTCCTTGTATCTTTGAGTACGTACTACCTCCAGGCCTTGGTTGGCCATAACTCGCTGGGAAAAGGCGCCTGTACAGATGGTAAAGAGTAGGGGAAGTCCCTTAGAGCGTGCTAATTCTACCAAAGCAGCCACCAATCGTCGACCTATGCCCTGACGGGACACAGTTCTATCAACTGCTAATATATACAAATAAGCCGCCTGTGATGTGTTATAGCGTTGAAAAACCCTAGATTCCCACTTAAGTTTCGAGAGAAAGTAATAGATGTGGGAGAGTAGATCGGTTGGCTTTTGCTTGTTGACTTCCCGCCAATTGATTTCCAATTCTTCAGCCTGCATTACTTGGGAAAATGCCACACCCACAATGCGATTATTCTCATCGAAGGCAGCCAACGAGAGTCCCTGTCGTAAAATCTCTATACGCTCTGCCCATTTCTCCGGCGTTATTGGACATTTGTTGTGATCTCCCGGTGTCTGTAGGATAGGTTCATGCCCATAGTAGTGCTCAATCAGGAACTTCTTGAACTCTTCGAAGTCTTCTTCTTTCAGCTCTCGCACCCGCATCGTCATTTCGTCACCTTAACCAATTCACTAACGAACTAAGATGAGGAGGGCCTGAACACGTGTATAACAATCCCTTATCACTTGAGCTTTGAGCTTTTGAACCATAACATTGCAAAAACGATAACGTAAACAAAAATAAAGCTTATTCTACAAGAACATTAAAATTTCTTTGTGCTTTCACATCGAATCGCTTGTCTGCAGGTTTATTTTAATGTTCTTTATAATATATTGAGATTAAAGACTTCTACAGTCTTCGTGCCATAACACTGGCTTCTTTATGTGGCGATGGTGGTCTTAGTGGCTGATTTCCGTCCTCATCTTTGTAGTCCTCATACCTGTGGGAGAGCACTACTTCCATGCCTTGGGCGGCCATAACACGCTGCGAGTAGACGCTGGTGCAGGTGCTCACTAGCAAGGGGAATCCCTTGGAACGTCCCAGTTCTATCAAAGCTCCCACCAGCCGGCGACCCAAGCCCTGGCCACACACTGAGGCATCTACGGCTAGGATACACAAGTACAGAGCACGGGGTACGTCGTAGTGTTCGAAGAATCGCGACTTCTGTTCCAGGTCCGAGAGAAAGTAGTGTATGTGGGGCAGCAGCTCTTTGGGTTTCTGTCCATTGACTTCCAACCAATTCTTTCCCAATTCTTCACGATCCATTGCTTCGGCAAATGCTACTCCTACAAAACGATCGTTCTCATCGACTGCAACCAGGGAGAGACCATGTCCAATGGCTTCCAGGCGCTGTTCCCACAACTCTGGCAATAGCTCCACTCTCTCATGATTGCCCGGTGTCTGCAGGACTGGCTCGTGTGTATAGAAGTGATCGATTAAAAATCGCTTGAAGTCGGCGAAATCTTCCTGCCTTAACTCGCGCACGTGCGTCGTCATCTCGCAAGCTTTGGCGATCAACTGAATTGTGTGCGAGAGAGCACTACCCATTAAGAGAGCTTTCGTTAAGTTCTTTGACCTTGGACTTGTTTAGAATATGATAGTGTTGTTGACACTAGCTGGAAAAGGTATACGATATTTTCAATAAGTAAACCTGACCAGATATTTACCCACTGTGTATATAGCTTAATAATGACTGCCTGATATGAATGATAATGACTTAAGTTTTGCCATTGTGCTCTCTCAGAAAGCTTCACTCTCTCTCTCTCTTTCTCTCCCTAGAGCTTATCAAAAAGTTTGTCACATCGCTTTGGGTATTTAGTATACTTAATCATTGTTCGCTCTGTTGGTTGTGGTGTGATGCGCTGTTCTCAATGAACTGAGTTGGGATAGGTAAAGATTTCCGGTTTGTTTAGCATATACAATAACACTGAACTAGTTTTCAGTCTATTTTTATTTGTTATTAACTGTTGTTGCCAATTGCCGATTCATTGTGAGCTCTCCTCCCTCGTTTGCTTTGATTTCGATTAGCAACTTTTTCGTTTCTTTGCTTTTTGCATTACAACTTATTGTTATTTTGTTTGGTTGGTAATCCAACCCGATTCGTAAGGCAATGCAGAGTATCTGCTGTTGTTTTCGACAAGCACATTAGACACCTGAAACAAGTGTTGAGTCCAAAGAGATTACGAGTTTAACTAGTTCGCGAAAATGGAAGATTTGGCTGACAATTTGATTCTATTTTATTTACAAAAAATCTCTCTAAAACTAGAATAACAAGAACACTAACTGATTAAATTAATTTCAGCTAATCCAGCGATTAAAGCTTGATAGCCATGACTCGAACATGGGTATGGGGAGGCGGTGGCTTAAAGACTACCTCCCCCTTGTCGTCCTTGTAGTCTGTGTAGGCCAACTTGTAGATGCACTCCATGCCCAGCTGCTCTTTTTGTCTTGCCGAATAGAAACTGGTGCAGTAGGCGAACATGACAGGGTAACCCTTGGAGCGACCCACCTCTATGAGAGCGGAGGCTAGACGCGAGCCTAGACCCTTGCCACGCATCGAGGCGTGTACATTGGTAATGTGCGAATAGAGGGCCTTGGAGATGCCGTAACGCTGGTAGAGTTGGACCTCTATTTCCACTTTTGACAGAAAAACAGCAATCTTTCCCCACGTATTTTGCTCCATTTCGGCTGCCTCTTGGCGATGCTTCTCAATATCGCTTGGAAACTGGCCACCTGCCAGCACAATGCCTACAATAGAACCACCGCTTTGCTCGTTCAGCGCCAATAGGCAGGTGCCCTGTTCGATCATTGAGATATGATACTCGTCATTCTCCTTCTCGCAGCAGTTTTGTACATTCTCTCCTGAAGAGGCGCAAAGCGGTTCCCCATTATAGAAGTTGTTTCCCATGAACAGCTTCACCTGTGGATAATCCTCCACTCGCATGACTCGTACAAGAATTCCATCCTTAGATCCTAATGCAGAAGACATGGTGACTTTCTAATGAACTGTCCAACTTCTGTTAAAAAACTACTGGTGGTTCGCTTGGGACTCCTTTATATATACTCGGGTATAAGGTAATATCCCGCCACAATGAGTTTGTTTACCACTTATATCTTATCAGTTCCAATTGGTTGGTCCCACTTGGAAATTCCTGTCACTAGCCCAAGAAACCATTCGATTCCAAAAAGTCCCTCGATATAATGGTATATATAATAATACACAAATTTTAAGTGCAATACTGATAATTTAGTTTCGAGAATCCTATCTATCTATTGGTTTCTTACCTTTTCCGTAATTAGATAAGAATACATTACTAAATAAAATGTTTTTTGAAGTGTATTCTCTACATTATATTCTAACAGTCTTATCAGTTTGTAAAACTTCGTTATGTTTTTACCTAGTTTTATGGCATAATCGGGTTGTAAATATATTATCTCATTTTGCTATTGCACCAACATTTTCACATGTCAACATAAACAAACTGAATGAAATGATCAAGTAACAAAAGCTACAGTAAAGCGCACCCGACAGTAAAATACCCTTCGCCCAATTTTGAAAACCCGCAAACCCGAAGACCCACGCATGGAAAAACTTAACTTAAAGCTGAACCATCATAAAAAATTTGGTGTTTCTATCTTCTGTAGAAGCTAAGATTCAGAAGTTCAAACAGAGGGATAGAAAGATAGACGGACGAACAGACGGACATGGCTCAATCGATTTGGCACTTTTCTTTGTAGGGTTGTGTAATGACTTTCGTTTTTGCATTGTGCTCTTTTTCTAAGAGCTTCACAATCTCTATTTCTCTCTCTCTAAACCTTATCGCAAAAGTTCTCACATGGGTTTGGGTATTAAATATACTTAATCATTGTAATTTTCGCTCTATTGCCTATGGTGTGATCCGATGTTCTCTTTTGAACTGAGTTGGGATAGGTAAAGATTTTCGATTTGCTAACCATATACGATAACACTGAAGTCGTTTTCAATCTATTTTAATTCTTTATTCACTGTTGTTGCCAATTCTTTAAGTATGAGCTCTCCTCTTTCGTTTGCTTTGCTTTCGATTAGCAAAGCTTACCGACTTTTTTGTTTCTTTGTTTTTAGCATTTAAACTAATCGTTATTTTACTTGGTTTGTAATCCCACCCGATTTGTAAGGCAATGCAGAGTATCTGCTGTTGTTTTCCACAAGCAAATTAGACACCTGAAACAAGTGTTCAGTTCAAAGAGATTACGAGTTTAACTAGTTCGCGAAAATGGAAGATTTGGCTGACAATTTGATTCTATTTTATTTACAAAAAATCTCTCTAAAACTAGAATAACAAGAACACTAACTGATTAAATTAATTTCAGCTAATCTAGCGATTAAAGCTTGATAGCCATGACTCGAACATGGGAGTGGGGAGGCGGTGGCTTAAAGACTACCTCCCCCTTGTCGTCCTTGTAGTCTGTGTAGGCCAACTTGTAGATGCACTCCATGCCCAGCTGCTCTTTTTGTCTTGCCGAATAGAAGCTGGTGCAGACGGCAAGGCGCGAGCCAAGGCCCTTGCCACGCATCGAGGCGTGTACATTGGTTATGTCCGAATAGAGGGCCTTGGAGATGCCGTAACGCTGGTAAAGTTGGATCTCCTTTTCCACTTTTGATAGCAAAACAGCCGACTTTCCCCACGTAGTTGGCTCCATTTCCAATAGGATTACTTTTCCTGAAACACAATCCCAAATACATCTTTAAGCTATTGTAAATGATTATAGTTAATTTGGACTGTTATCTTTAATTCGATTTTATTTACAGAAGTTATCTTTTCAGGGTCTCTTTAGAAACGTTATCGGCAAATAGAAAATAAGTTGGGCATGTTCCCGTTTACAACCTTATGACCATAGCCCGTACATGGGTGTGGGGAGGTGGTACCTTGAAGATCATCTCTCCCTGGTCGTTCTTGTAGTCTGTGTAGGCCAGCTGGTAGATGCACTCCATGCCCAGCTGCTCCTTCTGTCGGCCAGAGTAAAAACTGGAGCAGTATGCGAGCATGACGGGGTAACCCTTTGAGCGACCCACTTCCATGAGGGCTAAGGCTAGACGCGAGCCAAGACCTTTGCCACGCATAGAGGCACTCACATTGGTAGCGTGGGAGTAGAGGGCCTTGGAGATTCCATAACGCTCGAAGAGATTGATCTCCACCTCCACTTTGGACAAAATGGCAGGAATCCTGCCCGCCAGGGTGTGACCCTCTGCGGCAGCCTCCAGACGATTCCTTTCCACATCTTCGGGTGTGTGTTCACCTCCCATCACGAAGCCAACAAGCTTTCCATCATTCTGCTCGTCCAGCGCCACCAGGCTGGTACCTTGCTTGATCAGTGATATTTGGTAGGCATCAAGCTTCTCATTATGAAATTTACTCGGATCCACTCCCAAAGAAGCGCAAAGTGGTTCGACATTAAAGAAGTTCTCTTCCATATGGATCTTCACTTGTGGGTAATCCTCCAATTGCATGATTCGGATGAAAATGCCATCCTTAGAACCTAATTCCGAAGCCATTTTTTAGCAACTAACGATTGCACGGCATTCAGTTCTGCTTTTTATGCGGAATGCCAATAGCTTCGTCATTGTGACTTTAGCTTATTTTTTAGTTCTTATCTTCTTAACCCAAGTAACGTTTTCATTTTCATAAATTTTTTTGCTGTTATGGTTTGTATATCACAACTATGTTTAGGAATTTCAAATAAATTAATGAAATTTTTTTTATTTAGAGTTACTTTTGTGTAAGCTAAGCTGAAATAATTGAAAGTGTATTCCTGAATATTTTTCACAGTGTATTTTTAAGTTATGCCGTAGCTCTTATCAATTTCGTTTTATACTTTATTGATACCGCTGTAGTGGGTTCTGTCACAGTTATCAAAAAAAGGTCAATATTCATAAAAATAAAAAAATAACCAAAACCAAAGTTGGGTCTTTTCGACTGTGAGATACCCTTCTGAAATTTAATACAATATTAAATTTTGTGCAAAAAATTTTTAAAATTTTTGCGCTAAAATTTATTTTATAAATTTCAAAAATGGCAAAATTAACAATAAAATACATACACATTGACAGTATTTTTTTAAATTTAAAATAATTTTCTATTTATTTTTAAATTTTCTATTTTGATTTAAAATTTTTGTTTTTAATTTTTAATTAAGTTTACATAACATGTTCCTTTTAATCCCTAGCTCAGCGCGCTAGACATAACCTAAACATAAACACTGCATGCTGCATTTGTGCTTTGCGTCTGTAGACAAAATCAGAAAATTAGAAACGCTTTAAGCAGGCAAACAGGAACAGAGCGACGAAAACACGAGAGCCGACACTGCGAGGTGGGTGTGTGGTGAACTGTGTCTGCGAGGCTGTCTGTCTGTCCGTCTGTCGGTCTGTCCAAGTGCTTGCAAATTCCCAAACTGGCCAAAAACCAACATAATTTACATGTCTGCAGAATAGGTTCGACAGAGGGATAGAGCAACAGGAGAAAGGGGGCAAAGAGGAGGTAGGCTAGGCAGACTGCAGTCTGCAGACTGGACCTGAACCTGAACCAGTCTGGACAGTCTGCAGCGGTCTGAATAGTCTGCTGTCCATGTTATGCCAGACTAGTTACAGTTGTTGTTCTTGTTGAAGCTGTTGTCGTTGTTGTTGTCGTTGTCGTTGCAGCGTGTCGGTGTCAGGTGCTTTAAAGTTGAGTCTTCAATGCAGAAGTTTATCAAAGTTGATCGAAAAATTGTCCGCTTCGGTTAGTTAATTCGTCGTGGATGTAGTACGTAGCTGATTGAAATAAATTGCGAGCGGGTTATAAATTAATTTCGAACAGCAGCGCGGAAAAACCACAGGAATGAACAGCCGAATAGTTGTGTGCAGGCAGCGTGGGGGGGGCAAACACACACCGAACAGCTGTTGCCCTTACCCGGAGGCCATGGCAGCATCCCAGCTAGCGAGCGAGCGTGCGGCGACCACAGTGTTGCATACTTTTAGGTGGCATGCACGACATAAAATTTCTGCACAAATATTTGCACAAGTGCATTTTTGATTTATGCCCGCGCAACGTGACCCAAATTTCAGCGCGCCCAGGTCGCACAACTAATTAAAAGTGAAAAGTTGACAACATTCTCGAGCGGAAACTATTTTTTAGCGCTATGATTTATGGCGCCTGCAAAAAAAAAAAAAAAAAAAAAAAAACGAGCGCAAAAAAAAGTTATGACCGCAAGAGAAATTAATGAAAATTCAATCAAAGTTTTCGTAGCTCACGTGTGCCCCAACGACGACCTCCACGGCACAGGCAGCCAGCTGGGCTGACCCTAATGAAGATTAATTCAAAACAAGTGCCGCCCGCCTGGCGCGTTGCTCCAAACAAACTCGAGACGGAGACGGAGACGGATACGGCGAAAAAGACTGGCAAGACTGAAGAAAAAATGAAATGAAATTTACTCTTGATGACGACAAACGATCCCGAAGAGCAACGCAGCTGACAATGGGCCTAGGGGCCCCTAGGCAGCGAGAGTCAAAGAAACAATTTAATCAAATCATTTTCATTGACTTAGTAGATCTGCGCCGCGATAGGCTACAACGCACACTGAATGCGCTACCATTTGGCAACAATTTGAAATATTTCTACTACTTAATATACCCCAAAAAAATTTTCCGAGAAATATTTACTCTCTCTGCTAATGAGCTGCTGCAACTCAACTTTGAACCTGGCACAGTGGAACTAGCTAGCTAGATAATTTCCCACTTGATTTCTGATACTATCTTAGGTAATTAATTTATTGAACCATTTCCATATGCGACGCTCGACGGCTTGCTCGGCGGGGGGGCGTGGCTCATTTCGAAATCTTGCATTGTTTACGCGAGAGAAAATAGACCTACATATGTATGTATCTCTCTGTCGCTCTCTAAGCCAGGGGGTCCCGCTAATTTGAGCTACGTTAATTAGATGAAGGAACGTAGCGAGAGGTGGAGTGGGAAAGGCAGGTCAGGGGAGGGGTGCACTGCCTACACAATGTGTAGCGCATTATTATAATTTCCAGGCTGCCTACAGACTAACTAAATTCAATTCAATTCAATTCGTTTATCTGATTTTCTTTCAAGTGGTCAGTCGGCATGGCTCGGCTTCGTTTCGCTTCGTTTAATTTTTTTATTTTCTGTTATTTTTCTCATCGTCTCTGTATGAATATTTATAAAAAGAGAAGAAAAAAGGCACAGCCTCACACTCTGACTCTCCCTTTCTCTCCCCTCTCTCTCTCTCTCTGTGTGTGTGTGCGGGGCATTATTAATGTTTATTCAGTTTCGCTTCTCGCTTTTTTCAATCAACGTTTCTTTATTTGTTTTGCATTTTTTACAGATTATTTTAAAGTGTATCAAAGTGGCAAATTGAGGGTAGATGATAAGATGAAGCGCGTCGAACGGCAAAATAATTTGGTAATTTATAGGCAAGCGCAATCTTAATTTACTCGGTTTCACAACTGAAACGAATTACTAAAGTGAATGAAAAGATTTTCAATGCCGATAAAACTTCAAATGATTGTAATCTGTGCTGCGGCTTTTATAACAGTTAAATCGTTTTTGGGAATTTTCAAAAATATAACAAACATTCAATTTAAACTTTAACTTAATTTAAATGTTAAAAATATCTTTATTTGTTGGCTTTACATATTTTAAAGAATTTTAATAAAATAATTTTCTTTTTTATTCTTTTTAAAATATTTATTTATTATTTATAAAATATGCATTCCTATGTCAAGTGATACTAATTGACTTTAAAATTTAATAAATAAACTCTGTTAAAACATAACAAATTTTCCATAAGCTAGCTTCCAATTATGATAACACAATCAGAGCAGACTTCACAGATAAACTGAATTGCATTTTGCAGTCTCGAACATTAATCGCAGGCTCCTCAGTTGTTGCCTTCTTTTATTTCTCCAACATTTTTATGTGCGACATGAGCAACAACAACTGCAACAACTTGGAGCAGCAACAGCTGCAAATCCATTGGGTGTAGCACAAGCAGAGGCAGCAGAGGAGCTCCAGCTCCGCTTGCATATAAATTTGTAAATCGATTTTGAAAACTAACAAAACAAACTTGCCAAAAAAAAAAAAAAAGTGAACCTAAAAAAACAACTAAAAACAAAAAGGAAGAACAGACGAAGCCAAAACCGAACGATATTAATAAACAAAAATGATTTATGTGTCTGCGCAGCGAACAAGGAACTGGGAAAAGTCTCTGGTCTCTGGTCTCTGGACGGCGGGTCTGCCTTGGTACTGCTTTGAGTTTGGGACTGGTTCTGGGTATGCGACTGGGTCTGGGTCTGAGAACTCTGTTGCAGAACTGTGGTCAGTTCCGAAACTGTAGCAGTTGTGTTATCTCAGCCCGTAAATCTAATCATTTGCGGCAAACTCGCACACAAAACCCTCATAAACTCTCCGCGCTCTGCTCAGCGGCGCCTGCGCAACAGGTACACGTACATGCAAGAACGACAAGGCGAACCTTTGAGCGGTTTTCGGCACTTGCCCCACGGTACGGACTGGCAAATCTTGAGGCGATGTTCGGGCGTGTGCATGACAAATGTTCTTTGATTTATTAACAGTTTCGAGTGGACGAGGCGCAACGCGTTGCAGGCCACATGCGCCTCTGCGACTTTGTCAACATTGTTAGTTGGTCACGTTCCCCTGGAACGGATCGGCACTTCACAGTGCCGCACAGGTAATGGCACAGTGCCGCCACCTGCTGTGCGAATGCAGTGAACATTTAAAAATAGCACACAGAAAAAGGCGATATGGCACATCAAAGCGGCAAGGCGACAGAACAAAGATGTTTTAAGGGGGTATAACGTTTTGCTGGAGTCGCTTGTTACACAAGTAAACTATGGGAAAACTACAGGGTATAGCTGGATTCGATACCGAATTTATATTGTTGGGGGCATATTGTATATATAGTATCTATATGCATGTCAAAGCATAAAGTTGTAACTTAAATATTTTGGTTGCAAATCAAATTGAAAAACTTTGTTTATCGATTTGCGAGGGCGCTGGGCGTGGCAACTAAAATTTTAAATTATCTTGTGCTGCAGAAAAGCTAAAGAAATCTGAATGCCAAATTTGAAGTCTTTAGCTTTTATCATAGCAGAGATCTGTGAGTTCATACAGACGGACAGACGGACAAACACACGGACATGGCTCAATCGACTCGGGTACTGCAAAAGAATTGATTCTCCTCAAACAAATTTGATATTTGGTATCGTTTGGAATCGTTTAAAAAACCGCATCATAATCCAGCTTTACTACAGGGTATGCCTTAGTCGTTCAGTACTTTTTTCAATATTTTTTTTTCATATTTCCTTGCCCAAACTGTAATCGGAGCAGCCTACAAAGCTCGCAAGCGCAGCCAACACGTCCAGCTCCAATGGAAATACATTGCTTCCGCAGTTGAGCGATGGCAAGGGGCGTATTCTGTATATTTCTTGTGTTTTTTTTTTTTTTTTTTTTTTTTTGGTTTTTCGATTTCCATTTCAGCCTGCGATTTGTGCTGCAGGTGTCGCCCGCTGCATGCACACTTGACATAATGTTGTTGCCAGTTGGCGGCACATTTCATTTCAGTTTTTTGGAATTTATTGTGCGCCCTCGGTGATTTCTATATAATTTTATTGCCGTTTGTGTGGGCGCAGATTCGGTTATGGTTTCGTGTTGTTCTACCCCCCTCCCCCTTCCACTCCCACTCCCCCATCTACCCCACTTGCTCTGCTTATTTATGGTAATGGGATTGCGAAATGAAGGAGTTGGAGTGTGGAGTGTGTGCAAGCTGTCGCTAGCATAGATCGTAATGCAGACATTTAGTATGGTAAATATTTGTATCACTTTTGCTATCTCCCTCTCCCTCTCTCTCTCTCTCTCTCTCTCTAATCGTAAGCGTTTTTCCATTTCTCAATCCGCAGTCAATCGAGTCAATCTATCAAATAGCGAAATCACAGTCAACAATAAAGCGAAAGCACTAAACAAAGTCAACATAACCTCAATTTGCTTATAGTGTTGCTGGCGTCAAGCTAAACACAATATAATAGAGAGAAAAAGAAAGATGGAAGAGTGGGAGGGAGGGAGAAAACTAATCAAGAAGAAATACGTAGTACAACAAGGACATGAAAACTTGGACATAATAAATAGGAAAATAGAAAATTATGATGGAAAATTATGACTTAAGTTAGCGACGACGCTGACGTGAACGAAAGTCATTTGTAAGGCGACAGAGCGAGAGAGAAAGAGAGAGAGGGAGAGTGAGAAAGAGAAGGGTGCACAGCTGGTCAGTTGCGGTCATTATGGCTGGAAACTTTGGGCTCGCACATTAATAACGAAAATGTATGTGAGTGTGCGAGTGTGTGAGTGTATTCGTGAGTATGTTTGAGTTTATTCATGTGTGCGTGTGAGTGTATTCAACACTTTTCGGCAGCCGCACAAAACGAAACTGGCACGCAAAGTGATAATTTTTCAAAAGGGGCACAGCAAAAAAACCCGGCGCGATTGACTTCACGATAGACGCGAGGGAGAGATATAGTATGTACAGAAGCATACATCCATATATGAAAAAGCCAAAATCGGCGTGTACCCCTAGTACATTTGATAATGTTCGACAATATGAATAATAAATAAGCAAGAGTATTAGAATAGGAAAAAACGGCATTGCAATGGGGCCTAGGTTAGTTTTTTTTTGTTGTGAATGGCGCCATAACTTGGCGTAGCTTACGGCGCGCTCCATTCGCAGTAAATCCCCCACTGAAAGCAGGCGCAAAGCCCGACAGAATCGAACCCAAACCAAACTCGAAAAAGCATAGCAAAACGGCAAAGCAAACCTTGTGCAACGACAGAAATGGGATTTTCAAACATATCGCATATACAAAATGCAAACATGTCTGGCAAACACAAATCCCATAAATGTTTTGAGTGCGGCCATGCCTGAGAACGCGGGCGAGGGAAAGGGGGTGTGGGGTACCGTTAGCTCTTTGGAGTAGTGATAAAAACTTGCAAAAAATATTTTCATATGTGAAAATGTGTAAAGTGTAAAAGTTTCCACTGTCGTTCGCGCGCGCCATACCCAATGTTGTTCGCCTTTTTTGTTGTTTCCTATTTCCACATTGTTTGTGTTTTCTGTATTACTGTTTGCACTGTCCGTCTGTCCCGCTGTCCCGCTGTCCGTCCGTCTGTCCGTCCGTGCCTCTCTCTGTCTGTCTGTCTGTCTATCTTTGCGTCGCTGTGTGAGCATCAGGTGCTGTGGCAAAAGAAATTACAACAAATCCATTTGTGAAATTGCAAACCGAGACAAACCACGACGCCGACGTCGACGCCATAGCCGACTCCGACTCCGACTACGACGACGCCTCCACCGCCAACGCTTATCCGGTTGCCTTTGATGCTGCTAGTTCGCTTCGTTGTTTTTTTTTTTTTTTTTTTTTGTAGGTGCCCAGTGATTTTTCGTTTTTCTTCTTCTTCTTTTTTTGTTGTTTTTTTCGGACTGTTCTTTTGCCTGGCACTGACAGCAGCACTTGCAGGCAGCACTTTAAGAGTCGCCGGCACAGTGGAGAAAACTATGTAATTTTAACGTAAACAAGTGACGAAAGCTACAATCGAAGAAGCCTCACACACAGTAAGATACCCTTCTCTTTACTTTCCAACAAGGAAATCCTCTTGCTTCTTACAAATTGAAATCTGTTTTAATTCATTTGCGGAGGCGGTGGGCGTGGCATTAACAATTTGATATACGCATGTGAAGCAGGCAAACTATAGAAATTTTTACGCCGAATTTGGTGTCTCTAGTTTCTATAATAGCTGAGATCTGTGTGTTCATACAGACGGACAGACCAACGGACATGACTTAAACGACTTTTCCTTTGTAGGATCTGCCACTTCTACTTTTATCTGTTACATATATTTCCACAGAATTAGTATACCCTTTTTTGGCCTTCTTCAAAGGGTACTCAAATTTTATAGACTCCACAGCATTTCTCTTAGTGCATCGTAGAGTAAAGTGAACTTTTATTGCCTTACCAAATGTCGCTCGTCCCACTGTGCCTTGTGTGTAGAGGTTGCTGCCGTTCGGTGCTAACCAATTACGTGGCCAGCCATTGCGTCCTGCCTTCCTGTCTCCTCTTGCCCTTCCCTTGGCAGCTTCTCCTGTCATTATGCACTCAAAAATCAAGATGGAAGGCACTCGCTGCCTGTCATTTGCCTGGCCAAACATTCGTCTTACTAAAGTTGGCCTGGGCCTGCGAGACTCCCAAAACTGATCCCAGTCCGTGCTGGGTTTTCAGCCAAGCCAAGCCAAGGCGAGCCAAGCTGAGGCAAGGCAAGGCACAGCGAGACATTCATCAATTTGTTAAGCGAAGCCGAGCAAAAAAGCGAAATTGAAACGAACATTTCTCGTCCTGCATATAAATTTGCCAGAATAAGTGCAGCTCCAGCAGCTACGGCAGCTACTCCTAGCTGTGCTTGGCTACTGGCGCTCTGCCGCTGCCGCTGCCTCTGCCGGGACAGCAAACTGCACACGTCAAATTTCAAACAAGTTCGGCCGCCGCAGGGCATGCAACAAACGACGCCGAGCTGCAGCAGCACATCCTGGCGCTCAGGTTGGCATAAAAACTCTGCCAAAGCAGCTCGAGACAGGCACCTCCCCCTTACCCCCTTACCCCTTCCCCCCTCTCTCTCGGCCTCATTTCCACCTTGTTTTTGTAAGCGCTTTGGCTGCCGCTCGCATCCTGCCACGTATCCTTACAACAATGAAATGGGCAACTACTCAGCTCGCAAGGAATGTGAGCCGAGCATAGTTCGAGAGCTACAACATCCACTACAGAGAGCTACTACAGCAGCTACAACAACAACTGCAACAACAACTATGGCTATGGCAAGTTTTTTGTGATGTCTGCAAAATATGCCTGAGCTTTAACTTTTTTTTTTTAAAGTCTGCAAAGTTCGAGCTCCAAATAGTCGCCAATCAAATGGGGAAGTAATCCGCAACGAACAAGTCTACAGGGGAAGCCAAAAGTTTCGCGACTCTGCTTAAAGAGAGGCTGGAGAATTTATGACATTGTTTTGCAAGAAACTGTTTAATGTGAGAAAAGCATGAGAATTAAAAAAAACAACTAACTTTTAAAACTATCGATAAACTGGTATATCGAACTGTTATCGGTTATCGAATACTAAGATCACAGTAATATAATTTAGAAAAATAAACATGGCAAGCAAAAATAAAGCAAATAAAATTAATCGATAAATATCGTTAAAACTATCGATACAAGCGCTTGATATTTATCGATAACATATAAAAAGATAGATTAAATTGAATAAAAGCCAAAGATTCAACGACTTAAATTTATGACATGCAAAAAACACTTTCGATTATCAGTTATCGATAATTACAGATAAGCCCAGACACTTTTAAAAGTCTTAAATAAGGTGACTATAGAAATCAACTGATTCAATAAACTCTCCACTGTACTAGCTGTACTAGCTAAGCAAACAATGCAATCAATGTGTGCGATTATCTATCAATTATCAGTTATCGATTATCGCAATTAACTTTATAGCGCACTGTAAAACTATGAAATGATATAGACACATTCGCAATACAATTAGTGCGCTGTCACACGGCACTCGAGGCGCATAACTGACCTCGTTAATTATATCAGCTACCTGTGCTCCAACAAAAGTTGCCTGATATAATAAATGTTTGAAAACATCAACAAATGAAGCGAAACAAATGTGCAACAAAATTTCGAAACTCGCATAGTTTGACGGCAAAAGTTTGCTCACTGTGTATGTGTGTGTGTGTGTGTGTGTGTGTATCTGTGTGAGTGAACGAAACAATAAATGCAATGCAGAACTTTTTGCAGTGCCAAACTCGAACTAAGCTTGGCTTGTTACAGAGATGGATAGATGAGAAAGAGAGAGAGAGAGACAGAGAGGAGCAGCGTAAGACTGAGAGATAGCAAAGGGGAGACAGATAACAATAAAGAGAGATAGCAACAGAGCAAAGGCAGCAAAGCAACACACGTGAGTTTGGGGAATTGCAAATAAATATTTCAACTGCAGTTGCAGATTATTTTAGTGCTACGAAAGTCGTAACAGGCAACAGAAAAAAAAACAACCGTATATACTATTTATGTCTTCTTCTTCTTCTTCTATATGTATACTATAAGAAAAGTATGCAGCAACAACTCAGCTTAGATTTCTCCGGGGAACTATGATAAAGCGCGCGGCATAATGAAGACAAATAGAGACAGAGACGAAGAGGAGTACAGAGATGTAGACAGAGACGGCACTATGCAGGTGAAGAGAGAAGGAGAGTGGGGACTAAAAGACTGCGTATTAAGTGGGCTTCTGCCTGGATAATTTCAATTTATTCGTCTTCGATACAGAACACTTATTCGCTTCCAGTTGATTTGCCTCACTTGCGGTTCAGGTTGTAGTTGCGCAGGTAGATGCCAGCGACAGCCTCCTGGAAGCGTCTGCGACGCTTGTCCTGCATGAGGAAAGACAGCAGATGCTTGGGACTTAGGCCACGTGCTGCGTGACGTTCCAACAGCGCCAACTCTTCATCGCCAAAGTCCTCATCGCGGGCAGCTTCTTCTTCGCCATAGTTGATCGTCTGCGGTATAAACGTTGCGATGTTGGGCAAAGCTGTTGCTCCAGCTCCTGGTCCAGTGGCAGCTGCCTGTGCAGGCTGTGCGTCTTGCTCAGCCTCTATGGCAGTGATTACCTCCGGTTCTTCGGCCACGATGCCACCCTGTGAGTTCTGTAGATTCTGCAGTAGATCCACAATGCGTGCATTGGCATTACGGCCCGTGCCTGTGCCAGTTGAGCTGGTGGTTCCACTAGAAGCACTAGGCGTGGTAAAGTTCTGCACATTGTTTGGATTGATGACAATCACCGACAGACCGGGGTTTTCGGACTGTCCATAGGGACGCCTGGGTGGTGGTGGTGGTGGTGGATAGTCGTAGTAGTAGTCACTCCAGCTGGGACCATGATGATGATGACGCTCTGGTGATGGCGTCGGTGGCTGCCAAATGATGACGGGCGCTTGGGCCTTGTTGTCATGTTGCTTGAACCACAACAGACGAGGCTGCACAGTTAAGGCTGCAAGGGAAGGAGAAGGGTAAGGATTCTTGCTTACTCATGGATATCTTACCTGGAGCTCCAGGAGCATTAGCACCTGCAGTTGCCAGTGCCAACCAGGCGACACAGAGCAGAAGACTTGCTACCAATTTGCTGACCATCTTTGCGGACTTGATTGACCGTTGACTGATGACTGATACTTTTCGAGCTGTCTGCAGTTGCTATTTATACAAAAACCCTAGGCTTTCTAAAGTGCCCAAATTTCGCTGTAATTTCGCCAATTCTACATTAGATTCCACCCCGTGCTTCTTGCCATTATCAGCTCGTAAATCAGCTCGAAGCTGTTGCCCTGTTTACGATCTATGGCAATCGTAAAGCCATTGGGTATCTGGATTCTTTTGCTAGTTACCTGCCTATTTTTGTTTTCGAACTCTTTGACCGAGTTTATTTTGGTCTTTGCTTGATCGATTTAGCATTAGCTTGATAGTCTCGCTCGACGCCATGTTTAGTGCGTTAATTTGTTTAGTTTACGACTCGACGCGATATTTATGGCCTCAACTGTAGACGTTGAGCGGAAAATAATTTGCAGGTCATCTTCGGGTCCATTGAACTTGGGAGATTCTATGCGGTTTTAGAAAGGTGCGTGTAAGTCTTTATCGAACTGCGATCGATGACACATGTCAAACGTGGGAGAAAGAGTGTGACTTATAGAAGAAAGGGAATAGTAAAAATTATTATGAGCGACTGAGGAAGCTAAAAAGATACTACAATATTCAGACTGGTCTATACTAGCAATATGAATTGCTAGAAAAATCTTAAGAAAATTAATTTAATCTGACTTTATACAGGATTATAAAATTTCCTAAGCATATTATGCTGATATACTTGTATTATCTGGAGAACCCACTTAGACATATTCTTATACGATATGTTTTCAATACCTAAAGTTTTCAACTCACCTTAGGAGACATCTCCTACCCTATAAAGTATTCTTAATCAGCATCAATAGGGGAGTCGAACTAGCCATGTCCGTCTGTCCGCTGTCCGTCCGTCTGTTGCAACGCAAAATAGTATCTCAGTTTTAGAACTATCTTAATAAAACTTGGTATATATGATTCTTATTGTTGCACGATATAAATAAGTCGGAACGAGCTGGATCGGACCGATATATCGTATAGCTGCCAGAGAACTTATCGGTCGAATTTTGTTATTTTTTAAGATATCGCTATGAAAGTTTCCCAATATATGTCTAAGTATGCCATTTAAATGCTGATAAAATTTGATCGAAATTGGACCGATATATCGTATAGCTGCTATAGAACCTAACGGCCAACTTTAATCATTTTTCGAATTTTGTTATTTTTTAAGATATCGCTATAAATTTTCCTTACATATGTATGCTCATTAAATGCTATGCAAGTTTTTTTTAAATCGGACTGATATATCGTTAAGCTGCCATAGAACATATTGGCCGATTGGAATATGTGTAGTAACTGCAATGGTATATGGTAAAACTTTCGACGTATCGAAGGTAGCCTTTCTTTCTTGTTTCAAAGTATAAATAATTTCTTATGTATGCTATGAAGTACAACATATATCTTTCAGACTTCCTTAAGAACCTCCCAAAAATTCGAATCTGTGCAACTTCTCCCAAAGCGCAAAAAAATTCGTTTGTATTTACCTATGCTACGATGTGGTATATCAAGCTAAAAGCTTCCCTGACATCCGTCACCATTGATACTGTATTTATCCGCTTTCAAATACCTCAAAACTTTATCCAAATCCCCCCTCACAAAATATTCCATATCTCAGCTGACATGCTGTGGCCTATTTCTATTTCATATCAATTTCCCTGCCTGGCACGTCTTCAGCCATAATAAATCCATTTCCTTTGTTACGCCTGAGCAAATACTTCGAAAACTCCCCCAAACTACCTAACCCATCCCTCCCCCCTCCACAAACCTCTCCCCTACTCCAACTTCCCCTAGCTCAAAAATAAAATTGCAAACAGCAAAAATAATATCAAACAATATCCGTTTTTGCCAGACGACGAGTAATAAAAGCGAAAGTTGGCAAAAAGTTGAAGAATGCAGGAATTGAATTCGCTTGGAGCAGGAAGAGACTAGCAGCTGGAGGGAGACGGGGAAGTAAGTCCTAGATACACATGAGGTAAATAATATTTAAAAAACCAAAACACGTAGGCAACACAAAGTACAAATCGCACTCAATCAAAATCACCTCAAGACCTTCGCCCTCCCCTCGCCTCGCCGCCAACTCGAACAGAGCTTAAAAGATGAAAAGCGAAGCAGGGCAGGAAAAAAGCAACAGAAAGGCAGGGAGAGGGAGGGTTAGTCAGTTTCTCCACAGAGAGAGAGAGGCAACTGTCATGTACGGCGACTTAACAGATTTAAATTCTATTTGGCAAATGTTGAGCAGGCTCTGCCCTGGCCCAAAACCCAGGCCCGGCCCATAGATGCGGGCGAGCAACGCTTTGCCATTTAATATTGACCAAGGATTGTGGAGTAGCTGCACACACACGTTGCCTGCTGCTGCTGTGGCAAGGTGCAGCTGCCAGGCAACTCATCTAGGCGGGCCACTTAGCCCACATTAAGAGTCGCCTCCTTGTGGCAATCCATGTGCAAATATTTATCGACTGCCATGACAATCCAATTCGTTATGCTTAAAACTACGGGCGCCATGTGTCCACTTGTGTTCACCCAGTTGGAGGTGCCAGCTCACACACACACACACACACACATGGAGAGAGAGAGTCATGTCCTTTTGTGTCGATATTAAATGAAAAATCAGCACCTGCCCGAGTGGTCCCTTACGGGGCTTCTGGCCTATTTTGCATGCTGGCCAGCATTTTTACGTAAATTGGCAGTTCAGACAGATTGGGCAAAGCACAGGAAGAGCAGAAGAGAGGCAGGGAGGGTTACTTGCCATCTCAGCTCAATTGGGCCGCATTGTTTTGGGGGACAAGTTGCAGCAACTTGGCTAACAAGTGTTTTTCTCTCACAGCCCTAACTGACTCGGCCTTAATTAAACTTGTTGTTGTTCGTGTGTTGTGTGGTCGCTCTCTCTCTCTCTCTTTCTCGCTCTCTGCCTGTAGAAAAGCAAAATGTGTGTTAAGCTGCCACCCAAAAAAAAAGAGGGGGCGAGCAAGGGCTAAGGCAGGCGGGAGGCTTGCAAATCCAGTGTGGACAGCTGCAGCCTGCAGGCGGCGCTGGCCCAGTGCAGATAACGGGATAAAAACTGAGTTATAACAGCTCGACAAGGGACTTAGAAGCAGCAACAGCAGCAGCAGACGACCCACTTGCCATCCACTTGCCATCCACTTGCAATCCACTGGCATGCCTAGATATGCGCGCATATTGAGCAAGCTAGTGAGGCGTAGTTCTTCGCTCACATCATTTGCTGTTTTGATCCGATCCGATCCGCTCGTGTGTTATCCTTACGGCTCGAGAGACACTTGCGCTTCCTCCTGCAGCGCCTCCGCCTGCGCCTCGAGTGACATTTCGAGCCATTTCCGGCGTGTGTCGCGTTGCCATTAGGCAGCCCCGCCGCTGGACAGTGAGGCAGCTCAGCTCAGCTCCCGCTCTCTCCCTTCCTCTCCACGTGCAGCACTCTTAGCTGCCACTCAGCACAAATTTTCGGCAGCATGCTTTTCCGGTTTGCCGACGCAGCAGCAGCAGCAGCAGCGGCGCAGCTTTCCGCCCCGCCCACCGCCCGCCGCCCACTGGTTCAATAAGGATTTCCGTTTCAATTCGTGCGCTGCGCCATTGTTGCCATCGCCATCGCCATCGCCTTTGCCTTTGGCCCGCCGTGCTGTCCATTTTCGTTTATCGAATTTTTCACTTTGACGACCTTTGGCCCCTGGACCACTCCCCGCGCCGCCCCGCCCCGCCCGCAGGCTTAACTTTTTACACTTTTAGCAACAATTTCCTTTCTCCCTCTTGTTTCCCCTGCTTTATTATTATTATTTATTTATTTTTGTGCTGATTTCATGCCTCGACTTTTCGGCTGCTTTTTCTGCGCTTGATTTGCTTTCCAATTTTCAATGTGTCACTTTATGAGCGCGACCATTAATCAAAAAACAAGAAGAAGCAAAGAACAAAACAGAAAAACCTGAAAAAGAGCGTCAAGAAAATTATTGCTTAAATAAGCGTGTTCTTCGCATTCGCCATTGCTTTCTTCTCCCTCTCCCCTTTGCCTCTTTGCTTGTGTAGCGAAGCGACCACAGAAAATGCTCTGAGTTGGCAGTTCTCAAAAGTTTGGCCACGCCCCCCGCCTCCGTCGCATCTTTTGTTATTGATTTTGTTTTTCATGCGCCATTTACCAGGCAGCATTTTGCATGAGGCCACGCCTCAGAAAAAGGGCGCATAATCCAGCGACCAGGAAGGGTATTTGAAAGCAACAACAAATCAATTAGATGTGGGAAAAGTCGCTAAACGAAGTTGTCAAAGAAAAGACGCGAACAACGCCGAAAGAAGAAGGCAAAGAAGATTTATGACTTTATTTTGATCAGCTCGGCTAGATGTAGCACTTATCGAGTGCGCTATAGATGTTTTTATAGATAAAGCAATTTTTGGTAATTTTTCTAAAATTTTAACAGAGTTTAGTGACTGCCAAATACCCTTACTTTCTTTAGCTTCAAGCTGCTGCGCTGGCTAGCTAAGCAACTTCACTTTTAGTAGCTGCAGCTACGCCTCTTTGGCCGTCGCTAACTTCAAAGCAAACACACACACACACACACATACTTGGGGGAACATATTTAAAACAACGCGCGTACAACGTGTCGTATACGCAACGAGCAGAGCATAAAGACAAAAACGCAACTTTTGCTGTCGCATTTCTTTCTCAAGTGTCAAGTGTCAACGCCAAAATGATTAGGTAGGCGTTTCCAGCAACAACAACAACAACTACGACAACAACAACAACAACAACAATTACAACTACAACCACAGGCAACTAGTTCGCTTTGTCTGCCCTGTGGGCGTGAATCCACATGTTTCATTCCCAAAAAAAAAAGCTATTAAACGAGCTGGCAAAACCGAGACAGAAAGGACAGCCGCTCCGCCCAGCCACCTGCCTCAGCTCTCCCAACTCCTCCTCTTCCCTCTGCATGCTACACTGTCATCGCCAGCTGCGCGTCTACACCAAGCTCCCAGCTACAGTTCCCAGCTACAGTTCCAGCTCCAACTCTAACTCCATCGGTAACTCCATCTGCAACTCCAACTCCATTGCCAACTACAACTGCAACTGCAGCTGCAACTGCGGCTTCGACTTCCATTTAGTATTTTAGTTTATAGCGCAGTTTTGATTTCAAAATATTATGACGACTGTTAAAGTTATAACTTGCGCAGAGGGGCGTGGCGAGGGGGGTGGGATAGGGAAAGGGGAGCGAGGAAACCTCATTCAACTTGAAATTGAATTCATTTTTAGTTTCCCCTTCTGCCTTGTTCGCTTTTTATGTCTTCATCATTCATATTTGTGCATTCTGCGTTTTTATTTTAATTCTCTCGCCGAGCTCTACACCTCCTGCTTCTCCGCTTCCCCCTTCTGCAGACCCCGAGGCGACAGCCTTCGTGCCCCATGTGCGTGGGCGTGATAGAAGGGGGAAGGGGGCAGCGAGGGAATCCAGCCCCGAGTCGCTGCTGCAGCCGTTGCCTGCGGCAATTTTGACAGCTCTTCGCCGAGTGTCTCTCCGCCTTTCAGTCTCTCATCTGGCACTCTGTCGGTCCGTCCGTCTGTCCCTCCATCTGTCTGTCCGTCCGGTGAATCGTTCACATTTATGACTGTTAGGGCCAAAGGTTTCTCTGGCGTTTTATGCGCTGAAATTGTTGTGCAAAAGGCAAACGACATGACGGCAGAATTGTAATGTCAGCCTCCCTTTCACTCCCTCTCTCGCCCTCTCGCTCGGGCAGTTAAAAGTAAGCACAGCCACCTCGCAGATGCGGCACCAACGCGCTAGATTGCCCGAGTGGAACATAAAAACCTGCTGAGTAGCTAAATATAATTATTCCTTGAGATATTCAAAACGCCAATCGAATCAGAACCAATGGAATATTTAAAAAGATTTTCATACCCTTCGAGCATTGGAAATGGTCAATAAATGGTATATTCACTTTGTGCAAATGTGTGTAACAGGCCAAAGGAGGCGTGGAAGATACCGAAAAGTATATATGTTCTTTCTAAGCATAACTTGCCAAGTCGATGTCCGTCTGTTCATTTATCTGTCCGTCCGTCTGTCTGTCCGTCTGTCTGTGTGAACACACAAAACTCAGTTATTATAAAAGCAAGACACACGAAATTTGGCATCAAGATTTACGTATATTTTCTGCTCCAAAAGATTATTTCCTACTTAGGATGCCACGCCCACTGCCTTTGCTAATCGATAAATAATTTTTGGAAATTGATTTAAAACAAAAGGATTTAAGTAACAGGTTTCTGCTTCGGCATGCACCTATTTGTATATTCTACGCACCTATATTCCTATATTTCAAACCGATTGGAACAACAACACCTAAGTTATTTAAGATCGGAGTGAGATTGCAATAGAAACAGAAGACTTTCTTGATGGAAAGTTGGGCATGATCAACTGTAGCTATCGTTTCTTTTTTTCTAGAGAATTCAAGCCAATCGAATTGAATACTTGAGATCAACATGTGACGCATATTTCACGCCTGCAATTTCCGTCTAGCTACCTTTACTCGCCCCGCCTCGCCTAGGGCAATCATAATAGCCCAGCTAGTCGCAGAGCGACGTTGGCAACGTTTTAACATGGCCATAAAACATGAGTAGTGTTGGGGGCAGCCCCTAAGTTGGCGGCAAACTTTCGCTGGCCAAGCGAAAATTCCCAGAGCCATAATTTTTCACGAAAACGTCTCTGACGCCGCATAATTGCAGCGTAATTTTAGCGCATTTAATTCCAGCGTCTGGCCATGAAATGCTCTCTAAACTCAACCTAAGCCCTAACCGCGCCCACAAAAGGGGTGGCAGGTCGTCTCTGTCAGACATTGCAAATTTTTTCTATAGCAATATGCATTGCATGTGACGAATTTTCCATTTCTTTTTATTTGGCTTCGCACTTTTTTTCTCTCTCTCTCGCTTTGCTCTGCGCTTCTTGCTGCGACCTGCACGACCCGCGCAACTAACGCGACTTTCGGTTGCAATTAACAAAAAACACAATGCAACAATGCGAGGCAACAACATTTTGCACTTTCCGTTCGACGTCGGAGTCGGAGTAGGAATCGGCAGCGGAGTCGGCGGCGGCGGCATCGCCTGCTGCCTTTGACCATGAGATGCTCTAGTCATAACTTCACCTTGGGAGGGCAGGGTATGTTGACTTTGGAAAAGTTTACAGAGATGAAGCTGCAAGAGGGAGATTTAGAAGGCTTTACAAAGTTTATAGCTGAATTTGAGTAATTAAAATAAATAAATAAATAAAACACAAATAATAATTTGCTCAACATTAATTTAAAAAAAAAAAAACAAAAACAAAAATTGCATAAAAATAAATAAAAAATAAATAAATTCACAAAGTTTTGAAGCATAAAATTTCGTTAGGTATTAAGATTTAATGAAATTGATATTGGAAATTCTTAATAAAACTTAAATGAATTAAATTAAATATTAACAGAAATATTTTATTTTTAATTTTAAAAGATTTTCAATTCAATTTTTTAAGCTAATTTGTTCAAAAATAATTAATAAATAAAAAAAAAGCTGTGCAAACAAGAATTAAAAAGCATTTGAAAAGAATGCCTGATGTTTTAAAATTAAATCAAATTTAAAATTAATTAATAAATCTGAAGCTTTTAAAAAATCTAGTAAATAAATATAAATAAATAGAAATTATAATTATAATTATTAAAATAATAGAAATTATTAAATATTAAATATAAATAAAAATAAAATTTTTTGAAATTTATTATTGAAGCATAAGTAGATTTTAAGTTAGGTTTTCTTAAAAAACTTAAATAATTTTGCAAGTTCTTTTTAAAATTTTTTAAAAAATTTTATTTTATTTTATTTTTTCTCATGCACCTCCCTTTAGAGAGCATACAAAATTCGTGTCAACTTTAATTATTTTTCTCCCACAGTTTCCCTATTTGAATTTTCGTGCTGCCAAAAAAAAAAAACGTACTAAAAACCTCCGTCCATTATATAAAAATATATTTCCGCCACCTCAACTCAGTCTCCCAGTTCAGGGCAGTTCAGGCCAACCCAGGCCAGGCAGGAGGGTGGGGGAGGGGCGACAGCTCCAGTTTAGTGCAGCCCAGTTCAGTTGAGCTTAGTTCTGTTCAGTTTTGTTCCGTTCTGGCTCGTCGTCACTCTGCAGCATTTCAATGATAAAGTGTTTTTTGTGTAGTCGCCGTCGCCGTCGGTCGCATGGCACGAAAAATATATTAAAGAAAATGTTAAAAATTGCTAAAATGGGTTTTCTATTGTTCTGCGGTCGACGCTGCGCTGCCTGCTGCATTTCTCGCAGACGCGCGCGCGCTGCAGTAAAATGTAGTAAAAAATGCCAGGCAAAAATTGTTTATTACATTTTCAGACCCTGCACACGCACACACACACACAGACAGAGGCACACGGTGGAAAATTTATGCCCGACATTGAATGGTATGCAAGCCAAGGCCTGCCTGCACCTCCCTAGAGGGGACATCTACGGACAAGGGCCTGGCGCTGTGGTAGCGCGGCCAAGGGCAGCTTCTTGGCCCTGGCGCTGCGCTACTTGGCTAAATTATGGCATATTTTCTCTCCTTTTCCCACCTTTCATCTTCTGAGATGGCATTGAACTTTGCTGCGATGTCATCAGGCGCCGTTTAGGAAGCTCAAAAAGGAAGCGTATTCTGCCGAGCCGGCGACTTGCGCAAGGTGTTCGGCGTTGATGTCGTTGTAGAGGGAAAACAGCTAAAAAAAAACGCGTAATTCAATTAGAGTCTGGTTTAATTTATTTTACGTAAATAAAATCTGTATTTTGGCATTGATTAAGGCAAGGCAGCAGAGCTAGCAGCTTAGATGCGACGAATTACACTCTTTAACAGCCTTAAACACCCGGCTGTCTGTATGAACGTACAGTACTCTGTTATTTTAAGAGCTAGATATATGAAATTTGGTAGGCAGCTTTCTGAATACCTAATGCAGCATATGCGCACTTCAAATGTTGCATGCCACGCCTACTTGCGCGTAAATACTTAAATTTTAATTCGCAACTCGAAGATTATCAAGAGCATAAAGTAATAAAGTTCCTGTCCCTTGGCCAGTGCATAAATAGCAATATAACGTAGCCAAAAATTTCATATTTAATATCACTTCCCTCTCTCTCTCTCTCTCTCTCTCAGACTCTGCACTTCGTTTGTGCTTGCCGCTTGGGTTCCCACATAAAATATCCATAACATTAACCACAATTACTATGAAATTGCGGAACCAAAGGAAATTGCAACAAGTAACCAAAAAAGAGAGGAAAAATTGCCGTCGCTTTTGCTTGTTATTACGTTTTTTGCTGCAGTTGTTGTCGTGCTTGTTGTTGTTGCTGTCGACGCCCACAAATTCCAAATTAAAAAAATAGAAAAAAAAGAAAAGCTTAAAAAACTTCTTTCTATTAATTTTTCAAGCTGTCCTTTTCCTTTCGCGTTGTGGCGCTGCCGGCGCTGGCGTTGGCGTCGTCAACATGTGTTGCATGTGGCAATTAAATGCCAGCAACACACACACACACACACACACACACACACACAGCGAAAAGAAAGCAAAATTGCAGCGTACTTGCCTCGGCCCCAGTTGTTGTGGTTGTTGTTGTTGTTGTTGTTGCCTGTTGGGCGCGTAATAATTTTTGGCGCAACGTTTCGCGTCTTTCGAGTGCAAATAAAATGCCGCTTTTTAGTGACTCAGTTGGCGGCAGTCGTGCCCCCCTCCCTTACTGCCTTGCTGCCCTGCTGCAACCCCGACGGAGAGTGCGAAAATAATATGAGCAGGCCTCATGCTGCATGCCGCATGCTGCAGGCAACGGTACTCCAAGCCAGTGGGGCAAGTGGAGCGGGTGGCGCATAGAAAACTAAATGAATGACATGCCAGGGCGTCTGCAATGTCTGTCGGCGACTGTCTGCACGAAGCTGTCGGGGCAAGTAGTGGTGGCGGCAGAGTTGGATAGCTGTGTAAGGGGCGCAAGGCTGGAAAACTGTGCAACTTGCGGTCCAACGCCTGCCAGAGTGAGTGAGAAAGAGAGAGACAGGCGGGGGGGGACCATGGCAGACCGTCTGCGGCGCTGGCTTCAATTAATTTTCGACTCGGTTATTGTTTGCGGGTGTTAATGGTGCACGTTATCAGCGAAGGTCCGAAGAACTGTCTCGACTTGCAACTGCGAGTCGCCATTGCAGTGTCGCCTCCAGGCTGTGTGGCGTGTTGTGTGTGTGTGGCAGCAGCAGCTACTGTTGACAGTCGACGCGTAGTACGCGCGGCCTGCGTCTCTTAGCCAAATTGCCTGTGGTTGAGCTCTACTCGCTATGTCTATATTGCAACTTGGGTAGAGTTAGAGCAGTTGTTAAAAAAATCTCTGTAATGGTTGCGAGAGTTAGAACTGAAAAGAAACAAGTTTACAGCAGGGTAGAACTGGCTGAAGTTAACAAAGAAAATCTACATAATTTTGGAGAAGCTTTAAGAATCTTCAAAACTTTGACTATGAAGCCTTTATGACATTATAACTTTAATATAAATGCACTAATATCATTATGAAGAAATCATAAAAATTTTAAAAAATTCGGAGCTCTTAAATATTTTGATCCAGAACTCTATATGTGTTTATTAGACCATAGATTTAGAAAAATCTATTGGATTTGTAGAAATGTGCGTAACAGGCAGAATGAGGCATTGGCGACCCCATAAAATATATATATTCTTGCTCAGAATCACTAACCAAGTTGCTTGAGCCATGTCTGTTTGTCCGTTTGTCCGCCTGTCCGTCTGACCGTCTGTCCGTCTGTATGAACGCCTTTATCTCAGAAACTAAAAAAGTTAGAGCCATCAAATTTGGTGACAACACTCATGTGGCTTTCTATTAAACTTTGGACCACGCCTACTTCCGCCCCCGTAAATCGATAAACCGAATAGCAAGCGATTATAAAGCAGCTATACAATATATTGGTACAATTTTTATAAAGTTTTAGAAGCCTTTTAAGAAAACACTCAGACAACGATAGAAGAAGTTTCATGACAATTTCTTAAAATATAAAAAAAATCAAGCGATAGTTGCTATGCCAGCTATATAGTATATATCGGTAGAATCCAGCTTGTTCCGACTTATTTACTGCGTACATCTTCTAACCTTCCACTTTAAAGAAACCTCAATCGATATTCTCTTTGCATTACGATCCCCACCATGTGTGCCCTGACCAACCTCTCTGATCTCTCACCCGCTGTGTAGGCTGACCCAGTGTGCCCCACTGGTGCACCTCTAACCTCCCCCCCCCCGTTTCCCCTCTCAAACGTTGTTCATGTGCCTAACAAAAACTGTTGCTGTTTTTCACGCATCTGTTTTGGTTTGCCTTCATTTTTTGTTGTTGTTTTCTGCGCTTTCGTCACACAAAAAATTTGCATTCGACTGCAGCTACCGAAGACAGTCTGTCCGTCTGTCTGTCCGTCTGTCCGTCTGTCGGTTCGTTGTCGCAGCTAAGCGAAACCCTCGCGCAAAGCGAGCGGAGCAGCTGCTGTTTCATTGCGGAGGAGCACATTAAAGGCCGTACCAGGGCCATAAAAACTATGCGCGCTGAAACGGCGACGGCGACTGCGACGCCGACTGCAACTTGCGCTGTGTTCAAGTGGCGGCTGGCAAATTTTATGCCTTTTATTTGGGACCGACAACAGCAACAGCAACAGAGGCAGCGGCAGCAGCAGCGACAACAACGAGGCACATTTGCAACTTTGCTGCCACTTCCACTGTCAAGTTGGCGTAAAATTTTTCATTTCGCATATGAAAGGAAGTGTGGGCGCCAGTTTGCCTCCCCCTCTCCCCTCCCCCTTGTCCCCTCACTCAGCGAAGATCCCCATGCGCAAAAGATCCCACTCCCAGTACGTAGTCCATGGCCACAAAACGGCCTCAACGTTTGTCGTTTAGTTTTCCCCCTGCCCCTTCCCCCTTGCCCCTTGCCCCTTGCCATTTACACATTTTTTCCATTTTCCAGTTTTCTTTTTTTCTCTCTCTTTTTCTCAGTTGTTTCTTTTGCATTTTTATTAATTGCTCGAGTGAATTCGCGTCGGCGAAAATTTTCTTTGTGTTTCTTCTCGCGCCTTTTGATCTTTGGCGAGACATGGCGAACTATCGCCAGGGAAATTGAGAAGTGCCGCGTTGTGCCAATTAAACTGTCGCAACATATATCATATCGTATATGATAATAGGGAAGTGGCGAAATTTATTTGGGAAAATCTCACTAAAAACTTCAAAGTATTTAACGGAAACATTAAATTAAATTCAGTTTGATTGGGAGACAACGCTGAGACTTTAAGAATTCCCTAAACTCAGAGGGGGGAAGGGTAGGGGAACTCGTCGAGTTGTCGGCATTTTTCCAACAGTTTCTATCCACGTTGTTTATATTTTTGTATTTTGACACGTTTTGGCATGTCGCCCAAGCAGGGAATGAGGCGGGTTTAGCCTGCCCCTTCTCCTCTCCTCTCCGTGCTCTATTTGGGCGTGTGTGCGTCTGACACTTTACACAAATTTCGCTTGCTCAGGCAGGAAGGCAGGAACTGCGCCACGTTGCCAACGATTGCCAAGTGGCAGGCAGGCTGGCAGGCAGCAGCAAGTCATGTGGCAAGAAAAAACGCGACAGTTTGCAAGGTCACGTCACATTAATTTGCTGACAATGATGTATTTAGAGGGCACCGCGGAGGACTCTCTACGTCTGTCTCTATCTCTCTCTGTCTCCATGTCAGTCTGCCTGCCTGCCAGCCTGACATTCTTAGGGCCACGCCAATTAAGTTGCAAAATGTTAAAAATGTTCCAGCAATTATTCTCCATTTATCAAGATTTCTACATCTTCTTCTTCTTCTCTTCTTCTCTTGCAGCGTAAAATGCGAGCGTTGCGCATGATTTCGCAGAGCGTGTGAAAGACGAAATAAAAGACGAAAACGACGAAAAAAACAAAAAAAAAACGAATCAAATCAAAATTGTCGCAAAAATGATGTCACTGGATTTGCCTATCGATTGTCGTGGTCGGCATCGATATGAAATCGTTTGCTTGACTCTTCTTTTCTTTGGCGCCTTGGCTGCTAAAGCGACCTCTGTTGGCAGCGCTGTGAACACAGCTGGAGGCGTCACTGCGTTGGAAATCGGTGAGTAAAAGAGCGAAAAAACATACTAAGGTATTCATGTTGCTTATCAAAGTAGAATATTGTTCAATGAAGTAGGTGCCAGCTGCAAAACACCCTGTAATTTTGAAAAAAACTGAATTTCGATCAAAGTTTGCTTTGCATTTGAAATTTAAAAATGAGGTAATCAGTGTAGGGTATTCAGCTAGCTGCATGCCAAATTTCATAACTCTAACTTTAGTATTAGCAGAGATCTGTGTATTTTTAAAAATAAACATTCCAAAAAGTGCCTAAACTCTCTTTAAATTGCATTGCTTCTGCATTAAACTCTCCGCACAAGCCTTATATACCCACTTACGCTAACTGCTGAGCATAATAGACTCTACATTTTTAATTCAAGTGCTTTCGCATGCGAAATGCGAATATCGCAAAACGATTTCTTTTCGATTTATTGCGCATTTGTTTACTAAATATTCATCGCATATGCGCATTTTTTATATACCGCACGAATCGAAACCTTCCACATTGATACACAATTTAACCGTTTTGACCAAGTCCCCCACACACTCCCTCCCTCTCTCTCTTCCCGCCGAACACACAGCGCAGCGTATGTTCAGTTCCCATGACATAAAATTTATGCACTTTTAGCTCGAGCACACAACCAAAAAAAAAAAAATGAGAAAAAAAAACTGGGATAAAAGTTGGGAAAAAAAGCTGGAAAAAGGTACAAAAATTATTATGGAAAATGTTTTGTGCATGTGTAACAAAGCCAATTGGAAATCGGAGATGAATTGAGGAGGAATAAGCACGCAACACAATGTACATACACATATAGTACTATATATGTGTGTGTGTGTGCGTGTGCGTGTGTGTGCGTGTGGTCTATATAAATATTTCGTTTTGCTTGAGAGCGTGCGGCAATCGTAGCCCCTAAAAGCAGCCAGCGCCCTTCGTTCAGCTTGATTGCATCAGATGCAACAGCTCAGGACACAGTTACTAAATACAGCTGTGGGGAAGTAGGGATAAGTTGGTGGAGGGGATGAGAAAGCAGGGTAGGGGTAGGGGTGTGTGGGACTTGAACCTGAGTCCACAAATTTGCATTTGCATGCAGCAATCAACATGGAAATCAATCAACCGCAAAGGGATGGGCCGCAGCGCAGGCTGTAGATCTATACACACACACACCCGCACCCACACCCGCACACACACACGGTAGCTCGAGTGTTTCCCAATAACGCAAAACCGTAACTAATAACTGTTAAGCAGGAGCTGACTGACCTGGCCCGGTGTGGCCCACATGCTGCCACTTGCAAGCGCCTTAGCTACGCACTCAACCACAACCAATTACAGAAATTTACGCAAAGCGCCAGGATGCGCCTCCGTCGTCATTAATAAACATGAGCAGGACCTGGCCAAGAATCGGCAGGTAGCCAGGCTGGCTGTTTGCTAGCTAGGCCTGGCCAAATCGAAGCCGCCGCAGCGCGGCGCTTTTGATAGATGACTCGACCAGCGTCTTGGCGTCTTCAACTTGGACTCTGCTCATTACCATTGCTGATTGGCTACCTCGGAGTCGCTCGTTGCTCACATATGTGCACGAGTGTGTGTGGTCGCGTCCATCACAGCTGGCGAGCAGAGGCTTTGTTTCTACCTCCCTCCCCTCCCCTGCCATCTTCCCGCCCACTCTGCGCCTGCTTTGTTGTTACTGCCTCGTCTGCCGAGCATAACAAATTATCTTGTTGTGGGCCTCTGGCTCGTTAGCGGGCAACTTGTTTGCTAAAGCCAACAGATATATCCAATTAGGAATCATCGAACTGAGAGATACACTGGAAAACAAGCCCGCCTAGGCGCATGCAAATATTAATACATGTGCTTAAAGACGGGTAGCTCATTTAGCGAAAGGGGCTATACATCTATTAACTTGGTCTAAACTTGAGTTGGGTTAAATATACACATTTTAAATGAGTTTAATATTTTATAAACATAAATCTTCTTCTTTAATATATGTATATTCTTTAAGGCCCAAACCCAACGACTAAGCTAAGACAACTGCGCCTAGTGTATAACCAGGCCAGGTCAGTAGCAGGAAATGAATGAAGCTGAATGAAAATCATGTTGTCCGGTCCGCTCTGGTCTGTCGTTGCCTCCTCTCTCTCTCTCTTGCTTGGTCTGTGTTTTGCTCGATTACCAGATCCGCAGTTGTATCTGCAGCCAGTATTTATTTAAATGCGTAAATATCTGCATGTCTGACATATTTCATTTGACCGTAGGCGCGTTGAAATGTTGCTCGAATCGTTTCGTGGCGAGCAAATAAAAAATGCCTTCCGCTCCCACTCTCTCTCTCTCTCTCACTCGCTCTCCCTTCGCCAACTTACTCAACCAATACCAACGCAAACAGATGCTCTGCGCTCAGCGCCGGCATTTACTCTATCTGCAGTCAAATTGATAATGTTAAAGCGTTGCCGTTGTTTCTCCTTTTGATGTTGTTGCTGCCCTTTTAAATGCCTGTGCAAAGTGGCATTGAATTGTGAGTGGCCTGTTGAAATGTGTTGCATTGATACGTGTGGGGCATGTGGCATGGGGCATGGGCCATGATAAATGCGCGACAGTTAACAATTCAAGGCAAAAGTTGCAGAGCACTCGCAATTTACGTATTAATCGGTGTTGTTGTTGTTGTTTTTGTTGCCAAACTCTTTACCGCTCTCAATGCACTGAAAGCATTGCCATCCCTTTCTAGCACGTAGTCTGCAAGGCAAATGATGTTAGCTACGTAGCTGCACGCATCCGCGCTCTCAATTTTGCGTAATGATCGTTGTTGTTGGCAAAACTTCTAAGCGCTCTCAATGCAAATTCAATCTCGCTCTCAATTTAATAGTTATCCCTTTCTAGCGCATAGCTAGATGATGATGTTAGCTAAGCAACACTGCGTAAGGAGCTGCACGCACCCGCGCTCTCAATTTTGCGTAATGATCGTTGTTGTTGGCAAAACTTCTAAGCGCTCTCAATGCAAATTCAATCACGCTCTCAATTTAATAGTTATCCCTTTCTAGCGCACAGGCCGCAGGGCAAATTATGTTAGTAAGCAACATTGAGCAAGGAGCTGCACGCACCCGCGCTCTCAGCTTGCCTAATGATCGTTGTTGTTGCCGAAACTTCTGGGCGCTCTCAATGCGTTGCCATTCCTTTCTAGCGCATAGCCCTTAAGTCATTTACTGAGCCAAGGCATTGCAATAAAAACAGTACAAAAGATGAGCAATTAATGCTGGGAGAAAGAGCGCATTTTAAATGTCAGCCAATGAGAGAGCGTCTTTGCTTAGGAAAGCAAAAACAAAGCCTTCGCCCTGTGGCAATGCACAGTCTCTGCTAGATAAAGATAACCACAAATTATTTGCACTTTGTTATTATTAATTAACTTAACTGAATGTGCATTAACTGAGATCTTGATGAACTAGTGCGCACTAGCTGTAAATCGATTTTATGAACTGTTTCAATCTCAGCGCTGCCAGCCCACACACACACACACTCGCACACTTGCACACTTGCTTGGCTGCATACATATCTCACTCACTGTTAAACGCAACCAGCGCGCAACAGACAATTTGGCCGCCTGAAACTCTCCAAAGCAATTTCCGAATTAATTGCATGGCCAGCCCCGTTGGCCCATTTACACTGCGCGACATACATATACATACACCCAGGCACTTTTACTTTCTAGCCTCGGCTTCGAGATGGAAGACTTACGTATGTATGTATGTACGTGCGGCAGGCAAATCCCACACACGCGGCAACGGAATCGCTTGAAAACCACTTTAGATGCAGCGGCAAACTATGAAAAACAACAAAATCAAAACAAAAACCTGATATAGATTGCTTTTAGATGCTGTGTCGCTTGTCTCCTGGCATCGGTGGCAACAGCAACAGCAGCGGCAACAGCAGCGATACGAGTCGAATGGCCTGAAACAGTGGCCAAATGCGATAAACTAAACGCCAAGCGGCAAATGCTGCCGAAACCCGTGTAATTTGCCCCATCGGCCGTCGCTGCTGTTGCTGCCTCAAGTTGCCAATGCAACAATATTTATGTATATTTTATGTGTGTGTGTGTGTGTGTGTGTGTGTGTGGTGGCAATCAAAAGTAAATGCAACACTAAACAGTGCAACCGCATCGCAGCAGGCAACGCTGCAGGCTGAAATGTGGCACTTGCGGCAGCGCAGTGCAACGTGTGGCAACTTGTTCTGCATTCAGCGGAAGCCAAAGACGAACAAATAAAGTCATTTGACAGTGTGAAGCTCGGGTGACTACCAAATACACTGCTATAAAGCTCATTTTATTGCAAATTGCGTAAGCTAAAAATGAAAAAACATGATTTTCCGGGCGGGTGGGCGTTGCAGTCAAAGTTTTAGCTAAGCATTATTTGCATACTCTATTAAGCTGTGTGCATGCCAAATTTGCTGAGTCTAGCTCTTTTAATAGCAGAGATCTGTGCGTTCAAACGAACAGACATGAATCAAAAGTGTCTACGTAGGCTATTAATCTTACCTATTAATGCAATTGATTTCATATAGACTTATTAAATTAGTGTAGGGAGCTAGAAGCCATGAAAAGATTGTCTCTAAAGAGATTTATATTAAAAGAAAGTACGATCTATAAGAAGTAACTACTATAACTATATATAACCATAACTACTACCACTATACCTATACCAACTAGCACTCGCATAACTCTGCTAGCTTAGTAGTTGGAAGAGCACTCTTACGATCCCAGCCTATACCCCTGCCAGTCCCGCTAACACACACATCACTTGCTATATTCATATATCCTCCAGCTAGTTCAGCACATTTTCACATTAGTTCGGCTACCGTTTGCCATTTTCACGCTACGTAGCAAAAGCCCCGAAAAACATGACAGCCTTTCCCAGATACGTTTTTGCCCGCTGTTATTGTGCCCCTCACAGATGCTGCTGCAGATAGGCCGCAGATATTTTGACAGCACTGTAGCGATGCACTGCCAGGTTGCAGCTGCAGCAGCAGCAGCCGATAGCCGATGGCAGCGCTGCGATAAGCGAACTCGGACAACTTGGACAGGCATGGAAAAAAAATTAAATAACAATTAATAGCCTAGCACCCAGTGGAGGGGAGGGGTGGGTAGGAAGTTACCCTGTACAGGGACTGGCGGCACCCACAACTGCAACTGCGGCGATAAATTAAAGTTCGCTGATAACTCGGCGACGATTAGGAGACAAGAGACCCCAAAACGCGACATCGAACATGTTTCGTATATAGTTCAGATACAGCTACAGATACACAGATACATTTTACAGTCACATGTGTGTTGTGTGCGTTGCGTTGCCTGTTTTGGTTTGGTTTTTGTTTTTTGTGTTTTTCCTCTCCGCGATTTATGTCGCCTGCGATAGAGCGTAAAAGTGAATGTTCGAAATGTGGTGACATGCATTTAAGATACTTTGCTTATAAATAATGTTAATTTATGGCCATATCTGGGCGAGCTTACAAAGTGTGGATACACATCGTATCTAATGTCGCCCAGTTTGCTATGTTAAATGTTGCGTGTTGCATGTTCGACACGTACACACGTTGAGACGTCTCCCCTTACGGGTTTATGGCGTGCAACTTCCGTTCGGCGTGCAAGATACAGCGCTGCATCCGTCAGATACTTTTGCTTGCCTACTGCGAGCGACAGCCAATTAAAACGCGTGCGTAAATTGTTTTACACGAATCTCTCGCTCACTTTCAGCCCTAACGAAGCATGGCCAAAAGTTCTACGCTGCCACCAGAGGGGAAAGGGGGAGTGGCAGTAAGGGGGGACTGTTTTACAGCAAGGTTCGAGGCTCATAAAGCACGCCTTGTTGCCTTTGAAAGAGAGAGAGAGAGAGCAGGGGAGAGCGTGAGAGCGCCAGCGCGCTACGCGTCATTGAGCGCGTTTTTGGTGCGGCTTACGCGCGGTTTGCGCGCGACTTGCAAGCTGTTTTTCCAGCCCCCCGCGCACTTTGTGCTGTCAAAACCAAGTCAAACAAAGCGAAACTGACAAAGTTATTGCTATAGCAGGAATATTAATAGCAATATACGTAGCCAATTACCCTGGTAAATTGAAATATTAAACAAGAATCATGGGAAAATACGCAAAACTCAACTGAGCACAGACTAATTGAGAGCTCTGTCTATGGCCAACAAAGCATTGTCTGATCCATACTAATCAAGTCGTCGCTTCCTGCTCTCCTGCTCTCTCCTCTCTCTCCCTTGCACTCTTTGCTAACCACATTATCAATTACTTCGCCTGCTGTGAAGTGCAGTGGGGAAATGTTTGCTTACATTTTGCCATGGATTACGCCTCGCACAAAAGTGATTTCACAGCCCAACCAATCTGCAGTGCAACCTCCGACCCCCGATCCCTCCCTTCCCCTCCCCTGCCCTGCCCCAACTCCCTTTGGCTTTGGCTTGCATTGAACTGTAAAATTTGTGCAATTTTCAATTTCATAAAGTTGCGCGCGCGCGCTGTGTGTTTTGTTTGTGTTTGTTTTTGTGTTGTTCTACGCCGTAGAGAGCGCCCCGCCAAGAACTTTGAATTATGATTATCGCAAACGCACACAAACACACATGGGGGAAAGGGGAAGGGGGAAGGGGGGGCGGCAGCGTGCAGCGGACAGACCCCGGCCACGCACTCAAGTGCAGTTAATTAAATTTTGTGCAATTTATTTTGTGCAAAACTTTACCAACAACAACAGAAACAGAAACAACAGCAACAACAACAACAACCCGTCCGTTGTTGTTTGCGCCGTACGTTGTTTACTTTTCACTTTGTAGTTTTGCATTTCGCCCCGCAGAGTTTTGCCAGCGCGTGGAAAACTCTTTCTGGCCATGGTAAATGAAATGTTTCGCCGTTTGCGCCATTGATTTGGCATAGTTTTTCCTGCAGGCCCAGGGAAATAATCTTCATTGCCAGAGCAGGGCAAGCAGGCGGTGGAGCTGATATAATTGATTACCCTCAGCGAGTCTATTGAAAGCGCTTCGCCATCGATCAGGCTAAGCAGCTAAAAGTTTTTCCCTCAAATAGTTTTTCTCTTTTTCTTCTTCTTGCTTCGGTTGTTTTTTTTTATTTTTCAATAATTAAAAATAATTTATGACTCGCAATATGTCAGAGCATAATGTAAATATTACCAAGTCTGTCTCTAGGGGGTCGCTTGAATGATTGCAACAATTTACGGGGCTCTGCGGAAAGTTCTGCGCTTCTTGTCTGTGGATAATTAAGCAATTGCGTTTTGGCTAAATGAGTTTTGAAACAGGCAAGGCGCACGGCGAGGCAGGGCAAGGAAAAGGCCAAGAAAGCAGTTAGACGAGGGCAGTATGAGTAGTTGTGGCGTGGGGTGGGGGAATTAAGAAGTTTGAGTTAACTTTGTGAGTTGTGGCAGAGCTGACAAATCTAAGCAATTTTAATACCCTTCTACCATCAAAGTGCTCAGAACGGGGTATGCTATGTTTATGTTAATGTATATACCAGGCATAAAGACGTGTGCCAGAGCATATAAGGTGTATCCTACTTAGCATCACTAGTCGAATCTATTGCGCCATGTCCGTCTATCTGTCCGTCTGTTTGCTTGACCGTTCGTATGAACACACAAATCTCAGCTATTATTAAAGCTAGAGACATCAAATTTTCATATTGCTTGCTTTACAGGTTTATTTCAAACTTAAGATGCCACGCCCATCGCCTTTGCATATGTGTATCTATTAAAATTATAAATCTGTTTACATATTTGCAACTGTTATTTAAAATTGGCTGAAGGGTATCTTACTGTTGGATGCTCTCCACTGTAGCTTATGCTACTTGTTGAGTTTATGTTTCCCGTCACTTAAACAAGCCACAAACTCTACTAGCCACCCTCGCAGCCCAAGCACTTGTAGAACCTGCGAGCGAGTATGTTGCAAGTGAAACGAAGCCACGACAAGACGCTCAAGTTGTATCTATAACTGCAGATAGGGCGCACAAGTGGCAGCCGGTGGAAAGAGAGGGGAGTGCGGGAGAGCAGGGGGAGAAGCTCACTGAGTGCTCAACCAGGCTGACCTTTGTCTAGTCTCCGCTCGCTGCGGCTCAGCTGGCTTTGACTTATGGTGCTTAAGCGCTGACTGATTGCATCTAATTATTCACTGAATGATAATATGGTTGATATTTGTGTCTGCCTGGGCAGCCTCTGCCTGGGAGCAGCTTCTGGGCAACTCTTCAGCTGCTGCTGATGACGGCGGCGTCTCAACGACCTATTCATGACCCTTTCGCCGCCGTTGCCGTTGCCGTTGCCGTCGCCACTGGCCGCTTGAGTGGAATTTCATTTCAGCGTCAGCTACAGCTGCTCCCTTAGCTGTTCCCCTCTGCCCACGCCCCTGCCCTATGCGCTGATAATTGCGCTTTTCATGCACATTCTCACAGATTGATGGAAATTGAGTTCGCCTCTCTGATTGTATCTGCTTGTGGCTCCTTTCTTCCCCTCCCTCTCTCTCTCTCTCTGTCTCCCCTCTCTGAGAGCTTAATTAATTTATGCGCTCGCCGCGACAGGTGAGAAATTCTTTTTTTGGGCAACGCGTAACGCACTTTGATTTGTTTTAATTTGATTCCCCGAATCAAGCGCACATATGCATGTTATTATTTTGTATAATATTTCTCCACATATATCATTTTAATGCGCTGCTATTTTTCAAGTGCCACTCTCTCTCTCTCGCTCTGTGGGCGTGTGTTGGCGCGTTATGCAACGCGCGGCGCGTTTCGCTGCAGGCCTCAAAATGCAACGCATAATTAATTAGCACAAGTAATTAGAGTGTAGGTGTGAAGGAGACAGCAACAGAGAGGGAGAGGGGGTTATTAATGCTGCTGTCATTGCCGATTCTGATGCACAGCAAATTACTACTATATCATATTTTCTGTTGTTCTCTATTTTAGGCACCTGCAAACAGGCTCTGGGCATGGAATCCGGCGCCATAGCGGACTTTCAGATCACGGCCAGCTCGGCACACGATATGGGCAATGTGGGACCGCAGCATGCCAGGTGAGTGCAGGTGTAAATGAGATGTGTGGCATGAGAAATGATGTGAGCTGCGTAAAGAAATGTGAGGTAGATATGTATCTATTGAAAGTATCTCTTACTGCGCAGATAGTGTATCTCATGCGATTGCAGAGTCTTTTATAAACTATCTATAAATATGATTAAGCGAACTTGCCTAGATATGTATCTATTTTAACTGTATTTTACTTAAAAGATACTGTATCTTATGCAGTTGAAGTATCTTTAGTAAATTATTTATATGTTATGATATATTTATAAGTTAAGGTGAGCTTTGCCTGGATATGTATCTATTGAAAGTATCTTTTACTGCTCAGATACTATAGTATCTTATGAACTCTCAGTATCTTTCATAAAGTTTCTATAAATATGATAAGGCGAACTAGATACGCATCTTTTCTAACAGTATTTTACTTAGAAGATACTGTATCTTATGCAGTTGAAGTATCTTTAGTAAATTATTTATTTGTTATGATATATTTATAAGTTAAGGTGAGCTTTACCCGGATATGTATCTATTAAAAGTATCTTTTACTGCTCAGATATTGTAGTATCTTATGAGCTTGCAGTATCTTTTATAAAGTTTCTATAAATATGATAAGGCAAACTAGATACGTATCTTTTCTAACAGTATTTTACTTAGAAGATACTGTATCTTATGCAGTTGAAGTATCTTTTGTAAATTATGAATACAATATGATAGATCTGAAAGTTAAGGTGAGCTTTGCCTGGATAAGTATCTATTGAGTGTATACTTTACTGCTCGTATAATGTATCTTATGAGCTGGAAGTATCTTTTGCAAAATATCTTTTAGATATTGTATCTTTTAAGCACACTGTCTACCAACTATAAATCATTTTCTTACGAGCAAATCATGTAGAAACATTTGCCCAAGCTGCGTATCTATTGTAGCTTCCAGCTCGCATATGTATCTCACAGATACTGGCTAAACTTTTCTAGCTCTGCTCAGAACCACATTCAACGTTTCGCTAACGGTAACTCCTTTCCCTGCCGTCGACTGAAATGCCAATTCCACAAGTTGGTTTATTTAATTATTATAAATACATATTTGTTAGTCACGAAATGACAAATTCCTAACTTCATGGCTTTGTGTAATGCCTGAGGATATGCGGGAATTAAGAGCACAAGCACTACACACACACACACACACACACATGCATAGACAATCACATATGTTGTGTTATTTATGTAAACTCAATGATAAACAACAAACATGCATTAAAATCTGCCACATAAAAACGGTTACATTGATGAGTTGGCAAAGGGGGAGAGAGAGAGAGAAGTAGAAAGAGAGTGGGGGAACGAGACAGGGGAAATTCTGGAAAACTCTGCTCGGCTCCGTGTGGCGTACATGAAAATTATTATGAATTATTTTATGGCGTGTTTAAATGCCTTTATGTCATTTGTGCCTGGAACAACAACAAGCCAAACACACAAGCGACATAAATTAAAATACGCACACAGACAGCGCACACCCACACGCACACACAGGCACACACACAGGCACACCGAGTGGCACACTCACTCATACGTATGCAAATTATGGAGAATAATGATACAACTTATGAGCGCTTTATATTTTGCTGACATTTATTTGCCTGTTGTGAAGTTGCCCGAAAAGCATTCGCTGATTTATCTTCATGACAAATTTCGCGCTCGTCAAAATAAAATGCTAAAAAAAAGAAGCGTAATTATTTAGCATGCGCTGACCCACAGCTGAGATCATGAATACCGCAGACATTATATTATATATGCCAGACTTATATGGGGGCACCCTTAGCGATACAAGCAAAAACACTTTTACGACCCACTAAAATCATTTGCACAATGTGCCACAAAAACAAATAACTTTGAATGGACAAAGGAGAAAGGGAGAAAGAGAGATGGAGAGAAAAGCCAAGCAAACAAGCCCACAAATGTCTGGCAGAAAAACTTTGCTATTCCCGGAAAGAAAACAAGCCATAAAATGCTAGAAACTTTGCATTCTAGGTATAGGAAGATCGTAGCTGGCAAATTGATGCGATTGTACAGGAAATGATAATGTTGTGTAGCTATGGCAGTAACATAGATCAATGCATAATATTAAAGGTGTGAGTTTTGAAAAGGATAAAGCTAACCAAAAACTGATAATGCTATGGAATAGAATTTTAAAGAGTTTATCAAATTTAAAATAAAGAACACATCATTTGCCAGTTCCAAAGACAAAGTTATTTAGGTAGCATCTTTCCAGGAAAATGTGTCATAATTCTCAGCCCAAACCTGTCTATTAATAGTAAAGATGCTTAGCAAAGATGTAGACTATATATCTCATATCGCTCCATACTAAAAGCTGACCCCAAAGGTCAGACATAGCCGAGAAAACATGAGCTGAGGCACACAACGAAGTAACAGAAAATATTGATTATAATGTCAATGTCGCCAGGGCGAGAGAGGAAACCAAGGCAAATTTAAGGGGAGATGGGGATGGGGGGGGGGGGGGAACTGGGAAGTGGAACACCAGGCGAATCCGTAGCCAAGGCGAAGCGCATAAAAATAAAAGAAAAGCAATAAAATTATGCAAAGTCAACAGAAAAACGAGCAGCGACAGGCGACGTAGCCAACAACAAGCCAAAGAAGGGAATGGGGGGGAAGCAAGGAGCGTGCTTGGAGCATGGGAGGATGACGCTTACGGTGCCCTGGTACGTGTTGACTGCGGAGGGGGCGGGGCGGGCAGCGACGACGCGGTGCGCGGTGCTAACAAATGTTTGGTAGTAAAAATGTCACACATGGCGTTTTGCATGTGGCGCCCCCTGTCGGTTGGGCCACTGACTCGGCAATGTGCGTGCCCAGGCCTAATGATGCCCGAAACGAACGAGGGACAAGGGGTAGCTGGGTAGGGAGGTGGAGCAGGGGCTCCATTTTACGTTAAACATGCGCCAAAGTCATATGAATTTTATTACAAATGAAAAGGTTGCGCCGCAGGTTGGCCGAAGGCCTGAGAAGCGCAGAGAGAGGCGCATTGGGGAGAAAGCACTCAACGTATGATAAATGAAGCGCGCCGACTTATTGAAGGGTTGAAGCAACAATTTCGCTGCTCTGCTACGTCTTGGCCCCGTTTTTAAAGCCAACTTCTGCGATTTACGAGCTGCATTCGGGCCATTTGGCAACAAGGCAAAGGCGAACTTATTAGCGTAGCCTCAAAAAGGAAAACAACAGCCGGACAAGCAGACAGAGAGAGAGAGAGAGAGACAGAGGGAGAGCGAGGCAAAAACAAAGACGTAGCGAGTGCGAGTGCAAACGATGCCATTGATGGCATACTTTATGTGCCTTACGTGACCAGAAACTCTTTCGTTCCTTTCGCTCAGGTGCTGTGCGCCAATAAACTTCACTTGCATAGTTTTTCACTTTTCCCTGACTTTTCCTACACAGCCGAAAATGGCAATGAAGAAATTTCGCTTGATTTAGCGTGGCAAATTTGACGAGCAGAAGAGAGACAGCAGAAAAGAGAGAGGGGAATAGGGGACTGTGTGACAATGCCTTGTGTCGACAACATGAAAACTCCATATTCATGCGTGAATTTTGATGGATGTTGCCTAATGAAAATATGAAGCGATTTGCCTCCCTCTTGCACTCTCTCTCTCTCTCTCTCTCTTGCTGTCCCACTCACGCACGCACTTTCGCTGCTTTTTACGCTCCGCAGAGCTTTGTCGCGCGCGTGTGTGTGTGTGTGTGTGTTTGGCATAAATTTTTGACAGTCGAGTTATTTTCGACAGCCCCTGCCGTGTGGGACGCGCTGCCTCGCACTCACACACACACACACACACACACTCTCTGCTCGTCTCACACGTGCGGGGCGCCTAAATGTAGGCTGCACATAAATTTATTTTCGCTTTTGATGTTTCGCCCGTTGTGGCAGTTGCCTTGATAATTGAAGCAATTTAATGAAACGAGCGAGGAGAGCGCCTCTATTCGAGCATTATATATGGTAGTTTGGCATGTGAGGCCGGCGATGTGGCAACGCGTTGCCAGCGGCATGAGGACGCCGAGAGAGGCGGGCGCATCGATTGAATGGCGATAAATGTAGGCGAGCTGTGAATGAAATGAAAGCCTTTTTTACAAATTCCAATTCAGTTAATTTGTTATCATTTATGCTTGAATTTTTGAAATAAAATAAAAATAATAAAGTTGGATAAAACTTAATAGTAAAAATACTTTTTAATATATAAATAATAAAATTTCAATACAAAATAAATACAAATTTAATATTTTCTTTTTTATTTTATAACTATTTTGTAACTTTTAAAATTGATATTTAATTTTCAATTATTTTTTGTAAACTTTTTAGAATATTTTTTTAATAAATTACAAAATAAATTAAATTAAACGTTAAATAAATTTAAATAAAACAAATAATAAATTACAAAATAAACTAAATTCAACTGTAAATAAATTGAAATATAACAAATACTCTTTAAATTTATTTTATTTCCAAATTTAAATTTAATTTTGAATTTTTGTTTGCAACCTTTTTAAAATAATTTGTTTATAAATTACAAAATAAATTAATTTGAACGCAAAATAAATTTAAATAAAACAAATATTCTTTAAATTAAATGAATTTCCAAATTTAAATTTAATTTTTAATTTTTGTTTGCAACCTTTTTAAAATAATTTGTTTATAAATTACAAAATAAATTAATTTGAACGCAAAATAAATTTAAATAAAATAAATACGCTATGAATTTAATGTGCTCTCTCTGCACAGTGTCACTATATCATTATAACTGCCTTATAATATAATAAATAATTCCTTTTTTTTTTTGCCTGCTATCGATAGACATAATCGTTCCTTGAACTCGCAAACTATTAATACAGCTGGCAAGAAGCCTTGGGGGGGCTAGGGAGCAAACGGAGGGTCGCTGCATTCAAGCGGCACTGATTAATAAAGTTAAATGACTTATAAGTCCATTAAGCAAACTTCTCGAGTAAGTAAAAATGCCAAGGAAATTAGCGAACCAAGGCAGCAGAAAAATGTGAAACAGAAACCGAAAAACAGAAAGAAAGAAAAAAAAAAAACTTTTACACGTCTGCAGCTGATGGAAAATACACATAACATAATAAACGGAAGCGTGCAAAGGGGGCGAAACAATTGCAAACAATTTCCAATACACAGCCAAAGGGCAGGCAAAAGAAAAGGAGAGGCAGAGAAAGAAAGAAACGAAGCGAGCACCACGTAAAATCTTATGGGAGCTTAGCATGCAATAAGCAGAAATCAATTGACCCATTTGGTTTATGTACTGGAAACAAAGGCGGGCGACGATCCAACTGTGAATGCCATCACATGCCAGAGGGGAGGAGGATAGCGGAAGTAGAGGGGGCGCAGAGGGAGAGCGCATTGTTTTCACATTATTGTTGACAGCAGCGAATCACTGAGCGGAGTCACACGCACACACACACACACACACACCACACACACAGCAAGCAAGCAAATCCAAATCCAAATCAAAATCACAGTCGAAAATCAAACGCATTTCCAACTTGCCAAACTCTTCACGCAGTGAGAAACGAAAGCTGCATTTCATATGCGCCAACGCACAAAACCACAACGAACAAGGCAGCAGAAAAGAAGGAAGAACAAGAAGAAGCAGAGGGAGAGGGCGAGAGCAACTTTTCTGCACAAAACTTACAACGTTTTGCAATCAATGGAACTTCGTTTGTGGTTAAGGTCTGGCACTTTGACCCCCGTCCCAACCCCAACTCCAACCCCAACTCCGATTCGACCTCGCCTTGGCCCCTGCCATCCAGCTTCGGTAATGTCAAAGTCAATGTGAATGTGACCAAATGTCAATGTCGGCTCAAGATAATGTCTGCAACAGCAGCTATCAAATCGAACGTGGCAGTCAGTGTGAAGTGACTGTGTGCCACGCTGCGTATACTTTATGCGCTCTGCCCCGAAATATACTGTTGATGGACTGCTAAATTGCCGAGCAGAAGGTCTTGACTGAAGTCGGCAGTGGAGTGGCTTGGTAGCTTGGTAGCGAGAAATTGATATGAGTTTTGTATCGATATCGATAACGATAATGATGCTTATATTTCTATGTGCTTAGAGCTTGGACATTGAGTTTGGGACATTAAAGTTAGTTATATATGCTAGAAATTGATATGTTTTTTTGGATTGATATCGATAACGATAGAAATACTGTGATGAGCTTAAAAGTATATTCGATGAGATAACGATAACAGTAGAAATAGTAGCGATAAGTTGATTTGGCTTTCTATATCGATAACAATGACGAAAGTATTGCTTATATTCTGATGGGCTTGGGTCTTGGTCAATTTTTCTTTTATAGAAGCAATATTAATTTCTGCAATAAATTGATTTTATTCTTGCATCGATATCGATATCGATAGTAATCATTATTTACAATATTATGCGCTTGGAATACATTTCTTTTGTCTTGCTTTATTCAACGAGAAAACGATTACAAAAGTAATATTTGACTGAGAGAAATTGATATAGTTCTTGTATTGATATCGATAAAGATTGTATTACTTTCTGCATGCCTAAAATTATTTGTGCTTTTTTTTCTTTATATTTACTGCTAGCCTTTTGCCTGCTGCAGCCTTGTAATTGTTTCTTGTTTTTCTTCGCATTGATTACAAATGCAAGTTTTATTTATTGTTATGTTTTTGTTTGAAGTCATTTCGAATTTGCTGCACATTTAACATAGATGCTGCTTATTAAATTTCATTTATTATTTTCCAACTTTTCACTAAGCTGCTGCATTGTCTTACAGCTGCATTCCCTCACAGGAGAAAGAGAGAGAGAGAGAGAGAGCGAGAGAATGTAACTAATATTCAATAGAAAATTCCAACTTTGCAAGCTGCTTTGAATTCTACTGAAACTTGAAACAATGCAACATTCATTCACAATAGTTGAGAAACTCTGCAATTTCTTGTTCGATTGTATTTTCGTTGCTGTCCAACGTTGTTGTTGTTGTTGTTCTTGTTCGATTTATTGTTGTTGTCGTTGTGATGAGGTGGAAATAAACATACTTTTCGAAGCAGAAACAGTTGCATTCTCCGGTTTTCGGGGAGGCTGCTTGTTAATTATTGCTTGCTAAATATTATGAATATCTATCTATATAGGCATAACATACGATACACAGTATGTATAGAGCTGTAGGTATATATACTGTGTGTGTGTGTGTGTGTGTAAGTTTGTGTGTATATGCGATAGCTGCCAAACCGCAAAGCATTTGCCGTTGCTGTAGTCTTTGGCTTAGGGCTCGCCCTTCCCTGTCCCCTGCCTCTCTCAGTTCATCCCCTAATTGCCGCATTAGACTGCAGTTGCCGCACAGCAACAACAACAACAGCAACAACTACAGGCTAAGCCCCATTGGAGACTCGCCTCGCATTGTTACTCACACAATTTGGGGGTTTGTCTGCGGCCGTCGCTCACTTAATCGCTGCCAGCCTGTCTGTCCGTCCGTCCCTCTGTCTCTCGGTCTGTCAGTCTGTGGCATTGATTTTCGCTTTTAGCATAGTCTACGTTTAGGCGCACGGGCACGGGCACGTCACGTCACGTCACACGGCATCGGGCCCGGAATCGACAACGCACGGCCCCAACTGATTACAGCGCAAAATGTTTCAGCCTACTCCAGCTCCAGTTTTGGCAGCTTTCGGCATCTTCTGGGCCGAAACGAGGCAATTGTTGTTAACGCGTTTTCCATTTTATTGCATTAATGTTTGATTTGGTTTACTCCGACCCCGCCCCCGCCACCGCCACCGCCACCGCCTAACGCAGCCTACGCAATTGATTGCCGTGTATCTGTTACTCAAACTGCTCTGGTAAATCTGTGCAGTCTGTGTATCTGTGTATCTTCTATCAGTATCTTCTTGCTGTATCTCAAACTGTATCTTTGCTCTTTTGTGCCCGCTAGTTCGCCACGTCTTGCGTTTCGCTTCAGCTGTCAGCGGCTTCTAACTTGGGCCACGCCCCCCGCCTCCCCCTTCTCTCTGTGCTGCTACACGCTGCGTAATGTGTTAATGTGCTTTTTATGTTACAAATGAGTCAATTTTTATGATTTAATGTTTGTGTGCGCCGCCATCGAGCGATTTTGATAACGGTTTGGCATTTCTCCCACACTGATTGCGGCACAGAGAGTGTCTTTATGTTTGTGTGTGTGTGTGTGTATCTGTGTGTGACCCAAGCGAATACATAAATTTGCCTCTCTCGCTTATTGAATTATTTATAACATTTTATTGAATTTCTTCAATTGCCGCACATTATTTTTCCCAGCTAACGAAAAAAAAAAGAAAACTTTGGCATTGATTTGGGTTGTTCCTGTGGCCTTTTCCAAAATTTATAGGCTTCTGGCGCAATTTTGAGGCAATTCTCCTTCATGCTTCACTTAATTGAGGCAAGGCGCAACGCACTAAGTTTTTCACTAAAGTTCTCTATGTGTGTGTGTGTGTGTCAAGAGGAAAATTGCCGAGCATTTTGCGTCTTGAGGGGAAAAACATGTTTTATTAATTTCATTTATTAAAAACACAACGCACACCTTAGGTTATTTTCATTAGATTTTATCTCAGCCTCTGACGGTAGCTGCGTCGTGGAATGTTGTTGCTCCGCAGGTTCCATAGCTGCAGCTCCAGCTCCAGCTCGAGCTCGAGCTCGGGCTAGGGAGTACATACACACCTACGAGTAGGTAAACAACGCTGCGAGCTAACTGCCAGCTGGCCTGGCCTGGGTGTGTATCGGAAAATTCCGGGAAATTCACAACGTCAGCAAAGTGACAAGAGCAGCGCAATTCCCCAGAGGAGGCAGCGCTAAAGTGTAGCTTTAAAAGTAGTGGGAGTAGAAAGTAGAAATTAAATGTGAAATATGAAAGCATAGCAAACAGTTTGGAGAATGCTATATAAGCTCTATAAAGCTGCAGTATGGTTACCCTAATAAATAAATGCGTAAAGCTAGAATTAACTTTATGTTATAAATGATTTTGAGAGCACTGAAATGGTTACCCTTACTAAGAATTATGAATAGCTGGAGCAGCTTTTAAGTATAAAGAGTATGGTCACCCTTATACCAAAATACTGACACAAAAGAATGGTATTTTTAGAGCTCCAGAATGATGTTTAGAATTCTGGCCACCCTAAAAAGCATTTAAGGAAATAGTACATAAAGTATGGTCACCCCATTATGAAAATATTGGCTAAGCATATTAATATTTAAGAATCAAGACATATTGTGAATTATGGAAAGCTGATAAGCTAAAAATTTGGAATATAATACAAAGTATGGTCACCCTTACTGACTAAGTATGGTCACTCCTTTATATAAATACTGACTAAGCATATTAATATTTACGAATCAAGACATATTGTGAATTATGGAAAGCTGCTAAGCTAAAAACTTGGAATATATTGCAGAGTATGGTCACCCTTACTGACTTAGCATATTAATATTTATAAATCAAAAGTGTATTCGGACTTATTGTGAATTGTGGAAAGTGAAAAACTTGGAATATATATTTTAGAATATGGTCACCCTTGGCTAAAATACGGACTACGAATAATGATATTTTTAGAGCGATAAAAAAAACGCCCCATTTTCAATGGAGGAAAATGAAAAAACCCTCAGGAACATGGTATGTTGTGTATGGTCACCCTAATTGATATATACCGACGAACACAAATGCGTTTATAAAGACCCTAAATTTCAACTATGTAAGGCATTTGGGAATATCTGAAAACTACTTAAGAACAAAGTATATTGAGTATGGTCACCCTAATTTCAAAATACTGACAAACAAGCATGTGGACTCTTTGGCCACTCTCTTCAAGAAGTACACTTTGCATCGTTTAAGAACAATGAGCGAGCAGTCTCCACTCCGAGTTAATTCACTCACATTCCTGAGCATCGCCTGCACATGCAACTTTCCCCATTCCCTGGGCTATCAACTCAACAAGACTTAATGCGCTATCATCAGTTCAAGGCACTCCTTACACACACTCTCTCTCTCTAGCTCTTTCTCCCCCTTTTCTGCCCATTTTCCCAACCTGACTTGCCCAACCTGCCAACAGGTCAACACACAATTGAGACGCTTTCAGGCAGCAAATTGTGCGGCGCGCATGCGTAACGAGAAGCCGCAGCGGCAACAACAACAACAACAACAAATGCAACAACAACAGCAACTTAGCTAGTTGGTAGCATCGGGCAAGGCAGTTTAATTTAAATACGCAGAGCAAATACCAGCGAAATGTTTGCCTCGGTAATTGAAAGACAAACAGAAGACAGAGCCGACAACAAGTTGACAAGTGGCCAGAAGAGTGACAGACCAGAAGACCGAAGACTGTAGACTGTAGAAGGCCTGGCGTGGATCGAAAGAGACCGACAGAGCCAAAGACTGCGCATGTGCAGGCGATAACAATGGGGCAAACGGGAAGGGGGGAGGGCAGGGGGAACGCACAACAACTCAATCGAGCGAGGGCTGGGCAGAGTCTTCTCTACGAAGACTGCGATCTGCGGTACGTATTTGCCTACGTAGAGCTAAGCGTCTGTATATATGCTGTGCATACACATATAGAGCTGACTGTTTGCACAAAACGTTTTCACTGCGACAACTGCAACAAGACGAGAGAGAGAGAGAGAGAGGGGGAGGGGGAGGAGAGGCGAGAAAAGAAAGGAGCAGAACAAAAACAGTTACAGCTTCTTGTCTATTTTTGTTTGATCAACACGAGCATTAGGGCCCAGAGAGAGAGAGAGAGAGAGAGGTAGCTATTTGGGCAGCTGCAATGCTACTCAGCAGATTAAATACGCGCAGCGTCGTGGAATGCGAGATAAGAGTAAGAGAAGGAGAAGGAGAAAGAGAGGTAGAAAGAGTTTCCCTAACTAAGTATCTGCAACCTGTGTGAGGTTATCAAGGTTAAGTCAATCTCTAAACACAAATCTAAAGCGTGCAGTTGAAACTGTGGAATACTAATGAGTGCAGCTATTAAAGAATAAACTTATGTTAGAGAGAGAGAGAGAGGGGAAGAGAAAGAGAGAGAGAGCCAGAGAATGCCACTTTTACGTAATATGACTGCAAATTTGCCTTTAAACTGCATATGCTAAAGTATGACCTCTATTCTGCAGCCCCCACTTCCCTGCCTTCCTCTCTCTCTCTCTCTCTCCTTCTTGCTTTCTTTCCCTCTCTCTCTCTTGCTAGCCTTTGCTGTCCATTTTAGCTTAAGCTTACGTACATAACCCACATTAGAGAGGGAGAGAGGGAGAGCGAGAAAGAGCGCCTGCTTTGGCCATATCTTTTGGCCTTTGCCGGGGCTGGGGCTGAGGCTGAGTATAATGGCTTTTGTGTTATGCTTTTATGATTACAGCAAAAACAACAACAAGAACAACAACAACAAGAACAACAACTAAAAGAAACGCCTGAAACGTCGAGGCTGCGACTGAGGCTAAGGCTGGCGTTAACCCTTGCACGCCGCAAATTGCATGCAAGCCAAGCAAGCAGAGAGGATAAAAGCGGCAACAGCAACAACAACAACACACACTGGCAACACCAGCAACAGCAACAACAACAACAACAAACACTGGCAACAACAACATGTGCGTCTTTTTATCGATTTCTTGGGCTCAGCCATAAAACGCTAATGGCCTCTCTGCAGCCTGCCTTGCCACACGCTCTGCCCCCTCGCTCTCTCTCTCTCTCTCCTCTCTCTCTCACTCACTCACTTCTACTTGCTGTCAGCTGTCGCACATTTTGCTTCTCATATTTTCCATTGAACTGTTGTTGTTGTTGCTGCTGCCTGCATTGGCTTTCGCTGAGCTGCCGCGCCGCCATTTTTATTGTCATCTTTTTTTCCGTTGTCATCGCGCTGCGGCGTGTTTGCCATTTTTCTAGGTTTTCACCATTGTCGGCTCCGTGCAATTTCCACTTGACACAATGGCACACAAAATGCAAAACTCTTTGCAGCTTCCCCCCCCATTCCCCCATCCCTTCTTGGCCTGCTCATTTCCCCAGCATCTTGTTGTAGTCTTGGCTGGCCGGGACTTCTGTAAAGTGTTGCCGGCATTTGGATTGCACACACACACACAAACAAATACACACACACACACACTGAGGCGCATCTATATAAATATTTCTGTCTTGTCCTCTGCATGTCATTTTCCATTTTCCATTTACTCTTCCTTTGGCAGCTGTTTTCCTTTCGCTCCTTCTTTCACTCTCATTGCAAGTCGACTTTGGTTGCGTTTTCTTTTACTGCGGCTTGTCATGTTAGCTTGCCCCGTTGTTGTTGTTGCTGTTGTTGTCGCTATTGTTGTCATTGTTGTTGTTGTTGCTGTTGCAGCTTTCTTAAGTCATTATTGTCAGGGCGCAATAACTGTGACAAAGTCATCTTTTGTGCAATGTGCGACGTGCTCGCCGCATTTCCGCTTCCCTTCCCCTTTTGGCACCTCCGCCTCCTGCTTTGAGGTCGCGCCCGACTTTTGTTTTAATGGTCTGTCATATTTGGGCGAAATTTCTGTTGACACTGCAAGTGATGATGAAAGCAAGTACTGACATCAGCTGAATTGGAAAGTCTGGGCAAATGTTTCAATGCACTTTATATGGATAGAATATTTTTTGGCGAGTAGTCAAAATGAGAAGATGAATTCTTATAGATCTCAACTAAATAAAACGAAAAGATTAAGCAAAATTTTTGTATATCTCGCTTACTTTTCGAGTTAAAGCCTGCAAAGCAGCTTAAGCATACCAGTGTGACCAAGTTACAGTGGGAAAATTTATTTTATACGAATATCCACAATCTGCTTATGGAATTTAATAGATCTCGACTAAATAAGGCAAAAATTTAAATGATATTTTTCCATATCTAGCTTAGTTAACGAGATATAGGCTTCAAATCAGCTCAAGTATCTTAGTGTGACCAAACTGAGCAGAATATTTCCTTAGTTTATGAGTTTCTAATCTATCGACAGATTTCTTTAGATATTGAGCAAATAAGACGAAACGAAAAAGGGTAATTCTTCTATATACCAAATTTTTTTTTTGCTTATCAAGATACGCACTGCTATGTTAATGAACAGCCAACGACTGATGCTTCTAGCAAAAAGAGTTGTTCATTTGCTTAATTCTCGCAAATCTAACGGGATTTTTTCGTTTCTTCCTTGTACACATTCCATTCTACAATAACAATGCGTACAAGTTGAAATATTCGTAACGGAACTTGAAAAAAAATCGCATTGCTTGATTGCATTTCTTGCACTGCTATTTTTGTGAACACAGCTGTATATTTAAATTTCTGAGATATAACCTCTAAAAACAGTTTCATAGTGTGACCAGGTTGGGAAAAGTTAAATTTTTGTTGCTTGGATACGTTACAAAGTGAAATGAAATGATGATAATGAAAATTTCTTCTGCAGTTCTTATCGTATGCTGCAGGGTATCCAGCAGTCGATTACCCGTGTCTGTTGCTCTCTCTCTCTTTAATTGGGCCCTTGCTTTTTTCTTTAATTTGCCACTCGTTGCGATTCAATGTCGATCTTATTACGTCGGGGCCTTTTAGCCATTATTGCTGGCCACCTTGGTTAGGTACGTGGCAACAGGCAATTAAAGGCAGCTGACGCTCGTTTTGAGGCTAGAAATTAATTTGTTAAAGCATGCCCCGCCGCAACGACACACGAGCTGGCCTTGCCTTGTACCGCCTTGCACCGCCCTGTGCCGCCTTGGCCCTTGGCTTAAGTCGGCGTCGAACTCTTCAAGCTTAGCAAAATATTTTGGTAAGGAGCGCAGGAAAAAGCAAAGAAAAAAGAAATTTAATTAAAAACTCGGCAAAGTCGCTAGGAGGCGCTAGAAACAAAGGAGGCTGCCATTGTTCTGCCACGCCTGAACTTGGCGTCACTCAAAGGGTAGAGGGGCAAGTGGGGCAGGGGGTGAGGGAGAGGGGGCTGCGCTTTACAAACGTTGACGGCGACGTCTTTATGACAATCGTAAAAAATAATTTTTAGTAGCTTACAAGCCGCTGGCTGAAGGCAGTTACAGATGAAGATGAAGATGAAGAACAGGAGGGGGCAAAGAGGAGAGAGGAAAGAGGAAAGGGTGAAGCGTAGCCGTTGCCTTGGCATTTTAATTGCATCAAGTGCCATTAAAAACGTTGAAAGAAAAATTGGAAATTAAATGAAAAATAAATATGTGTGGCACAGAGAGAGAAAGAGGGAGAGAGAGAGAAGAAAGGACTAAAGAGTGCCAGCCAGAAATCCTTAAGCAGCTCACACACACTTCAAAACACACACACACACACTCGCACACACGTGGAATTGAAAACGCAAATATTTCAGCGTCACCTTTTGTGTTTTTCCTACACTTTCCGCACGTGCAATAAGCGAGGCAATGAGATTGTCTGACAGGGTGGCAACCCTTCTGCCTCTGCCGCTGCTTCTACTGCTTTAGCTGTGCTACTTATTAGACAGCTCCACATTCGAGGCGGGGGTGCGGGAGGCCACTCAAACATATGTGGCTCTAGACTCTACTCAAAACGTAAGAGGCTTAAGTTTTGTCTCGGACTCGGCCCCCTTTCCCCCTCCCTCCCCCCCCCCGTCGTCGTCTGCCATTCGTTACGCCCCGCAAGGCATAAGTTAAGTTGCCCTGCCACTCCCCCCGCCCCCCACCTTTCGCTCCCACTGCCAAAACGAGCTTCATTCTCGGAAAATCAGCTTAACTTTTTGCACTCTAAACTGTAGCATATTTTTGCGAATCCTTTCCCCCATGGCGCGTTCGCTTAAAGACCAGCAGAGAGCCAAGCATGGAATGGATGGAATGGAAATCTAGACAACCTCATTAAAAATAGGAAAACAGCTGGCAAACAAGTTGCCAGGGCGAAACTTGATAAAGACTGCGCAACAAGAGCAGCAGCACAGAGAGGGAGGCAGAAAGAGAGAGAGAGGCAGCTCAAGTAAAATATAAAAAATATACACACACACACACACACACACATGCAGTGTATCTGGCCGGGCAAAAGGTCGAAACAAGTTTGCATTGTGCCAAGCAGAACAAACCAATCGGGGCACCTAAGCTAGAGAGGGGCTTTTGGCTCTACTTTTGCCCCAAAACATATGCAAATTAGATTTCGCATAGCGCAAAATGCACACACAATAAATAAGGCACCCGAAAAGCAACAAAAAAAGAGGAAAACAGAAAAGAAAAGAAAAGGGTGAAAACTTAGAGAGCGAAAGCATTTAAATAAATAATGAACTCGGGAACTGCTTGTGCGCTGCACATGATTCGAATGACTCAAAGAATTGGCAAATTAACTGTAGCGAAATCCCCTCTAAGAAGTGCGAGGCAACAAAAAGGTAACTGAGTTACGTGTAGGAAATTCGATCAAATTCCCAACAAATTGGGTCAGTCTGGGGAAACTGTAGAAAACGTGGCAACTCAATCGATAAGAAGTAAATGCCTTAAAAAAGCCAAAAGAAATATAGCTAAATATTCATGCCAACTAATTGTCGCTAGTTGCATCTCTCTTATCTACGAACTTTCGGTATAATTTGCATCGTTTAGCAACTTGCATAATAATTTACAATAATAACTTATCAGTTGGCTAAAAAGTTTTGGCTCGAGCTTTTCGGGGCAAATATTATCAACATGTGGTAACAATTTAATGCCAGCTGCCACGGCCGTGCCACTTGTACGTGCGCGGCGCACACATGCCACATATGTGCTATATGCATATATTTTCATAATTATCTAAATAAATGTGTGTAAGGCCACAGCACAACACACACACTCGCACACACACACAAGTGAAAGCGACATGAATTTATATTAAAAACGAGCAGAACTTTACCACAGCCCAGTAGCCCATAAACGTAACTGTTTCCCTGTTTGTATGTAAGCCTGAGTGTGCCTGCCTGCCTGTGTGTGTGTGTGTGCCTCTGTGTGTGTGTTGTGTATCTGTGTATCTGTTGGCCGCCTCTAATTTCAGCCATGTTGGCAAGCATTTCAGGCATGGCTTGAGCGCATAAAGTAACACAAGACCTAGTTAGACTCTGCTGTGTCTTCTCTCTCTCTATACCAGTGTGTGTGTGTGTCTGTGTGTGTGTGCAAATGCAACATTACGGCCACTTAGTTGTTGCTGCCGCTCGGGTAGCGCTGCTTGTGCGCTGCAGTTATGCGATAGCTGCAACCCTTTATGGCATATTTTAGTAGCTTTGCCTAAATAAAAATGGCGCTAGGTGCCATTTCCTGCCGCTTGCCAAGTGCCACCTAAGCCACCCCAAAAGCTACCCCCGCCTCTTACTTCCGCTTGAGCTGACCGTTGCATGTAGTATGCAGTATGCAGTACGCAGGACATAAGCTGCGCTGCCGAAAAGTATGCAACAATTTTGGCCAGAAACTGCAAAAGGAAACCTCAGCGCGTTGCACACACACACACAAGACACAAAAATATTTGCGCACGGCATTTTTGCCGGACAAGGTAGAAAATAACTGTAAAAAATATATATATGCAGTCGAGCTTACAAACTTTCGGGTGTTGTATAACCCAGTCAGCTATGTAGATACGCAAGTATCTGCTGGATAACTGGCATGTATCTGGCTGGTTTGCTGCCGCTGCCATCGGTAGCTGCCTCGTTAGCTGTAAATGAGACGCTGCTGCTGCCGCTGGATCCGTGGCGGCGCTCGAAACGAAGCTAATGGAAAGGCTTCAGTTGAATTCAGAACGAAATGATGATACTTTGGCGTTGCTGTGGGGGAGTAGGGAGCGGGAAGCGAGAGGAGTGCGAGGGGAGCTGAGCATACCAACTGGGGCTGCATAACAAGCGGAGCATAATTTTTTGGCCTGCATTATATAAGTGGAGCATGCTTTTAGGCGTTTCTTATACGTGATACCCTTAGCTGCGCGCAGCTGCCTTTTCCTTAGCCCAACGATGTCTTCTCCCTACGACGTTTCGCTGGCGGCGCCCATTATTTGCCCAATTTGAAAGCGCATTGAGAAAACATTTGCAGGCTTGTCATGCAAATGATGCCACAGTGCCATCCCAGGTGACCCACATGTTAACGGTAATAAACAGCGGCAAGCCGGCAGAAAAAAGGGCTGACAATAGAGAGAGGAAAGCTCTATAACGAATTCTAAATACACTACAATTTTTTTTGGGAAATAAAATAATGCAGTAAAAGTTGAGAGAAATTACAAAAAAATTTTTTTTTTATTCATAATTTTTAAAATTATTACTTTTAAGATTTTTTATAGATAAGAACTTCAGATATATTTTTAAAATAAATTTTAAAGAGTGCAGAAGATGTAGGAAGAATTTAGCATAAATATATTTTTCTCTTATATTCTTTATAAATTTTACTAAAATTATTATTTTAGCATATAACATCTTTAAAATGAATTCAAAAATATATTTTTATCATCATTATCATTTTTAGTGTTGCTACAAAATTTAAAATATATTTTTAATCTTTTATTTATTATTTTGGTATTAATATTAATATTTATATTTTTATACTATACTTATTTTATTATTTATTTATTACTATTATTTATAAAACAATTTTTAAAAATTCAATAATTTTTTTTGGTATATTTAATTTATTTTAAATATTAATTTAAATTAATTTACAAGTCTACAGTTTACGCTCAAAAATTGTTCTTCTCCCAAACCTTATGCCCATTTCAAGACATCCTCTGACACTCTTTATACCCGAGAAAAACAAGTAAAAGTCAACGGTAAATGTCAAAGCTGCGAAGCCGCAAAGCGGGTCACATCTCATTGGATTTATGACAACGGAATTGATATTAATGTACAAAAGTCGGCATACACATACGGCGGCAAATAGGCGAGTCCCGCGGACAAGGGAGAGCAAGGCAAGTGGAGTGGTAAACAGAGTTGCGACTCAGATACAACGGGGGGTAAGTGGGGCCGCTTGGCTGGCAGTCCCGGCTACAGCTCCGGGCCCGAGCCCGAGCCCGGCCCCGGCCCCGGCCTGTTTTGCATATGAGTTCCGCTCTTGTGGTGCTCGGCCTGCTGCTGCCGCTGCCGCTGTCTCGGCGTGTTGTAAACCGCGATTAACGTAAATAGCGGAAACAAGTAAAAAAGGCTAGAAACAAGCAGAGGGAACTGTGGGATACCCTGTAAAAGGTAGTAAACAGTAGCCGAATGGGCAAAGCAATGGGAAACTCGCTCAACATAAAGTCAGATCAGTCGATATTCAATATCAGCTCAACTGCTGATGCTGATCATGAATATATATACCATATAAAGTCGCAGCTGCCTCCTCTAACTTACTTTCCCCTTACACAAAACCCGCTAACCCGTAGCTCAACTGTTACTGGGTATTAAAATGGCGCACAGTGGCTGCGAAAAAAATGCGGCACAGATAGTCTCACACGCAGACACACACACACACACACACACACTCACACAGACAGACACACAAACACTCAGAGCAACAGAGATGGGTGTAAAAAATGTGGCTGAATTGGAAAAAAATGCGGAACCAAAGCCCCAGCCAGAGTCAGAGTCAGAGCCAGCGCCAGAGCCAGAGCCAGAACATAATGTAGGTCATGGCGGGATATGTGTGAGAGAGAGCTTACTCCAGTGCAGATGCCCCGGACCATGGACCCGCCCCCCTATCTTTCCATCTGCCCTGACTATGCAGCTATATAAAGTGTTCATATGTTTGTATGACGCCTGCCATGCGGAAAATTTGTAGCAATTTCCACGAGGAATGAGGCAAACTGCCAATGCGGCGGCCACTGTTGATGTTGATGGTGATGGTGATGTTGATGCTACAGCTTTAGAGCTATTGCTGCCACTGGCCCCTGCCACCCCCAAGTCCCCCCCCGCTCGACCTACTCCTGCTGTAGTTGCTGCAGTTAATTAGCAGCTGAAGTTTTTTATTAGATTGTCGATTAGGTGCGCCGCTGCGGGGGATTTTGTTGTGCTGTGCATGGAAAGCGGCTAATGAGAGCGTCGAGATTGAAGGGTTTTTCGGTGGCCAACTGGGGGCGGATTTATGTAGTTATATAAATAGTAAGCATATAGTAAACGTAGATTATGGCAGCTTGAGGTGAGTTGGTCTGAAGTAGAATTGTTTATAGCGACCTTTTGGACGACTGCTTAAATTTCTTGGAATTTAGAATCAGCGCAAGATAAGTTGCTATTTTATAGTTTTGTGTTATAAAACTTATAGCAAATTTGAAAGATACTGCTAACTTAATATATATATAGTTTATAGCAAATTCTTGAAGATCTGCTGAATTTCTTAGATTTTTTATCTGCGCAAGAGAAAATATAGCAAAGAATCTATTTGCAATAAATCTTTTGGCAAAAATATGAACTTTCAAAAGATTAGCTCAAATTCTTTCTAAGGAACTTACAATCATAGTAAAGTAAACTTTAATGTATAAGCTATAAGTTTTATAGGAAGTTTTGCTAACTAGTGAAAGATTAAGCGAGTAACTGTATAGCAACTATAATAAGCTCTGATTGCTTCTTCAAAGTTTCTACCCAGTTCAACAAATAAATAAATAAAAAAATCTATTTGCCATAAAGTTTATAGCAACTATGTGAATATCTGTAAAGAAGTGAGCATGTTCAATAAAGAATCTATAATTTAAACAAATAAATTTAAAGACTTTAAGGTGCATATAAAGAATTTACACAGCTTTCGATTTTTTAGCAACTTCAAAGACTCTTGACATTTGATACAGTTTTATAGCGTCATATATTCTAAAATTCACAGCAACACTTTACACTGCTTAGAGCTTTACACTCAACAAAAGCAGATCAAGTTCTCTAATGTGCAGTTAAAGAAATGTGTGTGTGAGATAATCTTGAAGCGCAACAAATAAAATAGTAAAATACTGCAGCCAATATACGAGTATGCACGACGACAATCTGCTGCAGCAATTTGGCCAAGCCAAGCAGCCCTTCCACCTCTCCCCCCACCCCCACAATGTGTGAGATGATAAACTATTTGTGTTTAAAGAACTTCTCAGGCAACAGACTTTTCAACAACTTCAACTGGGGCAACACAATGCGAGAGAGACGCATGCAAACAACATGTTGCACAAGCAAATACGCTCTACCCCCCTATGACTGCATGTGTGTGTGTGTGTGTGTTTATCCCACTCACTCTCACTGGCAGCGCCACATCCGCCCACTTCCTGTTTATGACTTTATTCTGCAGTCCATGGCAAACTGTGCAAATTGTTTAAATGACTTTGCATGAGTCAATAACTTGCATGATTTACTGCCCCACTTGGACCACCCCCTCGTATTGCATAATATTCTAATACAAGCCAACTATAAACTAGATAAAATATGAATATGAACATATAAGCCACACACACACACATGCACACACACATGCGCGCGGCCTGTGCTATAAAGAAATTGTCGCAATGCAGTTGCAGTTTTTGAAGCTTTGGCGAAAAAGTTGCCGTTTGAGTTTCCAGTCGACTCGCCTCGAGTTCGAGTTGAGTTTTCCATTTTTCCCATGCACGGAAAGTTTTGTGCGCTTAACTTTTTGTTTTCCCACTCGCTTGTTATTTTTTTGGTTTTTTTTTGGGGTTTTTTTGGGGTTTTTTGAGGCTAAAATTGAAAGTGAAAACTGCCAAAAACTGCCGCAGCTGCTCGACGAATAATTCATAAATCGAGCGCGAATGTTGCGGCGAAATGCGAAAATGGGCGGAAAAGTCGGGTAAAGCGGGCAACAGTTGAAAAGTTGAAAAGTCATTGGAGCCAATGATGATTAAGTATGCAAATTGACGCCTTGACATACATATAAAAATTTATTGAACGTCCGTTTTTGCACGTTGTTCGATTTGATTATAATGCGAAATTCTCACGCACAATTTTGCATAACGATTTAACGGCGATGGCGACGGCGAGTTTTGTCTCATTTCGCTGCATAGCCGATTATGTTATTAATTATGACAAATTGCGGCAGAAATAAAAAGAAATATATTGACAGCTCGGCAGCTTAAAATGGGCGCAGCTATTCATTTTAATATTAAATTACAATAATTAGCAATTATGGATTAACTCATTTTCAAAACTTGCAGTGCTACGAGTATTTCTTCGCGCTCCATCGAGCGCTCTCTTCAATTATAGTTTTTTATTTTAAACAAAAAAAAAAAAAGAATGTTTAATAAAATTGCCAATCACAGTTTCACTTCGCTTGCTCCTCTCGCGTCCCTTTCGCTGTGAAGGACATTTAATTACGCATTGCATTCGCACTCGACAGGCAGCTCAATTACAGTGGTACAAAACGAGTTGAAAAAAAAAACGCAACTCAACTCAATGTTAAATTTAATTAAATAATTAACGCCAGGCAGCAGCGAAAAAAAATCAAATAAATTTCACTGCAAATGCACAAGTGCCCAGAAGAGGAAGCGTGGCGAATGGGGGCGGAGGTATAACAAAACAACATGCGATGGGCGTGGCCAAGCGTTGAGTCAATCAATGCAAATGCTAAATGAATTATTGATCAGATGATATTGTTAATAATAAACGGCCGGAAAGGCGAGTACTCTGGCGCAAATTACAATAAATATTTAGCCATTAAGCCGCTGCGACACAGCGGGGAAAGGGGGGAGAAAAGGGGGGTGGGGACTTTGCCTGCCATAAATAAATAAATATTTTGCCATAATAAACAATTGAAATAAATATGCAACATGTTTAAATAATCATGAAAATGTTTGCCAGCGGCAAATAGAAAATTGCGAAAAATCAACGGAAAGAGTTAATTAAAAATGAAAATATATTTTCACAAAATGCACAAAAATAACTAGCGAGAAAGTATTCTGAAGATAAAAAATTGAAAATAAAATGAAATTTAAAAAATTTCATCTTCAACTGATAACACAATATTTTTAAAATATTTTTTTATGTAATTTTTAAAAATTAAGAAATTCTATTAGCAATGAAAAATAGCTCATAACAAAGTGTATTCAAGATTTGCTTTTATAAATAAAGAAAATTAAGATAATTGAAAATTTTTGAGGGTATCTCATGACAAAGTATCTTTAAGATGTTCTGCTAGAACTAGTTAAAATCTTACAACTTACAATTTCTTTTCTTACTAAGTATCTACAGCTGGTCATACTAACCATATCTATTCACTCTCTTGCAGACTCAAGGTGGACAACAATGGCGGCGCCTGGTGTCCCAAGCACATGGTCGCGCGCGGTCTTACGGAGTATCTGCAAGTCGATTTACTGCAGGTGCATCTGATCAGCGCCATACGCACCCAGGGTCGCTTTGGCAAGGGACAGGGTCAGGAGTACACCGAGGCCTATGTGCTCGAGTATTGGCGACCTGGCTTTGAGAAATGGCTGCGCTGGAAGAGCATTCAGGGCAAGGAGGTGAGTGTGTGCGACCGGGTCAACGGGTGTGCCGGCACCGTAGATACCTCTCTCTCTCTCTCTCTCTCTCTCTGTCTTCATTCCATTCACACATTAATCACGGACCGCGGCGGGACAGGCGATAAGCATCGCAATAACCGCAAGCCACGAACAGATACAAAATGTATCTACATCTTTAGGCCAGACAATTTACGTGCGAATTATCGCGAGGAGCGCGAATTGCGTAGGTGTTTCGCTGCAGTCGCATGCAACATGCAGCATGCAACGGAGCCTGACTTCATGTGGCCTATCCCGGGACCGTTCCATCGATTTATTGTGTTGTGCGCTGAAGAAAATCAATTTGAACGCTTTTGTTTTTCGGCCAAAGAGCTCGAATTCCCCCCAACCCACACACACACACACACAGACATACTCACACACAGAGAGAGACACCGACACACACAGCTGGTGCATTAATAACGTTTTATTTCTGTGCATCTTGCAGATACTTCCCGGCAATATAAACACCTACAGCGAGGTGGAGAACGTACTGCAGCCCAGCATCTTTGCGTCCAAGGTGCGCATCTATCCCTACAGCCAATACGATCGCACTGTCTGTCTGCGCGCCGAGATCGTTGGCTGCGCCTGGGAAGGTAAGTGTTCCCCCCTCCTCCTCCTATAGCCACAGCTATAGCCATGAATTATAGCTAACATTGTATGCCAGGCAACAGTGCCAGCATTTGCCTGTACCAGTCTCACATCTCATGTCCCCCTTGTGTGCCACAGTTCCCGGCTTGGCCTCGTGGTCGCACTTGTTCGTGCCCTGCGGCTGGCAAACAGCCAAAGTATCTTTTAGCCCAAGCGACGAGTGTTTAGAGACTAGTCGAACCACATATACTCTGTAATTTAGAAGCATATAATATGGTGTATAATTTACTAACAAAAGTTTTTGCATCTTTGAGATACTTTCAATTAACTCTTGGTATTTGTCAGTATATCGTAGATGTTAATCCAATTTCAAATATATATTTTCAAATTATATGATATATATAAATATATATACGCTTATTCAAATATCGCTTTTGCCTATAATAAATTGAATGTATCTTCAAGATACTTTAAATTTAGCTCTCAATTTATGTTTGATTTTCAATAATATTCTCAACTTTTAAATAATTTAAAAAAATCCTAGAAATTTTATGACTGTCCCCATTTACCCGTCGCATATACCCGCCTATGCATGGCATTGCAGGGTATTTTTTTGCCAGCATGCAATCAGGCGTGCGACCGGTTTTGATGACTTTGTTTTGCGTTTGTGACCCGCAGGCTAAAAGTTAGTTAAGTTTCTTTTATTGTTTTATTAGAGACCTCGTTGCATGCCGCATATTTAATTTACAGTTTGCATATTTCCATTTCGAGGCTAAACTTATCGCATTTGCCGCGGCTAAACATGCAGTTGCAGTGTGGCCATAAAATAGCTTTTAATTAGAGCAAAATATGCCGAAAATGTATATGCAATACATGATATCGTAAATCGGTTTAAGTTCTCTATTTGCCTTTCACTTAGCAACCCGTTCCGTCTTACTTGCAGAGGGAATTGTCTCGTATAGCATTCCCAAGGGCGTACAGCGTGGCATGGAAATCGATCTATCGGACAAGACCTACGATGGGCAAGAGCAGGGCGATCGCTTTGTCAATGGACTTGGCCAACTGGTGGACGGACTGCGTGGCAAGGATAACTTTCGCATGGATATCAATGGGTTTGGTAAAGGTAATTACGGTAGATTTAGTTCTATGTTAGGTTAATGTATATTTGGCTAAGAATTATGTCACAATCAAAGTATATATGATTCCATAAGCTACCAACTACCATATTTATGGATATCTGTCCGTCTGTCTGTTTGAACGCACAGATCTTTGCTATTATAAAAGTTAGAGACATCAAACTTGAAATGAAGGTTTATAGCTGCAATACGCGTTATAAGTTTACTTCAAATTTGAGATGCCACGCCTAAAGCCTGCGCGTTGACATTTTGATCGAAATACAACTTTCAGATACTTTTTAAGTATCCACATATATTAGTATATTAGAGTGTCAATTATATTCAGAATAATTCATTTTCCCTTTGCCTTTTCCCCTTCAGGCTACGAATGGGTTGGTTGGCGCAACGATACCCTCTCCGGGCGCCCAGTGGAAATCACATTCGAGTTCGAAACTGTACGAAACTTCAGTGCTGTCATCATACACACCAACAACATGTTCTCCAAAGATGTGCAGGTAAGTCTTTGGGGAAATTTTTGGAATACCTACGGACAGTCATAACTGTCGGACTGCAACTGCATTTCGTCAGTTTTTTATAGATGCCAAGCATACGCGAGTTTGTCATTTGGCCGCACAATAAATTGGATCGTTAAAAAAGTAAAAAGCAATAACAGCAACTACACGATACACAAATCAACATAAACAAAATGTGAGCTGCGCCTTTTGTTTGGAAATCGTAAAACAAAAAATCAACAACAGTTTCAGTTGCGCCTCCCTGGCCCCCCGGCTCCGTTCCCATTCCCCTATTCCTTCACAATTTCCTCATCCGCTACGGCAGCGAGCGAGCTACAAGCCAGACAAACTGGCGGCGGCAAACTGAGCAAATAAATGCTAAACAGTTTCAACAACAAATGCAGCAACAACAACTGCAGCAACAGCAACAACAACGACAAGCTCAACGCGGTAATAAAATAAAATCGAGAGGAAAAGCAACGACGTACGAACAATTTTTATAAACAAACCAAATACGAAATCGAACCTAAACAAACCACAATTGATAGCGAGCACCTACCCCCGACCCCTTCCCCTCTCCCGCTGCCCCCTTTCTCCACTCCCTATCGACTCAGGTGGCACTTGAGAGCGGGTACTCGCGCGAGGTACTCGCATGAGGAGGAGTATGCCAAACCATTATAGAGTCAATTTTCCTGCTCTCGTCGTGGTCTTTATCGAAAGTAAACATTGCGAGTGCCCACAGATCGGGACGAAGAGGGAGTACAATCAAATAATGATTGGGCGCTGTTTTGTTTACTCCCCCCCCACACTCAATTTCAAAGGGGAGAGGGGAAGGTGATACTTGCTCCATAAACTGGCCATAAAACAGAACCCAAGCAGTCTCTCTCTCGCTCTCCTCCGTTTCAAGTCCATTGACCCAAATTAGTATTGTGGCAATGTGTTGAGCGCTAGATGAAGATATCTATGACTCTGTGAACTGATAAGACCTGCAACAAGAACTCCAAAAATACAACAACTGCAACAACTATATTTAATTAAAACTTGCACACGCATCTGTCGTAAATATCTTGTAAATTTCTTCAGCCCGACAGCTTCGAGTATCGTTCGACAGTTTAATAATTTTCCATGTGCGCCCTGTTTGATCTTATCGCACTCTATGGCCAGTCTATGTACTACGTGTAATATAATATATCAGCTACCATATGCTTGTCAAATTTGTGTCACATTAATACGGGATACCAACAAAAAATATCAAAAACGAAGGGAGTTTGTGCAGCGATTGCCTGCCCTGCTATAATAATGCATTATGTGTAGCTTTAATTGTTGATAAGTCGAGCATGTTCTATCTATATTGCGCACATCTAAGGGTCCAAGCCGACAATGATATAGGTTTGGTATAGTTATATGATTTTTATGGCATTATTAGGTACCAAACTGGGCCGCAACATGAGTAACAAATTAAAGATTTTTACTTCAATTTGGATAGCATTTAGATAGTTTTAATTGCGTAGCTACCTATTAGCTCTATAAGCTTAGTAACTTTAGGTTCTATTTGCTATTTCTCTCTGTCTCTCTCTCTTTCTCTCTCTTTACCTATCTTAGCTCTAAAGCTCTCGAGTGCGTTCCAGCTACGCTTCCTACTTAGTCGCTTATTTATGTTGCTTTTTATGTGACCATATCCGAGCCAGCTTCCCATACCCAACTGATGCCACTCTCGATAGTGTAGTCTACACTCTATGGCTTAAGCATTTCGAGCGCGATTCTGCTGACGTAATTAACCACAAAGTATGCGGCCAATTGGCAGCCTCAGCCTCAGTTTCAGTTTCAGCTCCAGCTTCAAAACGGCACATAAAATTTCAATTACCACAAATTTTCTTCTGCTTTGATTTGTTGCCGCCATTTGTACCTGAAGCTAACCTGTCCCTGCCTGTGTGTGTGTTTGTGTGTGTGTCTCGACGGTATCCTGGGTACATTGACCAGGCCCGCGTCCGGCCTTTATGGTCGCCATAATTTACACAGCATCAACGATGTCGTCGTTGCTATAATTCTCATTTTTATGATTTTTCATTACCATTTCTGGAGCTGGGGGCCAGGCCAGACCGAATGCTCCATAAGTCATAAAATTACTTAGAGCGGCTTTGTGAGCTACGGACCTGACTTTGGGGGCCGACGACGACGACTTTGGGTCGTGCAATAAATACTCGAGATGCCATTTGTGATGCATTGATAAGCCCGAAATTATGCTAATTGCGTTTTAATTATGACACGCGTGTGGCAACTGCACCTTTCACTGCCAACTGCTACCTGTCTCTCACTCCCCCCTTCCCCATCTCTCTCTCGCTCTCTCTTCTCCAGCAGGTCCGAAGTCATTACATGTCAGATGTTCGATAAGCCTCTTGAGCTCTTCTGCTGTCGGTTAGCGTCTGCTTGTTTTTGTTTGACTTTGTCTTTAGCATTTCTAATGAGTTTTTCCCCGCACACTACGCTCCCTCTCTTTCGCTCACTCTCTCTCTCTCCATCTCTGTCTGCTGTGTGTACTCTTTAAAATGCGTGCCCAGATTTATAGCCCCGATTAAGACATTGTCGTGGGGGTCGACCCCTACGTCTACGTGTGGTCCTATTAATTAGTCGGCGACAGCGCGGGGAGAGAAGGGATGGAGAGAGAGAGAGGGAGAGAGAGCGAGGGAAAGAGACAACTTCGGCAGTCTCCTCCGATTGTTTGTCTCCATAAGTGGCAGACTTCCGTTTGGCATCGCACACGGGAGCTGGGAAAGTTTTGTGTGGCCCCCAAAACTTTGACAGGTGCGATTAGCAGCAGGACTTAGTGTGAGCTAAGTGTGGGGATTATCAATATGCGGCAGATAATTAAATATGTACTTTATGCCATGTATTTCCTTTCGCTCTCTCTCTCTCTCACTCTCACACTCTACCGACTTTGGCTTAACTTTGTTTTACAGTTTTATAGTTTTCAATTATTTATGCGCAATTCCAGTTTCTCAAGCTCATTACAAGCAAGTGAAATGAGTTACGGCAAAGTGCGGGCACAACTGTTTGATACTCTACACTTTAAATAACTTTTTCGGAATTGAGGAAATTTATATATTTCTTGCATAACTTTTATGTTTGTCAAGCAATATTTATGAAATTTTGTGCATAGCTGCAGTTTGTAATTACATATGAGTTTTATAAGTGAGAATTTTATGCCATGCAGACAAAGCTTTATAAGCGAAAAAAACGATTTTCGGAAAATTTAAAAATAACAGCCAGATTTCAAAATAAATTTACTGTGCATATATTATTAAGGAATATTCATGCCAAATTTCATGTTCTTATCTCTGCTAATAACCAAGATCTACAAGTATAGTCAAGTTGGCTGAGCTTTTAAGGAAAACACACGCACCTTGTTTACTCTGTCATGCGCTCTGCTGCCTCTATACAAAGTCTATTTAGCCTTTTCCGCCCATTTTCATGGGGTGCCGGCTATAATGAGTGGTCTCAGAAGGCAACAATCAATCGATTCACATGTCAATACATTTCACCCAGTCAACTAACGTTTTCTATTGATATTCCATGCACTGCAAGCACAAACAAACTGTGAACAACACCTCCAAAACAAATGGCCAGCGGAGGCAGCAAGTCCAAGTCCAACTTGAAGTCGAAGTCGACAAGAAGTCGTCAGTAAGTCGACTCATTAGTCAGGCCCTGGTGCGATTGGCAATGGGCAAGACGACACTTACACATCCGGCCCGGCCTGGCCCGGCTCGGTCCGACTGGCTGACTAGCCCCCCAAAAAAAGAAGCGTATCCCATGCTCTGCCCTCCCATTTTTGTTTGTCTATATTGTTATTACTTTTTTTCCAGCTTTTTATTCTATTTGTACGAGACTTCCGCAATCGAACAGAACAGAACAGAACAGAACCGAAGTGAACCTTGTCGCTTGACCAAAATTATCAGGAATACAATTCGCGCGTCATAAAGAAAATACAAAAAATAAATATGATTACTTTAATTATTATGCCACTCACACGATATCTCCTTCTCTTTCGCGCTCGCTCTCTTGCAGGTGTTTGTGCACGCCAAAGTCTTCTTTAGCATTGGCGGACGACAGTTCCAGGGGGAGCCGGTGCAGTTCTCCTATATGCCCGACCAGGTGCTGGATCATGCACGCGACGTGACAATCAAATTACATCATCGCCTGGGGCGTTATTTGCAGTTGCATTTGTATTTCGCCGCACGCTGGATGATGCTCAGCGAGATTACATTCATATCAGGTAAGTGAAAGAGAGGGCAGACAGAGGAGGGAGAATAGTTGCAAGCCAGGCGACTGCCCGCTGGGCTCAAAGTGTTGCAGCAGAAATTATTTTATTAAAAAATGTAACTCGAGCACGCAAAAAGCAAGAGAGAGAGAGAGAGAGAAACTGTTGCAAAAGGGCCACCTGCTGCCCCACTTGCAATGAATGCGAATGCGAATGTGAATGCATGCGTTGACAACGACATGGGCGTGCACGAGGGGGGGAGGGGCAGCAAGCCCTCTGGCTAGCTGCTTTTTGCTGTTGCTGTTGCTGTTGCCCTTGTTTGTAGTTTAAATTAATTTCTTATTCGCGCATTGCCCGCTGGAGTTGCTAGTTAGCGACAGCCGGAATTGGTTGGCGGGAAAAACTCTATATAAAAGGCTAGTAAAGTTAACATATAACCCTTTTAAAGCTGAACTGTTTTAAGCCTGCACACAGCATCGGCTTATAAACTTTACCGCCTACGCCATAAACAACAACGAAAGCAGCTGCGCATATTTTCTGGCCACTCCCCCACCCGCCCCCACCCCCGCTGCCTTCTCTGCCTCGAGGCCAGTTTGGGCCTTCGCTTTTATGGCCTAAACAAAGCCAGTGCCGTCTGTTTACCTGAGGGCCAAACTGTTTAATTTTCATTTGCAACTGGCTGGAAAAAAACGAGTGTTAAATACGGGTACTCATACGGGCGAGCGAATAAACCAAACAGTAAACATAATTTACACGGGCAAACTCAGAGCACGTTGTGCCTGCCTACTAAGCTTTGCCCCAGCACCGGCAGCGGCGGCGGCGGCGGCCTGGCAATGCAAACATAAACTGCAACTGCAACTGCAACTGCTGCAACAACAAGTACAACAACAACAAGCTGCAGCAATTGAAAATTCCACTGACACTAAAAATTCGTTGCGCATTTCATTAAAAAGCCTCGGCAAACGACTCGACTCGACTCGACTCGACTCCGGGCCTCGTCTGTGGATGGTGCAAAATATATTACCAGCTGAGCGGCGGAGGCTATGAACCAATTTTTACTTAACTCACATGCCAGGCAAGTGTGTGTGTGTGCGAGTGTGTGTGTGTGTGTGTGTGTGTGTGCAATTGTGCATAGACGGATACAAAGCAGGCTGAGACTGAGACTGAAAGAATGTGCGAGAGGCAGGAGGACTGAGGCAGACGAGTAGGATAAACCTAACCCAAACCGAACAGCATAGCGAGTCAGCCATTGTAACAAGCATGGGAAACGGAAGCACACACACACATGCACACACACATGCACATGCACAGCAGCCCTTGGCATATGCTTGAGAGTGCAGGCAGCAGAAGCAGCAGCAAAGCACAAGGATATTGTGAAAATTAAATGAGTTGCATTACTTTTGTGCATTTGAAATTTGCAACTCAATGAGCACACCCAGCGCCCGTTGAGTATCCCCCGGGAGAGACCATGTGTAGAGGGGCAGAGGCTGGAAGGGGTGGGGGGAAAGGGGAAGCTCAGGGAGCAGGTTTAGCGCAGTAGAAGGCAATGGTTGCAGCAACAGAAGCAGCGGCAGCAACATCGTGCTTTCCTGTCTCTAGTTTCCTCTTTTTACACGTTGCATAATATAGCGGCGCACAGCTTTCGCATGCCCTATAGATGTGGTAGGGTATATGAGCTATGCAGTGTAGTTAGATACAAGAAAATCTGATGAGAGTCAGCTGAGATTTTAATAAGTTGTTATACTGATCTAAGAAGAGATTTAGAAAGTTTGGTGAAAAAATAAGACAGTATTTTCGAACTATATAGAATATATTTCAGCATGAAACTGTATGAATCAAAATTCTTTAGAATTATATAAATACCTTATTAGTTACAAGTGTTAGAGCTCAAAAGACTTACAGAGTTTTTAAAGAAAGTTTGCTTCTTCGGTTTTCTTCAGAATATGCTTGTATCTTACAGATCTAAACTGCACTCTAAACAGACTTCAAATCAAGGATTAAATTTTTCAAATTTTTTAAAAAAAATCTTGATAATCCAAAAAATTCTATTATATTTTTAAAAAATTTTTGAGATTCTCTACAGCTTATTTTAGAGAGGAGGAAGAATTTTGAATATTTGAATAGAGACTTAGGCTTAAAGAAATTGTTATTGCTTTAGAGAGTTACTTCTCAAATTTCTTCATATAAGAGAAAGGGTATTCCTTGGTCGACCTGCCTCATTTGCAATTCTATCTTTTGTTGCCTTTGCCATTGGCGCTTTGAGCTGATGCCGGGTTCTCTGTGTCTTAGTTGCGCTTGCTTACAGATTTGTTATTTCGCTTTCGCTTCATCTGGCTCTCCTCTTTTCGCTGTAGCTTTGTTTTGCATGCATTCTTTTCCCACTCTTCTTCTTCTTCTTCTCAGTCTATCTCTTTCCCTCTTCGTATTTAAGCTGCGCAAGTGCTCTGTGCTTTGTAAATCAATAACATTGCAATATATTTTTGCATATACACCCCGCACCTCCGGCACACACAACTTATATTCGTTGTTTGTGCGCTTGGATTTTGATGGATTCTACTCAGTGAGGCAGCGAGCCATTCATTCATTCATTCAGTCGCTCATTCATTCGTTCATTCAGTCGCTGGCGCAGACAGTTAGTCAGTGAGTCAGTCGAGCATTCGTTGCATACAAATTCATTTCAATAACTTGACTGCGCTTTAAATCCTTCAGCAGTTGCCTTGCTTAATCCTTTCTAATTGAAAATCGTTTTGTGAGCCAGAGAGGAAAGAGACAGCTAAAGAGAGCGAGGAAGATAGAGGGAGAGCGAGCTGAGAGTGCTTTTGCATGCGGGTAGCTGTGTGGAAGTAGTTGATGCAACATGAAATTGCATCATCATATCCACAGCAATGATGCAGTTGATTTGTGCCCCCTCTCCCCTTTCACCCCTTTTACTACGCCCCTGTTGGCCTTGAGCCTGCCTGCTGCCTGCCTGCTGCCTGCCTCCCTATCAATTCAAGCGTATTGCAACAATGTGCATCATTTTGCATTTGATGGAGCGGGAAGTGAAGAATTCTGAGCTCGCAATTTGGATTGTAATTTGCTTAATGCTTCAGTTGAAGTGCCACAGCCAAAGTGCATATTGATATTGAAAGCATTAAAGAGCACAGAGAAATGAGTACTAAGGACTAAGGACTGTAAGGCTAAGGAGTGTCGGCTGTATAATGAAATCAATGGACTCGCAAAAGCACATGAAGCTGGCGCAGACAAACAAACAATGTGCATGCTATTAATGGAGGTCACGTGCACTGCGACTGATTAAGATATATGCAGAGTATAAACACACACACACACACACACACACACACACACACACAGGTGAAGTTATAAACACGATTTATGATTTATTTGCTGGAAATTATGCATAAATCTGAGACAGATTTTCATTTGCTTCGAACACGTTTTGTTGGCGAAATTAATTGAAAATTTGGACAGACAATACAAGTTTATTTACCGGACTGTTATAAGCAGCAGCGAGCGGCAGGGTTACACTAGTGAAATACCCTAGGAATGCATGAAAGCTCATGATTTAAATTTCTACGCAGTTTTGGCTAGAGAATTGGAAAATTTCTGGCATTTAATTGAAGAAAAATGAAAATTTGAGCTCCTTCTCTTTTTTTCTATTGCTAACGTTCGCTCTCTCTCTCTCTCTGTCGTTCTCTTTCTTAGTCTCCCTCTCTCTCTCTCTCTCTTTATTCACCTTTTCCTCCCTTCTATCTTAAACTTCCAGTGTCTTTAATTGAAAAGATTCCTCTGTTTTTTTCTACTTTTTAATAATTTCACCCCTTCTACAACTGACTGCACTAACTTATTACACTGCCATATACCCTGTACATACCAGTGTATATCTCAATCTGCGCTTTATCTTGCAGCATCCTTAGCAAGGACTTCAGCTCAGACAATCTAAATCCTCTTTACAGCCAGCTGCCTCGTGCTCCCTCTCTCTCTCTCTCTCTCACTGTCTCTTTCCTGCTCTGCCTGCTCTGGTAGCCACGTGTCAATATGCTACTCAAGCTCCTCTCTATGGCAGTCAAGTGGCGGCGTCGCCCCATTAACATTTTGTCTCTGGCAGCGCAACAAATTAACATATTCCGAGGTTCGCCTCGGTTCAGGGAACATATGACGCCGCTTGGGGGACGGCATGGTGCGTGGGGGCGGGCTTGGCGTTGCGACGATTCCCCGGGCTACTTGGGCAACTGCGGCAGACCAAAGTTTCCAGGCGTGGCGGGGGGGTGGTGGAGTGCGTCGCACCGCCAGCGGGGCAATCGGGCGAAATTTTGTTGCCGTCTCTATTTGCATTTCGCAAATTCAAACACACGAATGTAAACAGAAAACTTTTGTGCCCAAACTGAAAAAGTTGACGCCAAAGAAAATAGACGACAACAACAACAGCAACAACAACAACAGCAACAACAATGGGGACAACAACAATAGGAGCAACAACAGTCGAGGGCAACAAAACAAGTTCAAAATCAATGCCGAGAGCTGTGAAAATTTGCATTTCCCTCAACGGTTTTTCTACAGTTTTCCAAAATGTCCGCTTGGCAGTCTCCGCCTCCCTCTCTCCCCCCTCTCTCTCTCTCTCTCCCTCCTGTCTCTGTCTCCGTCTGCTTTTTGTGCACTTTTTAAATATCGAGCGTGGTTCAACAAACGCTGAAGGCGGAAATGCATTTGGAAATTTGCGCTGCCAACCAGGATAACCAGGCAGGAGGTTTCCCCAGCAAAGTCAGCCGCGTCCGCTGGGTAAACACTATGCTCCCCCGTCCCTCTTTTCCCCCTCTTTGTCCCGCCCGTCTCCTAGGGCTGTTGTTATTGACGACTGTCTGCGCTGCGCTGCGCTGGATGATGGCATTTTCGACGCTTCTGTTTATTGTCTGGCTGCGAAAGGTCAACAGCAAACAATGCTGCACACGCTCCGACGCCTTCTGCAGTGGGGCGTGGCAACACCTAAAAGTATGCAACTATAATTGGCCCTCGTAGGGTCGTTCTCCATCGTCATCGTCATCGCCATCGTCATCGTCGCGTTGACATCGCGTCGCAGCTGAAGTGCAGCTCATTTATCATCATAATCGCAACGCTTTCCCCCCTCCCACTCTCCTTCTTCTTTCGCGCTGCCTCGCTGTGTCTCTGTCTTTCTCATGCACCGTTAATTGCTCAGTGAGCGCCATTAGTTCGCTTGGCTTATCAAGATGGGCAGCTGTCAGTTCCGCCCACAATGTCCGCCCTCAACTTCCTCCCCTCCCTCTTGTTGCACTTTTTATGCAGCCTATTTGCCACTGACATTCTCTCTCTCTCTCTCCCTCTCTTTCGCTCTGTTTCCTTGCAGCTCCCGTGGTGGGCAATTTCACAGATGAGGAGCTGCTCAATGTGCCGCCTCCGAATGGCGGCGCCGTGCCAAACACATCGGAGTATCCGCTTCAGCGCGACGAAGTGGGACGCGCTGTCAGCAGCAGCGGCGGCGAGAGGAGTCAACACAATACACAAGGTAAATAGAGATCGATGTATGCGACGGTGTATGACGTAGAATTTTGGCTGTGAAGCATAGGGGAATATGGTTTCCCATTTTTAGAAGAAAATGCGTCAAACTTTTAAATTTTAAATTTTTTAAAAATTTGTTTTTAGTTTGCTTTTTTTACTTAACTTCAAAATATAGTTCCCTTTCACCATATGGCAGGGAATATTAATATTAACTACCGAAAACCATATCGAAATATAAGGTCTAAGTTTAAATTTTTCAATAAAAGAAGAGACTTTCATATTTCTTATGTATTCTTATCCCATAGTAAGCTATCAAATTTTTATAATGTCTCTTAATTCTAAATTAATTTTAAGTTTTTAGCTGTCATACTTGAGCTAAAGAAATTGCAAGTTTTTCAAAAAATATTTCTTTGAATTTTCCAAAAACTCCCGAATCTCAGTTATTCATAGTCTTTTAAACATGAAATTTTGTAAGAGGCTGCCTAACTAACCCAACTAAATGAAGTTCCTTTAAAATTTGCTTAATATCGTCTGTATTAAAAAAATCATATTTTTCCCCTTTTTAAAACAATATTTTTTTTATACAAAATTTTTAAAAATAATTTTATCACAATTTTCTTAAATTTCTTTCTTATAATTTTTTGTTAATAATTTCCTTAAAACTGCAAAAGAAGAAGAAGAAGGATAAAGATTAATTTGGCTGAGCTGAGTGGGAGCTCTGCTAATTTGCCCATCGTTTTTAATTACTCCGCCTTGGCGTTTGCAATAAGTTAGCCCAAACAAAAGACGTGCTGCCAATAAAGGGCGCAAACAATGGGTTGTGCCACGCCCCCCGTCGCTTGCACTTATTGAGACTCAGCAGCCTCTTTTGTAGACAACAACTGCTTTTTTTCATTACACCCTCAGCCTGATTATTTGCTTTCATTTTGTTGCCTGCTGTGCCGCGTTGTTTCGCCAGATATCACCAGGATATATAACATGTATCCGTAACCCTACTCATTCTCCTCTCTCTCTCTCTCTTCCCTTGCTCTCTGTTTCTTTTTCATCTGGCGTCTGGCTTGCAGTTATCTTGCCTCGGCCCATGGACAATGCGGAAGCGGAAGCCAACTTCGTCGGCGTCATAATCACAGTGCTGGCCACGATAATCATGCTGCTGGTGGCCATTATCCTGGTGATAATAGGTCGCAATAAGCACGGATTCGGACGCGGCGGACGCGGACGTGGCAATGTTCTCGACGCATTTCAGCACAATTTCAATCCGGACACGCTCGGTGGCGTCGATAAGCGACTCAATGGCAACGGAACTGGCCCAGGCAATGGCATCTTGAAGGTGGGCAACACTAACCAAAAACAGAGAACACTAACACGCTCTAACTAACTAACTAACTGTACAAGCTAGCTAGCTAGCCCACCCCAGCCTGTGTTGTGTTGGGGCACCCAAAAACCATGTCCGGCAAGAGGTGAAAAAAATTTGCAAAAATTCCTCGTGTTATGCACACACGAACACACACACTCACACACACACACACACACCGAGGCATATGCAGAAATCATGATTAAAACTGGAGTAGAGACTGCATAGTTTGGGGGGTTCAGGAATCAAGAGGGGCAACACGAACTAGGCGTCAATTTTTTTGCCCTTATTTTTTACACACACACACACACACGTCTCTCTCATTCTCTTTGTCTCTCTCACCTTTCGCCCTCAGGTGGTCACAACAATGGATGACAATGAGTCGTCCATTGACAAGAACAGTCTGTACCACGAGCCCTTCAACGTGAACATGTACACGAGCGCGGCCAGCGCCTGCTCCATGAATGACCTGCAGCGTCAGCATGTAACTCCGGACTACACAGGTGAGTTGACGCAGGCGATGAGGAGACCAGGGTGGGGGGTGCTTTCAGCAGGTGACTGGTGCATTGCACCTGTGCCATTGTTGTTGCTGCCGAGGGCCATAAACAGTGCTCACAGCATGATTCAAACTTCAGCTATGGCTGCCGCTGCCGCTGCCGCTTCTGCTGCCGTTGCTGCCACTGCCCCGGGGCTGCTGGTGTCGCAGCTGATGAGTTTGATGTTTTGCGTCCTGGCTGTGACAGGACATGCAAATGTTTCTGCAGGACAACGAGCAGCAGCAGCAGAGGCGGAGGCAGCAAAAAAATAAAAACGCAAAAAAAAAGAGTGAGAAATGCGAGTACGAAGCAATGCTTAATTTAGCGCACAACGGGAGACTCCACTGGCCACTGGCCACTGGCCACTGGCCGGACTCCAATAGCAGCAGCTGTAGCAGGAGTAGCAGCAAAAGAAGTAGGGGGGCAGGAGTTGGAGCTGCCCGCTGTTCGCGCCGCAGGACATAATTTTGAATTGCTTAGTCAGCAGAGCGGCAAGCCGCACTCCAAAAAGGGGGTATGCACAGCGCGTGTTGCACTTTGTAATGCATCGAAAGCGTTTAGAAACGAGTTAAATTGACTGCAATTAAAAAAGAATAATGCAGCTATTAGCTTGGAATTTTTTAAGAATTTTACTTGGTTATTTTATTGGGAAATTTTGAAAATATAAAAAATATATTTTAATTTAAAACTTATTTAATGTTTTCTAGCTTTAATTATTCAATTGACTTCAAACTTAGTTATAAATTAATTGTACATATTTTTATGTGTAGTTTTGTTAATGTGTTGCATTGTTAATGTTTTGCAAATGCAACAAAATTTTTAAATATTTTTCTTTACTTTTCAATTAATTTTTAATTTCAATTCTTAACTTTGCAACTCGCTTTTTGATATTTTAAAATATATATCTTCTTACTTTTTGATAATATTGTTTATTGTAATTTCCTTGAAAATATTTAAAAAAAATTGTATTATTTTTATTTTTTAAATTCTTTTCTTTGTTGATATTAATTTAAATATTGAGATATTGTTACATTTAAGTTTTTCCCAAATAGCTTTCTTTTTTAATGAAAATATTGGGAACTTTAATTTTTCTTTTTTAATTTTTTTTCCACTCATCTTATTTTTAATTTTATTAGTACATTTTTTTATAATATTATTGGAATTTTTCACAACCTTCAAATATTTATTTGTCTAACAAAATGAAGTACTATTTCCTACACTATTAATAAGCTACTTATCGGCTAATTTATTTACTAACAGCATCGATAGATTTCAGAGCTTCAGAGTTCAAGTTAATCTGCTTAAGAGCTTGCGCTTTGACCTGTGTTGCTCACCCCTCCCCCCCTCTCTAGAGTGCCTTAATGGATGCCCGGCTTAAGCTACAACTTCCTTCCCATTGTCCTTTTGTACCGTTGTTCGTCTTTCTGTCCGTCCGTCTAGCAGTCCGGCAACATGTGCAGCGTTTAATTGCCACATGAACATGAACACGAGAGTAGACAACGATGGCAGCCGGCAGGTTCGGTTAAGGGTTACGAGCTGAGCGAACGTAATTCGTAATGAATTCTAATGTCTTCTGCCCAAGCGCCTAGAGGCATGCTACACATTTTTTGCGGCCCGCTCTCTCTGCCACACACACACACACACACACACACATTGTTTGCACACATTCCTGCCACAACGTCCACAGAGCGACGACGACGACGACGATGATGAGCAGCATCGTAATGATCGCAATGAGGCGCATCGACATGGCACACGCCTCCCTTAACCCGCCCCCTTTGCCCATTTGCCCGAAAGTTTTCCTGATGTTGCCTTTGGGTGCATTTTATAACTGGCCAGCAAATATTTGTCATCCCAGCCTGCCTGCCTGCCGGCTTGTCTGTCTCTCTGTCCTGGCGTTGCCATAATAATTTAATTTAGCTCAAATAAATTATAACTTTAGTGCGGAGTGCGGGAGAAGGCAAGGTGGGTGGGGGCAGGCGTGGTGCAACTCTTGCCGCACTTCTCCACTGAAATTCTTAGTTTCGCTTCAAATTGAGTGCTTGAAACTTGGCAACTTCTGCGAAGCAGCACCGCACACTCGAATTAAAGTCCATTTTTGAAGTCAACTGCCAATTTGTGCAACCCCCCAAACCCTCATTCGCCTCTTCTTCAGCGCACACGGCATGCAAATAAACACGGCCCCAACGACACGAAAGTCCCGTGAAAGCAGCTCGCAATTTGCTGAAGACAATCGCATTGGCGCAAAGTTTGGAAAAGCGCACAGATTTTCCAAAAAGATGTAGGAGAAATCTAAGTGGTTTGCCAGCTACATAGACTAGATAGAACAGCAAAGATAACGTTTAATATAAGTATTAGCAACAGCTTTAAAACGCTGCATGGCCTAATCAAACATGGCTAAAACATATGCCGAATTTTTCTAAATATTTTTCCTGGCATTTCCCCATAAAGAACTTCGTCTATGCCGCAACTTGTGTAGGGTACAAAGAACGCTGCTGCGATTTCAAGTTGAAAACGTAAGGCCACAAAAACTTTAGTGCAACTTCAAAACTGATTGCTCAAATATACACAATATACATATATCTACAACCACACACACACATATGCAGAGCCAACTTGCATACGATTCTCGCCGAGTCGTCGAAAAGTTTTGTCATTAACGTTCCTTGAGTCGCTCTGTCAGTCTATCTGTCTGTCTCGCTGTCTGTCTATCTGTCTATCTCCCTCTCTCTCGCTCTCTCTCTTTCTTCTATCTTACTCTCTCTATCTATCCAACTCTCTCGCACTGTCTGCCATTTCATACAAGTATTTTGCAGCAGAATGCAAAAATGACAGCGGCCGAAAAGCACACAACACACACACACACTCGCACTCTCACACACACACACACAAACTAAATAATGTTATTACAACAACAATAAAATTAAAACTTGTTCGCCTTTTGGGAGCGTGCGAGCGAGACGCCGTACAACGCCAAGTTGCAATTAATTTCATTTAGTTTTTTTTTCGCCACATCCCTCTCCCTTTCTCTCTCTGTATCTGTCTTTGTCTGTTCTGTCCGTCCGCTCTGTCTGCCCACTTTGTGCCATGAGAGTTGACTAAATGGGAAAAGTTTGAAGTTGAAGGCACAAAAGTCCAGCGCAAGACAAATGAAAGCAGCAGACAAAAGACCTCAGCGCGAGCGAGAGGGCACTAGCCGCAGACCCAGTCGACCTCAATGCAGAGTTGCATTTTGTACGAGAGCAATCTCTAGCCAAACTATCTGCATAGACAAGAACAGCTAAGCAAGCCAGAAATGTTTTCAAATGTTTTGCAGAAAAATCATAAACTAAATAAATGAATCACAAAAGAGTTTAAAGCGCCCTCTTTGGGCTGCATAATAAACTACTGGACCTATAAAAATAAATTATTATACTCTTCAAACATAAAAAAAGGCCAAAAAGTGTATACACAGTTTGTGCAAATGTATGTTACAGGCATAAGAAGGCGTGACAGCGCTCACACATATTCTGGCTGAAGATCATTAGTCGCCTAAGTTCGGCCATAACCGTCTGCCTGTCCGTTCGTCAGTTTGTCCGTCTGTCCGTTCGTATGAACGCACCGATCTTAGCCACTATAAATGCTAGAGGCACCAAATTTGGCATGATAATTCCTGTGTACCATACGCAGATAAAGTTTGCATTCAATTTTCGATTGGAAATTATTTGCATGTTTGCAGCGGCTTTTGAAAATTGTGCGTAGGGTATCTGGCTGTCAAGTACTCTCGTCTGTAGTTTTTATTACTTGTTTTTATTTAAATTTTAAGTTTGCTTTTCCCTTTTCAGTTTCAATTTCTTAGTTGTTCTCTCTCTCTCTCTCTCTCTCTTCCTTTCGCTCTCACTAATCTCGCAATCGTGTGCAACACTTTGCGTTTTGTTTAATGAACTCAAGACAATTTTCGTTTACGACCCCGTGTAGTCGAGTGTAAACTACACACAAAGGCTGTAGTGTTTGGGCAGCTTTGGGTTTTTTGTGCCAGGGGGGGGGATGGGGGTAAAAACTTTTGGCACGTAAAATGCCGCTTAAAAGTTTATTGTTTTTGGCCGTTTTTATGCCAGAGAAATTAACACGCTCTCTCTCTAATGCCTATCCCCTCTCTCTCTCTCGCTCTTTCCACAGATGTGCCGGACATTGTGTGCCAGGACTATGCGGTGCCGCACATGCAGCAACTGTTGCCCAACTGTGGCACTGCCCGCAGCTCACTGAACGCATCCATTGTGTCGTCCGCACCGCTGGCGCCGCCACTCGTCGCTGCACCCCTGGTCGCACCCATCGTGCCACCGCCGCCGGAGAAATACTATGCAGCAACGCCAATTTGCAGCAAGCCGGTGCCGTTGCCTCTGCCACTGCCCATGCCAGCGAGCGCAGGGCCAGCGGGTTCGCAGAGCAGCGGCTCGCTAAGCTTGAGCTCATCGAATACGGCTGCCACAACGCCAACGCCCACGCCCACCGGTGGCGGGGGCGGGGGCGGGGGCGGCAACAAACCGCATCATTACAATTTGGATATGAGCGCTAATTTCGCCGACATCAACGAGGAGCAGGCCAATTGCCAAGTGCAGGAGTTTCCGCGCCAATCCCTCGTCATTGTCGAGAAGCTTGGCTCTGGCGTATTTGGTGAACTGCATTTGTGCGAAACGAATGTGCTGAAGTAAGTACACCCCACTCTCCCCTCACTCCAAGCTCCATCCTCTCTTCTGTTGTGTGTTGCGCCTGGGAAAACTGTGCGGAAAATGCAACTAGATTTGTTGGCGTAGCCCAAAAATGAGCTGCATTAGGCTTAGGGGGCGCCACTTGCGGTGGCAGCTGCAGCTGGCACGTTGTGCTGCAGGCAACATGCGACTTCCCTTCTCCCCTACTCCCTAACCTTGCCCCCTCTGCACACTATGCTTTCACTGCAATGAGCTACTACCGCAAAGTAACAGTAGATTTAACTGCTGTTTGTTTGGGCGAAGGGAAGGGAAGGGGTGGGGTGGGAAAAGCCCTCTAAAAAGTTGGAAAACTCTTCAAGTGCGCGTGAAAGAGTTTAAGTTACAGATCTAGCAACTTATAGCGCATATGCCAGTGCAAGTTTAGAGAGCCATAAGTAACGAAAGCTTTCGTCGAGCGCGCCTGATAATGAAATACCCTTCATCCAATTTAGAAAAACCCTTGCAAATGTAAAACGAAGCCCAACAACTAAGGTATCTGACGCATATTGCTTGCTACGAATGCAGAAAGTTCTAGTGTCAAAATGAATGATTTAAGTGGGCGGTAGGCGTGGCAGTGAAAATTTAATATAAACATAATGTGCGAATAGCGTACACGCAGCATTATGCCAAACTTGCTGTCTCTAGCTCTTATAATTGCTGAGTTCTGTGCGTTCATACGGACAGCAGAACAGACGGACAGTCCGAGTCAGACGGACATGGCCCAATCAACTCGACTCTAGAACCTTTCGCAAGCATATAGATGTATATACTTTCTGCCACACCTCCTTCTTAGTGTTATATACCTTTGCACTCAGCTAATATACCCTCTTTAAGCAGTTGCAAAAACTACTGGGTATAATAACCGAAATAGAAGCACACAAAGCGCAGCAACGTTTAAGTGCTTGACAAGCTCAATTGATTATTTTCTTTTTTTCGCTGTCCACAAATCGCAACGTATTGACAGCTAACCAAACATTTCCATTAACTGCAGTACAGCACAGATCATATTTACTGTATATATATAGCATATATGTATATAATATATGACCCACAATGCTGATGGCCAAAAAATAGAACATTATCCCTCGAAAAAAATGGCATGAGAAATCGAGAAAATTCGTTTCAACAATGCAAGTTGACAATGAGGAAACCGCAATACTTTAATACACACACAAAGCCAGCACACACACACACACACACACGCACGCACACATACATAGACGGCAGACAGAGATAGAGCACATCAAACGGTTAGATGAAAAGGCATAAGGCAAAGCGAAACCGATATGAGGCTGCAAGAGAAATGACTCGTCTCCGGCTACCGTTGCCGTTGCAGGTTGTAAGTTGCAAGTGGCAGGTGGCAGCAGGTGGTAGCAGGTGGTAGCAGGTAGCAGGTATCAGGCTTGCGGTATATAATGCCACGTCTGCGGTAACAACAAAAGCAGCAGCAGCAGCAGCAGAGGCAGCAGCACATGCTGGCCACAAAAAAGCTTATCAGAAATTCCATTATGAAAACTTTAACCAAAAAGGCAACAACAAGAAGTGCAGCAACAACAACAAGAACAACAACAATGACAACAAAAGAAACAACAGAAGCAACAACAATGGCAACAACATTGGCAACAACGGCAACGGCAACGTCAACATGCAACGCCAGGATCAGAGGCAGACGCAGGCGAGACAAGTTGAAAGCTGAAAACTGTCATTGTGTGAGCTGTGCTGGCAATGGGGGAGAATAGGGAGGGGAAGGGGAAGGAGGGAGAGGGATTGTCAAGTGGGACAGGGGGAGGTAACTGTTACCTTTGATTTCATTTTTGCCGTTTAATTGCAGCTCTTCTTTTTTATTGCACATGCACATTATATGTGTGTACAGAAGAGGTGGCAGGGCAGGGGGTTGGGGCGTGGCAGCTGCATTTCGTATGCGCACTGCAGCAGCCATGTATCTCATTTTCGCATGTACAGCATGCCAGGGGCAGTGTGAAGAGGGTGAGGAAGAGGGGAGGGGGAGGGGCTCGGTTTCGGTATTTGATTTTCAACTTGCATGTCTATTATAATTTCCAACTGCGGTCTACGACAATAAAGTCCATCTGTTGTCTGATAACTGTCTATCCAGCTGTCTATTAATATTTTATCAGACTGCCACGCCCAGGCTGCAGCAACTCCCCCCACACACGCACACACACACACAGAGGCAGAGACAGAGGCTGCAGCCTGAACTGGTTCGGCGTTGGCCACTTGAAGTTTTCGCACAGGGCAGCCCCGAGGGCATTTTACGATGTACGTGTGTGTGTGTGTGTGTTGTGTCTTCGTGTGTGTGTGTGTGTTAATTATTTTGCATACAGCTCTGCAGCTGGAGCAGCAGGTCGACGGGTTCAGGCTGACGCTTGCAGGCTGCTTTTTCTGGTACTGCAGTGCAATATTACGTATACGTAATACGTTTTGTGGCTTTCTAACCGCAAAACTATTAAAGCAAGCAGGCAAATCGAATTGTTACGTTACGTATCACAATTGCCAGTACAAGAAGCCGGAGCAGCGGCTGGCATGCCTAGCCTGGTAGCCTAGCCTGGTAGCCTGTCCTGGACACATTGTTGAGCTGCTCTAATTGATTTTTGCGCTAGAGAGCAATTGTCATGGGCATACAAGGACATATATCAATTGATATAAATTGAAACTGTCGCTGGGCGTGTGCGAGAGGCAGCAGGGTAACCACACGGCAGGGAGGGCAAAGGGGGGTGGAGTTGGGAATGTGAGTGGAGTATCAGGTTCGTTTTGCAAATAAATTGTTCACTTTTGCTGTCTCTCATTATGCGCACACTGTGTGGTTGGAGTAGGCAATATGCATATTACATGCAAGGGGAATGAATAGAGGTGAAGAAAAGTAGACGAAGATGAGGAAGAACAAGAGAGGCAAGACAAGAGAAAGAAGCAAAAGAAGAGACAGAAGCAGAAGGCCGAAGAATAGTTAAATAAGAGGCAGAAGAAGATTTCGAGAAGAGACAGAAAAGGCAACAGAAGAAGCTGAGGAATAGGCTAAGAAAAAGACTGAGAAGCAAATGAAGACGAATAGTAAGGGGTGAAGTAGAGGCTTAGTAAAAGACAGACAGACAAAGAAGAGGCAACGGAAGAGGTAGACAAAAAAGGCAGAAGACTATCGGGAAACAAGGACAGAAGAAGAGTTAGAACGAGAGAGACGAAAGTTGGTTAAGAAAGAGAAGAAAAAGATACAGTTAAAAAGATAAAGAGGCAGAAAAAGAGGCTAAAGAAGATGCAGTAGAAGAGGCTTAAGATGAGTTCGGTATAACATGCACAAGAAGGTAAAAGAAGAGGCAGAGCAAGAGGTAGTCAAAGAGACAAAGGCAGCAACTTCAACCAAATCGAACAATAAGTTAATCCTATTTCTCTAACTCCTTCTCTCTCTTCCGCAGTGCCACCCTGGTTGCCGTGGCCACACTGCGTCCCGGTGCCGGCGATCATCTGCGCAAGGAGTTCCGCAGCAAGGCCAAGCAGCTGGCGCGTCTCAGCGACCCCAATGTGGCTCGCCTCGTGGGCGCCTGCCTGCGCGACGAACCCATCTGCATTGTGCAGGACTATTCGAATTGTCTGGGTGACTTGAATCAATTTCTGCAGGAGCACGTGGCCGAAACAAGTGGCCTGCAGCTGGCCAACAAGAGTCTCAGGTAGGTGGTGGTACTAGCAAAAACAACACACTCAAGGGGTGTGTGTGTGTGTGTGGCATCCCATTTCATCTTCTTTAGCTCTAATGTGTTGTCTCTTCCTTTCATTTTTTCTCTTTTCCTTTCGCTTCTTTTCGGTTGCGTACGCTATTTTTGCGTGCGTTTTTATCGCACTTCCTGTACCGACGCCATTTGCCGACGCTACACTTCCGGTCTCGTGTTCAATGATTACGCCCGATCCAACCACGCCGAAACAACGCACCACGGCAACCAACCACCGGCAACATGCGCAAACGGATGTAAAAACTTCGTTAACTTTGCTACCGTCGTCGACGGCGACGCTGTCGTCCTTTGCCACACGCGAAAAACTTTGAAATTCTCATTTGACGCTGGCATCCTCCGCTGGCAACCTGCTCCCCCTCTTCTGCTCCCCCTCCTCCTCCTCTGCTTCCTGCTGCGTTGTCGTCGCGGCTTGTAGCTACGGCTGCTTAGTCTACATTGCCACACAAATTGCATCGGGCATGAAGCATTTGGAGCAAATGAATTTCGTACATCGGGATCTGGCAACAAGGTAAGTGCTAGCAGATAAGACCCCCTCCCCCCCTCTTCTCCCCTTCTTCCCTGCCTAGGAAATTTGTGTCGCATCATTGCAGCAAATTGAAGTTTAACCCAACGTGTTGGAATCCATTCAGCGTGTACGAAAACTTTTCTACTTGACGTTAACTTAAGTTGAGTGGCAAATCGAAGCAAACTTGCGCTTTAATTTTAATTGTGGCGAAAATGCTTAAGCAAACAGTGACTGCAAGTTGTGAACTTTCACCTTGCGCCCGCCTAGGCTAACTCAATTTATGTGGCATAAATTTTAATTGAACTGCAATCGGGCTGGCTGAGCACAGAGAGAGAGAGAGAGAGGGGGACAAAATCGTATCACAAATGAAAGATGATACCCTCTCTCTCTTTCACTCTCTCTCTCTCTCTCTCTCTCTCTCTCTCGCTCTCTCTGTTGCTGTCTCACCTGCCTGTAACGCTCCACAAATTGCTTTTGCATTGCCAATTTGGAGGCAAAGCTCTCAAGTTACTTTAATGACATTTTGTGTGAAGGTTTTCCCCCCTACACAAAAAGAAAATCAACTAATAATAATATCACATTATTTGCCCGAAAACCGAAAGAGAGGAAAACTGCCAGGCAAGTTATAAATAAAATGGTAATTCAATATATATCGAGACACAGAGAGAATGAGAGAGAGAGAGAGAGAGCGTGCTCGATCGAGCTGCGCATAAAATGTAATCAATTAAAATTAATTTGCTAATGAAAATGTCAACAAGGACATCGACAACAGCAGCCAAGGCAGCCAAGGCAGCCCTAACGGGACTACAACAATGGCCATGGCAACACTTGACAACAAGGTTGTCGTTTATGGGCGAAATTCTCGTCTCTTCTCCTTTTTTTTTTTTCTTTGCTTTTAGCTTGTATAAATGAATGATAGACTTTGTTGTTATAGCAGCAAGCGGAACGATGACACCCGCTTCCCCCCCCCTCCCCCTACACCAACTGCACCCCCTGCCCCTGGCGTCGTCATAACAAATCAATAGACTTGTAACATGCCATCGCATGGTCATATTTCTTGAATGCCTTTTGAAATCCAATAAGAAATTTTGCTATTTTTGGGCACGCAATTGTCGGCAACACACACCGCCCACAGTCCGCCCGACGCCCCCTGCTGTGCCACACAAATGACTTCCATTGCATAACAATGCAATCCAATAATAATAAAAGAGCACAGGCGTGGGGGGGAGGTGGAGGGGGAGCGAGTGAAAAACGCTCGATAGGTAAGCAACATTTCATTTGACAGCAATTGGCCCGGCGACGCGGGCCGTGAGTTATCTATCTATCTATCTATTTTCTCTTTTATTTTTTTCTCTCTCTCTCTCTCTCGCTTTCTTCCGTGTTGGCCATGTGCAAAATTCGTTTCGGCGAAACGTCGCATGAATTGTTGGCTATAAATTCTATTTTTTCGGGTCGCACACATGACAACGCGACGTATGCGCAATATATACGAAAGCACGCATATTGCGTATGCACAACATGCCAGTGCCAAGCGCCATGCGTATACGTAATATGCGTGACTGCTGCGCAAAATATGAAGCATACGCCGTGGGTGATTATGGATTTTACTTTAGTTCAATTAACTGCCTAAATCGTCGCAGAACTTAAGTTAGTTATAGGCAGAGATGCAGGATTTATGGCAACAATTCTTAAGGCAGTACTTCGCTTAGCTTAACATATTTGCCATAAAAATTAACTAAGATTTCAGCCTGAATTCACTTAAATAAGATTTCTGCTACATTTGCCCGAGCAAACAAAGAAGAAGCTCGTGTGTGAGTGCCTGACATTGTTTGATTTAGCATTTTACCTAGCCCCAGACAGACAAGAAACTCAGGAACACAAGTGCAAATATTAGCTAGAGAAAAACCCCACAAAGTGATGTGGGGAGAAAAAAAAAACTGCTGATGCTGAGTGATATTTGCACAGCGAAACAAGGGACTCGCATACGCAGGGCAGACAATGGCAACCAGCGACTGTAAGCATTTTAGCTAAAATAGTTGAAAATATCAAATAAATAAACTATACTAGCCAGAATTAATTAGCATTTCTATGGCTAGAAAACATTTTTATATTTCGCAAGCTAAGTAATATTTGTTTTACTTACAAATTAATGTGTTGTCTCTGGCTCTGTCTCATGTTTCCAATTCTTATCGCCACATCCTGAGTGCCTGAGTGCCATTATCTAGCTAAACAAAAAGATAGCCAACTCAGCCCACTGTGTCTGAGACATTAGTTAAAATTTCACAACAATTTCTGTTGGCCCCGCTCTCTCTCTCTCTCTTTCGCCCGCACAACTGTAAAGTAGTTTTGGCCACAAGCCAAATTTGCACAAATTTGCCAGCCATCCTGCGCCCAGCGTCTCCCCGTGCCCCCAGGGCTGCTGCAAGTTGTCACAGCACAGTCGCCGTAGTCACAGTCCAATACGAAGTCGTGGCACGGCCACTATTAAAATTTTATACTTAACTAATGTGCCTCGACTGGCAGCAGGAGAAGTCGCCCCCCACTCCACTCCTCCTTCGCTTACTCGCTCGAATTCCGTTGGCAAACAGTTGACAAGAGAGAGAGAGGGAGAGAAATAACTGTATACAGCTGCATACACTGTCCTACAGTGTCCTGCAGGCCTCACATGTGTTTAGGCAACGGAAAGCGGAATTGTCTTTGCATTTTGCCTTTTGGAAATGAGTTTATTTCTCCTGTAAATACTGTAGAATGTTTTTCCATCTCTCTTCCACTCCCTCTCTCCCTGTCTCTCTCTCTCTCTTTGTGCATTATATTCGTTTTGGCCACAGCCAGTTGCTAAGCCTCAAGTTTAGTTGATGTCGGCAAAAATGCTAAAATCCTCTCGGCTTCTGCGGTTCGTTTGGTCTGGCAACCAGGCCAGAAGAAGACAGAGAGAGAGAGAGAGAGAGTAGCTCCTTGTACTGCCATTGATTCTGGGAGCTGTTGTTGAGATTAGGATTCATGTCAGGGCTGTGTTTTATAATTTAAGTGCTTCTTTTGCTCCCACTACTTCTGCTGCTTCTTTCTCGTCTTGACCGACCACAATTTCACTCTGGCCGCTTTCAACTGTCCAAGTCAGATTTATCAAGCATTTTTCGAGTGTTGCAGGCAAACGAAGGGTGATTAAGTGCCACAGAGTGAGAGAGAGACAGAGAGAGAGCAATAGAAAGAGAGAGCAAAGCAATGTGAGATTGTTGAAATTGGTTGAACATTTTTAATTTCGCAAACTATAAATTTACAACATTTAATTGAAAATTTGAAATTTCATATTTAATTGAACTATCGAAATGCAACACCAATTTTAATAATAAAATGTCGATACAGAAAACCAAAAACTTGCATAACAAAATTTATTTTAAGAAAAATTTAACACTACATGTGTTATGTCTTGTGTGTCTATATATATATATGGCCAGACTGTTTGCTCGATTTTAATTTATTACGTTTGAAATATGTTTGCAACGTTGCTCACTTCAATTTCACTGGCAGCCGAAAGAAATTGAGAAGGTTGTAGTTGAGAGTGCTCGACCGTAAGATATTAACGTAACAGCCTTGAGTGAAATTCTAACCTCACTTTTAATGATTTATTTTTTCCATTTTGTTCAGGTCTTTTGTTGATATTTTGCAATTAAGTTGCATATAGTATATATCAATGTGCATTTCAAAGCAAATACTTTATAACTTTCGTTACAAGTCAAATGCAATAATCTTTTTAACAATTTGTGAAGGCGGTGGGCGTGGCATCTAAGATTTAAGACAAATTTGTGAAGCGCACAAACTACAGAAATTGTCTTGCTAAATTTGGTGTCTCTAGCTTCTATAATAGTTGAGATCTGTGCGTTCATACAGACGGGCAGACGGACAGACATGGCTCAAGAACATATGCACTTTGTGGGGACTGCCACGCCTCCTTATGTCCTCCTTATACAGTTGCATAAAGTTACTATACCCTTTTTAGCCATTTACAATAGAAGGGCATAAAAATGTATCAAATTCTGTAAGAGGATATTTAATTTTAGGCCAATAATCATGTCAAAATCCACTACAAATTTGAGAGAATTCCCTTACACTCTCCCTCTTTCTTTCGCGCTCTCTGTCTTCCTTTCTCTTTCTCTTCCAACGAGACTACAGAAAACCAAAACAATTCTCATGCAACCACAAAATAATTTTAATTCCTATTTTGTCAATCTTTAAAATTCTCTTGCATATTTTGACTGCACACAAGTTTTTCTTCGCTTTTCAATCAATTTCGCATTTAACCTTGGACCATCACTGGGTAATTCATATACACATGCATGCATACATATGCACACATTATGTTTGTATGTATGTATGTATGTAGATAAACATGTACGTGGAAGTGCAACTCGGAGAACATTGTTAAATGATTTAAATGGAACAAGATTGCCGTCGTAGCTGTTGTCGTTGTCGTTGTCGTTGTCGTTATGGCAACACTTTTATCAACACTTCCTGCCGACAAGGCGAAGGAAGGAAGGAAGAGAGCGGAGAACCACAGGATATGAAAATAAAACAAGAAGCAGCAGAAGAAGCAGCAGCAGAAGAAGAAGAAGCTGCAGCTACAGCTGCAAACCGAATATGCTTGTTGGCCAAAAAGTGCAATGCGTTTCAGTTTCAGTTTCGGCCTTTAAATAGTTTTGCCTACTTGCGGGCGGCCAAAAGCAAGAACAATGTGCCCCCAGCTTCCAGCTACCCCTCCTCCTACTTCCCTGCTCCCTGCCCCTGCTCCATTGCCCCATCAGTTGGCACAAAGTTTACACAGTGCAAATATGCAGAACCTCATGCTCGCACACATGAAAGCACACGCACACACACACACACAGACATTTACCCTGGCAGCTCTCATTTCCTTTTGCCCCGCACACACACACTCACACACACACACACACTCACACTCAGCTCTGCTGCATATTGTATAACGACGCATTTTTTCCGCTTTTGCTGCAGCTACAAAACTCTTATCAGCGCCATTTCCCTTTTGGCCAAACGGTGTGGGGGCGGGGGGGCGTCATGTGGGCTGGGCGTGGCAGGCGCTGCGTGCACCCAGAAATTGTTTAAAAATAGTTCGCAAGTGCTGCACAAGATGATGGAAAAAAGAAGAACGAGAGAAGCAGGCAAAATAAACCCCGCACACACACGCACACACACTGTCACACGCACACTTGAGCAAAAGCCCCCAAAGATATGAAATTCTGCGCCGAGTGTCGAGTGTGTGTGTCTCTCTGTGTGTGTGTGTGTTGAAGTGTGGGCGTGTCTGTGTGCGACTGTGTTGTCATTTATTGCCATTGCTGTGCGTAGTTTTCATGTAATTTTCAAGTATTTTTTCAACACCCAAAAAAAGCACGGTGCACGGTATGAAATCTTTGTAGCAGATACCCTGTAAATATTTGAAAAAAATTAATTTAAATTTTGTTTTTATATTTTTAACATCAACTTTAATTTCAACTGTATAATTAACTTTAATATTAATTGATAAAGTTTTTCTTATACTTTTAAACTTTAAGTCAATTTAAAAAAAAAAAAAACTTTTATAAATTGAAATTATTTTATTTTAATAGTTAAATTATTTTTTTATTTTTTTTTTTTTATTAATTTCTTTTATTTTATTTAAATATTTTTATTTATTTTAAATTTAATTTAACTTCTTATAGTTGTCAATAAATAATTAAAATAATTAACTAAAGAAATTATAAATAAACCAAATAAATACAAATAAATTAATAAATTAATAAATAAAATGAATTTATTAATTAAATACATATTTAAAATGAATAAATAAAAGAAATTATGAGTAAACAATTTTGCAAATTCCGCCCTGTTAAAATTACTTTAACAGCTACTTAACAGAGCTGTTAATAACCTAACAGCTTCACTTCTCCCTCTGCATTCATGCTGTTTATTGCATTGCCTTGATATCAATATCACATAAAGTATCGCAATTACTCTTTCCACAACCGACACTCATCCCTTTCTAGGGTATCACATAGCACACACCATGCCACATGCAACAAGCCACACTTCCTGCTCATACTTCGTGCCGCAATGCAGCAAACTTTTGCCCAACTCTCGCGCGACCCACACGAGCGAGACTGGATATGCATGTGAGAGGGACTGTCTGTGTCTCGGTATGTGTGTGTGTGTGTGCCTGTGCTTAACCCAACGCTGTCATTGTCGTTGTGTCTGGGCCCCACAGCGCACATCAGCTAAGTAAATAACATTTTTCGCACTCTTAGTCACGTTCCTAATCATTTTTATTTGGTAACTGTTTGGAAAATGTTTGCACACCAGCAGCAGCAGCAGAGCAGGCAGCGCAGAGCAGTAGCTACAGCAGCAGCAACTACTACACTACTATTTCCCACTCTCTCTCTCTCTCTTACTTGCTCTTCTTCTCACTCTCTCTCTCTCGCACACTGACAATATTTGTTGAAATGAGCTTTGGCACTAATATCGTTTATTAGCTTGGCACTTGAGTGTTTAAATGCTGAAAAATTGTTCGTGATAGTCCTTCTCAGGGCGAAAAGAGGAACGGACGGACAGACAGACGGACAGGCGGAGGGAGCAAGGACACTGGGCATAGAGTAGGTCGCCTGGCATTGCCATCGTTGAGTTTAATTTGAAATTAGTTGAACAGTTGTCGGTTCCACGTTTTGTGCTAACCAAGCATTTTTCGCTGTGTGCTCAAACACATTCTTTTTATCTCTCTCGCTGAAAACGTCCACGCCCCCCGCCCCCGCCCTCCCTTTGCACTGTAATGGCTAGCGAGTTCAATTGGAGGACTGCGACAACGTTGCTTGGCTGCCAAGGCAAGGTCAGTTTTGGCCCAAATGGGATTTTCGTTAAGAAAATTAAAAACGGATTAGACGAGATAACAAATGCAGTGGCTCTCCCTCTCTCTCTCCCTATCTCTGTCTCCCTCTCTGCTCACTCAATAATAATGAAATTCTATAAGAGTTGAATGCGCACCGCAGCAACCGCAATTTCCATTAGAAAATCGTTTTTCATATCGCTCAATCGATTGTTGAACTTGACAAGTTTTCGCATTAAAAAGTAAAAAGTGAAAAGTTAAACTGGCAGCTAGCCAGCGCAGCGCAGCGCTGCCTGATGCCACAAAGGGCTGTGCACGAATGTGGTCAGGTTGCACACACACACACGCACACTCTATCTGTGTGTGGGCGTGGCTCTGTCTGTGCTGCTGCTGCTGCTGCTGTTTGCATATTGTTATTAATTTTCATTTTGAATGGCATGTTGACAGTCGCTTTGACACTGACAGCTTTGCTAAAAACTAACGGCACAACTGCCAGAGCGAGATGGCGAGAGAGCGAGAGACAGGCAGAGAGACAGGTATAGAGAGATAGGGACTGCCTTCTGCCACAAACACTCGGCTTCAAAAGGTTTATAATTTCAAAACAGCCAACTGATGTGGCACGTCAACAATTTGCAGCAGGTGTAAAGCTCCAAACACACACACACACACACACACACCTGCATTGAGTGTGTGTGGGTGTATTTGCAGGTTGGCTAAGCCAAGTTTAACTTTTGGCCAACTGCCTGCCTGGTTGACTGGATGTCTGCCTGCTGTTGTTTGGCCGATAAGAGCCGAGTGGAACCGCATGCAGCCGCATTTGCAAGTCTGCAACTTTAAAACTGTCAACTAATCATATTTTTTTTTTTTTTTTTTAAAACCCACACACAGACAGAGCTGCTGTGCTGTGCTCCCTCTCTCTGTTTTCTGTTTGGCTTAGCTCAAGTGGCCTCTCCTTGGCCTGTGTTGTGGCCTTCCCCTCCCCCCTGAAGCTTTCGCTTTCTGCTTTCTTAATTACACCACTCGAGCAATGGCTCGAAAGTGCAGCAGGGCCCCAGCAAATTGCAGACACGCAAATAGCTACGGCAAACCCCCCAAGGGAGCAGCACGACCAACGAAAGTGGAAAGTGTTTGCCCAAAAAAAAAACACGACAAGCTTCAATTATTCAAGGCAATTCTCTTGCATGCAGGGTATGCGGCACACTAATATGCCCAGCTGCACTTGTGCACCTCTCACGTGCATAAACAACGACAACAACGACAATGGCGCACACGTATTTAGCCTTGGACAACGCAGCGTATGCGCAATGTTTGGCTTCAACTGCAGCCCTATTTATTTAGTACTACTCGCTCCGCACGTTGCACGTTGCACGTTGCGCCTGCTGCGTCGCGTGTCCAAATAACACTTAGTCATACACTCATTATTAAGTGGAATTACATGTTCCGAAAGCTTAAGCTTTAACCCAGGCTAAAATACGTGCATATTAAGCGCGTTTTAAAACTGTAATTTGACGTAAATGGCAGAGAGATTGCATTTTTTTATAGTTTAATAGAATTAAAACTGTTGGTAGAGTTTGTATATATAGCATAGTGCAGATAGATATGATAAAACTTGAACACCAACGACAGCAAAGCGGTTCATACGAACATAGCTTCGGCAAAACTTTATATAACTTTGTTGTTTATAAACCGATTTAGTTCATTTTTGGCAAATTTGTATATCATCTTTCAATATAACCAATACCAAAACTTAAGCTGCCTAGCTCACATACAAGTTAGAGTTAGGGAACATGCATAAACTATTTCCTAATTTTCGAAAGCGCTAGTAAGCTTAGCAAGTTCATTTCTGGCAAATTACATTGTTTTATTAAAATGTTCTTAAATCCAAAATTTAAGCCTTCTAGCTTACGTAGCAACCGAGTTAGAGCACATAGATAAATTATTTCCTAATTTTCGCTATCGCTAGCAAACTTGCTAAAACTCCATTTTAGCTAATCGTTAGGCTTTATCAATAGCTGCATAAATGCACAATCAGAACACGCTAGCTTTTTATTCCACACACACACAAAAGAACTAGCTAAAAAACTAATTTAGCTCATTGCTTTGTACGGCGCAACGTTAATCGCTTTCAGCCCTTGTAAATACTCGATTTAAGAATTATTTATATGCGCCTCACTCAACTCTGACAATAAATAATCCAGCAAATATTTTTAAATGTCTACCTGATTTTCAGGCAATTTTTTTCAAAAACAGAAAAACTTCAATTTCGCAGCGAAAAAATGAAAAAAAAAAAAAATAAAAAACAAAAATACCAAAAAGAGTTGGGCGTGCGGTGAAAACATTTCATTGACTGTGTTTTCATTTTTGTTGCCGTTGTTGTTGTTGTTGCTGCTGACGTTTTGGGGGCTCGGGAATTGTTGCTGGTATATGGCAGCAGAATGGGAGAGAGAAAGAGGAGAGGTAGGGGAGCGGGGGAGGGTGGTCAGCTATGGTATTCGGGTCCCATGTCCGTTGTTGCCCGGCCCGCATTTCGACACCTTTTTCGCACATAAATTTTAATAACACATTCCAGAAACGCAGAAGTGCATGTAAATTGCACCCGCACGATACGCTCACATGACCCCGTTATGTGTGTGTGCGTGCGTGTGTGTGTGCGTGTGTGTGTGTGTTTAAGAGAGAATATGTATTTTTGTGCACAACATACAAAACAATTCCCAAATGTTGCGACACGTAGCGCTGAAAAACGCTGCTGCTGCTGCTGCTGCCGCTGCCTCCGCTGCGCAGCTGCAATTGGCAAACAAGTCAAGGTGGTAAATAGCAAAAGAGGCAGGCGGGACGGAGACGGGGGCGGTGCAAGGCGAGGGGCAGCGTATACAACTGGGAGCAGCTACATACATGCCTGGCGCTCATTTTGTGTCAACTGCGCCACGTAAATTGCCAAAAGGGCAGCAAGCAGCAAGCGTAGAGCCAGAGCAGGGTGAAGGGGGAAGCAGAGAGCAGGGGAAACTTGCTACCGGTTGACAAGCTACAAAAACAACAACAACAACTGCAGTCAATAAACTATAAAATATGCAATGTTTGAATATTTTTTCAACGAGAATATTTTATGCATGCAGGTGAATTGATTCAACGAGCTGCCAACCAACGAACCAACCAGTGAAGCTCCCCTCTCCCCCCCCTTCCCACTTCTCCTCACTGCGAGCTTGACTCTAGCAACTCCCCGTAGCGTAGCAGGTTGGCCAAGTCAGCAGCAGCAGCAGCCAGGCAGGCAGTCAGGCAGTCAGCCAGGCAGCCAGGCACACTGCACCCAAAGGAAATTAGCTTGACAGGAAATTCCACAACATTGCGACGAGGCTGCGCCAACCAAACGCCAGTACAGCAAGCGACCACCAAGCGTACCCTCTCTTTCACCTCCCCCCCTCCCGCCGTTGCCTCCCCTGATGTTGTCCCTTAGCCCACCTTTGGGGCTTTCCCACAATGCACGCTGACATTTTCACTCATGCCGATTTTCATATTACATTTGGTTGAGCTTAAATGACAAATGTGGTCGGTAAGCCGACGTCTGGGGCTGCCACTGCTGCTGCACATGTGTGTGTGTGTGTGTGTGTGTGTTCCCTAGGCTCACTCTGCATTGCAGCCCCCTCACTCGCACCCACTCGCTCATCGAGATCGTCGCCGGGTTGCACTGAAGTTGAGGCATTTTCGGTTTGTGGTATTATGGCTGAATGACAGGCCGACTGGCTCGACAGACTGAATGACTATATATTCCAGTTGCTGACTCCCCCTTCTTTCCCCCCCCCCCTGTACCTCCTCCACTTCACACTGTATTCTCGTCTCTGTCTGGTCGCGTTGGCTTTGTGATTGTGATGGATTGTGTTGGCAGTGGCAGCGCGTTGCGGCAGCGACATCGGCGACGGCGACAATGCCAGCGATGTTGTTGACTGACTGTGAATTCTATACGGAAGAGATGAGATGAGATGAGAGGCAAGAGGAAGCAGTAAGAGAGACAGACAGAAATTGATAGCGATATCGAATATTGAACGCTTAAAAATTAATGGGCAAGTTGAGGCAGCAAAGGAACACAAGCAAGACAGGAAGGGGAAGCAGCGCAGTTGTCATATGAAATGAAGGCGGAATTTGCCATGCTTAAAGCGAATGTACAGCACAAAGTGTTGCAAAACGTAGCGAATATATGCTATATACGATTCCTATAAAGATCAGAGGAAAATCAATATAAATTTCACAAAGAAAACCTAGGTAAATGCGGCATAGGTAGACAAAGCAAAGTAAGTCAACGTAGCAGAGCCTTATAGCAACTTAGGGTTAGTCACACACACACACACACACTCGCTCACTCGACAACCCTCTGTGCAACAACAAAGCGATGCCTATCGATGGCTATAAATAAATTTGCCACAGTCAAGTGAAAAAGCAATAACGACGAGCAACGAACAACGAGCAACGAGCGATGGCAAACAAAAACGTCGCAAAATGTTTGAAAATTAATGCAAAGACATACAACAATAAATACAACAATGAAGAAGAGAGGGGCAAAACACAGCACGCATACGCAGTGTGTGACGCAGCGCAACGCAACGCAACTCAAAAAGGTGCAGGAGAAAAGCAATAAAATGCCGTCAAGAGTGCCGAGTGCCGAGTGCAGAGTGCGGAGTACGCTTTACGAGTGTAGACCATGTCAACAAATAGTGGAGCAAATACAACGGCGCGCTGCACCTGCGGCCTGAAAGTATGCAATAAAAAGGCAAACGCTAGAGTCGACGCCGCTTTGCATTAGTGCCGGCGACAAGCGCTACTCGAATGCGTTTCTTTTGATACCCTGCACGGTGTGGCAGAGGAATGTTGGGTGGATTGAAACAGAAAAAAGGAAGAAAAGAATCTTCCAAGCCAAACTTGGTGTCTCTAGCTATTATAATAGCTGAGATCTGTGTGTTCACACAGACAGACAGACGGATAGACAAACGGACAGACAGACGCACAGACAGACGCACAGAGAGACGCACAGACAGACGGACAAACAGACAGACTTACAGACGGAAAGACAAACAGACGGAAAGGCAGACGGTTAGGCAGACGGACAGACAGACGGACAGATAGACGAACAGACAGAGAAACAGACAGACGGACAGACGAACAGACAGACAGACGAACAGACAGACAGACGGACAGACAGACAGATGGACAGACAGACGGACAGATAGACGGATAGATAGACGGAAAGGCAGACGGACAGACACACAGACCGACAGACGGACAGCGGACGGACAGACAGACAGACAGGCGGACAGGCAGACGGACAGGCAGACGTACAAACAGACGGACAGACAGATGGACAGACAGGCTAAAAAAAAGGGGTATTTCTATAAGTGAAGTACAAATCAAGCAAACATTTCCACGCTTCCCCTACATGTACAGGGTATCTACGCAGTCAGGCATAGCCGCACTCCCTTGCCTGGCAATGCGCTTTTAATTTGACCACGTCTGGCAGTCGATGACGACAGCGTTCGACGACGTTCTTTGCCATTCCCTTTGCCGTGGCCGTGGCTTGCCTCTGCCTTTTGCCTACGCGCAGCGGCGCAGAAACTTAATTTTCTCCCACTGTGGCCGTAACGGTAACTGTAACGGTACTTGTTGGCCTTGTTGCGTTGCGTTGCTCTGCGTTGCGTTTGCGTTTGAGTTTTTGCATTTGTGCAGTGCAAAAAGTTTTGTGCGAGTCGCTAAAACTTTGGCCATTTGTTGTTTTTGCAACAATTTGCAGAACGAGGCTATTTGTTGCTTCGCTGGCCCAGACGACGATGGCGGCGACGTTGGCAAAATGTCGCCGAAAACCAATCATTTCCTTTGCTCCAACCACCGGTGTTACGGTGCCCCCCCCCTTTCCTCCTCTCCCCCTGCTCACTGCGCTACTATCTTGCCTATCTCTAGGCGGATGTCTTACTAAGCAAAGGCAACATCTAATGGGAGCAAAGAGAGGGAAGAGAGGGAAATTTTAATATACTTGTGGATGACATTGGCGCTGTGCCATTTACTCTCTCTCTCTCTCTCTCTCTCTCACTCTGTCTCGCTCTCTCACCGTCTCTGTCACGCAATTTTGTTACTAAAATAAATTTTATTTCGCTTGGTTTTTGGTTGCGCCCGCGTCGTCGTCGTCGTCGTCGTTGTCGTCGTCTTCGTCGTTTTTCATCTCATCGGGCGTCCTGTTTATGAACTGCTCGTCCTTAAATTGTCTTTATGCCATGGGCCAACTGCATGGGCCACTTAGACGCTGTCCTTTGACCCGGCCTGCGCACAAACTTCACCCCCCTTTCACTTCTCCTGCTCGTCCTTCTCGCACTCTTCCTTCTTCGTTTTTTTTTTGGCAAATATTTTGCGTTTTTGGCAAAATGACATCCTTTGGGTGGGAACACGAGCCGCACGCCGAAAAATTTCTGCTTAAATTTAGTTCTTGCTCCCTTTCGCTCTCTCTCATCGTTTCCTGAGGGAAATTAAAATGTGCTTAGTGTATAATTTGAGTACATTTGGCTACTGAGCCCCCAAGCTGCTTGCCTGGTTGGTTTCGGATCTGGGTGTGTGTGTGTGGGCGACTAAAGGATATATATATTAAATCTGCAATGTAAATTAAATAAATAATAAATAAATAACAAGTGAAGAGTAAGGGCATACATGACTGTGGAATGCTCTGCATGAAATGGTTGACTCTTTATAAATATTGACAGGGATTACCTTAGTCAAACTTCGTCATGCTTTCGATTTTAAGACACATGGAGTTTTTATAAGTAATCCGATGTCAATAAAATATGCAAAGATATGGTAAAAGCTGTATAGATAACTTTGATAGCCATATTTGCAGAAGTAGCTTTAGCAGTACCCTCTTCGAGTTAAGAGATGATTTTTTCCAAAGAGGTTGTACATATGTCAAGGATAGAAAGTAATTGATCTATATATGATACACAAATCTAGCTCCATGTCAGATTTGATAATTCTAATCAATATCTAAGATAACAAAATTGTTTTGGCTCTTTATGCTGCGTTGGCTCTCAACATTTAAAAAGCTAAAGGAGGAAAAAGTAAGCTTCAAAAACCTCATCGGCTAACCCACTTTATAGCTGGCAGTTTCCAATTTGCCATATCAATTTTCAGGCATATTTTTTTCAACTTTTTTTTGCGGCTGCAGCGACGCCATGTGATGCGCTCTTGCGTTGTCTCTATTTGCTCCTGTCAAATATTATTTCATTTGCCTTTTCTCTTGCTTTACGAGTGTAAAGTGCACACACTGGCCTAAAGAATATCAAATGATTCCCTTGTACCTCCCTCTTACCTCTTCCCGTTTCCTAGTCTATTCGTGGCTAATAAAGCACTTGAATAGAGTGTGATGGGCGTCCGAGAGTGTTGTGACTTCCCCTAAAGGAAGTCGCGAGTTGATCAGTAAATGCCATAAAAAAATTACTACGATTCCATAGATATACTATATATTTAATATGCTCATATAACGAAGAAACATTCTTCAAACTTATCAGTTCAGCTTAGCTTTCTCTTCAGTCTTGCCCTCGCTTGGCTCATCGCCGTCCATGGGCCTTATCTTGATATCTAGCGCAGGCCTGCTGCACTTGTACCACACAACAGATATGGCGCCCAAAACCAGACCCAAGCAGATGCCCAGCAAAGCGATACCCAAGAGAAAGGCCAAATAGTGCACCTCGTTCAGCAAATAGGCCATGTAATCGACAATGGGTTGCGCCACGTAGTAACAAATAATTTCGATGGGATTGTACATTTTGAAAGAGAGAGAGAGAACTTTTTAATATTACGAGTTGACAACTTAGCACAGTTTGCTAGACTAGCTGGTATTATACTGTATATACCTGCCTAGTCATTTCCTAGTCATTTCCTTTTCAATTCTCATGTTATTTCTGTATTCCTTCTATCAAACACACACAAACAGTACGAAATTCATAACTTTTCTTTGGGATTAAAACAAATTCGTAGCATTGAAAATGGACTTGCAGGATTATTTCTATCGCCAGCTGACGCTATTCAACTATCACCTGCACTCCGATTACGGGCTGTTCATCAAGGCGGCCACATGCATTGCCTTTGGCGCCGTATGCGGTTGGATCATGGGTCTGCTGACGTTGATTGTCTACAAGGTGGTGGAGTATCTCGATTGCCTGCCCGTGGCACAGTACAAGTATCCGGATGATGACTTGGATCTGGAATCGGATATTGGGTATAACATGGGGCAGCGACATAGGGATTAGCTCGTTCTCTCACCGCCTCTCATTCTCTGTCTCTCGCTCTCGCTTGTGCAACACATGCTGCACGCACTCGAGGCGCCTCTTAGACTGTCTCAAGTGGCGATTCGAACTTGCTACAAGCTGAGTGTGTGTTGCAAAGTCATTAGCGGAGTTTTTTTTTTCTCTCTACTCTTTTCTTTTGATCGATGTTGCATTGCTTTAAATTCAATTACTCATACGCCCTGTGTGACACCAGCAGCAGCAGCACCAGCACCCTGTGTGCCAAACCACATGAAAGCACAGCTGCACTTGTGTGTGTACGCGTGTGTGTGTGTGTGTGGCATGTGTGTTTACTTTCAACATTGCCAGCGGCTCGAAATATTTAATAAACCATAACGTTTCTTTTTTCCGATTCTCCATTTTCTGCTAAATTTTATCAAATTCCTGTTTGCCTTGGTTTTTGTTCGAGACTCGCTCGCTCGGTCGGTGTGGCTGGCACCGTGTGTGCATGTATGGGTGTGTGGGTGTGTGTTGATTTTCCACAAATAGCTGGCAGCTATTTTTCCACAAATTTTATATAAAATATTGGCTGTCTTTCGGCATCATTGTGCGAGTGTGTGGGTGGGTAATGAAGGTCATGACTTGCTGCGGAATTAGCCTTGAAGCAAGCTGCGTCTGCTCACTCTCCCTCTCTCTCTCTCTGCCCCTTGTAGCAAACCCCAGTTAGACAAGATTAAACATCGAAACCGCCGTGACTTGCGATCGCGTGCAGCGCAGCTGAGACGTGAGGATCGAGACAGATCGCTGGCACTGAACCAGGACTTTACCGAAGTCTGAAGAGGAAATTGTGTTATATGCCATGTTATATATAGCTAATGTTTTAGCTCTACAATTTACTGTAAAAACGTCAATATAAATTGTAGAAAACGTTGTTAGCTCTGGCTGTATTCTACCCTCTCTCTCTCTGTCTCTCTGAGGGGAGCTTTCTACACGCAGTTATTAGCCTACTTTCTAGGCACGTTTTGGCTACGTCGTCGTCGTCTTTGCCTGCTCCATTGTGGCTCAAGCAGCATTGTCTATTGTCGCGCACTTGAGCAGCTCTTATAGCATTTCAGCAGCAGGCACTGCGACTGCGACTACGACAACCCCAATTTCGTCGTCGAAAGCGAGTTATAATTGCAAAACCGTTACAATGCAATGGGGTGTGTGGAGTGTAGAGGGAGGGGTAGCCATATTGCGGTAAGAATGAAAGAGAATCTGAAACTGAATAAATGGCATGACAAAAAGTGTAGGCGGCACACTCGAGGCGCAGCATTTAAGCGCCCCAACCCCAACACAGGCGCAGCTCTTACTCCTTTCTCTGCCTCCCTTCCCCCGCCCTCTCTCCTCCTATTTCAAACTGCGCCCACGTTATTCATTTAGTGGGTGGCTCACTGAATGCATAGCTTAAGCCTCGCTCGCGTTTTGGGGGTTGCTCGACTCCTGAAATGCGCTTAGGGGGTGGCTACCCTGGCACTGCAATCTCTCTTTCTCGTGCAGCGCGCGTATAGAACATCTGTCAGCGTGGCAAATTTTTCGAAAACGCAACTTCCCAAAAAACTTTGCGTGCACTTTGGCCAAGCCCGAGAGCAGACGAAAGCGCCTTAATTGATATATAAATAACAAGTCTAGGCTGGCAGGATGAGGGTTGTATGTGCCGGCTGTGTACCCTGTAGGTGCTTAAAGTACTTTAAAATTAATAGTATTAATTCTTTGCGAATTTACTGAAGTTCAAAATAATTTCATTTAAATTTGTAAATAATTTTAATTACAATTTTTAATTTTTTCTCCGTTTTATTTATGTAATAATTTTTTTAAAGTTTGAAATCGTATTTAAAAAATTTTTAAAATTTTTTATTTTAGTATTTTATTAATTTTATTTTATGAATTATTTATTGTTATGTATTTTTTTATTTAATTCATTATTTATTTATTTCTATTTATTTTGAAATTTTAAAACCTTATTAAATATTTTAAAATAATTTGATCTTACTTTATAATAGTTGAAGAGCGTAAAATATTTTGATAATAATACTTTAAAAAAATGTTTTTTTTTTATAATGACGACTTTTTTTAAATTTTAATTTAAATTTATTTTCTATTTAATGTCTTCTAAATATCATTTATTTCCAACTTTTCTGCAACTCTTGCTTTTTTAAGTTTTCTCACCTACTTACCCTCTTGCAATAACACACCACAGGGTATACAAATAAGACCGTTTGCGCGTTTGCTATGAAGTATGCGGTTGCTGGATTCATTAAGGTTTTTCATTTCATTGAAACCGGCGCACATAGCGCAAGGCATTTCTCATACATGAACATGAATATGAATGCGCGGCCATAGAAATGAGTAGATTCATTCACACCGACAACGAGGAGAGACGAGTTGGCATAGTCCATACATATAGATATTTTTATATATTTACGATTTATGCGGCCTCACCTTCCCTTCCCGCCTTGGCCATGTGCGTAATGAGGCTTAGGCGCATTTGTATTGGGCTGTCTCTCTCGGTCTATCTGTCTATTTGTATGTTGTTTTTGTTGTTGTTGTTGCTGTCTAGGCAACGGCTCAGCGAGGACAACGACAACGTCAGAGTTGCATTTTCCGGCACTCGCATTGCCACTGAGGGGGAAATGGCACTGCCAAGTCTTTTACACGGCTACGGCTACGGCTATCCCTCTCCCTTTCTCTCTGCTGCCTCTCCTTTTGGTGCATTGAACCTGCTGCCATATTTGTGTGCTTTGTCTATCCCTCTCTCTCTTGCTCTGTCTATCTGTCTGTCTGCCCATCTCTTTCGCTTTTTGCGGTTCACTTGCTCTGCGACTTTTCATTCAAAAATGTTTTTGCTGGGCACTTTTAGGGCAAACTGTGTGTGTAATTTGAGGCATTTTTGCATTGTTGAAATGGAATATATTTTACAATTAGAATGAGAAAGAGATAGGGTTAAGTGAGAGTGTGCAGATTTATGAAGTGGAAGATGGGCATAGTTGAGTTTAAATGTGCAAGAATTTTGCTCATAACTAAAGCTATTTTCGCGTAGCTTTTCTTTTACTATTCCCTGGCTCTGTCTCTTTAACTCTCTCTCTGCTTCTGTCTTTCTCCATCTACGTCTTCATCTTTATCTCTCTCCCACTCTCTGCTGTCTCTCTCAATCTCTTCCTTTCTCTCACTTTAACCTCAGTCTCTGCCCTAACTTCATTGAAGTTCTGTCTTCATCAACAACTCATACCTTTTGCCACACACATTATGACCCTCATCGACATCCCTCCCCCAATCTCCTTCCTTGCCTACCCCATCAATATCTCTGCTCATCATTGTGCGTGGCAATTGCGTAGGTCATTTCGATTAATACGCCCGTTAATGGGCCGCACATAAATAAGAAAAACTCGATTAAGCTCGACCAAAACACACACAGAGTAGACAAGGCTGAAGAAGCCTTTGCTCTATTATTCTATCGCACCGATGTGGAGCACACAGGACATTCGCTCGCTGCGCCAGGCACCCACCCAGGCTGTGTATCGTCGGGCATTCCGCTACTGTGGCTGGTTGCTCTACGGGATTGCGAGAATTTGTCACTTCCTCAAGTTGCACTACAATCGCAGTAAGCGGGAACTGGAGACAATGCACTATCATCCCATAGTCTACAAGATATCGGTGACTGTGAAGTGGCTCTTTCTGGTGAGCCAGGCGTGGCATTATGTGGTGCTTATTTGTGTCATCTGGATCAATTTGTTCAGTGTGGAAGATGCAGCGGGACAGAACTTCTTGATTAGCTTGCTCAATGAGAGCATTGTGGTCTATGTGCTGCGTCGCATTTTGATCTTTCTGCACTCCAAAGAGGATCGTCGAGTGATCAGGCAGTTGGTAAATGAGATCATTTATATAACACGCAGCATAGAGGCTAAGCTGGGCATGATTTATCGCTGCGAACTGAGTCTGGTGGGACTGTACCTGTGCAAGCTGGGCCTGGTCTTTCTGCTGCTCGATTCCATGTGGTATAAACCGTACTTTGTTTGGATCAACTTCTTCTATTGGCTGCTGCTGGAGTACTGTGGTATCGCTTACTTTCTCTATCAACTGCTGCTGCTCAATTGGTATCGCAATTTCGGTTACTTTCTGCAACAATTTATCGATTATCATCAATCGGAAAGATATATTCTACGCTCCTATCATCGCTGCCTGCTGTGGGTCTTTGGAATGCATGCGAGGGTCAAGCGATTGCATCACACTGTGCAGCAGGAACTTGCCTGGTTGCCAGCAGCGCTTTATCTGGGCATCTTTATAAGCATCTTCAATATGGAATTGCTGCTAGAGTGTGTGGTCTATGCACAGGATGAGATCGATAACAAGATCTACATAATCACAGATGGTTGCTTGGGTCCGGCGCTGGTGCCGCTGCTCAATGTGCTCATTCTGGCCATGTGCAACGATCGTTTGCGCAGTGAGGAGCTAATGTTGCAGCAACAGATTGTGATCATTAATGTGCTGTATGTGCGCAAGGTGTATCCAGGTGATCGTTCAATCAATGAGCTCTACAATGAGGTGAGTTGTGGCCTGCCTATCGATCGAGTGTGGATCAAGCTGATCTTCTCCCTCTTCCAGCACGCTTCGTTGATTGTGCATCAGAAACTGGAACCGTTGCATAATGTGATCATTTTCAATATCACCTGCGATCGCGAATTTGCCTTCGATTACTTTCTAACGGTACTCATCACAGCGCTCTCTTTCATACAGTATACCATCTCATCGGATCGTGATATAAGCGAGTGCGTGACTCACAAGTGAAATGGAGCGGAATATCTGAACTTTACTTTTCCTTTTTGGAAATTATGTGCTTTCTAAAGTTTTATGCCGCCAGAGGTCGCCACTTCCGCTGCGCGCGTCACAAAGTTTTGCGCAGATTTGCACTAGCTCAAAACATTCAACAGTCACGTATCAATTTGACAGGCAGAGCGAAAGGGAGAGAGCCAGCGAGAGAGAGAGAGTGCACGCATAACTTTGCAAAATATTCAATTTTTGATACGTTTTGCTGGTACATTTAAATTTATTTTTACAACCCTCAGTGAAACGTGTCTCGCACGCGCAAACCCTTCCCCCCTTTCCCCACCCTCCAGCCTCCCCTGCAGGCGATAAAATAATAATCGATTTGACTTTGGTTTGAGTTCGTCGTTCGTCGCTTCGTTTTTGGCCACAACTCATCTGCTTCCCCCGCTGCTCCAAGCGCAAAAAGCAGGGAGGAAAATGTGGAGCACTTCCTGCCGGGAATCGATTTTCATACATTTTCCCCAAGACTCGAGACGACGCGTCGACGAAATTTATGCGAATTTGAATTTGATATGGTTAAACTGTTTGCCTAGGCAGCGTCGCCCTTGCCAGCCATGCAAATGCTTTGATAACAGCTTCACCGAGTGGGCGGCAGCCATGGCATGGGCGTGTCATTGTGCGCCTAGCTTTGTCACTTTTTAGTGTAAAATTAATTTGCTATAATTCATCAATGGGGAAGAGGGCCAAGCCATGAGGCGAAAAGGATTATTTTGCATAAAAAATTGTGGCACTTGTCGATTTTGCATAGTCTGCACAAGCGAGCAGATGCTCAAAAGGCGCAGTGGGGAGTGGAGGGAGGAAGGGACTGTGGCAGTAAGATATAAGGGGCAAGGGAATGGGGAAAATGGGAAGCTGGAGCGATTCCCTCAATGTATGTGTAACTGACGCACTTTACGTTATTTATGGCTGCACATTTATTTTATTGAGTTTAATGTGGGCGCAGTTGTTGCCAGCTTACAAAAGGTGAAAGGTGGCAGGGGCAGGAGGAGAAGGAGGGAAGCAGTCGGGGGCAGGGTAGATGGGGCGACTGCTTGAAGGATGGCAACTTGTGGCCCATTGACGCTTTGTTATGCCTGACGCAGCGCAAATCGCAAATGTATTCGAAACTCGCAGCGCAGATAAAGCAGCAAAGTTGCTTAACAGTGTTGGATAACGACAAAGTAGATAGAATTTACAGCAAGCATGCTAACTTACCATATTCATTCAACACTTCAATGAACTTGGCGCAACTATTAATGCACTGGAACCGAACACGTCTCAATATGTTTATGACAATTCTATGATATATGAGCAATGCTGGCAAACAAATTAAATTGTTAGTAAGCACTCCCCCTTCCCTCGCCCCCCTCCACCCCTTTACTCGTTACGCCGAAACCTAATTAAGCATTCAAAAACGTTTTAGACATAAAGTTAAAATTGTCTGTGTACATGAGGCTGGGCCAAGAAAATCTAATAATAAAGCCAAGTTGGAGCAACAACAACGTTGTCGCTTGACGCTCATAAATTATAACAAATTATTAAGCGAAAGTCGCCAGAAAGTTTCGGCCGGCAAACAAAGTTGACTGTGCGTTGCGTATACGCAACGTTGAACGTTGCCGGAATGATTTATTTTTATTATTATTGGCGGTGAATTTTAAATCAAAAGGCGCACAAATGTTGCGCACACTACGAACGTAGCGAAGGTAGCACACCCCCAAAAGTCGCGCCGCCCACCGACCGCTTAGGCCCTGCAGCCACGGCAGCCCCAAAAAGTATGCTATAGATTTGTGCGCTGCCTTCGGTGGCAGCTGCTTTTGTCATTATTAATAACTGTTAATTATTCAACATTATAACTATGCTGTGCACAGCACGTTCCACAGTCCACAGTCCACGTTCCACGCTGCTGTTTGCCTTGTCGTCTGGTCTTGCTTCCTTTTCCCTTCCCCCTCCCTTTTGCCGCTCATTTCACTATGTACTTTGTCGCTCAAGTGAATTCGCTTTTCATATTGTTTGCCATCGCATTTTATGTGCTTCTTAGTTAACGCCTGTTCCGCTCCCCCCTCTCTCTCTCTCTCTCTTTCTCTCACTCGTCTGCTCTCTTTCCCTCTCTCTGGCCATATTTACATATTATTAAAAAGTTTCCCAAGCTCAGACGACGACGAGGAGAAGGACGAGCAGAAAACTTTTCTATTTTGGCTTGGCTAAAGTTATTGAAAATTCATGAATAATTGACATTTATTGCAGTTGGCACAAGTGATGGTCGATAATGGACGGACCAGTCTCGCTAGCTATCTGCCTTGCTCCCTCTCTCTCTCGCTCTCTCTCTCGCTCTCTGTCTCTTTCACTGCCTAGCTGTCTCCTGCCATTTATAGACATAAATATTAAAGTAGCTTACGTACTTAATTGTAAATTATGTATTCAATTAGTTATGCCAGGCTGGCCCCTTAGACAGAGATAGAGAAAGAGACAGAGAGAGCGAGCGGGACTGCAATCAAATTGAGATTGCAGTTTACACTTGCCTAGCTCGTAATACTATCTAATTGTGTCAGCTGCAAGTTCAGTTGGGCAACGGATGGATAAACATTTTGTTATTGTTGAGTGCACTTGATTCAATCAGGGCATCGCTTCGATTTCGCCAGCATCAAGTGTAGGCGGTATTTACAGTTAAGCAAGCATCAATTCTCTCCTGCCCCCCTCCCCGAACTTGTTGCTGCAACCATATGAAAATATCATTTTTAGTCCAAACAAGTCAAGTCGAGCACAAAGTGGATAGTTAACTTTTAAGCCCTGCCCGGGGTAGCTTTGTAGCTGCGTTTGGTCTGCAATTTTTGATTAAATGTGGCCCGCAGCGAATGAATGAGTGTGTATGCGAGTGTATGAGTGAGTTAAACGAGTGCATGAATGGATTCGCCTACTCGAACCACACGAAAGCTTAGTGAGAATTGCCCACGCTGCAAAACCTACGCACATTATGAAAATGTGCCATGCCGCTGCCAGCTGCCACCCCTATCCAATCTTCCCCCTCTCTTTCTGCCTCTCCCCTCTCTCTCTTTCTCTCTTCTGTGTCGCCCTTGATGTATTTTGCAATAAAATAACACCAGAGGGCGCTGTCAGCAGCATAAGCTCAGCATTTCCGTTTTTGTTTTAGTTACAACTAACTATGTGTGTGTGTGTGTGTGTGCGTGTGCATGTGTGCGTGCGCGTGTGTGCATGTGCATATATCAAAACATTTATGTTGGAGTGTGTAAACCACATATGCTGATGGCTCTCAGAGCCGGCTCTACGCATTGCCAGGCATTTGCATTCAAATGCATTTAATTAAATCAACTAGAACCAACAGGAAAATGCAGCAACAGCAGCAGCAGCAGCAGCAGCGGCAGCACCAGCGATGCCAGCAACTCAGCTTAGCCCAGCAAATGACCTTTCCCCTTCCCCTTCACATTTCCCCTCTCTCTGCTTCGTAACGTGTCGTAGTGCGCTTCCCCCGCTGGCGCTCAATATGAGCCTCATAACATTTAAAACGAAATTTATTTTGTGTAAATTTTGCCAGGTTCGTTAGTTTTAATTGTGTTTAGTTTTCATTTTCAGTTTTGAAGTCCTGCACAGTGGGACCGCACTGAGCGAATAGTGGGAAAACTAAGCACAGCATGTTATTGAAGTTGATATAGATTATTGAGTATTTTAAATGAATGCTATAGTTCTGCGGGATCTACTTTCTTTGGCAACACATAATTTCCAATAGTTTGTAGCCTTATTTTCTCTAAATATTAATGTATTTTTTATATCCATTTTAAATATTTTTATATAATATAAATTCTTCTACACTTTGTTCAAGTGATTCAAAAATTTAAAATAATTTTAAAATAGATTTTTACTTATTTTAACATATTTTTATAAGAAACTTTTCTCTTATATGTCACCATACATTTTTGAAAAATTTTGAAATTTCTTGTTAAGATTTAACAAATTTTGTAATTTTAAAAATTGTTTTCTAATACTAAAACCAGTGTACTCAATTTAATTATAACATTTTTATTCTAATTTTGAATTTATACTTCGTATGCAAATATTATGATTTCTCTCAATTTTGACCCACTGTACTCGGCCTTTTGTTTGGCTTGACAACAATTTCTGCCATGCTTACAATTAACTTGGCTCGAAAATGTGTGTGTTTTTTTGCTCCATCTCCCTCTCTCTCTCTCTCTCTCTATCGTTTGATGCTTTTTCTGCCAATTTGACAGTTTTGGGATTGCGGTTTTTAAAAACAAGCGAAGCCATTAAATAACACACAAACCAAAAGCCAAAGACAGTCAACCCTCGACCTGGCCGACGCGCAGTCAGTCCCTCCTCGTCTCCTTACCAGGTCTGCCTGCCAGCCTGCCTGGCTGCCTGGCTGCCTTATCCGGTGCTGCCTGCTACGTTTCGTCTGTCCCGACCAACCGACCGACTGTCTATGCCCGCCTGTCGTCCCGGGGCCAATCCCCCTGTCAATTAGCAATTGGCTGAAACAACGTACCCGCATCAAGCTGTCAAAAAGTTAAATGTGAAAAACTCATTCGTATCATTTGTTTTATTATCGCTAATTGAAGACAAGGCTAAAGGTAATGGCCAATGGCTTCAGATAAAAGCCATGGCATGCCTGAAACGCAGCGGCGCAACAATGATAACTCAACACAAACTCGGCAAACAAACAGGCCGAAAGGATACAGACACAGATACAGTTACAGATAGAGCCACATACAGCTATAGAATCAGTTCGCTCTATGTGTGCGTGTGTGTGTGTGTTCGACTTTATTAACACTCGAATGCATTTTCCTTTGCCATTCGGATTCCAACTCAATGCCTGAAAGCAAAGTTTTGTATTTATTTCATCTGCCCTTCCCCTGCCCCTTCCCCTGTTTCTTCGCCTGCTTTCTCTTCTGCTTTCGCTGCTTCTTTATGCTTTTCCTTTTCAAAAAGAACATTCTGCACGAATAGACTAATTTATTTAGGCCGTACATGGGCCGTATTTATTTAAATAAAAAGCGTAATAATGCGCTCCGAGGGCGGCACGAGAAGTTTTACGAAAATTCATTGCTGGCAGCTATGCACGCTCTCTTGCAATCGAAGGGAGAAGTTAACAAGGAAGTTTGTATAGTTTATCATCATCATGTTATACATCAAATTAAATAACTTTTATAACAACAATCATGCTTTTAGAGATATATTGTTAGCTAATTGAATTGTGTTTTTAGTTAAAGATAGTTTCTTAAAAAAACCTAAAGTATTCGATAAGATTAAAACATTTAAAAGTATTTTATTTAACCACAAAAAGAAAGAAAATATTTTTGATAATTCTTAAAAAAAGAAAGAAATTTAGATACATAAGTATAATGTATTAACTTTACTCTTCTGTTTTCTTTAAGACACAGATTGAATATAGTTTGTATGAACTTGTTTTGCAGTATCTTCTTTACATTGAACTCCATTCATACTGACCAAGAAAGAGAAAGGCTACAGTTTACATGCATAATGCAAGCCTCTTAATATTGGATTCTTAAGCTAAAACTTCTTATAGAGGAAGTCACTCCTTAGGCTTGTAGAATATTCTCTTTCTATTAGCCCAAATCTTCCTTGCAAGAACACAAGCTAAGTTAGGGAGTGACCGCTACAAATGCTCTCTAAACACAGCACGCTCTGCCGTACTCCTCAATCTCACCTCGTTTTTACAAATTATATGTATATATATAATGATTAACATACATGCGCCGACATAAGACAAGTATATTTAATTAATTGAAATGCCGTCTTGCCAGACTGTCCCTGAGGTCTGGCACGAGGCAGCCGCAGAGCTCTCTCTTCCCACTTGTCCTCCCTCCCCCCCAGGCAGTTCCCTTTCCCCTTCCCCGCTCTAGACCATTAGCAGAGCGGGGCAACGAGGCATAATTGTGCCAACATTTAGCATCATTATTTTTGCGCCTTATCTTTGATCTTAATAGTTTGCTTTTGCACAATTTCGGGACTCGGGACTCGGGACCGCAAAGCATTTAATGTGATTAATTAATTTAAAGTCTCCCGGGAGCGGCATAAAATCTTCCAGAGACAAAGGCGTCTTTCATAGCACACGTTGACAGTGACACTTGAAAAATATGAGATGCCCCCAAACTGGGCGACAGCACAGAGAGGGTAAGAGGCAGGGCGGGGCAGGACAGACAAAAAACAAAAGCGAGTAAAAAAAAACTAACGATAATGAAAGAGCCGAGCTTAAGTAGGACCACAGGACCACGCGCATCCTTTTGAAAGATGACGCCAGGTGAGCCCCGTCGGCATCGTCTTTGAGTGACAGGTACAGTCGCAACAAAAGGCCATGGCCATTTATCAAGCCGCCCGGCGACGCCATTTTAACTTAATAAACAATAATCAGGCTGTAATTATATGATGGTAATGGCATAATGAGAGTCCAGACAATACGTCAACGTCCTTGTTTGGCCTGATAATTGAAAATGTTTGTAATTTGCGCCTGGCTGGCGCGCGCTCTCTCGCTCGCTCGCTCGCTCTCTCTCTCTCTCTCTCGCTCACACTAGCTGGCAAACTTTGCACTTTTATCTGTTGCAAAACTTTTGTTGGCCTTTTTTGCCTTTCTTCTTCTTTTTTTTGGCTCTTTTTCTTTTTGGCTCGGTTTTTTTTCTTCTTTTTTCGGTGCTACAGAAGTTTTGCGACAGTTTAGGGATTAGCTGGCCCCGAAGTAGGCGGAGGAGAGAGAGGGGAGAGGCGAGAGAGGAGAGCCAGCGCAGAAAAGTTTCAGGTCATGTCCGAATTTAAGTGCTGAAAAATTTGCTGGATTATGAAGTTGTTGCGCGCGGGAATTAAATGCCAATGTTGATGGTGTTTGCTGTAGTTGTTGCTGTTGTTGTTGTTGTTGTGTGGCAGAGCAATGCACTAATAGATTTGTCTAGAAATCATTGGCATCGCATGTGACGTGAATCAAGTTAAGCTGAGCAAACAGAAAGTTTTTTGATGCTGTCTGGCAGGCAGTGTGGTCAGGTTTATGAAGCTGAATTTCGAATTGGCCACACTCTCATTTACTACTTATAACGCAGCATATTGCCTACGCTAATCGGGCTTATCACGGCTAATGTCCACATAATATGCTACGCAAAGGGTTAGCCCAAACTGCAAATAGACGCGGCGCAGAGAAGCGCGAGGCGAACCCCTATGCCAGCTGGGAGTGCAAATAATAATAAGCCCCAAGCTGTTGCTTTGCCAACCACAAAGCAGGTGGGAGGGGTAGGTGGAACTAGGAGACTTTCCACTAAGTCGCCTTGCTGCTACTTCCACAAGCTTTGGCCAGGACCGAGGACCGAGGACCGAGGACCGTGCGCAATTTAACTAAAAGCTCAATCAATCATCATCTTTGCAGCGCGCTGGCGCCTCCATGGCAATGCTTAATTTCTGCCCGAACCCCTTTGCCCCCCGCCGCCCCTGGCCAGTGGTTGCCAGGGCGCCTTTGTCAATGTTGTCATAGAGTTTCAGTTGGGCCAAGTGCCGTGCACCCAGTACCCCCCCTCGCCCCCTCCCCCATCCCTGCAGAAGTTTTAAGCCGATTTTCAAGAAGCTTTTTGAAGTTTATCTGCTCGCTTGGCAAGTTGTCCAGGCCCCAAAATGCTCAACTTCAGGCGGCGGTGCCCCATTCTGCTTACCTGCGCCGCAGCATGTGGCATGTGGCATGCATTTAGGCACCAAAGCAGCAAAACATATTTGCTTAGCTGCAAAAGGGTTGACTATTAAGCGGGCTTCCCTCCTGCTTGTCGTCGAAATTGTTGCTGCGGCTAATGCCCTCAAAGACGGCTTAGCGATTAGGTCTGCAGCGTGACGGAGACGGAGACGGCCTTAAAGTAATTGCTTGGAAATGAGCCGAGCTTTTGATGTACTTGTTGTGCAATTAAAAAAGGCAACGCTACAAAGCAAAGGCAACACAGAAACGACGGGGGCGCGATTTAAGTGGGCGCAGTTGATAGGTTCGGTAATGCCCTAGCTGGGAGAGAGAGAGAGGAAATATGTTAACAATTTTAATTGCATCACAGACCAATTAGACAGCTACAAGTCGCTCGCTCTCTTTCACTAGATATATAATAATATTTTAATATTTATTTTTATAACATATTCTTTATAATATTGACCTGAATTAAGTGTTTATTTGTATTCAGCTCTATGCGGCTTATTTGTTATTGTTAACAATTTGTTACGAACCCCTGCACATAGCCAACACTCCACACTCGCTCTCTCACTCTTACTCTAAACTCAACTGCCTCGAGTTGATGGCATAAAAACTATGCTATATAAACCTACAGCCCCAAGGCTGCAGCACAATCTCTGGCCCAGCTGCAGTGCCAGACAACGTCAACGACGACGACGACAATGATGATGATGGGCGAAATAAAAACAAACAAGAGCAGCGAGAATGCAGGCAACAACAACAACAACAACAACAATAGCAACAACAACGGGGAGATCTACAACAACAGCAATAAGAATAAGAATATAATTATGTCTGCTTTCTGCAATTATTTCAATTATAAACACAACACAAGCTGTTGCATTTGCCAGCACGCCGCAGCAACAGCAACAGCAACAACTACGGACAGCAACAACAACAACAATGACGACGCACAACAACAAACAATGAAGAGTTGCCGGCGGGCGCATAAAAATCTCTTTTGCAGCTCTTCGAGGGAGACGCTTGCATAAAATGAGCACATTAGCCTAAAAGCAGGCAACATAAATTGTGCGAACTCCCTTTCGCGCGAGAGAGAGAGAGTGAGAGGGAGAGAAAGGGTAGCGCAGGCAACTAAAGTAAGCTGAAGGTGTTGGACTGAATGGAGAAAAATAGCAAAAGAAAGCAAGACAAACAAAAACAACTGAGCTGCGTCTCGCTTAATGACTACGCTTTACACTTACTACGTGATTATATAGTATAAAAAATTTATTATTTTAGCTTTTGTGAAATATTTTATACCATATATGCAGAACGTATGCACTATAAAATTTGATATTTCAGCCTCAAATTATTTTTTTTTTCAGCACTAAAAAATTTCACATTTAAATACCAGATTAATATTTAAAATATTTTTTGTTAAAGAAAACTCCTAAAATATTTAACAATATTATGTTTCTATTTTTTTGTTTTTGTTTTGGCTTCTTTGGTATTATTGTATTTGTTTTTGCTGGCCTTAAATTCCACACTGTTTTTCAAGATTTTTTAGTGATTTTTCTCACATTTCATGCCTCATAAAAAGTTTGTCATGGTGTGAAATTTTTTAAGAGCCTTCAAACACATATACACACATTTGTACAACTGAAGTATATTATAAAATTATATTACGATTTTATTATTACATGTTATATACTAAAGACTTGACTGTAGTATAAAATTCTTTAGTATTTGCAATACTTACAATATTTAATGCACATTTCTTTCAATATCTTACATACCTTCTAGCAAAACACACATACCCCTTGCTAGAGTAGCTTAAAGACGCCTCAGCGTATGCAGCACTTTTTTAATGCACACAAAATGCCACAGCTGCCGCTGCTGTTGCCTCTGCTGCTGTCGCTTGTTGCTTCTGCCTGCCTGCGCGTAATACGTGTAGTCTGGACAGCAGCAACAACAACAACAGAATCATAATTACTGTATAAACTAAGCGAGCTTGACTGCCTTGCAGTGTCTCCCAGTTGTGCGCCTTTGCCTCTGGCCCCTACCCCCTTCCCCTGCCCACCCCTTGCAGTTACTCAGTCTCCTTGTGTGCGCTGCTCGCTCTCTGTTTGCATTGTTTTCGGCATGCGCCTGCAATTGTTTGCAGCTCACGTTTGCAGCAAAGCAACTGCAACAACAACAACAACAACACGAACAACTCAACTCGCTCATAATAAAACTTTTACTATGACAGTAAAATTTTAATGAAATCACAGCCAAACTACGAAACACTTGTGCCAAGGCAAGCCATCGTGCCACGCTCCCAGTTCTCCTCCTCCCCTCTCTCTCTCTGCTGCACTCAAAGCAACTCCAACTGAGATGGAGCTGCCTTTGTAGTAGTTGTTGCCTGGGGAACGTGTGTGTGTGTGTGTGTGTGTGGGACAAGTCAAGGCAATTGAAAGACAGAGACTGCTAGCATCGAGCTAGCTAGCGAGTGAGCTACAAAATGACCACAATTTGCTTATATGACAATTTTATAATAATTATTTAAAACAATTACAAAAAGGAGAAAACATAACATTAAACATAATAACATTTATGCGTAAAGTAATCACAAATTGCATTGCAAAAGTCAATTATTTGCACTGAGAGACAAAATTCGATTATGAGGCAAGGCAAGGCAAAACCGAAGAAGGCGGCATATTAAATGGGATGATTTGATTTAAAGACCCCCCTAAGAGTTGGAATGAGAGCAGATAAATCAAATCAGAGAGCCAACAATAACAGAGAACACAGAGAGAGCGCGAGGGAGACACAAAAAACTGCCGTTTGAATTAATTTGCATTATTAAATCGGGCACATAAATCGCCGAGCGGCGCAGAAAGGCAAAATAAAAAAGAGAAGAGAACAAAAAACAAAACACAATACGAACAATGCGATAATTAAAACATCCCCAAGGAGCAGGCCAACTAATTGCCGCAGCCCTTTGGCAGTCCGCAGCGAGTGTTATAAATAAATAAATGGAAAACCAAAGTGAACCAAAGAGCGAACCAGAAAGCGCACCAAAACCGAACGCAGCTAAACCAAACCCAAACCCAAAGCGAAACCAAACCGTAGCGAGTTGAACTGAGGCCAAGTCGTCGCGTTGCCATGCATAAATTATAAGCAAGTGTGGCAACGCTGCCGCCTTAATTTATGCTTTCAAATTTCATATTAATAACGCACAGCGTGAAAATTGGCCGGAGCGGGAAATCGGGAGCGGGAAATCTAAGGGAAATCTGGGCAACTGCAAACGGACTAATTCAATAATTTATGCACATTTTTTAACACATGAACGCATTGCGTGCGGCCGGAGGCAGGGGCAGGGGGGCGTGGCCCAAAATGCAAGAATTCTCGCATCCTTTTTTTCTGACACTTTTAATTAAATATTAAGCAATAGCAAGCGTTGGGGTATGTGCTGCTTATACCCTGTAAAGATAAAGTATATTTTATTTATGTAACAATTACTTAAGATTTCTAGCTAAGTTTAGCTTTCTTCCAGCTATTTTTGCCTGCACTACCTGCGCTATATGCCCTCGCCAATTAATTGCAGGGTATGCACGCGCACTTTTGGCTTGGCATGCGTTTCAAATTGAGCGGATTAAGTTTAATTACAATTTTTCGGTAGCCAGCGGAACAGCAGCAATTTACACACACACAGACACGCCCAGGCACACTCACACACACACATACGTGCACACGCAACTCCTTTGTGCAGTGCAGTTGTAAGGGTTGTTCCTTTGTCTGGCGCCATAAATGAAAAGTAAATCTTTATGCAACGCTGCGGGATGCAATGCAACGAAAACCCAAAAACCAAAAGGCACAACTGCCCCCGCAGTCAGCAGCAGCAACAGCACCCACCACCCACCCAACACAGACGCACACACACACACACAGTGAGACCGATTCGCTACGCACACGTGTGCCGAGTTCTGTGCCCGGGTTATCGGCTCGACTACTGCTGCTGCTGCTTCTGCTGCTGCTCCTGGGTGTCCTTGTAATTGGATTTAGTTGTCGTTAACTTTGGACTGCTTATTGTTCTCCTGCTCCCTGTGCTCCCCCGCCCGCTCACGTTGTGCATATGCTTGTTGTCATTATTGGCACCCAGCCGCAGCGAGGCAGGCGACGATCTTCGTATTTTGATGTGGTTTGTAATGGCAGCGACAGGGCATATCCGCCTTGAGGGTTGCCACGCAGCAAAGAAAACTGATTACACTATGAGGTTTACTCTCTCTGTGTGTGTGATGTGGTGATGGCTTGGGGGTGGCTGCCAAGGGGGCACTCGCAGGGTTAATTAAATTCAATGTTGAATTTTAATGTGCGCATCTCGTGCCCATAATGAGTGTACTCGCACATACGATACGCTTTAATCACCGTGCTAAGACTTGATTTATGTTCAATAATATTCTTGGAATTATTTCTAAATATAGCTTGATAATTAAATGAATTGTTTATATTGATTTAGAGGATCTGTGTTGTGACAGCAACGAAGGCAGTAAGAAATTGCTGAAGTTTTGTAATGAAGGTAGACAAGCTCATATAAGAAAACTACCCAAAAACTGAACGTTTGTGCACTGCAAATAATTTCTTGTATAACTTCTGTGTTTAATTTTGAACTGCGAGCAAACTAACCGAAATTGTGTAGAGGACTACAATTGTTGTACATGGCAAATATAAAGGCTCCAGCTTTAAAATGACGCTTCAAATTCGTTTTTTTTTTCGATTCTTGGGTGCAAATGTAGGCGTGGTCAAATTTTGAAAAGTACAGTATCTGCTTGCATTTATAAGACATATTGTCAACAAATTTGGTAGTCGTAGCTCTTATGTTTTCTGAGATCTAGATGTTCATACAGACGTACAATACGGAAATGGTCTACTTTATACCCCTTTCTGCCTGTTGTTAGCATGTTTAGTTAGTCTTAGATTACAATATCCTTTCACCCTATTGATACCGTGTATAAATAGATGCAATATATGAATGAATCAACTATTAATCTCGATTTCCCATTAATCAATAGCATTTAATGCATTATTAAATATGACACGTGGATATCAACCTGCGTGTGGTAGAGTAAAAAAACTCCAATCAGTTAGCCAGCAATTTAATTGGCCTCTACATTTCACTTGCAGGACATGATCTTTTTATAGCCACATATTAATTTCTATTGTAGCAATTATGGGAAAAAACTATTTCAGCTATTTCCGTGTCATAATTTGATTCGGTTGTCCACTTCCTCTCCCCCCCTCCAACCCCCCCTTTGCCTGTTTCGAATGTCTCCATTGGCCATTAAAGCCTTTGGCCAGGCACTTTTGGTTATTGAACGCGTTCGAATTATTTACAGAGTAATTACGTCTAATGCGCTGCCGTGCGGCCCCCTTTCTCTTTCGCACCCCCCTCCCTCTCTCTCTTTCGCACTCATTTCGTAGTCCCTGCTGGCCACATGCTCCTCTAATTACTTTCGAAAATTGTGATCAATCACACGATACACACACACACAGACATATATACAAAATGCAGCACGTTGCCGCTGACACAAAGGGGGAACGCTGCCCCCCACCCTCTTGCCCCCTCTGCATAATGACCAGAGCCCAGGCAAACACCTCAGAGGCAAAGCCAGAAGCCAGTATGGCATGGCTAAAAGCATTTCTGCCTTAATCGTTTCATGTCGCGCGACAAGTTAAACCCCCCAACTAAGCAGCCGCCGCCGTAGCAAGGGGGTTAGTTAAGCCCAAGGGGGTAGGGGAAGGGGGTCTGCCGCACTACCGCAGCTGCTAGCTGCCGTGGTCAGCTGTGCGTTGGATTTGTATAGATTAGCTTGGAACAGTTGGGGTACGCTTGGTTGGTTGGGTTGGATTGGCCAGCAAGCCTGCCTGCCTGCCTGGAGCTGGCGCTCTTAGTAATAATTGCAAATCAATGACAGGGAAATTCAATTCAAAGGCTGCTAGGCGACACCACAACAACAACAACAGCAGCAGCAACAACAACAGCAACAATGGGGGACAAGCTTGAAATTTCAATTGGTTCGATTGCAATTGACAAAAAGCGAACATTGGCCAAATGTTGTCTGACATGCAGTGGAGGGCCCGAGGGGGTATAAAGAGGAATTAAACAGGGGTGAGTGGAGAGGGGTTGGAGGGGATAGAGAGAGGCACAGTGGGTGCAGCGGTAAAGCTTCTCATTCCAGCGGATTTGCGTTTAAATGGCCAACGTAATTATGGCCAAGCATAATTACGGCTAGGTGTGCGTGTGTGTGTGCATGTATGTGCATGCACATGCATGTGCGTGCCTGTCTCGCGCACTTTTGCATTGCAAAATTTAATTGATTTAATCAAACAATAACAAAGATTAATGCGGTTGACGAGCAGGCAACGGATCGGTGCGGGACGGGGGGGCGTGGCAATTATTGTATTAATTGTAAAAAGTAATTACATATTTAAATAGTTATTGTACTCTGCATATGAATAGAAAATGCTATGCTGCAAATAACTAAATGTTACCTCTCCCCCCCGTAGACCCCCCTAATTAAGCATTCACCTACGGCACTGTGTTTTTATGCGCTTATCTAGCAGTTTTGCCTGCTCGCTGCAGCAGTTAAGCTCCCCTCTCTCTCATTTACTAGCTATCTCTTTCGCTCACCCTCTCTCTTTCTATCTCTCTTCTGTCCCTTTCCCTTTCTCTGCTCTGCTCTTCCTCCCACCGCTTGTGCATTCAGTAAGCGAGATAATTGTTTACAAACACATAACGATAAATACGCAAAGCACACGCCAAACGATTACAACAATATATCGGGTATATGTATATCTTTGTGCCGGCCTGTGCATGTCTCTGCTTGTTTGTTGCATTCAATATATTGTACGTATGCATATTTACATGCAATAATTTATGAAATGGTAATTGTTTATGGCATATTATAGCCATTATGTTGCCGCGACGGCCTTCATTTATTTTAATATGCCTTCAATCAACACACACAAACACACCTACACATACTCCCCCTTTGCACACCCCGTTTCAATCAATTGTCATTTGCATAAAATCAACATTAAAACGTCGCGCACAAAAAGAAAGAAAGAAACAACAACAGAAAAAAACTGTTGACTCAACCCTTGCGAAAATTTTTAATTAAAAATCAACCGAAAAACAGGGCGAAAAAAAATGGCCAAAGAACATGCGAAAAGTGTTGTTGTTGCTGTTGTTGCTGGGCAAAAGTGAAAGTCACTAAATCCCAAAAATGAAAATTGTTGCACGCCGCAACTAGAAAGTGCAATAAATTTTCCGGCTGCAGCAGCAGCGGGAAACCAGAAAGAAAATACTAGAAAAATGCGCATAAATTAAGCGTAAAATGTTGCCAAGTGCAAGTCAGAGAGGAGGGGGAAGGTGGAGAGACAGGGGTGTGCTCAAGCAACGGTAGTTAGTTTATATAGTTAGTTTTATGCCAGAACTTAGACGCAGTCGGCACTCTTTAGCCCTTACCCCACCCTTACCCCCTCCCTGCTCTGCGTTACCTGAGTGAAAGTAGTTAAAGTGAAAGCCCTCAAATGCAAACGATTTGCATAAATGCAAATTAAAGTGAGGAGTTTTCCCAGAGTTTTTTCCCCCTAGTTCCCCCTTCCCTACCCCCTTGCAGTCTGCCACCACTGCGACTGCAGTTAAGAACTGAGCCACATCACTCAAAACGACTCGGCGCACTAATGAAGCAACAAAGGGGCGTTACAGTCATGGCATGGGGCGTGGCACTTAGAGCAACGTGCTCTGATTTGCAGCCGCGCCTACAGTAAAGATATAGAGTACAAGTTAGTACAAGCTAGTTGTGCCTGCATATATGTTTAAAGTATGTGTGAAATGCGGAAATTTGAAAAACCTTTTCTACACTTTAAATTAGTTAAGTTGAGGCTTAATCGAATTGCGGGAATCAAAGGAGGCGTGGCCAATTTTTAATAAAACTTTGAGAGCTTAGAGCTCACTCGAGCTTTGTCGCAAAACTTTGGTTGCTTTAGTTGATATATGTTCTGAGATCTTGGTGTTCATACATATATTGACTTGGCTATTGATACTGGCACTGAACATTTATATTTATTGGGGTCGCATCCATCTTCTTCAGCTGGTTACCCACATTCCTACAAGCACAATATACCATGCATTCTTTTTTTTCAATCCCTGATCTACAAATCTTTAAGAAATCTATAAATTTAAATGAGAAAATCGGAAATACCTTTCCTTAACTTTCTTTGATTCACATAAGTTTCCCTCTCTCCGGCGTCTGTGAAAAAGTTCTGCACTAAAAAAGTAAGCTTGGTAAACATAATCCAGCAATCTGTATGCCATTCATAACGTGAACTGTTAATGGTAATTTTCCAATTTTCCACTTATTCAAGCTATGCTCTGCTTGCTCTGCTCTGCTCACCTCTTCCTGCTTAGCTCTTCCTGCTCTGCTCTTCCTGCTCTGCTGCTGCAAGTCAAATCGAAAACTTTTGAATTTTGCTGGCAACTTTGATTCCATTTACGACGGCCCCACGAGCTGCATTCAAAGTCAATCAATACGCTTCGATGTAGCAACTACTTCCGCCTGGCTGCACATTATTTCCGGTCCCCCCTTCCCACCTCCCTTGCCACACACCGGACAGTCTTTGCAACTCCCCTGGCAGCACCTGCACTTGCCTCTGTCCCTCCTCCCCCTTGCTGCTGCCTCAAGTGTCCGTCTGGCGGCCATGACAACGTCAGCTTCAGAGTTGCCGCTGCTGCTGCTGCTGCTGCGACAGCTTCATTTCATTTTATTTGCACGCGTCGCGTTGTCAAGGGTTAAATGCATGCGCCCCTCTCTCCTTTCCCTTCTCTACCCCCCCTCTGCCACATGGAACTCCCTGCAATCCTATTTGACCTTTATTGGCATTGGCAGCCATTTGCTTCCACCTGATCACATTTCACACGCTGCCAGCGCAGTCAGTTTACCCCCTGCATCAAACCCCCTTACCCCTCTCTCCCCTCCCCCTCCCGTTGCTGCACAATTTTTGCATGCGTTGACATGTGAAAATGTTGCACAAGTCTCCAGGCGATGTTTTGCCCTGCTGTTTGTACTTGTCTTGTACAAGTTGTTGTGTGCGCGTGTGTGTGTTTGTGTGTGTGTTCGAGGAGGGGCTGGTGTTGATGTTTTAATTAATGGCCATATGTCAACTGCAGGCAAATAGGTTAAAAGGGAGCCAATTTCCGTGTAAACGGCGAATCAATTGCTACGGTTCGGGGTTATACGCGAAGATAATACGATTGTTGTGTCATGTTTGAGTAGAGAGGGAATAGTTTCTTGTTTATTTGAATAGCATTTAGTTTGTTAGGCATTTAAGTGAAAGGTGAATTAAATCATGAAAGAGACTGGGCCAAATATCCAACAGCTTTTTGGGCTATATATTTCGATTGATTTCAAATAAAAATCGTTTGGTTTTTTGGCAAAGTTATGATGATTGATAGTCTAATTAGGCTTCCCCTGTAGAACCATTGACAAAATAATATTACAAAGTAAGAACTGAGAATTTTTGGCAATGTTATAACTGTGTACTTTGTAGATTGGCTACTTGTAAAGGGAATCCCCCCCAAGACCATCGCTACGGACCTGAAGAAGAGTATTTACTGCTACGACTAAAAAATAGCTGCATTTCCTTTTACTTATACTTACACATATATATATTTCATATATTATTGATGTACCTATATTTTGCAAATAAATCTACTGAACTAGTTTGTCCTTTGAGGACCTGCACCACTCCAAATGGAAGGCAAATCAAAGTTGTGACCACTGACAGAAATATCAATCAAGAATGGCAGAAATCATAAATGCAAAATGCGAAATGAGGCCTTGTCCGCAACCTTTGGCAATGATACGAGCATGGATGCCCGGGCGGGCACAACTCTTCAGCGTAATCATTAGCATACATTACGGGCTTGACCCTCAGACCCCTTAGACCCTCAAGTGCTGTTCAAATGGGCCATTATGTGCTTGGAGCTGGTTGCTCCATTGGCTTCCTAACTCATTTTTTTCCTGCTTTTCTTTTTTTTTTTGTGCTACTTGCCCTCGTTTATGTGTGTCGCCGGGTCCCTGGCAACCAATAACTATACGTACGTGCGTGTGTGTGTGTGTACAGAGCAAATGATAATAGTTGTTGGCCAACCACACACACACACACTCGCATGGAGAGCGGGTTCTGGACCCTCGACTGATGCTGTCCGAGTGATAAAAAAAGAGCTCAGTTCAGCTCATGTGCTGCGCATTGTAGTTGTTTCGCTGGCGTCCTTCATTCATGGATTCATTCATTCAAGCGTTTCAATTGAGTGGAAAGCCAAGGCACTGCATACCCTCGCCGAATCCTGTCCCGGGGTCCTTCATAAGCTTATAAGCTCGTTTCCTTCTCATAGTTTCGCTTTGCTTTGGTTTCGCTTTCTCCTCTTCTTCCTTTTCTTTTTTTCAATTTAACATCCGTTTTTGTGGCTACAGCATGTCTATTATGTTGATGATGTCCTTTGACAATATGTCCTAGCCGAGCCGGGATAGCGGCAGCGTGAAAGGCGCTTGAGTTAGTGAGCGAGCGTGGGCGTGAGCAAGTAGGGGAATGGCGAAGGGGGAAGGGGGCGACAACCAGTAATGGTAATGTTTCGAGTTTGGCGTTTGTCGCTCGTGTATTGGCATTGATATCGAGGATTGTTTGGCTGACGGGGGAGGGGGGGAGCGACAACTTTGGTTGTGTTTTCTTTTGTTTTTTCGAACTGATTGTAGCCGCTTTTGTGGCTTGTACGCTGTAGTTGAACAACAAAGAGGAATTCGATGGGCGGCGAATTGGTAAACTGTGTCACAAACATCAATTTAAATAAGCACTACTTTAAATTGTCTTTTAGGGCTCTATAAACTATTTGTGGGGGGGGGAGAGGGACAATGAATTGTGGCGCCATAAGTTGGTATAATGGGCACAAACAATTAGGAATATTGAAGTGAGGGTTAGCAAGCGGCTGACAAGTGATCCTTGTCTGCATAACAAGCAGAGCTGGGGTAACTTCAAGATATGTGTTATCGATAGCACATTAAGGTGACCATTTTCTTTTTATTCTTTAATTACGGCTATCGATTTCAAGGCAACTTCAAACTAGAGCTGCATTACGATACTATTTTCAAACGACTTAATCGATTCTTTTGGTACTTTCGATCAAGTATAAAACCTCAGTATTATTAAAATCGATTACAATCGATGATTTAGGCAAAAGCTTAAATAAAATGAATACTGAGTTGGTATCGACTCCAGCTCTACTGCAAAGTCTTCAGATTTTCCCAGCTTTAATCTTAACTTCTCTTTGCAGATTTCAATCGATTTGAGGCCTCCTAATTCCCCTTGGGGCTATTTGACTTCACTTGGGGGTTGCAAACGTCACCCTTTGACCTCGTCCACAGTGCTCAGCTCCCTCAGTGCTTGCTCTGACATCGAGTTTAATTGTTTGTTTTCTTAGTTTATTGAACTGCTGACTGACAACTGACTGACCCAGCGACCTGAGCGAGTGAGTAGTGAAGCACTTCGCTTGATGCACTTAATGTCCATGGCGTGTTTTTAATGGCCATCATTTTGTCTGGGCCTTTAATTAACTCGCTTTAAGTCAGAGCCGCCCTCCATCTATGTGTGTGTGTATGTATGGTCGACTCTTCGACTGGCCACTCGGCACATGCTTCTAATTTATACCCAAGTGCCAAGACGACGACGACGACGCCGCTGCTCTTCCCACGCCTCGCACTGAGGCAAATCCCAGAGTCGTTTATTTGTCCTTGTTGTTGCCAGCGCCATTTTATTTATTTAGCTCGCGTCGCGTCGTGCGGCAAACTCAAGGCTGGCGCGCGATGTTAGCGTGGGGTCTCTGGGCAACTAAAAACCCATAACTATATGTTTTTCTGACACATTTTAAAAGTGCGCCGCAAGTCGCATGCAATTTATTGTTATTGCGTTTTGTACTCATTTCTCTTTCTACCCATTTGCCACTCGCTCTCTCTCGCTCTCTTTCTCTCTCCCTCTCTCTGCGTCTCTTTTGCTGGCTTTATCTCACTGTTTTTTGTCGCAAATCCAAGGACATTTTGTTGTGCATTTGTGTTAACCTAATATGCTTGTAATTGCTAGCGAAAAAAAGCAGCAACAACAACAACAGCAACAACGAAAACTGGAACAATGTTTGGTTTTGCTGTTTCTGTTGATATTGTTATTGTTGTTATTTCTCTCAGTCTCTCTGCTGCTGCTGCTGTGTCCATTGTTGCTGCAGGCTGCTGTTGCTGCCGCTGCTGCTGCTGCTGCTGCTGTTTCTGGCACGCAGCTTGTTAGTGAAAGTTGCGCAAAACAAGGTCCCAAACTAGCGACTCCATTGTCCATTCTCTGTGCGCTTTTATTGTGCAAAAAAAATATGTACTAAAACTATACCAACCATAATGGGCAGCATGCAATTTATTGTCAAGCTTGTGCAGCGTATGTGAAAATCAATTTATCTCATTCCATGTTAACCTTGTACGTTAACAGCGGCGCTGCCATTGTTATCGAAGTGCAACATGGCGCTTTAAATGCAAGATCTGTTCATTGATGAAGTATGTCTAGTATGTTTCGTCCTGGGCTCTGTTAAGCTTAACAGCGGCTTGAGATGTTAAATTTGAATTTGAATTGACGAAGTATCGATAATTCCTTGAGTTCAAATCGGGTAAAGCTTAACAGCGCGTTAAGAGTGACTTGAAATGTTAAGTTTGAAATTTCGTTAAGTTTCGTTGTTATGCAACATGGCGTTTTAGATGCCAGCTCTGTTAAGCTTAACAGCGGCTTGAGATGTTAAATTTGAATTTGAAATAACAAAGTCGTTAACTTCGAATCGAGTAAAGCTTAACAGTGCGTTAAGTGTGACTTGAAATGTTAAGTTTGAAATTTCGTTAAGTTTTGAATATCACGTAGTGTATCGATAATTCGTTGTCTGGCAAACGTGCTGCTATTTCCATTTGGCAGACCTTCGGCCATTTGGCTTTAATTTGTTGGTCAGCTTACAAATTTTTATGGTACATTTTAATTGCCACCAGTCCAGTCCAGGCTGCGCTAGCACATGGCAATGTTGTATATATTTTTTTCAGAATATTGTCTTAACCAAATTTATGGCCGCAACGCGCACGAATTAATTGGGTTAATAGTGCGGCTTTTCGTTTCATTTGCACAATTTAATTCGTATGCTCGTATTTGAATTTGGTTGAAGTGCTGAAAATTGCTTTAAAGTTGATTTCCCAGTGTGATAACAATCATGTCAATTGGCCAGCTCGAAGACAGCAAACAGACACACTTCATATGTGAAGAGAATGTGAGTGAGTGGGGGGGGCGGGGCATGGGCGGGCGTGGTGAGTGGGTGGCAGTTACTGTTTCAACCCTCAGCAAAACCTCGACACGTGTCAGTGTCGCTGTCAATGGATGTCAAGAGCATAGAAATGGTAATCCTAGCCGATCCGCAAACTGCCTAGACAAGCCTACTTAACTACTCACTCAACAAGCGACACTCGATCCGTGTGCTGCAACTGCCTCATATATGGCAAACACACACACACACGCACACAAATATGAACCCTGGGCCACATCGCATGTCAGTTGAAAATTAAACCTTTCACTCAACTCAAATTCAATTGTTGTTGGCTTCGGCTTCGGCTTCGTCTTCGAAATCGAAATCTATAACGCACGAAATCAGAAACTGTCCGCCAACAGCGAGGGATGTCTGTAATGCCACTCACCATGTGGTGGCATAGCCTGCCATAGCCTGCGCTGTGTGGCTCTAGTGGGGTTTGAGATTTGGGCTAAACGCATTACATGACGAACCACCGCCGCGCGCCTGGCGCACTGAGGCAGACGTTTTATTTGTAATATGACAGCACTTCATATCCTTTTTCAATGTTATTAAGCGGCGGGTGAACAACAGGAAATTATGCACGTCAGACCTGTCCGCTTACGTGTAATGTCCGTGCTCATATGGAACTTCTCCCCTCCCCACCCCCCCCCTTTTCCGCTTCCCCTTCCGCAACAGAAGTTCCTTTTGGCTTGCGGGCATTTGTTTAGCCCCCGTCACGTTTGCCTGGGTTTTTGCATGGTTCGCTTGTTGGGTCTCTGCATACTTGATTGCATTTCCGTTAATGAATTTGCCCAAGATGTGCCAGATGTGCGATAGACGTCAGTTATCGATAACAAAAGACAAGGGATTTGGGTTGATTGGAAAGTGGATTTGTGCAGCGAAAGTTTTCATATGTTAAACATGAAATAATTACGATTATATTGAAAGCATGTTAGGGTGATTCAGTTAAATAATTATATTAAATTATAATAAAAGAAATTACTTGATTTTTTTGAGAAAAATTTCCTTTTTTTATCAATTGTATTTATTATATTTTTTTAAAAAATATATGCTAGAATTACCAAAGACATTTTTTTTTTTAAAGATTATCACAGAAATTGCGCACAACTTTTATCATTTAAATTTATTTTATATATTCAAAATAAAATATTATGAAACTTTCAAATAAATCTCATTTTTGTATCATTGTTTATATTATGATATTAAAAAGAAAAAATACTAGATTTATTTTTTAATAGTCTGCAGTTTTATCTGTTTACAGACTTTGCTATACATTTTTTCATTAATTACGGCTTACTCGGCAAAAAGTTTTAATATCTACCTCTCTAAAGCTCTTTTCCACTTGTGTACCATATCATTTTGATTCATTAAAAATGATTTCATTCACATTTTTGCTCGGAACTCGAGTTGCATTTCGTTTTTTGCTGTTCTCTCTCTCTATCATTGTCAGTTGTTCAACTTGTCGCTTGTCCCCGCGTTTTTTACAGTCATTCGCATATTTTTCGCATTGCCTCATGTCGCGCTGCGCTGCGGCAAGGTACGTACGTATGTATGTACGTCATCAGTCATAACCTCAAACTGGCGTCGTATTTACTTAACTTTGGCACACTCCGTTTTGCCCGATATCAAATGTTGATTGTGTTTACCATTTCATGGTTTCATTTACGGTCCTCCCCCAGAAGAGTGCACAATGTGCTCGGCACTCAGTGCGAGGCAGGAGCAAAAGCTACCCAAACCAGTTGCTTCTCCTCCTGCTGCGCATCCTGTTCCCTTCCGCTTATATTGTCATTTTCAACGTCATGCTTCAACGTTTGTTGATCCCCGACGTTTTTGTTGTTGTCATCTCGTTGCTTCCTGTTCGGTAGTGTATGTGGAGTGGGTGCGGAGTGGGGGCGGGGGGAGTGGTTGCAGGGGACTACGACTGAAACAATAATACAAAAATATAAAGCTTCAACTTTTGCTGCCATAGTATGCCCGGAGACCCTTGCCCTCGGGACACCCTGTGTTCTGCGAACTGACCACTTGGCAGTTTCCAAGCGCAACGCCAAGTCTGTTTGGCACCGGCGCTGCCCTGGGGGCAGTGGAAAAGGGAACTCGGAAAATGTTAACGAATTTTGTATGCCTTAAGAAATTATAATGCATATATCTTCATGAACCATCATACACTGCATATACTTTGATCTGCTCTAAAGAGAAACAAGAGAGCTAAAAACAAAGTTAAAGAATTTCTTATAAACTAAGAGAATATATATATTTATATATATCTTCGTGAACCATCATAATTCTGCCTTGATTTGCTCTAAAGAGAAACAATTTCAATAAAATGAATATGTACAAAAGCTGAAGAATGTTAACAAATCTTCTTAAATCTCAGAAGATATAATACATAAGTATATCTTCGTGAACCATCACGTTGCTACTTTGATTTGCTCTAAAGAGAAACAATCTCTATTAAATGAATATGAAATTTCAATTTAAGAAATAAAGTAAAAATAATAAGAATAAAAGAGAAGGAATATATGTGATATATGTGTGTTGGATATATGTAAATGTGTGTGTGTGTCTGTTCATATGGTAGCACTTCTCCGGCGACAACAAACCACACACACACATCCGACATTAGCCTCAACTGTTGCAAAGCACTTGATCGATTTGCAAATGCCTCAATGGAAGGGGCACAACAACGACACATGCAACCCCTTAAGTCATGAGTCGAAGTGGGCAGAGCCAGAGGGCGGGGGATGAGAGAAGAGGGAAGAGAGAAGAGCAAAACGGGGTTTGTTTGCCAGCGCGTCCACAGGGGAAGCGTAGGATGGTGTACAGCAAAATGGGTAACGACAGCGAAGCAATCAACTCGTGTCAGCAAGGAGCACATCCTGACTAAAGCTGACGCTCTGCCTCTGTACCCCATCCATGCTCCACGATGATGCTTCCCTGATGCTGTGCGTCCGTATGTGCATACGTTTCTCGTTTGCCGTTGGCTTTTTGGCCTGCGGAAGTGTTTGTTTATTTAATTTCTGGTATTTTTAATTGAATTCTCAATGCCAGCCCCACACACAGATTTCTGATGCAAAACCTCGACTTAATCTCACTCCATCTCCGTCTCTGTCTCTTTCTCACACTCTTTGCAGGAGTTGCATCATTGGACCCGAGCTGAGCGTTAAGGTCTGCTCCATCGGCACTGTGATAAACCGTTCGGCCTACGCCTCGGACTATTGCCAGCTGGAGGGCACCACGGGCCGCCAGACGCAGCCAATGCCCATACGCTGGATGGCCTGGGAGAGTGTGTTGCTGGTAAGTCTTCCCCTTCCTCCCTATCTCCCTATCTCCTCTCATTCCTCCCTTTGAACTGCAGCTAGTTTAAGTTTTTCGCTCTTGTTTTCGCTCTGCGCTTTGCCCTCTCTGCTTGTATTGTGCGTCCAGGCACAAGTTTATAATTATAAATTAATGAGCACTGTGCACTGACCCTTCCCTCACCACCCCCACCCCTCACTCTCTCCCTCTTCCCTTCCTATCTGTCTTGCTGCCTTGCGTTCTTTCTAGTCGATCCTTCAGGCAGCTTGACAGCAAAATGAGTTGTAATTGTGTTAATTATTTTTAATTTGCTTTTTCTGCTGCCTCTTTAAGCCAGGCGATTTATGTCAGTTACCTTTTCCGCTCCTCAACTTCCGCAGTGTACCTTGCGATAAGTCCATTAGGCGGCTAACAAACAGGGCTAAATCATAATAACTCATAGGGAAAATATGCTTAGCTGAGGTCCTTCAACTTGTGTGGGAAATTGCAAATGCAAGTCGAAGTTGACATTGTGTTTTACTGCTGCTATATGCCGGATATGCCATAGATTAAACATGTGTTGCATACTTTCAGGCGAAACTTTTGCCTGCCAAATGCGGGCGACACAATGCCCGCATATCATATGCATTTCGAGGGAATTTCGGGGGAATTTCGCATATGATATTCAGATTACTTTTTTTTTTGGTTTGGTTTGGTTGGGTTTGGTTTGGTTTTATTTTTTTGGTGGGACTTGGTGGGACTCGGTGGTGCAACCATCCAATTAGCTTACACATGGTTGCAAGTGCATTAACCCCCACCACACACACACACACACACACAGAGAGAGAACCCGCTCAACTCTCATCAAAAATGCCAACCGAGCACTTTAATTTGCGCTGGAAATGGCATAGAGTACGATTTTTATTACCGAAACACACAGTGAAAGGGGGCAGCAGAAGGGATAGAGAAATAGAGACAGAGAGACAGAGAGCGAGAGCGCGCACACAAAAAGGAATTAAAAACAAAAACGGAAAATAGCGGCGAAACGGGCAAAAATATTTTGTAAATCCCCGAGCGAAAAACCGCACTAAATAAATTAATTAACTACATGAAAAACGAAACGAAAGCGCGGGAATGGTGCAGACAACGCAGGGGCAGACAAACAGACAGACAAACAGACAGACGGACAGACAGACGGACAGAGAGAGAAACAGAGCGAGACAAACAGACAGAGAAAAGCACATGCAGTGAGGCAGGAGTAAAGCCCACGCATAGAGCTGCGCTTGTTTGTTGTTTAGCTTTGTCTCTCTGTGTGTGTGTGTGTGTGTGTGCGTGTGTGCAGTTGTTTTAGACAACATTGTACAAGTTGCTTTTAGAGTTTTGGCATTGCCTTTGGCGCAACAGTAGCAAAAGGCAGGTGAAGGCAAGGGAGCAAGGGAAGCAAGGGTTGAGCTTATGTTTATTAAAAAGCACAAAAGTTGCCTTAAAGGATCATAACACACACATACGTGCACATACGTGCGCATACGTGTACTCACATGGCAAATAACACGCCTAATTGCAGGCCAAATTCAGCACCAAGTCGGATGTTTGGTCCTTTGCCGTCGCCCTGTGGGAGATACTGACATTCGCACGGGAGCAACCCTACGAGCACATGTCGGATGCGAATGTCATCGAGAACATTGGACACATTTACCAGGATGATAAAATGCATGTAAGTATGCGCCACAGTGCCTCCCAGTTCCCTTATCCGAACTCACTTAAACATTCTTGCCTTGCCACACACACAGGAACTGCTGCCAATGCCCGTGAACTGTCCACGGGAGATATACGATCTGATGTGCGAGTGCTGGCAGCGCAACGAGTCGAGTCGCCCCAACTTCCGGGAAATACATCTATTTCTGCAGCGCAAGAATCTCGGCTTTAAGCCCAGCACACAGACGCTAATGTATTGAGACGGATTGGAAAAGCAAACATATTAATCGGATTCTGAGAAACCAAACACGCGATTTTAGCACACTCTACCCTACATAAATATACACATATATATAACATATATCGTATATAATATGGCAATCTTAATGCAAGAAAAAAGAATTATACAATGCGTATTTTTTTTTTTTTTTTTGCAAGAAAAAATTTCACAATTTAATAATTAATCAACGGAGCCCCAAACAAACCTAAAAACTTATTCAAAGTAAAAAAAAAAAGAAAAAAAAATACAATTAATGTTCATTCCGAATACTTAACGAATTTTTGTTTGGGGATACCGTGCACAAAATACACCTAGCTGCATAAGAAAGTTTTTTGATCAGACACGCCTATACTATATACATACATATACATAGATAGTTATTGCCTAGATCTAAGTTTGCCCCTCGAGTCAATAGCCTAAGCAACATTAAACCGTAACATAATCAAAGCAAATGAAAATTGTTAATACTCAACTATGGATTTCGAAATCAGAGATAAATCATCTGCATCTGTATCTGTATTTGTATCTGTATATGTGCTAAGTATCTGTAGAATTCTATCAGATAGAATCTAAGCGTAACCATTGACATATGTGTGTACCTATCGCTCCTCCACCTGAATGCTCTCTCTGTCAGATAATTTGCTTTAAATGTACATGCCTATAGAGAACTCTATATATATATACAGATATCTATATATATATGCATCCCCATCTCGGAACTCTATCTACTCACACACACACACATCTCTATTTACTATTCAAAATTGAATTTTGATGCGTAGTAGAAGGGAAGCAGTATCCGAAAATAGGACAGAAAATTAAGAAAAACCTGCGTATAATTTTGACAATAAAATGTTCGAGCAACTGAGAAAAATTGACAAAATTAGAACCACACTAACTGTGCGAAATGCTTCTAGAACTGCCCGCTAGAGGGCGTAGTAATATTCTAGGGCTTTAAATGAACGAAAAAAAAACACACACACAAACAGCTTCCACTTCGAATCACAAACTAAACCAGGTCAATTAGACGCATATCAAAAACCAAAGCACTCAATTCAGTTCACATGTTCGGGCTTTAATCGTTATCGTTAAAACTATCGTTTCAAATTCATCGTTTAGTGTACTTTTTCCTGTGCCTTTTTCACCTATTGAGTTTCCCGTTTCTACGAACACAAAATTAGATTCATTTTGCGCTAAGCTTGATAATAAGGTTTCGCCTCTCGATAACTACTATATGTCTTACATATATATATATCGTGAAAACTTAATGTACACTTTGGAGAGAACCCAGTTGGGCTCAATCGATTCAATTCAACTCGTTTCGTAGATTATTCAATCGTAATGCTGATTTTGCATCATAGTATTAAATGCAATTAAAATTATAATTAAAAAAATACAATTATTATCGAACACATTTTTGGAAAAGTTAATGAAATGAGATAGAAAGAGAAATAGAGAAACGGAAAGTAATTTCAACTGCAACGAATCAAATTATGGCTAATTATATTCATTAATTAATTTTTTTTAAAACATAACTAAAGAATATGAGAAAATATTTAGGAAAAATACAAAGAAGATAAACAAGAAGAACAAAACGTTGAGCACAATCATGTTGAATAAAAAACGAAAAAAAAAACGAATGAAAACACAAATCTGTTGCAGCTAAAGCAACAGGAAAAAACACAAATACACACACACACAGAATGAAAATCCTAAGTACACGTAATTGCAAAAATAAACCAAAAATAAAAATAAATAAAGTCTTTGAGCAACATTTTTGTAGCACAATTTCTGGTCACCAGCAGCAGCGCGGTCAGGGGTCAGGGTAAGTAAAGCCCAGGCGCAGCGACTAAATGAGACTTTGAGCCGCCGCGTGCAATGCAGCAGCTGAGTCCTGCCTTAAATGGAGACGCGCTGCAAATTAAATAACATAAAACACAAATCCGCTACAAATCCGCAGGCCCACTGCAAATAATAAACTTATTAATACAAATTGCCGGACCCGACACAACCGCCAGCAGGGACCCGGCCACGACTCAAGTCGACCACGATCTCTCGGAGCCAGTGTGGCTCATCATTGTCGCATTGTTAAGTCCTCGAAGCAGCTGCGACTCCAGCTCAATTACGAACAGATTTTGCTGAGCAGCTAGGGATGGCAGTGCAAGCGTGCGTGTTAAATTTAACTTAAATTTAATATTCACTGCATGCAGTTTCGGTTCTCTTTTTAAATATTTAAGCCTTTTTAAAGCTGCAGCCAACTGCCATCTCTAACAGGCGCACACACACACACAAGCAAAGCCGTGCTCAGCTTCTTGTGGACTCCATAGCTCTCCCTCTCGCGCGCTCTTAAAATCCACACAAACGCCAAACCAAAGGCAACGTAATTATTTGTGCGGTCCGGCAGCTCTCTACTTCGAACTGGGATTTGGCGAATCTTGCTGCTAATTGGAAAAAAAACGAATACGGAAAAAAAAACCGACAAAATGCCCAGCAGAACTCATAAATAGTTGATGGTGCTTTAATTTAAAGTTACATCGGAATCAATAAGTTATTATTATTTGGACTAAGACCTCGGGCGCAACCCAACGCAGCGCAGTCTCTCGGGGTTGTGAGATGGGAACTTGAGGCTGGGAGCTGAGAGCTGGGAGCTGGGAACTAGGGCATGGCGCTGGCCAGGCTGCGCTTATTTGCGCTTGGTTTTCTTTTAAGGTTTGCGAAAACAAAATCCCAGACGCAATCTTTGATTTTATTGTAAGCAAACGAATAGGAAAACAAAGCGCACGCAAAAAGAACAAACAGCAGCAGCATCAGCATCAGCAGCCGCCAGCAACAAATGCGCTCAGAGATTTTGGTTTGCTTGGAAAAACAAAAACAACAAGAAGTCAAATGCCTGGAGGAGCATAAAAAGGGAAGAGAATCGAGAATCAGCAGGGCAAAGCGAAATGCGTGTGTGTATGTGTATGTGCGTGTGTGGATGGGTTGGGTAAGCAGAGTTGCCAATGTAAAGGGAAGCCCACTGCAAATTGCCAAAGTGCGTAAGGCATTTCAAGTAGATACAAACAGTAGTATGTATGCATGTATGTGCGTAGATAAGCAGTCGAGCGTAGATAACGTAGTAGATGCGAATTCGTGCAAGCGCAGGGTAAATGTGACAGAATTACATATGTATGTGTGTTGCACTGATGTGTATTTCGTTTGATCTCCTGTTAAAATCAAGATCCACGAGAGTGTATGTTAACCGCATGTTAATCAAGTTACCGGCTTGCATTCCGATTGCTTTCACATCATCCGCCTATGTTAACTGCAGTTTGAATTAAATCGAGTTATCGATATACACTTCAATTGCTACTACATCAAGCCGTAAATGTAACACAAAATCAAGTTGTAAGGGCGAAACTTTTATGGAGATGTTGCGCTACTGCTACAAAAATAAAATTCAAATTTAATATTTTTTAAAACCGTAAGGCTGGCACACAGTGCAAGCCATAAAAATGCAGACGACGGTAAAGCCGCTGCACTGGCTTGCCTGCTGCACACCTTGGGGACATGAAGTCATCAACTACAACACACCGCACCGCACCACCCCACTTCACTCCAGGCAGGCTGCTTAGTGTGACCCCGTCGTGGACGCCTTCCTGCGGGTGTTGCCTTCCTGCGGGTGTTGAACAGAAAAAATAGCCCACTGCACCTTAAGGATTTGCTTTTTATGTTTCTATTTTCTCTGAGCCCACCTCCCCCTCCCCATCCCAAGCACAGCTGTGTGTGGTTGTGTATGTTTGCATTGCCCGCCACGTGGCCGGCACCCTTCGCCAATTCGATGCGCTAGTTTCACACCCTTGTGCCCTGTGCCCCGCCCCTGGCGCGACCCTTAAGACGCGCGTGAGCAAGCCGCAAAAGAAACATGTTGCGTTTTTTATGTGGCCTACTAGAACCAGACGGGGGCTTCGGGGTTGCGGGTCGCAATGGGCTGGGCTGGGTTGAGTTGCGTCGGCTGTGCTGTCTCAGGTCATCAATAATGGCGCAAACATGCATTTAAGTCGCATGCTTTGCATTAAGACGAGGCGGCTTATTGAAATTGGTACACATCCTGAGCCCTTTTCCCTCCCTTGTATTACGCCATAAAGACTAAGGCTCGCTCTGGCGGCTCCCGAGGGAGTCACTTCTTTCAATAAAAATTTGTTTGTATATTGTGGACAGTTTTTTCTTACTTTGGGGGCTGGTTAAGCAGATAAGGTGGATTTTACCTTTTTGCTAATAAAAATAGACATGGAACATAGGAGTGTTGGAGGGAGGGGTATTAGGTTTTCGGGTGATATTTTGCCGCCAAAGTTTGAAATGGGAGACGCAAATTGAAGTCTATGCTGACGCAAATTGAGCACGCGTAACGCAAAAATGCCAGCCGAGAGCTGCCAACCTACGCGATAACGTACAGCGATAACCAAATGTACTGAATAATCGTTTAACCACCACACACGCAGCGCCTATCGGCAGACAGTCGTATCTATCGGTTTGGGTAACACTGGCGCGGCGAGATCCATTGTGCATTTTTTTTCTAAGTTAAAATGGCATTTGCAAGCGTAAAATTTGTTAAATAAAGTGCAATATATTTAACAAAAAGTTCTTGCAGGTATGCTGCATATAAAATAAATAGTTTAATAGCAGTTTTTAAAGCAACAACGTTGCAGCTTTTGCTGCATGAAAAACTATGCGCGTGTGCCTGTATGAGTGTGTGTGTATGTGTGTAAGTGAAATTCCAACAATGCGCAGGGAGCGAGGTGGCTGAAATTTCTTTATGCAAAGCGTACGCAACGAAAAAGAAGAAGCGCAACCATTAAAGCTAGGGAAAATTACTTGCATGTGGACTGTGCGACGGTGGCTATAAAAAAGTGCGTATAATTAGCAAGTGCAACAACAACAAGCGTTGTACATACACAAGGCGCATACACACACATAACGAAAGCAGCCTACATCAAATCATTGAACTGTACAAACACGCCCATATTTAGTGTATGTGTTAAAACGCCAGATTCGCTTGTGAATGTGTGTGTGTGTGTAAGTGTGAGTGTGAACAGTGTTTATTTATTACACTTTGATTTTGCAATAACTTGCTGCTCTTGTTGTTTTTGTAATGGGGGCTTATCCAGCGAACGGAAGTCGTCGCCTACAATTTTCGTGTTTTTTATTATATTATTTTTCGCTCCCCCTACACACTGGCGCAAACAATCGAAACAGGCACACATAAATACACACACATACAAACGCACATGTATACCCACACGCTCCAGCAGACTGCGTTGCCAGCTCTGTCGGCGTCAGCGTCGTCGTCGCTGTTTCTGTTGCTGTTGCTGTTGTCGTTGTCTCTGTGTCGTCGGCAGCGCAGACTCAATTGCATGAGAATTTTATTTCTCTTGTGTTTTTGTTTCACTTTTTGTTTTGTTGTCGTCGCGGCCGCAGTTGACTTAATTTATTGGCAGCATTGTTGCGGTCGCGGCGGCGTTGCGCCTGCTGAAAATGAAAGTGTGTTAGTATGTATGTATGCGTCTGTATGTATTCATTTATGTGTTTGCATGTGCTGCAAATTGTGCGCCCAGCGAAACAGCAGAGAAAGAGTAAAAACAAAAAAAAAAAAAAAACAAACAAAACAGAAAATTGACCAATAAAATCTCACAGCAATTTTTTTTGTTTTTACTCAAAAGATTAAAGAGATTTCATTTTTTACAACATAATTAGGTGAATTCTTCGCAACAGAAAATGTTTGTTTTTTGTTTCATAATGTATAAAGGTGGTTTTGTTTTTAACTTTTATTGCGTCTGAAATGTAATTGCCATCTGTTCCTAACGCAAGACTTGACGGAAACATTTACATATACACATATATATATTTAAATTAACTCAGTTGGGAACCAGTTATGAGACATGATTTGATTTCTAATTTTTCATACAACGATAGTATATCATAATGTTGGGTTAGACATTAAGAACTTTGAGTCGGGTGTTAACATTAACTTATGTATATTATTAATAATTTTTGCAGCTTAACTACAAGGTCTAAAGTTCAGCACATATCTTAGGATTAATTGGCATGCCGTAGCTGCTGTAGCAGACGCAGCAATTGCATCGCTTTAATGGATCCATATCATCATATTAGACATCATGTGAGTAGCATCTTCAAAATTAATTCCATTGTTATCCCATTAAGAAAGACTTTTTCTCTCTCTATCCCTCGCTTTGCAGTATCCACCCAGTACCACAGTCAGCTCCACAGTGGTGGGCAGCGGCACCACAAACGCAATCAATCGACCGGAATTGCATCAAAAATGCAACCGGGGCTCGCATTCGAGTGACACAAGTTCAGCGTACAGCGGCAGCGACACAATGGCCTCTGTCTATGGATCATCGCTGGAGGCCGAGGAGATTGATCTCTCCGGCCTCGTCGAGTCTGTTGTCGACTCTGACGAGGAAGATCTTGCGGAGAGCATGGATGTGAGTTGGTCATATCAAGCTTAATTTTTATTTTGTATTTTGCCTTTTGATTGATTTGAATCTTTAAATAAGCTTGGCATTTCAATTGCAATTCATTGTATCAATCCCATTTTATTCTGCCCTACAGAGTCTCAATGTACGCGATGCCGTGCGCGATTGCCTGGAAAAGGATCCCTCTGAGCGTAGCGAGGATGATGTGGAAATTCTGCTTGAGTTCACTCAAGGCCTGAAGGCATTCACAAACATTACGTTGGCGGTGAGGAGAGCGCTATGCTCAGTCATGGTGTTTGCTGTTGTGGACAAAGCTGGCACTGTGGTCATGTCGGATGGCGAGGAATTAGACTCGTGGTCGGTGTTAATCAATGGTGCCGTTGAGATAGAACATGCGAACGGCACGCGGGAGGAGCTGCAGATGGGTGACTCGTTTGGCATTTTGCCCACCATGGACAAGTTGTATCATCGCGGCGTCATGCGCACCAAATGTGACGATTGCCAATTCGTGTGCATCACGCAAACCGATTACTATCGCATTCAGCATCAGGGCGAGGAGAACACGCGACGCCATGAGGATGAAAATGGAAGGATTGTAATGGTAACAGAGCTGCGTTCGATCGGTGGCAGCGGAGCGGAAAGTGCAACTACAACTGCCATCGGAGGTTCAGTGGCTGCGGCACATAATCTAAATTTAAAACGCGGTCATGTTGTCATACGTGGCACACCAGAACGACTGTTACAGCAACTAGTGGAAGAAAATTCAATGACAGATCCCACCTATGTCGAAGATTTCCTACTAACGCATCGTATTTTCATCAAGAATCCACAAGAGGTGACTACCAAATTGCTGCACTGGTTCGATCTAGAGCAATTGGATACGCACAAGACGCAAGAGCTGAGGGACAGAGTTACCCGAGTTGTTTTGCTCTGGGTGAACAATCACTTTACAGACTTTGAGGCAGATCACGAGATGATGGAGTTTCTGGAGATTTTCGAGGCTGGACTAGAGCGCAAGAAGCTGCTCAGTCAACTGCGACTGTTGCATATTGCGTGTGCCGCCAAAGCACGCATGCGAAGCTGCATTCTAACTCGTTCCTCACGTGATGAACCGCTGAATTTCCAAATCATTGGTGGCTATGAACTGCGTGGAGTTGCCGCAGCTACAGGAAGTGCCTCGGTGGGCATTTATATTTCGCACGTGGAACAGGGATCGAAGGCGCAGGATGTGGGCCTCAAGCGGGGCGATCAAATTCACGAAGTAAATGGACAATCACTTGATCATGTGACCAGCAAGCGTGCGCTGGAGTTGCTGACGGGCACCACTCATCTCAGCATACAAGTAAAGAGTAATCTGTTGGGCTTTAAGGAGATTATGCAGGCTCTGGAGCACGGCAGTGGCAGCAATTCCGCTGGAGCAGGTGGCATCAGTAGTTCCACGGGCAGTGGTAGCTTCAAAAGTTTGCGTAGTCCGCGTCGCATTTGCGCCAACGACATTGCCAAGCTACATGGACGCAGCGATAGCACCACTGAGGAGCTTACAACCCGAGCGCATATGGTACGTCTCAGCTCGGTGGACATGTTGCTCGATCAGCCAGATTGTGCACCTCCACAAACGCCGCCAGTAAGCGGCGGCAGCTTGGCCTCTAACTTCATGCAGCAGCTATTGCAGAGTGTCAACTCAAACTCGGCCAAGAAATGTGGTCCGGATGATCAAACTAAACCAGGAGGCTTTATGACGCTGGCACCCAAGCGGCGTCTGCAAAAGGCTTTGGCCAAAATGAATCTACTGAACAAGCAGCAACCACAACCGCTGCAGCAGGTGGGCGGCCTCACAGACAGCTCTGATACGCTGCTCAATGAGCCACATGCTGGCAAGTTGAAGCTATCGGCTGCCGGCAGCTCCGCCAGTAGCAGTAGCTGCAACTCCACAAATGGCAATTGTAATTCAGCCGCAAGACTCTATCAATCGCAATCCAATCCGGATTTAAGCAGTCTCAACTATGACGAGCCAAGTGGAGGAGGAGCTGGAGGACAATTGCAAGTCAATTACTTGCAGGCACATCTGCATCGTCCCTCTGCAGCTAGCACACTGACAGCAAGTTCTATGCTACCGCCAGACTACCCAGAGCATGTACTGAAGGTTTACAAATCGGATCAGACATGTAAATATGTGCTCATCTATAAGGAGACGACGGCACACGAAGTGGTTATGCTTACGCTGCAAGAGTTCGGCATACACGATCCGAGTTCAAACTTTTCGTTGTGTGAGGTTAGTGTCGGCGAGGGAGGGATGGTCAAGCAGCGTCGTCTACCCGATCAGTTGCAGAATCTTGCCGAGAGAATTAGCTTTGCCGCACGATATTATCTAAAGCTAAACGACAGCACGGAGCCCCTGGTGCCGGACGAATTGGCTCTCGAGTTGGTGCGTGAATCTGGCGTGCATTTTCTACAGTTGAACGCCTACGAGCTAGCTATTCAACTGACACTGCAGGACTTTGCCAACTTCCGGCAAATCGAGTCGACAGAGTATATTGATGAACTCTTCGAGCTGCAGTCCAAGTACGGCGTACCAATGCTAAGCAAGTTCTCGGAGTTAGTGAATCGTGAAATGTTCTGGGTGGTCAGCGAAATCTGCGCAGAGCACAACATTGTGCGTCGCATGAAGATTGTTAAGCAGTTCATCAAGATCGCCAGACACTGCAAAGAATGTCGCAATTTCAATTCCATGTTTGCCATCATTTCGGGTCTGGGACATGGTGCAGTGTCTCGTCTGCGGCTTACCTGGGAGAAACTGCCGTCAAAGTATCAACGTTTGTTCAACGATCTACAAGACCTGATGGATCCCTCGCGAAACATGTCCAAGTACAGGCAATTGGTTTCTGCAGAGCTACTCGCCCAGCATCCCATTATACCGTTCTATCCGATTGTCAAGAAGGATCTTACTTTCATACACCTTGGAAACGATACACGTGTCGACGGGTTGATTAACTTCGAGAAGTTACGCATGTTATCCAAGGAGGTGCGTCTGCTGACGCACATGTGCAGCTCACCATATGATCTGCTGGCCATACTGGAGCTCAAGGGACAGACACCCTCAAATGCGCTCTTCTCGCTCAACCAAATGTCCGCCTCACAGAGCAATGCCGCTGCCGGCACTGTGATTGCTGCCAATGCCGGCCAGGCTACCATCAAGCGACGCAAGAAGTCAACTGCGGCGCCGAATCCGAAGAAAATGTTCGAGGAGGCACAGATGGTGCGCAGAGTCAAGGCCTACTTGAATAGTCTGAAAATACTAAGTGATGAAGATCTGCTGCACAAGCTGTCGCTGGAGTGTGAGCCACCACATGGCTCGACCTACTCGGGCAGCATTTCGCATGGCAATAGCTCGCATCGTAGCGCAGGTAGTGGTGGAGGCGGAGGCGGTGGTTCAATCACAGGTGGCACTGGCAGCATCAATGCTGGCGGAGATCAGCTTAGCATCTACTCGCACACCAGTTCCAGCTCGGCACCAAATTCATCGTTGTCGCTGCGCAAGCGTCACCCCAGCTCCCCCACACTGTCCACCACCAGCTCAACGAGTTCCACCAGCGATCATCAGCGACGGCAACAGCAGCTACATAATAATGGTCCCAAATTTGGCACTGCCTCGCCCCAGGCTGTAAAAAAGATGCTATCCTTGTCGGAGTCCTCCAAAATACGACCACATCAACCCTTTGTGCCGCGTCACAATTCTGCGATACCTGGCGTCATTCCACCGCTGCATCACTTGCATGCCGCCCACGGGTTCAGTACACCGGCAACAGGAGTTGCCTCAGCTACCCCAGCGGGCGTGGCCAATGCACAATGTACACCCAGTCCCAGTCCATGCGCGCATCGTCGTCTGGCTTCTGGAGGTGAGTAAAAGTGGAAATTACTTAGTCGAATCGAGGGGATTAGCGTTCTGAGAAGGGATTACTGGGTATTTACCAAAGTTGTATTCTGCGAAACCATTGAGCTGTTTTTGTTGTTCTTTCACCCAAACGCAAAAGGGATTTGAAATAATACGAGGGACGTCATATCTCTACTAATACTTTCTCTTGTCTTTCCGGTCATTCAGGCAACATTATGCCCACTCGGGCGATACATGAGCGTTCGCATTCGGACACACCCGCACCACCACCCCCGCTGCCTTCCGTGGATCTCTCGCTGGAGAGCAGCAGCGTGACGACCTTTCGTGATCTACCGCTGCGCAAATCCGTGACTTCCGGTAAGTTCTATTTGACAATAGCTTCCATTCCCCTTGAACTGAACTAAACGAAACGCTTAGAGCTACTACTAAATAATTAGTTGATAATTAGTTAATAACTTAGTGCGTAATCGTTGTAGCTTAACTTTAGTTGGTCAATGTAAGTTGTGCTTCTATCTCCCCTCCCTTCGCTACCCCTTGCTATTTGCTTGCATTTTGGTGGTTGGTTAACGCTGCTTCGGCTTTGGTTGTTGGTCTCACACGCACACACACACAAACACACACTCACATACACACACTTACAAATACGCATACACCTGAAACTACTACTATACTGACAAACACCTACGCTACTTTTACTCTTCACTCATTGCCACAAAAACCAAAAAAAACCAACACTCAACAGGTTCAGTTTCGTCGTGTGACAGTGGGCATGGCTCCTACGCCCATCAACAGCAGCAGCAGCAGCAACAACACCACCTCCACTTGACCTATCAACAACAGCAACAGCAGCAGCAGCAGCCACACAATGAGCCATCGCCGCCGGTTTACACGGCTGCCGATTGCCGCCTCTTGCAGCAGATATCAAACAATGCTGTCACACGGAACTTGAATAGTCCCTGCCAGAGCACAAGCACACCACCCAGCACACCCACACCACCACCAACACTACAACAACCACAACCACCAGCAGCAGCAGCAGCATCTGCACCACAGCCTGCGCCTTACTTGCATATGCGTAGCCATCAGCAGCTGCAGCAAATACAACAGCAATTGGCCATGCCGCCACCACCGCCGCCTGTCTACACCTCCAGCCTGTACAGTCATCATCATGTTAATGCCCCAGCCAGGCACCTCAATCATATGCACGGTAAGTTCTAGACCAGGAGACAATGTGAAGCAGCTGCAGCAGACAACAACAAAATGCAGGATCAGCATGAGGGGAGGGAAGGGACAAGGATTGATCTTAAGTTAGATTTATAAGTAACATGTAAAATTTCCCATATTAGCTACACTACAGAAAATAACATTTTCTTTTTCAAAATTTAGATAAAGCTTCATTGAATGTTAATTAAATACTCAAACCACCATGTGTAAATACTCATAAGGTGTATTCTTAAAGTTAATATAAGTCATACTCTATCATTCTTAATTGGCACATTGACTAATTGTTTTCTTTGTCATCTCTATTTTCACAGGTGGCCCGCCAAATTTTATGGATAGCACCAAGTGTACCATATGTCCCATGCCACCCATGAATCAATAAATCAAACTGTGCTGTTTTAACTACTAAATGTTAATTTAATTAGTTGTGAGTACGCAGAAAACAGAAGCGAAAACAATGTATGCTAATTGTGTTTTTGCTCTTCCTTTGTTTTTTCTAGCATATATAGATGCCAAAATTTGTTAATGGTTGTGGTTTCCATGTCACCAGCAGGCAATTTATACAATTGTGGCACTCCCATTGAAAAAATGTTGTCCAACCGGGCAAACACACATACATACACGCACACGCACACACATATATACATAGATGTTCATATACCATTTATCATTTATCAGCGTCAACGTTCGCAAAACCGACTCCATTGTCTCACGTATTCTTAGATTAAGCGCCTAAAGTTTAGTTTAGTTCTCGCTCTACTTATTGTTTTAAGTGGCTTACGAATAATTATAATTTAGCACAATTCTTTGTAAACATTTTCCACACAAAAACAAAACACAAAAAAAAGAAAAAAAAATCAAAAAAAAGATTACACCACAAAGTTGTTGCCTTCTCCACATGCAAAAAAGAAACGTCTGCAGGCAGACCAACTCGCAGACCCAATCAAAAACTATGAAAAAAGTAACTAAAACTAAACGTTTGCAATCAAAAATTTTTTGAAGACTTTTAGTCGGCATTTAAAAAAAAAAACAAAAACTAAATTAAAGACAATTTAAATTTTTTGCCCAAGAAACACGAGAAAACCCCGACTCTTGTAATTCCATTTTTTTTTTTTAAATTTAGCTCTATGTACAATTAGTTTTATAACTCTATATACATAAACATACTTTCTATATACGCAGAATAATGAAAGCCTTCGCTCCAATTCCAAATATTTAGTTAGTAAGCAGTGAGATTTTCGAATATTTTCCAAGTGTTGTAGTTATTATATATAATTTACGCGACACGCAAATGAAAGACAAATGTAAAAATGAAAACAACAAGGAAAGACAAACTATGTAAGCAGCCAGAAGAATGAAAGTACAAGCAACTCGAAACCAACCATAAAACGAATATAAAAACAAAACAAAACGCAAGAAAAAAACCATTAAACCTGAGACTTGAAATAATAATTTTTTGTAAACATATTTTCCTCACACGTAAAAGACTCCAATATTTTTGTGTGTGTATATATTTATATATATACATATATATGCATTGCCTGTTATATACATAGATATACATTATATATATACATGAATATAAACGACTATATACAAGAAATCTCTATATATACATATATACAATGCCTATATACGAACCTGAGAAAAGTGCAGCCCCAATTAGCCTAATTTTTTTTTTTTTTTTGCCTAAAAACAAGAAAAAAAATTAACAAGAAAAAGAACTAATTGCTAAATGTTTAATGTATAATTGTGCTCTTTTATGTTTAAGCTAAGAAACTTTTGCTTTTTATGGCTACAAGTAAAATTAAATTCAATGTAAATGAAACAAAATGTTTGTGCTTTTCGCTTGAATTAACTTTTGATTAAAATAAATATATCTCGCATATTTGTATGCTCTTCGCTAAAGTTGGATGGATCTATGAGAAATTATTGCTGTAGAGAATGCATAATTCTTGCTAGATTTGTCAGATATACCATTTTATTGATAGTATGGATTGAAGTTGCTGAAAAGTTGCCTTTATAATTTCAACTCAGTTTTTTATTTTACTAGTATTTAATAATGACTACAGAAATCCCCATCTCTTTCACCCAAAATGCATATCATGTCTTATGTCCAAATGTTAATCACACTATCAATAAAATGTATACTTAATCCAACTTTAGAAAAGAACTAAAGAATCCCCAAAAAGTAAAGAGTGTAATTTGCCCTTGATTGAACGTTTCAATAAAATATTTATCAAGCATTTTAAACTTTAATTCAATTATGTAACTCATTTAAGCTTCTATATGTATGTGTATTATATATATAGATGTCATTTGAATATATATATAATATGGATATGTATTGCAAATTACTTTGGAAAGAATCAAATACATGCAGTATTTAAAAATTAAACCCAACTGTGTTTTCACTTTGATGCCTGGACAAAAGGACAAATGGATTATTTGAAAATGTATAATTTTTATTGCTTTCTGTTGCGTAATGCATATCAATTGGCTCATTAAAAAAATGTATAAATAATTTGGCTTTAAACCTAAGCACTATAATTAACACAATATTAGTTTCGTATCGGGTGGCGTGCCTAAATTTTGGTAACAAATTCGGAACTTAAGTATAAACAATTTGGGATCACAAAGTAAATACACAAAATGATCATATGGTGGTATGGTATACAAATACATATGTACGTGTCTTCACATATATATTAATTGTATGTGGAGCTGCCCAGGTTGGAGAAAGAACTATTGTGTTATATAATATGGTTAAAAAAAAAAAAAATGAATCCAAGTCTTTGAGTAGTTACGGGCATGGGATACACAAAAATTGTTCGTTTTTAAGCTTAAACGTCAAATACTAAATTCAGCCAGTGTTGAGCAACGATTTGGAGGCCTTAGATCAACCTCGTACGTTTCAGATATGTTATGAGCAGATTGTAAATGAACTTATATTGCGCTAGCGATGGTATAATGCTATCCCGCTGATGTCGCAGCTGCCCAATGACGCGCGGTATATCCAAGTCCTGCAAACAAAGAGCAGGTTGTTTAGTTTTGGGATTTATGCACATTTATATTGTATCTTACTTCATTGTGATCCAGTGTGTAGAGCAATAGATCTGCCGTCAATGTGACACCCGAACGTCCGCCTCCCTCCAGGCAGTGTATGAGCACTGGAGGATTCGTATTGTGTCCCGGTGGCACCTCATGCGTTGAGGCCAATCTCACAGAATTGAGCTCCTCGAGAAAGTCCAGAAAATGATTGACATCTCGTGGACAGTTCTGCTCCGCCCAATCGGCATACTGCAGATGCCACACTGAACGATAGCGACGCGATGGCGCGTGAAACAGGCGCAGTTTGCTGGTAGTGCAACGATCTGAGGTTTGTGAGAATTCCTGATAAACCTGGAACTACAGTTGAATTGGTTAGTTAGCAACGCGTAATGGCTGCATTGCTCACGATGCTTACCTGTCCAAACTCCATGCGCTGCTGACTGCTGAGCGGTATATAGCTCGTGTCCTCCGTCAGCTGCACTACCAGGTAAACATCTGCCTCCCATACACATTGCCAGAAGATGCGCATCGTTTGCGACTCCTGCGGTGATTGGGCGACAATATAGAATCGCTGCTTTGTGCCCACGGTTGCCTGTGGAACGCATTAAAAAGTCTCTAATTAATCAACAACTTTTTTATGAAACTATGTCAACCCACCGATATATACGAGGCATTCACATAGCCATGTCGATTGTCCATCGATGGCGTCAGACGCACGCGATTGTCATCGTATGGCAGAAAGTTGGGATCATGATTCTTGGGCTCGTTCTCCTCAAGCAGCGCGCAATCGTATTGGGCATGCTCACGTCTCTTGGGTATGCGCTCGAACTCCATGAACAACTGCGCATCCTGCAGCTTATCGTTTAATATCTGGCACTGCAAGAGGATTGGAATTATCATGTAACAGGAATATATGCTTATTGATGGCCATGATAACCTACCAATTTATCCTTGGAATACTGCCCCGAAATGGGCTGTGGTTTGCTTACGCCCGTCGACCAACGATGTGGCAGATTAAGATCATCCTGGGCAAGCTTCATTTTGGCCGCCAGCTTGGCATGTTGTGCCGCCGCCGATGAGACCGATGTGCTCGCCTTTTCTCTGCCCAATGTGGCAGACTTTTGTTTATCGGGCGTTTTGCTGCGCGACAAGATATTCCAACGACGGCGACGTTTCCCCTCTTTGCTGGCCGTGGAGGAAGCAGTTGTGTCCAGCGTCGAATTAAACATGGACGAGGTCGACGCTGAGGTATTCCCGGACAGATTCATGGCACTAAATTGTTGATGCAGCGAGTCTCCCGCTGGCGAAATCACATCAACCGTTGACTTATTCAGACTCGCTGTCGAGCGATGTTGACGCGGCGGAGGCGTGGCACCAATGGCTGGCGCTGCACTAGCCGCACGTACTGTACGCTGTGGCGCCTGCGGCTCTAGAAACTGCAGTTCCGTACTGGCCGCACGATCTGCGCCATATTTCTTAATATTACGCGTAATTTCATCGTCTGGCTGCGCGTTTACGGTGAGTGTGACTACGTTGTTGGTGTTGTTGTTTGGGTTATTGTTGTGACGAGCAGCTGGTATCGGGGCTACACCCGGCGGTGCTGATTGTATAGAGGAGGCACGTTGTCGCATGGCCTCTGCATTTCCCGGCCCACCGTTACTGCCTCCGCTGGCGCGCTGTGGCAATGGCAGTGGGACATTCTCGTAGATCGGCTCAATGGAACCATTCATTGCGTTGCGCTGCAATGGCGTTGGAGTTGCTGCTCCAGCTGAGCTCGCTGCCGGCTGTGGACTGCTTGCCGGTGGAGGTGCTGAGCTGCGATAACCGCTGGGCGGCAGTGTTGGAGAGCTGTAATCAAATTGAAAATGTTTAGACCTTGCGTAAAGTGAAAAGCCTATTTGTCCTTACCTCTGCACAGCTGCCGCAGCAGCAACTTGACTTGACATTGCCGACTGACGCAGCTGGGACATGATAGATGGCTGCTCCTCGATCATATTGAGGTTCTCGAAAGTGCCATGCGGCGGCAGATAGGGCTGCGAATGTCCCATGTGACCAATGTACGGATACTGATGCAACATGGTGGCGCCCGACGAGGTGGGCATATTGCCGTGCATACCTCCTGCACCAACACCTCCTGCTCCTCCTCCGCCGGCAGCAGCCAAAGCGACAAATTGTCCGCCATTGAGCAGAGTCCGATTGGAGACTAGATCTGGCGAGGAACCGGAAACATAGTTGCGATATCCCTGCAGCGGACGGGGTGTAGCCACAGCCAGATCTGGCGTGGAGGAGGAGCTCAAACGATTGACAGGGTAAGGCGGCGGTGCCTTGTGCCGCATCATGTGCATGCGCTGCGACACCTCCAAGTATGCGGCCGGCTGTTGCTGCAGTTGCTGCTGCTGTTGCGTCTGATAGAGATTGAGATGATGATGATGCGCATGAAGCGCTGCTGCTGGCTGTGCCACGTCCGGATAACGATGCGCTGCCGTCAGATGATGTCCAAGGAACAGACTTTCACCATAGACGGCGGGATTATGTACGTCTGGCTGGGAGCCCGCATAGTAGGCGGCAGCATTGCCGGGTGTGGCCAAAGCCAAGGCGACATTATGCATCTCCGCCGATGGTGTGCGATACTTGAGCTGGACGGCTGTTTCATAGTCGGGTGCAGGACGATATGTGGGCAACATGGCCTTCAGACGTTCCCGCTCGTGTGAGTCTGTGTTGCTGCCGCCATTGTTGTTGTTGTGGTGCAACATGCTGTTGCTGCTGTGCAGATTGTTGTTGCTCAGATCCAGGCAACTGCTGCTCTGGCCCAACAACTGACTGTGGCTTGCAAGTGATATATTTGACGAGAGCAACTGTTGCTGCTGTTGGTGTAGCTGCTGTTGCTGCTGCTGTTGTTGCTGTAACTGTTGCTGCTGTTGATGTTGGTGCTGCTGTTGCTGCTGCTGCTGCAATTGTTGCTCTGCGGCTGCCATATAATCGTATTCCACATAGCCAACACTGTCCGCAGCCAAAGAGACACCATTATTGCTCTCCATGTCCGCCCCAGCAACGCTGCTGCCCAGACTCGAGGGTGTGTCCTGGTCGATGTAGCGCTTGAAGAACTTGTGCTGTGTGATGCACAGCTTCCAAAAGTACCTGGCAATGTCTGCCTCGCTGAAGATGAAGCTGCCCACGATGCTGCCATCGCCATCGAGTTTGTTCTGCTCGATTTTGATCGTCCGCTTGTCAATGGTCACCGTGTGGAACTCCTTCCAGGGAAAATACTGCCGACCATTGTCCGCATTGACAACCATACCATTGATGGCCAGTCCCAGGAGTAGATCATTGCCCAGTGTGTCCTTGGCAGCGAAACGCTCCTCGCCGTAGCCGTCCAATTGCTGGCAGCATTGTATGTACATTTCCTCGGCCTGGCTCTGGCTAAGATGTGCCATGCCAGCGTGTTGCTGCAGCACCTCCATAATCAGGCCATCCAGCATACTGTCGTCGTTGGCCAGACCCTGCATGTTGCGTGGCAATATGAGCGATTTCTTCAGATAATCTTTTGATTGCTTGTCGCCCTGGTAGCTGTCGTACTCAGCCTGACGGCAGTAGAGCGCCAGCAATATGGCCGTCCTGATGTCGCAGGCGATCTTGCCCTCGTAGATGTCGCTCTTTAGCTGCAGAAAGTAATAAAAGCGTGTCGCCTCGTCTGTCAGATGTCGCACGCCTGTCGTCACATAGTGCCGCACCCGCAGGTACATCTTGGCCGCCGCTGCATACTTCTCCAGCTGACGACTTAACGAACGCTCCAGATCGATCCATTTGTACTCGTCCTCCTTATCCTTAACCAGATAGCGTAGACCAAAGAACTCAGGCTGTTGGATGAGCAGACGCTGACAGACATTGTCTAGACATTCCTGACCCTTGCTCTCCGAGCTGATGGTGCAGTCAACGGTGCTCGAGGTGTCTGTGTGGTGAGATAAATTCCAAGAGATAATAAAACACGCACAGATAACTTCTAAAACTCACGACGTCGCAACAACAATAACAACAACAACACACAACTACGACATCGCTTGGCAACTAGGCACGCGCAAATATGCTAATGCACACACAGCTATTTATTTTTGTTGTCTAATCGTTTTTCTTCTATTTATTTCTGTTTCGTGGATTGCCTTTTACGTTTTTTTACGACGAGCCGCAACGCTGGCGGAAACCGTGCTTTGTTGTTTTAGGCCAGCCACTGTTAACCCAACAGACTAGCTATGTTAAGGGACATGCGAAAGCTTTATTCATTTAAAACGAATTAAATGACGTTTGCTTCGAAGAAATGTTATTAATTATCACCATATTGTTTGCTTGAGTAAGGAATAATGTTCTTTAACCGCTTCTAAGTATCATTTGTTTGTTTATCTTACGTTTGCACAGGATACGATAACTAGCAAGTGTCATTCTAACATAAGCAACTGCTGCTAACAGTTCTCTGTTAAACTTTGCTAACAGGAGCGCAACAAGTTCACATAGCAAATGCTGTTTGTGGTCGTTGTTGTTGTTGTTGCCTTTGCTATGTTTTCACAGCCAAAAAAGTCCAATCCGAATTCCGCAATTCAATTTTGAAAAAATGCTGCTTTGACGGAGAAAAAGCTGACCTTGCACCACTGTACGATGCCACAAAAAACTGGTAAAAACACCAAAGCCAAAGATAAACCGAGCGCTTATCTTGTCGTTGTTATTGGCCATATAAAAATAACATATAATTATGTGTTTCCAATTAAAAGTCCGAAAATGACTAAATATATCAACAAGTGTAAAACTCAACCCAGCTTTTATTGTCGTTGTTGCAACAATAATTGTTGTAATGACTGTTGTTGTTGTTGTTGGCGACTCATAGGCTCGTGCAATTGAAACTTGTACACTTGTTAGGCGCCGTTGTTATTGATATTCTTCTTCTTCTGGCAGTGATACGCCCCCACATAGACTCACGCACAGGCACACTCACACATGGGCACAGGGCAACACACTCACCTAGCAAATGATGCACAGATATAACAAATAAACTTTTGGACGTCACATTATATTGTCGACATTTTTTGAAAAATTTTAAAGGCATTTCCGTGCCGTGTGGTAAACGCTCCGCCGTATGGTACTATGTGCGAGAGATTTGTTGTTGCTGTTTCTGATGGCTAGCAGGTACCAAAGACATTTGCATGTAAATTACACAATTGGTTTTTGTTGCTTTATTGGGGTTTTTAAGCTGTTTACACACAGCTTGTAAGGCACATTGAATAGAACACAGTTGTGTACACGATTTGCGTTGGAAGGATATAATTAAAATTAATTTAAAGTCGTTGCAAATAATAAATAAAAGTGTTAAAAAAAAACTAAAAACGAAAGAGTAGTTTAGCTAGTGGTATCGAATAAGCGAATGAGTACAATGGCTAATTGGTTAGAGATGGCAAGCCAAAACGATATTTAGCGCTAACATAACTCTGTAAAATTGAAATTTTAAAAAAGTAATCTTTATTTATTGTAAAATTATTTGAATTGGATTTCATTCAGGTTTTTAAATTACATGTACTGTTTTTCTTATTGCTACAAATATGTTAAGATTCGTGCATATTAACATAGTTTTGCTCGTTCTCAAATAAACAACATACCATGCCTAACAGAGTTGCTTTCGTGATAATTTACTCACTTAACGAAACATGCCGATGAACCGCAACCGAACCATTTGAGTAACAATAACAACAGAAACAGTATCACTTTGTTAAAGCTGCTGATCGGACGTGATTTCCTCGATTAATTGCGCCGAAACAATTACAAATTATTTGTCAATTGACAGACGGACAAGAGACTATAGCAACTTAACCCCAACTACGCAACGGCATTAGTCTATTGTACGAACAACATCAGCTGGACGAAGACGTAGGCGCATTACACTGTGATTAGCTCAAAACGCACATATAGGCACGCATACACATAAGGCACCTACATACACATTTTCATGTACGCTTCGTGCGCTTCGTCGTCGTAGTTGTTGCTGCTGCTGCGCTACCGCTGCAGTCGTCGCTGTCCCGTCGTCGTGGCTTCCACTTTAACTAAATAAAACAAATTAAGCGCTCGCGCAACGTGTACGAATAAGAGGAAATTCGAAACATAAAAAAAGATAATATAGAAAAAATAATCGCAGTGGGCGCGACTCATACGATCAACGGAGAATCATTCTTGAATTGAGTAAGTAAGTTGTACACATTATAAATGCATACATGCACACATACATACGTACGTACTACATATGTTACATAGATACACACTGAAAAATATTATCTTGAGCCGATCGAAGAGCTCGTGTTCAGCGTTTGATGGTCAAGGTTACAGCAACAATAAGAGATCAATACACACGTACACGCACCCACACACACTTGCTGGTTTTAGGCTACGTGTGTGCGAGCGAGACAGCCCATCGTTACGGACGAAGTGTAAAGTTCATTACCTGTTGCTGTTGTTGCTCTCGCAGCTCCATGCGTGCGCGTGTATTTGTGTGTGTGTGCTTGTGTGCGGTGTCAGCTTAAGTGTGTGTCCATTAAACAGGTTGCATGCTCGTTAAATTTGAGGTTACATTTGACCAGACAGTTTCACTCTCGATCTCGCTCTCACTCTTGTGATCTCTTGCCCCCTTCTCTCTCTCACTCTCCAGTTGAGATTTGTATTAATAAATCCTGCGTTATTAGCGAAACATTAGCGGCACGTCTGAAATATTAGAGGCACGCCTTGAATTAAAAAAAAATAATATACAAGTTATTGCCGAATCGCACTTTTTTATTGTGAACTGATGCAATCTTTGTAAGACGTTCGGCGTTCACTTGAATTGCAATAAAACAAACTCGTTTTGGCCTGTCAGCTGATTTTGTTTTTGTTATCGACAAATACAGCTGAGCTTGAGTAACTGTGGAATTGGCACAATTTAATTTGAACCTGCTGGTTTCACATTTCAGGAACTTTTGCGCTTTTTCGTTATTCAATTTAGTTTTTACTTCAATCATAGAAAAACCAAGTTAACCTGATTATTATTAAAACTTACCTTTCTTAAATTCTATCGTTTGGTTCAATAAATAACCGTTAATTACCAATATCTGACTAACTTAAAACATATGCAAATAATACTTTAAAATTGTTGTTTGCCAATTCAAAGCCAAAACTTTTCGCAAGTGACATTGAACTGAATTCGTAAAAGCGACAGTTTCATGGCCAATTGATTGTATCAATGGAGTGGTTGGAAATGGTTGAAATATAGACTGCTGCATTAACGGGGCGCCATGCTGATAATTATGGCCAAATGAGTCAGTTTACCGGGTTGAATTACCCCAAACGCAACGGCAGCATAGAGACTAATTTGTTTTTAAAATGGCAACGGCTTTTCGCAGCGATAACAAAACTCAAACATTAAATAACGCCAATTCATGCTTACTATTTTCTATAATCAGACACAAACCAGCACGTAGTCTCACGTATGCAAGCACCTATACGCTTACATGGTTTATAGCCTTTTAAGAGCATCTGCGACTCTTCTAGCCCGAAAGATTTGCCTACTCAGCGTGCAAAGCCATTTCCTTCTAAACGTAACTTTTCTAGGCCGCAAAATTCGCCTAATCAGCGTGGAAAGGCATTTCTTATGATGAGAGAGGGACGACTGATAAGCAAGGGTTTTGTTTTGATTCTACTAGAGATTGTCTTCAAGTTGAAAACTCTGGTTAGTTTAATTGTAGTTGATCATTTCGAAATTTTAAAGAAATTTAAGTCAACAAAACCTTTTGGTTAACATTAAATTTGCAAGTATTATAGTAAATGGGCTCTACGCGTATTTAGAGTGAGTAAGGGCTGGCAAACTTGTACTTCAACTTGTTGCTTATCTGTCAAGTGTATTCTGCGATTATTTTTAAAACAGGTTTCCAGGTACTACCTTTTGAATATTAGCTATTTTTGTTTTATCTCTTTGCTTGTTACGAATCTCAAGCAATCTAATCGTACTAGTTTATGATTCTGTTCCCATATATTTCGATGAAATTATGAAAGCTTATTTGCAATTGTACGAAGTTTGTTTAAATTGGATTGTTTAACCCCATTTATAGAAAAGTCTTGCAATACAATCCGTTATCTTTTGCTAACCCAATGGCGTCACACACATCTTACCTATTGTGACCTAAAAAGTTGATCGGTTTTCCGCCATTGTCACTTGTTCCACCTTCGTTGTAGTCTGCTTCTTTCTTCTTCTTTATCGTCGTCTGCTGTCCGTTTCGTATGATGTGCACCTTTGTCGATAGTGACCATAGAGCACCCTTCCCAGTGTCACTCAAATGAAATACGTCGATTGATTTGCATACGACGCGAACGAATGGCTTCGTCGTCGTCGTCACCACACTTGACGCCTGACAATTTTCGAGCTCGCCCCGACATGTTTAATATTTATTTTTTTGCCATTTGTTGACCACAGCAACAAGAACTAAATATTGCACGGGCGAACGAAAAAGGCAAACAAATCAAAAAAATAAAAAAAGACATACAAAACGCACGTAATCAAAAACGCACATTAGACATTAGAAAACCTGCTCGGAATTCAAGGTGCAACACCGACGTGTTTTCATGATTCCCCTTTTCGCGGGGTTTTTTTTCTGTTAACTCTTTACGATATGTCTGGGGCAGAGATCATCGGTTGAAGTGATCGCAAACATTTCATCTGAAACGTGTGCCGAGTTATATGGGTTTGCGTTTAAAAGTGAAACGAACAACAATATAAAGGGTTTAGTATAGAGGTGAATAGACTGAAATACATAGACCTTACTCAACTCAAGTGAAATGGGTATTTCCTACAAAGCATACAAAAGATACACACACGCATGCCTATTTCTATGCCCAAATTGTTAATTTCTGACTCACATACATAAGTTAAATTTAGAAGCCTTAAACAACAAGCAATGTAAACAAAGCGTGAGTCTTCGAAGCAAAATCTACCGGGTTTTTATTTTCGCACGGTATGCATTACCGAAGTCTTTTGGCATTTTCATCATGCCAAACGAAATCGAAGTCTTATCACAAGCTATGATAAGATTCGTGCACTAGTTGCTGTCGCCTGATAAGCCGCGATGCGCTTTGCCATAAAACTGTTGGCTGCCATGTGGTGAGCTGTTAGTTTACAGCGCGCTGTTAATGTGTAAAGACGAAGGTGAGCCGCTGCGTGCTGTCATTGCGTCAACCGTTAACCGATGGCAATTAAATGCTTTTGTTGTATTGTTCGTAGTGTGTAATAACAAATTCGAATTAAACAAAAATGAAATTTTAATTGCCTCAAGTGATAAAGTCAAGTTTCGCTCTGTATACAAGGCTAAAGTAATTAGAAACGTATTACAGTGTCAATGTCAATGCACGAGCTCACTCGATTCAGAGATGTAGGAAGAGTTCGATCATTTTACCGTTAGAACAAGTGCGGAAGTTCGATTGCCGTTAGGCGCCTCTGGTCGCATGCAAAATAGACCCCATAGACTGTACTAGGCTAGGGTGTTCTATTTCTATTCTCAGCAAGCTTACGTGGCATACATTAAAGTGCGTGCTCAAAGTGCGATATTCAAATTGAAAGTGCCCCATTCGTGTACTCCTCTTTCATTTCTCTACTCTACTGTCCATTAGAAGTGTTTGTGTGCTCGTGTAGAGTGTATGCAAAAAATTAAAAGAAAGAGAGAGATAGAATTCTAGAACTATTAAATGCTTTGTCAGTGTATCAGAAGTGATATGAATTTAAACAAACCCTAACCGAACGAACGTTTCGCCTTTTACTTTTCGTCTTCCCATCGCAGTCAGACTGTAAATCATGGCCAGTGAGCAGCCAATAGTCGATGGAGCAGCAGCAGGAGCTGTTGCAGCGGGAGACGAGCCTTTTTTGGGACTGCTCGATGTGGCACTGCTGGCAGTGCTCATTGGCGGAGCAGCTTTTTACTTTTTGCGTAGCCGCAAGAAGGAGGAGGAGCCTGTGCGCAGTTATTCCATACAGTAAGTTCGTCATAATAATTAAATATTAATTAACCTATTGTTATATAATAAATTCTTTATTCTGCACTTCTAGACCCACCACAGTGAGCACTACGACGGCGACGGATAACTCATTCATCAAGAAACTGAAAGCCTCTGGCCGCAGTCTGGTTGTCTTCTATGGCTCTCAGACCGGCACGGGTGAGGAGTTTGCTGGCCGTCTGGCCAAGGAGGGTATTCGGTACAGGCTAAAGGGTATGGTGGCTGATCCTGAGGAATGTGACATGGAGGAACTGCTGCAATTGAAGGATATCGAGAACTCATTGGCTGTCTTCTGTTTGGCTACCTACGGAGAGGGAGATCCTACCGACAACGCTATGGAATTCTACGAATGGATCACCAACGGTGATGTCGATCTGTCGGGACTCAATTATGCGGTGAGTGCTTAGTTCGAAAATGTTTTGTTGTTCTACTACCGATAAGGAATTGATTATGCCAAACGCATGGCCTCCAAATATGCCGGGTGTCGCTCCTATCAAGCACTAACCCGCAGATAAGACTGCTTATCTATTGTATAGTCTGACTAGCGTAATGAGCGTGCCGCCAGGTTTGTTTGAGCAGCTTATGAACACTAAAAGTTCCAGATAATAATGGTTGTAATAGATAAATCTAGCCAGTGGTGATAACCGGTTTGTCAGAGTGTGAAAAAATAACAAATTTTAGCGTTTGTTGTTGGTTAAATAAACAAACAGGAAGTTAAAACAATGAAGCGTAACAGTTTCGAGGACGTTTGTAATGCCTGATAAGGGTTATTTGATATTGAAGCACTTGTTAGAAGCTGGAAGAATTTCATTGGCTACATTTTCGTATAATGATTTATTAATTGTGTCGGCCATATATGTATATGTTTATAAATTTTAAAGCTAAGTGCGTTATAATTATTATTATATTTACTGTTTAGTTTTTATTACATTACGTTAGTTTTTCCATTACGTTTTGTGAATTTAAAACCATGGCATGCCCATCGTACGCACCCATCCACTCTCATATGAGTTTGTGACGTCACCATGCTGTTAATTCACACTTACCTAACATTAGCATGCTGTTGGTGCGCCAGTTCCAGCTGTTAGCTGTCTGTCAGCTATGACAACTGGTCACACTGTCACGTAAGAGCCCGTCAGCTGTTAGTGAAACGTGTGTGTGCACACGCCGCGCACACACAACTGTTGCGCAATATGTTTACGGCATTTGTGTTTTGTTGTTATTATTGCAATGCGAATTATTGATAATTACAATAATTTAAAGTGCTGAATGAAAACCTTTGCCATGTGAGGTGAATTCGTGTGCGGGAAGTAGAAAATAGAGCCGCAATGTTGAACACGTTTGCCGGCATCGCTGTCGGCGCCGGTAACCTTGGCACGCGTCGCAGTCAGTGGACGAGGCGCACTTTGATCTGGCTGTTAAATAATTTATGTAATAAACAATTAAAACGCGTAGACAGACAAGCCCAGCATGTGGTAATAGACTAACGTGGCCTATCATTGCTGACTGAAATTCCTAATTGTGGCTGATTCTATCTATTGCAGGTCTTTGGTCTGGGCAACAAAACGTACGAGCACTATAACAAAGTCGCAATTTATGTGGACAAGCGTCTGGAGGAACTGGGCGCCAATCGTGTCTTTGAGCTGGGACTGGGTGACGATGATGCAAAGTGAGTGACAGCAACTTTATGTGAGATTACAAATAATTCATAATTATTTCGTCATCATTCATCAGCATTGAAGATGACTTCATCACGTGGAAGGATCGCTTCTGGCCAGCTGTCTGCGATCACTTTGGCATTGAGGGCAGCGGCGAGGAGGTGTTGATTCGTCAGTACCGTTTGCTCGAGCAGCCTGAAGTGCAGCCCGATCGTATTTACACCGGTGAAATTGCTCGTCTGCATTCCATGCAGAATCAGCGTCCACCCTTCGATGCCAAAAATCCGTTCCTGGCACCTATTCGTGTCAATCGGGAACTGCACAAGGGCGGTGGTCGTTCGTGCATGCACATTGAGCTGAGCATTGAGGGCTCCAAAATGCGTTACGATGCTGGCGATCATGTCGCCATGTATCCCATTAACGACAAGACGTTGGTGGAGAAACTGGGTCAGCTGTGCAATGCTGAATTGGACACGGTGTTCTCGCTGATCAACACCGATACGGACAGCAGCAAGAAGCATCCATTCCCTTGTCCAACAACCTATCGCACTGCTCTTACTCACTATTTGGAGATTACGGCTATTCCACGTACCCACATCCTCAAGGAATTGGCCGAGTACTGTACCGAAGAGTCGGATAAGGAGCTGCTGCGCAGCATGGCTTCGCTGACTCCGGAGGGCAAGGAGAAGTACCAGAGCTGGATACAGGATGCTTGCCGCAATGTTGTGCATATTTTGGAGGACATCAAGTCGTGCAAGCCGCCACTGGATCATGTGTGCGAGTTGTTGCCGCGTCTGCAGCCACGTTACTATTCCATTTCATCGTCGGCTAAGCTGCATCCGACAGATGTGCATGTGACCGCTGTGCTTGTTGAATACAAGACGCCCACTGGTCGTGTCAACAAGGGCGTGGCCACAACCTACATGAAGCAGAAGCAGCCATCAGAGTCCGGCGAAGAGGTCAAGGTGCCTGTGTTCATTCGCAAGTCGCAGTTCCGACTGCCCACAAAACCAGAGACGCCCATCATTATGGTCGGTCCAGGCACAGGTCTGGCGCCCTTCCGTGGTTTCTTGCAGGAGCGCCAGTATCTGCGCGACGAAGGCAAGACGGTGGGCGAGTCGGTGCTCTACTTCGGCTGCCGCAAACGCAGCGAGGACTACATCTACGAGTCCGAGCTGGAAGAGTGGGCCAAGAAGGGTACGCTTACCCTGAAGACAGCCTTCTCGCGTGATCAGGATAAGAAGATTTACGTGCAGCATTTGCTGGAGAAGGACGCTGATCTAATCTGGGATGTGATTGGCGAGAAGAAGGGTCACTTCTACATCTGCGGGTAAGTAACGACCAATCTCATTTGATTCCCCTCGCTCATAACCGCTTTCTGCTCCTTCTCGCAGCGATGCCAAGAACATGGCTGTGGATGTTAGAAATATTCTGACGAAAATCCTGTCCACAAAGGGCAACATGAGTGAGGCAGATGCCGTGCAGTATCTGAAGAAGATGGAAGCACAGAAACGCTACTCTGCCGATGTCTGGAGCTAATCTTGCTCGCCAATCTCTACCTTCTTGCGCGGAACAAACAGCACAAAGCACAAACGAAATGAAAACTAAAGCCACACACAACACATAAGCGTAAAGTCGTAATGTCGTTCTAGTTAATTAAGCTAAATAAATTAATTATACGAATCGGTTTGGGAACTTCAGCTGCGGTTCAACAAACAGCGTTTAAGTAAGGACAATGCCTTATACTAGTGTTTAAACTGATTGATTATGTGAGTACATGCGTTACGATAAAGCCCTTTGATTGTTGATTGAGAGAATTATGATATTGATGATTGTAAGTAATGTAAGTAGACATTTTGCTATATAATATATATTATACATATGCATGCATTTGCATATATACATTGTAATCAATTGGAATGTTTTACGCTGAATTTCAATTGAGATTTATAAATTGTGGTGATTTCAAAAAGCAAATGAGACAAATTGTGCAATTAAACTAACACAATAATTTTTTTTTTTTTAAACAACGAAAAATAAACGTAAAATAATATAAACAAACATAGATTAACTTTAAATTTATAATATTTCTAGTAATTATTATTTTTTCAAACTGCAATTTCATTGCCTACTTTCGGGTACAATCGTAGGTGTCCAAAGAGGAAGGCAGGAAGTAGATTCGCTGCACCGGCTTCAAGTTAAACAATTTGTCTTTAAAATTATTTGGAATTTAAAAACAATCTATTAAAATGTAGAAACTTATTCATTTAGTTCATTCATTTTTATCCGTTTTAGAAAAACTTTGTTTTTATCCGTTATCCGAGTCAGCTTAAGCTGGCAGCACTGCTCCACATAGCTGAAATCTGGCAGCTTTGCTATGCCCGCTAGTCTGGCAACGTTGCTGGGCTTGCAACGGTAAATGCAAAAGCTGCAAATCGAAAGCAGCAGAAAAGGGACAGTGAAAAGTGCGCGAAATTAATTCCCTTAAGATTTTATTGCAAATGATTATTATAAACTGTGTTTTATATGTACTCTATACTTAACTGAGTTCGTGCAATAATTCTAAGCTAACATGCAGACACTTTGCCAGGTAAGTGTACCCGCCTTTCCAGGCTTTCAGTTTCTTCCGCCTTCAATCAAAGACGCCGGCGCGCTCAAAGTGCGGCAAAGTGTAGCGCAGCGTCTCGGCCACGCGGGGCGAGGCAAACATCTGCTCGACCTTTCGTTGAGCGAAATCGGGATCTGAGAAGTTCTCCAGATTATTGTCCGCTGTCTGCGCTTTATCCTGGCTAATGGTGGGCATAATGCCGTAGTTGGCAAAGAAACCATAACCTTCGCGGCGATGCACCTCGGCAAGCAACTGATCATAGCTGGGCACCGGCACGCCCATGTCCAGATTGAGCAGGGTGTCCGTCAGGCGATTGTGGTAGACTTTCAGAAGCTGCGGTCGCTTATGCTTTAGCACATCCAGAGGGAGGCTGGTGTAGAAGAAGTAGTTGAGGTCGATGCCGGGACTAGCCCAGACGCTCAGTTGAAAATCGATGAAGATTGCATCCTGTGGCTGCTTCTGTGGCGTCTCATCGTACTTGAAGAGTATGTTGTTCACCCACAGATCTCCATGGTTCAGCACCTTGATCTCCTTTTCCAGCGGTGCCTGGGCGCGCACCAGGTTCGTTCGCTGTTGTTCCATATATTTGCCTATTTTCATCGCAATCCGCTCATAGCCTGGCCAGGAGCTGATCATCTTGTGCAGCTGTTTACCGTTGCCGCTAAAGAAGCGCATGAGCAACGCGTCATCCTTGTTCAGGCCCTGAGGCGACAGCATGCCGTCGCCATAGGCTTCAAAGATCTCTGGATCCTGCAATGATTAAAAATGTCAAATCTTGTACACTTTTCTGCTTGATTAAGACCTACCAGCACTGCCAGCACCATGGAGGTAGCATGAAACTCCGCCAGACGCTCCATGACGACACGACAATGTGCCTCGTTTAGTCCCTTCTCACGCGAGGCCATCATGTAGCCATGCTGGCCAAGATCCTCAAACACAAGTGAGTTTTGAGGCAACTTGATGCACTGATACAGCCTGGAAATCCCAATTAAATCCTTATATATCCGCTTTGTATTTGTCAAGAGAAACATAGATACTCACTTGGGTCCAAATCGTCGCTTGCACTGCATGAGCAGCTCGAGACGCGGCAGCAGCTCGTAGTAGGTGATCTTCTCCTTGAGATAAACCTGCAGATCTTCAATGAACTCCACGGCTTCAATGCGTGGAATGCTCTTCACAATGACCGCCATCTGCCCTGAGTCCTTTGCCTTCTGCAGCCTGTACTTGAGACGCACACGATAGATCTGACTGCAATAGTTCTCCCCGGTGCTGCTGCCCATGCTGCAGTGTATGCCCTCCAGCTGCACCCGAGCAGTGCGCAGTGCCGTCTCAAGCACCTCCTCGAAGAGTGCCACATCCAGATGCTTGGGCGGCGACTCCTGCAGCTCCTGATCGTAGACAATGCTGCACATGTTGTGATTTCATTTGCTTTGAGAAGCTTTCGCCGATCGCCGGACTTTATATATAGGGGGAACACAAAACTGGCATTGTCCGCAATTAATCATGCTTAATAATATAATATGTATACATTTATTTTAAAGGTGTATATAATTTCGTTTAATAGGCGTCAACAGCCTAGCATCTGTGCACGCGACATGAGAGATAGAAAGACCAGTTATTTGATTCCACTCGGCTTGGATCGCATTATAATTCCCCATATATAGCATCACACAGCATTGACGGACAGTCTGAGAGAATCGGAAATTAACTTATCAAGGCCCACCTAGTTTCCAGATTATGTCAACTCTGATCTAACCGTTCATATCCAATTGGCAGCTCCTTGACAGACGCCACACATACTGCGTAACTGTTTTCGTGCTATCGCGCTTTGTTTACTCTCCCTCTCTCATTCTTTTGGAATCGCACTCGTGGTGTCTCTCCCTCTCCCTCTCCCTTTCCCACTCTCGCTCTCTCTCGCTCTTTTTGGAGTCAACTTGATTACTGTAGTTGACAGCTTAATGAGCGAATTAGGTATATGACGCGACTATCAAGATATTGAGATATTAGCTTGATACTCTCTAAAACCAAAAAAATTTCGGTCTCCGTATGATCGTGCCAGGCATTACCTATTAAGCAATTCCCTCAGTTTGAAACAAAGTATGTAAAAATTATATAAAATTCTTGTCATTAAGTTATTTAGTTGTCTTAATCCAATACTTTTCATTAGGGTATTCGACGGTCGCTGTAGCAAAAATAAAAATGTATTTCAAAAATTTTTGTACACATTTTAATCTCTCTCATTATCCCAATTTTGCTTCACCTTTATTTGTACAAAATCTCTGAAATTATGCGAGTTATTTCTCATTAATATGGATTTTATTTTGCCTCATGATAGTAATTACATATGTATATAAGTAGGGTACTATACTAGTTGGCACTGCTAACCAAACAGCTGTTATGATGCCTGTTCTAGCATCTCTTTACAATGCTTAAGGCATTTAAGAGATTTACCCCTAAAACGTGTAGCTTTTTCAAATGTTTAGCACGCTTTATGGGAAACATTTCACTTAACTTAAGCTTCAATAGTATGACAAACAAACCCTTGTATAGTCAACCTATTTTCAGTCATTAAGATACTACATGGCAGACGGTCTAGACATGTGATTTCAGAAACAATAAAGATGTTCTATTACATTTTCTCAGCTAGCGTGAACAACAGTTTATTATACGAAGGAGACTCGTGCTAGTAATAATTTTCAATCGAAGATTTGCAAGTCATCCAGACGCTTCAATGTATACTTGAGACTCTCCAGAGTGCGTGCATTTCCCTCGAACATTAGCTGTACCTTTTGTCGAGCAAAGTCCTCGTCGTGAAAGTTCTTCAGCGAGTTATCCTCCGAGTCCACGCCGATCATGCTCATTAGCGGAAAGAAGCCAAAGGCTACAAAGAAGCCATAGGCCTCTCGAGCATGAATCTCCGCCAACACATCCTTATGTGTGGGCAGTGGCTTGTCCCAGGGTAATTGCTTCAGGCAATCCAACAGAGCGTCATAGTAGGCATCGATTAGCTGATCTCGTTGGGTTCGCAGCACCTCCAGTTCCAGGCTGGTGTTCAGAAAGTAGTTGATATCGAAACCCAGGCTGCCATAGAAGCAGAGCTGAAAGTCGATCTGAAGGGAGACGAAAGTGATTGATGTGATTGGTTCTCATATCAAGCTACTCACGATCTTCGCCTGCTGCACCTGATACTGCTGATCGTACTTGAAGAAGATGTTGTTCACCCACAGATCGCCATGGTTGAGCACATTGAGTGCTCCACGCAGCGGGTAGACCGATTTGAGTACACGCTCTGTGAAGTGTTCGTGATAGCGATAAAGTTTCCTGGTTATCGCACCGAATCCTTCGCAGTCGCTGATCAAGGCGGCAAGCTTGAGCAGCTGCGTGCCGAAGAGCAGCTTAAAAGGCTGCGACTTAATGGCATCCATGTGCAGCAGCCCAAAGGGATAACGATCCACAACAGTTTCGGGTTCGTGCTCTGCCATGACCATGGTCAGAGCATGGTACTGGGCCAGCTTGCGCATCACGAGCAGTGCATGCGGCAGATCCAGGCCCAGCTGACGGCACTTGAGCTGATATCCCTCACAGCACAGATCCTCAAAGATGATCGTCTGCTCTGGCTGTGTGGTGGAGTAGAAGTGTCTGCAGGGGAAGGGGAAAATAGAAATTGGGAAGTTCTGTTTGCTCTACTGCCTTACCTGGCGCCCAAGGTCCAGGTACTCTCGCTGGGAGTGGCCCGCCACATAAGCGCCTCCAGCTTAGGCTTAATGTGCGTGTAGAAGAGTGTCTCCTTGTTGTAGATGTGTAGACGGGCCAGAATGGCCTGCTTCTCGGCCGGCATGCACTTGACGATCAACGAACACTCGATCAGCTGACCATCCGTAGACTGATATTTGATTTGAGCTCGATAGATATTGCTGCAGTAGTTCTCCCCGCCACGCGTTAGATCGGTCAGCTGCACGTCCAGCACCTTGAGATCCTGGCGCTGCAGGCCATGCTCCAGGCAGCGTCTAAAGAACTGCGGCGTCAGGTAGAGCGGTAGCGTTGCCGTTGAGTCCGACATTATCGTTGACAATAAATCTGATCGACTGGCGAACCGTGCGCTTTATATCGAGAGAAAATCAATTCCATCGCCGGTTGTCCAGCTGCCCAGTTGGCTTCTTCCAATTGACCCCCATTGGACGAGTGCTTTGGGTGCATCTGCAACGCGCTCAGCTGCAGCTTGATTGGCTTAATCGAAATGCATTCCTCATCGACTCGGAGACTGGATTGGATAAGCGGGCGATGCTTTTGATGTGCAATATTTATTTGGAATAGAAATTAGGTAATTCAAAGAGTTAAGAGAGGAAGATGAAAGTATATAACGATTGGTTGGCTTATCTCACCGATTTTTATTAAGTTAAAGACTTTTTCCCACATTGTGCTATAAATAGACTTTCTCAATTGAAACGCCGACGGGGATTCATTAAAGATAAACAACTATTGGATCACTTTAATTGAACTCGACTCTACAAAGAGCTTAATCGTATACGCTGTCTATATATACCATACACAAATATGACATAACAATCATAGCAAACAACGGACAGCCCAACTGGGCTGTCTGGGTCTGCCTTGAGGTTTGTTGAACCCATAGCCGCTGCTATATCGCGGCTAGTAATCATTGAAGACGCCCAATTCTTCGGCTCTCTTCAGACCCCATTTGTGATAATCGTTGAGGAACTTCTGCGAGAAAATCGCCTCCATTTTCTTGGCCTTGAAGCTCTCGTCGCTCATGTTCTCGATGCTGTTGTCGTGTGCCAGCTCCTTGGGCATTGTGATCATGGGCAGGAAGCCAAACAATCCAAAGACGCCATAGATCTCACGGCTGCGCAGCTCAAAGAGCAGATCCTCGTAGCTTGGAATGTCCTCGTAGCGTGCATACTCCAGTGCGTCCCTGAAGGACTGATAGTACACCTTGATGAGGTCCTCGCGACGCTGCTGCACCAGCTCCAGCTGGAGGCTGGTGTTCAGAAAGAAGTTCAAATCGCAGGCGGGACTGCCGTAGAACGAGAGCTGGAAGTCAATGAAGATGGCGCGTGTTGGCAACTCTGGCTGTGCCGCGTTCTCGTAGGCGTACATGAAGTTGGTGGTCCACAAGTCACCATGATTGAGCACCTGATAGCGATCGTTTGGCTTGGGCTTAGCAGCATCGATCAAGATCTTGCGGAAATTGTCAGAGAAACGCTGTAGGTGTGCGGTGATCTTCTCGTAGCCAGCCCACTTGCCGGTGGCGCCGATGAGACCCTTGAGGAACGAGCCAAACATGTTCTCGAACGTGTCACTCTTCAGCAGGGTCGCCTCGCTCAGCATGCCGCGTTGGTATTGCTTGACGATTTCGGGATCCTAAAGGAAAGATGGAAGATTAGCTTAGTTAGCAGTTGGACAGCACAGTGTGTGTGCATTGGATTTACCTTCTTGGCCAGCACCATGGAGGTGGCATGGAATTTACCCAGCTGCTGCAGAATCAACGAAGCGTGAGCCCAGTCCAGGCCCGCCTCGCGGGAAGCTGTGCGGAAGCCATCTACCTTGAGGTCATTGAACACAATGGTCTGCACGGGGCCCTTGACGGAATGGTAATACCTATAAAAAGATGTTGATTATACATATATTCAAACTTTCCCTCTCTCGCTTTCGCTCTCTCTCTCTCTCTTTTTGGCGACACTCACTTGGGTCCAAACGTGCTGCCATTGCTGAGTATATCCAAACGGGGCAGCACATCTGTGTAGGTCTGTTTCTCCTTGATGAACACACTGACATCCTCCAGAAACTTTGTATCCTCCACAATGGGAATTGTCTTGACAATCAGCGAGTGTTGCTCCCGCTTCTCCGACTCTTTGCCATCGATCCAACGTGCAAAGTCTACACGGACTTGGTAAATTGCCGAGCAATAATTGTCACCCGGATTGCTACCCCATGCAAAATTGATCTCGTGCAGCGTAACCTTCGTTTCGCGCAGACCCTCCTCCAAGGTCTCGGTGAAGAATGCCTCGTTTAGGTACTCGGGCACCGTTATGTTCTGCTCGTTCTTTATTTTCACCATGGCGCGTGTGGCGTATGTGTGTGTCTCCAAGTTTTGCTTGCTTCTGTTGCCCCGACGCGACCGCTTTCCAAATGCGAATGCGACTGATTTGATTAATGCCAGAGACCCAGCATTATATCGCTGTTTGTTTTCTACGTGGGGAACTTCACGACTTTTCGTAGTGCTTGTGTGACAACATTTCGGCTCTCGCAACATGAATAAACAAACGGTATACAGTGGGGCATAGTTATTGGCATAGCAGGTCTTAAAATAGAACGAAATATTAATTTATTTAGTTTTAGAATAGATAGTTTGAATTTTTTAAATAGTTTAAAATTTAAAATTTTTTTTTTCAATTTTTTTCTGCAATATTTGGGCACCTTGAACCACAGTGCATTTAGCAGCGTCATCAACTAGTTTTAAAATCGTTGCTTTGCGGTCATTATCTCTCTCCCTAGGTTTTTGCCGAATCATCTCTGGTGGGCAGTAAATGTGGGACGTGTGCGCGTAGTGCTCAGATTATTTAATTCATATACATATGTAGTATAGATTTTTTATTCGAAATTTCCGTTCTTTTGATATCAGAGCTGGAGTATTCCCTGTTCTGGGGGTCAATTCATAGTACTCCATACGATTGTCTTACAATACAATCGCAAGTTATCAACGATGTTTGATTAGCAAGTGCTTGCTATGTATTTCGCCAGTGTAAACGAATATCTGTACACGTACGTGTACCTAAGCGATAAGTATGTAGTAGGCGTAGAACAGGGGGCAGCTCATTAGTTCTCTTAGTGAGTATGCGGAGTGGCTAGCTCATTTGCGTTCATAGCGAACTGCGCGATGACGCGACTTTTGCTCTGAGATTGTTGCCGTGATAGACGTTTGTCTAGCGCGTGTTGAAGCACAAATAATTCTTATATAGTATGCACGATATCATTTCTGGTATTCTTATCATCTGGCGGGAAAACCAATGTCACTTAAGTTGATAAAACGTTTTGCTGATAATGTTGCATTGGGTGCCTTTTTTTGGGGGGCTTATTAAAGTGGGACCAGAGGGTTGCCTTTGCTAGTTTACAATCTTTGTACGCGGTAAATTTATAATTAAACAAGATGGTAAGATAGTGTAGGCAAGCAGGTAATAGCTTATGTTTTACAAGTGCAAATAAATGATATATTTCGTATTCAAAAATAATTATCAGTTTTATAGCGCATGGTAATATAACAGTAAATATTGTGTTATTTATTATAATTAGTGTTGTCAGCTCTTTCCTGGCAACACTAAGTTATTTTCAAATTGTGTGTGTAGCTAAAATCAAACTTTAATTTTAGCTTGATTTTGCAACTGCTTTGAGGTCGCAACTAGTCAAGTTCATCACCACTAACAGGAAACAAATTTCTGAGCCCAAGACACCCTGTGACATTGGTTCAACACTTCTCTATTGGGTTTTGTTCTTCGCTTGGGCAATTCTGGTGCATTACTTTGCTAACTGCTGTCTTAACTATTTCCCTTAATGCAAGACCATTATTTGGTACTTAATAATTCCCAAACCCTTTTCAATTTTCGGAGTGCTTGGTTGATGTCCAGCCTGGAAATCCTTTAATGTTATTAGTGGGTACAGCTTAGTGCGTTGGGACTTATGCCTAAATACAGAGGGATAATAAAAGTCCTTTGAACAGGGAAGATTTGCATTGGGAAAATGGGGGTGTAAATCTTTGCTAAATCTGAATTAAAAAATTAGTGGGAATAATTCATTTCAGAAAAGATGTGTGCAAGTCTTAGCTAATGTTTGATTTAAAAAATACCCAGAAACCTTCAAGCAAGCGGAAGAGCAAGACTTCGACCCGGAAGTGACTGTTTGCTTAAGTCCTGAGAAAGAACAGTACACAGGCAGAGTTAACTATGAGGGTCAACATTTAAAACTGTCTATTAACTTTGACATGGACATGCGAAAACATATATGTGATAGTTGTTTTTGTGGGTCCCTTGTGCTCGGCTTGAGCTATCCCCCTTTGGCTATGCGCGTCATATTAAACGCATTTGCGGTGCTTTTGCAAAAAAGCGGCAGATGAGAAGAGCGAAAAGAGAAAACACACACACACACACAAACGCGGTGTGCGCGGCAAGTTGCTCATTCGCTCGATTATTGCATTTTTTTTCCACCGCGCCTTACCGATACGCATCACCAGTTGCTTTTTTAGCTCCAGGGCAGAGTAAAGGGGAAGGGGAAGGGGGAGGGGGAAGGGGAGAGGCAAAGGTGCATCAGATGAAGTCCGCACTAGGGGAGAGTTGAAAGGTCAGTCCAGTGTTGTGCTATGCGCCGTGCGCCATGCGCCATGCGCCATGTTTGCAATGTGTTTGGAGCCGTTGCCTTTGAGTTGCCAACGGGCAGACACACACACACACACACACACATACACACATGCAGACTCTCACACACCATGATGCACGCGGCGTACTGTGCATGTCACGTGTTTTTGCAGTTCATGACGGCTTAATTAAGTCGCGTTTTAGTTTTTCCCTTTTTGTCGTTTCGTTTCACTTTGCGAGATTTTTCCCAGCGCTGCGTTTGACTTTCCCGAAGCCAGCAAAAGAAATGAGAGAAGCGCAGATAAAGGAAATGGAGAAACAAAAACACATTGTGCATTTTACATTTTACATTTTGCATTTTGCATTACATGTTAAACGAAATGCATTAATAAACAACGCCGTTTAAACGCGCGATTGCACACAAATTAGTGACCGAAGCCGCGACTGTCTGGCCACGCCTCCCCTCCCCTCCCCTGCGCCCCTACCCCTACCACACGAGACGCAGACCACATGCCCCCCGCTGCCCTGCCTACCGCACGTACCCTTTGAGCTGCGCTGATGTATGCGATTTTAATCGTACGCTCAGACATAAACATGATGCGAGCCCGAAAACCAAAATCCATGGCAACCCCACAGGCATGGGTGGTGGGGGAAGGGGGGGGGGGAGAGCGTTCCACTTGCACACCTAGAGTAGACAACAACAGAGCAAGCGAATTGGTCTACAGACAGAACTGAATAAATGACCATAATCAAACACTTTACGCCTGAAAGCATGCTTGGGCACGGCTTCCCCTTCCCCTTTCCTTCTCCCCCTCGAGGGAAGCCCCTTTCACTGGGCAAAGAAAGCCGTTGCTATTGCTGTCTAAGCTGAGAACCCCGGCGGAATCTCTGTGTCCATGTCTATCTGCGTGTGTGCATCAACGTAGCCGTCGCCGGTGGCCAAATTTAATTAGTACCCTCCACTGGAGTCCCTACTTAGTTGCCTCCATTCACTCGACATGGGGTATGCACGACTTGGCAGTGGGCAGACAAATATATATATATTATATATATGTGTAATCCTTAAATATGTTTACTTCCTGAAGTTCCATATTAATTTTAGCATTTTTTTTACATTTTCTGAATTGAACTTCAATTTCACGTGGCAGCTTACCTGCAGCGCCCCCTACCCAGCCAGCGCCACCTGCCGGCTCAGCGGTTGCCCTTTAATCACAGTTGGCGCAAATCAAACACAAACAAATGCCCAAATAGTGGGAGTGAGGCAGAGAGAGAGAGAGAGAGCGCGTGAGTAAGAGTCGCGGCGCATCCCTGTGTTGTCTGTCGGCAGTTGCAAAAACTGTTGCATACTTTTGGGCGGCGGCGGCTGTCGCATGCCTTGCATACTTTTCAGCTGCGTGGCCGAGCGCATGAATAATTGATTTCCATTGCCCGAAAGTCGCGCCATCTCCCTTGCTCTCTTGCACGCACTCGCATTGCCATCATCTCATGCTGCTGTCGTCTCGCATTCATTTGTCAGTTGATTCCGCCCCCTGCCTCCTCCTCCCCCTTGCCAACCTGCTGCTCCGACTCTCCCTAGCTTCCTCACAAAGGAGCGTCAGTTTATTCGTCTATCCGTTTGTTTGTTTGTTTGTTGGTTGGTCGTGTTGTTTATTTGTTTGTCGCTGTCGTCGCATGCAACATATTTTTACCTCACCTCACCTCACCCCGCCCCGCCCCGTCCCGCCTCAGCTGGCATTGTTTTTTCAGGCTGTCGCTTATCAGTTTATTTTCGTTCATTCCATTTGCGTGCTACTGTCGCTGATCCCCAATCCCCATGCGCCCATTTGCCCATTTGCTCATTCGTCCATTTGTCCGCTTTGCCCATTTTCCTACTTTGCAATTTTTGCACTTTCCCTCGCCCTGCTTTCGCTCCTTTCTTGCTACACAACATAGCTGCTACTATTGGCATATGTTTTGGCCTGGTCGCGTGTTTCGCCTTTAATCCCGTCCGTCCGAGCGCATTTGTTGTTGCCATGGCTCGTCATGGCCAGCGGCTTAACTCGAGCTCCGTCACAACAATGTTCCCCTAACTTTATTACGATTTTAACAACAAATATACATGGCATAATATACATATATATTTAATTTTCATAATACCCTCGCCGTACAGGGTATTTGTAATGCAAATGCCACATTAGAACTCTAGCGTGGCCATAATTACTGTGATTATACTTGCATATAGCAGTCAAATCGGATGTTGCGGTACAATGATATAATAACTCTATTCATTTCATGTCTGAACAGTTTCATAACATGTTGCTGACATGGCTGTCTGTTTTGGGGTCTTTTCGCAGTAGATTATTGCGGAAATGCTTATCTTCACATTTAGTATACCATGATATTGAGTTGGAACTATAGATTATACCCTTAGGGCAAAAAAGGGTTTAGTAACTCTATGCGTAGCAAACCTCACTACCTTGACTCTATTAAGCCATGCTTGTCCGTCAGTTTGTCCGTATGAACGCGTCGATCTTAGCAACTGTTATAGCTAGACTTGTCAAATTTGGCATGGAGGTTCCTGTATACCATGCGCTAATTAATATTATTTGTAATTTTTATTGCCACGCCCACTGCCCCCAAAAATTCACTGCTTTTGTATACACATTAATCGAGTATCTTATTGTCAAGCAAGTTTGACTGTAGCTTTCATTGTTTTCATTAATTAAAGTCATCAGATCGAATAATATATTCACCAAATTCTCTTCTTGCTCAGCTTTCAATCTCAGTTGGGACTTAATCAATCCCCTTGCTCCGTCTTGCAGTTTGCTGTCACTTAGCTTAGCTGCTAATTGCGTGATATGCTGCCGTTGCACGTTCATCTGCTTGACTTGCTTTACGTGCAGCAAGTCGAGGCGTCTCTTCTCTGGCTCCATTTCCATTTCCATCTCTCAATTCGCAGTTTCTGGCCGTGACACGGCAGTTATCGCGACGGATTCGACTGGCATCAATTTGCCACGGAGCCACACAGCAACGAGTCACCGTTTTAGATTGCCGTGATATATGCGCGGACATTGTCTGTTTGCTGTTTGGACACTCCCGATGCTCCCTACTCCCTCCTCCGTCTCCTAACTCGCCTCCTAGCCAGCTGCAGGCAATACACGCGGCAATAAATGTCAGGCGGCAATTAAGTCGAGCTGCACGCGGCAACTTGCTTAACTTCCCCTTTTCAGTTGGGGTAGCACAAATGTCCCAAGTGACGTCACGACTGACGGAGGGGTAGCTGTTTGATATTTCCCTCATTTCCAGGCGCCTTTCCAGTGAAGGAACTTACTCTCTTTCTCTCTCTCTGTGTTGCTCACTCTCTGGGAATTTTGCCATTTGTTTTGGGATTTTCTTGTTGCCTTTTGGTTGGGAAGGGAAGTGGAGCAGGTGGTGGGTCTTCGTCTGGTTTTGGTTAGCGCTAAAAACTCGAGACGCTGCCAGGTGTGTGTGTGTGTGCGTGTGTGTGTGTGTGGCTTAATGGAAACTGAAACACCAGTTGATTGCCCAGCGCTGTTGCATATTTCTACCCCCGGCTACCCCCCGCAGCTGCTGCTGCTGTTGCTGCTGGGCAAGTGTAAGGTATATTGCATGTGGTTTCTGTGGCAAGTGCAAAGTGCGCAGCTCGAGGCGAGGCGGGGCAGGAAGGGGTTGCGGGCTGCCTTTGTTGCCGATGGCTTCTAGTTTCTTCTGGCCAACTGTTTTGACAAGCCAATATTAATGTGCTACCCGATCGGAGCTGGCGTAGATGCAACATTCTGTTGCACACACACGTTGCTCGTTCGAGTGTGTGTGTGTGTGTGTGTGTGTTGCGTGGTCTCTAGGGTCCCATAGGGCTGTGAAGAGAGGGGGCAGGGCAAAATGTAATTAACATGCGATTTGCCTTTTGCATTTCAAGGTGTCATAAATCAGCGCATTGTTTGCTCAAAGGGGTGTGCGTGTGTGAGTGTCAAAAGAGGGCGGGTTGGTAGTGAGGGGGGAAGGTGCATGAAAAGGGGGGGAGGGGGGTGCACTTCATTAAAAAGTTCACATTTCGCTCGATTTCCTAGAAACATTAATTCGACAAACACGTTTGTATTGGGCAGGGGCGCAGTAACAGGGTCTGTAGAGGGGGTTGGTGTGGGGGCAGGGTTAACTGATTGCAAAATGAGATATTTGCAACCCTCTCCCTTTTGTCCGCACCCCACACACACACACACAGGCAAGTTCCCTGACCTGGTCTAGCTGAGAGGCTACAGTTTTGACGCTATCTGCAATGTTGATTTTATCGCGCTCTGACAGCGTTGACATGCCTCACCTCGCGCCTACCCCCTCCTCCCTTTTCCCTGACTAATTAGGTGAGGGTGTTGTGTGTGTTAAAAATGCAAGGGGCGTGGCCAAAGGCGGAGCGGGGGGCGTAATTAAACAAGCTCATGCGATTTGTTTAGCTAGTGAACTAGCTTTAAATTTATGAGGGAAGCGGAGGGAGGAAGTAGGAGGGAGGGAAGTGGGATTTAAATTGAATTGCGAGCAACAAACACACACACACACAGACAGATACAATACACACCCACACAGCGCGAGTGAACACTTCCGTCTGCTGCTTGCCATTTCCGTTTCCGTTGCGCCGCGTGCGTGTGTAATATAAGCTCTGATTTTGATTGCGCCGCTGTCCCTGCCGAAAAAAATCTGTAAATAAAAATGGAGAAAAAAAAACGTCGAGTAAACGTCAAAGAAAGCGACGAAATAAACGACCAGCCCCCCACATAGATTAAAGTCTAGCCAGGCTGCAGCTAATCCGGGCAGCCAATCCGCATTGCCCCCCTTGCGCTGCTGCTGCTGCTTTGATGGGGCCAGATCAAAGGCAGCCAAGCATTAGGCCATGTCATTTGCTGCCCTTGTTTTGCATACATTAAATGGCCTAGACGACACTTGGCTCAATGTAACTAACAACAAAAAATTCGAGGTCTGACATGCTTGAAGGCAGCTTAAAGCTGCACAGAGTGAGTCTTTTTCTGGCAAATATTCCTTGTGGCTTGCAAGCCGCAAACACCAAAACACGCACGCACACAGAGGCAGCCAAAGCTGCAACCACCTTGAGTCGTGTGTTGTGGTTTGACTTATGGTTTTGACTTTTGCTTGACAGTTGCCAGGCAGCAGCTACAGCAGCAGCTTGCCCCATCTATCCCAACTGTCCCACCTGCCACTTGGCACCTGCTCTCATTCTCTCGCTCTCTCTCTGTGTGTAGGTGTGTGTGTGTGAGTTTTTGAGCCATTTTTGGCATGCATCGCAGCGCACACTCCGCACACAAATGCTTATGACACATTTTACACATGCGGTTTGCCACGCACAAAGCACACAGAGCAAAGGGGCGTGCGTGGGTGGAGGGGGAATGGTTTGACTTGAAGCTATGGGGTTAGTCGCTTGCTAAGTCAATGTCAATGAATTTTCATTAAATTATTGAAGCGAAAGTAATTGCCAGAAGATGCGCGAATGCTAACTATACAAAATCTCCCAAATTTCTCCTGTATTTCGCCTTTAATGAAATGCCAGAAACACTCAAAAATCTCCACCCAATTTCTTCCTAACAGATTTGCCAATTCTTTGTGAAAACTTTCTCTTCATTCTACATCAGTTTTACAAAAATGTGGCTAAAACGTTTAGGGGAACACTCCGCACTCCGTCGCCACGGCTGTGCAGTCAGCTGGCAAATTGCCGAAAAAAAAGAAACCGTTTGTAACCGTTGAAACTGCAGGCAAACACATAACTCACAATGATATAGCATATGCAAAGTTTTGATAAATTAAAGGCGCTTCGGGGCTTGAAATTGATGCTGATTAATAGATAAACTTTTGGGGCATTTGCATATATTCAGCATGGAATAGGATTAATTATGGATTTAATGCGAACAGCCTAAAGCATTGAAATGTTACCACATGCATTACAATAAAGCTAAGTTCAAATTTCACTAATGCTTTAGTCAACAAGAAAGTTGCCATAAAAATTAACGCTCAACTTGTTAGGCAAAGCCTCAAAGGAAGTGAGATGGGAAGCAAGGGGGTGCCCGAGTTTCCTCTATGTCTTTTTCTGCAGAAACTCTTTTCGCGGAAAGCTAACACAACTAATTAAAAGCACTTTGTAGACTTGCCGGCAGACACATTTATTAGTGTGCACGAGACGCAGCTGAGCCTCTTGGCAAATGCCAAGCGACCGCTAAAGATGTGGGCGTTGGCCGGGGTGGGGGCGTGGCTAAAGTAGTGAAACAAAAAACCGGCGCAACAACAAGGCCAAACTTCATTAAAAATGCACACGAAGGCGAAGTGTAGCCGCAAAAAGGCGCCTGTTTCATTTGAATAAAGGAAGGAAGACACACACACACACACATAGGCAAACACACACACCTACACAGCACACTCCCCTTACTCTCCGTCAGCTATGTGTGTTTGCTTTAATTTATGAAGTCATTACCTGCAATTCTCGCCAGCACCTGAGCCAGTAGCAGTCCCCCCTCTCCCCCTCCCTCTCCTGCTTTCTCTCTCTGTGATCTGGCAATTTGGCGGGCGTTCAACAATTGTCAATGCCAGCGCAAAACACTTCAGTCTGCGCAGTCTGTGACCCTAGGAAAATCGAGGCCAGTCGCTTTGACAGCCAACAGAGTCTGCAGATTGCAAACGTTTTCTAATTTTCCACGCCATTAAATCAGGGATTTCAAGCCAGACGCCACATGCCACATCACGTGACACCGAATGTCGCATCGTTGGAGCAACTGCAGCAGCAGCTTCTCCTTGAGCTGGCCATGAGACCTGAGAGTGACCCAAACAAATGTGAGGCAGCAGAGAATTGCGACTTGCAACTTGTCTGTTTTCAATTTCCGCCTGCAATGAAAAGTGATTGAAATTAAATAGGGAACAGAACAGTGCAATTAATTTGGGTTTATTACTACATAAATAAATCCACAGTTAAGCAGAAATAGCAGCACTGAGTTGGTGCAAATATAAGGGGAGATATTCTAAATTTAAAATAGATTTTATTGCTATTTTAGAGATTATTTGTATGGGCTTAAGAGTTTATAGTTGCTGAGATAGGCGGGTTCAAACAAACAGATATGGCCCAATCGAGTCGGCTAGTGATCGTGAACAAGAATATATATTCTTTGTGGATTCTGCCACGCCTCCTTACATATTTTTGCACAAAGTTAGTGTACATATTTTTGGCCGTTTTTATTGGTTGAAGCGTATAGAAAGGTAATCAAAAAAGGTGAAATTTCTAAATAAAAATAATATAATATACTATGCCATAGATTATGGTTTTGGCATTGCTGTTTAGTTTTTGCTGCTCTTCTACAAACATACATAACACACTCGCAACTTTAGCTGCTGCAATCCCATTTGAAAGTCCATTAACATAACTTTAGCATATTCCACAATGTGGAAAAACTTCAAGTGCAACCTTCAAGGAACTTCATTGTTTCGCACTAAAAACCCAACGGACTATTGCATTATGCTTGGCCACAAGGTTTTCAAGGGTAGAGCGGCGAACTACGACTTGTCGGTAAAGTTTAAATTTATAGCACTCCACGACGAGACACAAGAGAGACACAGAGACTGAGACAGGGAGAGAGATGCGAATGGAACTGACCTGCAGTAAGGTCGCCATAGGGTGGCGCATCCGAAAAAGCAGAAACCAAATACAAAGAGATAATTTCGCAGCTAAGCATAAAGAGAAACAACTTTTGTGTTGGCAAAGTTTATTTTTATTTCTATTTTTTTATTTTTACTTCCTTTTCGTTGGGCAAGGCAACGTGACAGGCTGGGGGAAAACTTGGCAAAAACAAGTTTTAACACGTTTCAGTTACCTGGCACGCCCCCTCATTAGAGCAGAGGTGGGTGTGAGAAAGGGGGAGGGGGGAGTGTGAGAATGAATGCAATGCAATTAATTGTCAACGCATCTGCAGGGCTTGTCGCCTCAGCCTCAGCTCCGGCTTCGGCTTCAAGTTCCCCTTTGATTGTTGCAGCAGAAATTTAATTGAAAAACTTTTCTCAAAAGATCGCGCCAAATGCTACGTAATCTGCTGCGAGTACAGGTTTGTATTGTGATTACCGTTAGTTGTGCTCGTACATTGCCGTTAGACGTTAACATCTTGTCAGTTTGGCAGTTGCATCATCAATAAAAATCGCAACACTGTCTCGGCCTAATAGCGATGCAGCAGCAGCAGCAGCAGACGTCGCGGCACCTGACTAACTTTTTGCCACGCCCCCCTTTCTGCCTCCTTTTTGTATTTCTTGCCAAAGTGCAATTCAGCGTCAACTTGAACTTTTGTGTGTTTGCAACGTGCTTGCAACTTTTCTGTGATGCACGTAAGTCGGGCTTTTTTCACTATCTTGTGCAGTTTGTCAGCTGAGATTTTCGCCACAGAGATTGGAGATTTTTCTGTGTAACTTTCTAAAAAAAAAATCAATTTTATATAAATTTTTTGCGCATAATTTTAAAAGTTTAACCTTTTCATTTATTTTATGTACGCTGTTTACCAGCTGAGATTTTTTTTTAAAAGAATCTTTGGTCTTTTTATGTAAACATTTAAAAAAGTTTTTATATATCTAAATTCTATGATATGATTTATCATATGTTTTTTAATATTTCATTTATTGAAAAAAAGTTTAAAATATATATTTTTGTATATATACATGTATATAGTTAACACTATAATTTTTGTGCACCTTGTGCAATTTATTAACTGAAATTTTTCCAAAGAAAGTATCTAACATTTTTCGGGTTTTCTGTATAGATTTTTAAAAATAATTTGTACTATAATTTATTGCATATACTATAGCGAGCTATATATTATATTTTATTTAATGTATATAATATTAAATATAACTATAATATTTTATTTAATTTTATATTGTGCACCTTGTCAGCTCTGCCAAAAAGGAAATGTTGTTCCATAAAGATAGGAAACGCATTTAAATATAATTAATCTCACATATTTTTATTTATACTCTATTTATTTTTTTAAATTCATTAATTATGTTTTGTATTATTTCACATAGTGCTGTCTATATTCCAAAAACAGAGAACACCCCATGTAATCCCATTGAAATTGCAAATGTAACATCAAAATGCAGCGGGATAAATTATTAGATCATACAAGTTTCGAGGGCTTAAAGTTAGACTCGACTGGGGAATTGTTGCTGCTGTAATTGGTATGCGAATGTCAGTTGTTGTTGTTGAGGTTGTACTGCTTGTTGTTGTTGCTGTTGTTGTTGTTGGGGCTGTAGTTAAAAGTTAGACGACGACGACGACGATGGCAGCGACGACGGCGCGTCGTCTGCAGGTGCCTGCAGCCTGTGGCCTGCCATATTATTTACACGTGCATGGCGCGAGCACCTGCTGCAGCTGCAGGGGGCGGGGGAAGGAGAGAGGGAGGTGACAGGGCACTGAAGTATGGTGGTGGTGTCGCGGTATTCGCCCACAAGGCAGCTATAATTTAGCGCTGTTTATTTGTAAATGTCTGTTCGGGTAGGGGATCAAGTTGCAGGGTCCTGGTCGGAGTCCGGGTTGGAGTCCGGGTCCTGGCCTGGCCTGGCCTGGGTTCTTGTGCTCGTCACGCTTCATGTCAACAGCGGCAACTTCATTGTCTCTGCTTGTCGTGGTGTAGGTGTACGTGTACGTGTGCGCGTGTGTTGGTGACATTGAGTGCAGTTGCTGTTGTTGTTGTTGCCGAGTTTGCTTGCTTGTCGATTCGCAGAAAAACGTTTTGCAATTTATTAACTGACATTTGAAGTAGTTGCCCCCTGGCAGGGCAGACGCTGGCAACCCTATGACACTTATTAGTGTGGCAGATGTGTGGCAGGCAGCAGGCAGCAGGCAGCAAGCAGAAAGAAACGCCACAGCGTTGCATGCATATTTGATTAAGCTGCCGCAAGGTAGGCAATGATATTTGCAAGCCAAACTTTGCAGACAAACGCGCCCGCGGGGCCCCGCACAAACATGGCAAAAACAGAGACAGCGAGAGAGAGAGACAATGAGAGAGAGGGGTAGCTTCATGCAAGGGTTAAGGCCAAGTTGGCAACAATAATGCGTAAGTTTTTGGTCCAAACAAAAGTTGAAATCGTTTTGAAGCACAAACAAAATGGCCGGAAGCGGAAACTGTTTTGTACATTGGCAAATTCGATATGTAAACCTGGCCAGAAAGGGGACCAAGCGAACTAAGCCCCGAGCAGACAGCCAGACAGAAGAGGTTAGAGACGGACTGCCAGACTGGCAGACACCAAGGTTTATGTGGTTATTAAACGCTTATTATGTAGGCGGCCAATGGAGCAGCAGGTGAGCTTGGGTAAAGAAAAAACCCAACTCTATATTTAGCCAACTTGCAGGCGATTAGCAGAGGGTCTTAGTGTGTGCGTGGGAGTGTCGTGAGGTTGAGTAGGAGGAGTAGGAGGAGTAGCCAAGGGTCAGTTAGTGTGTGGTAGCCCCTAGCTCCGCCCTCGTATCCTGTGAAGCCAGACAACTGTTGTCGGCGCCAGCTAATTGTTTATTTATGAAGTGGCCAATCGAGGCGCATGAAAGCGTACTAAGCTTTGGGCTTAAAGCGAAGCTTATGCTGACGTTTAGTTAGCACCATGGAGTGCAAAACGTCTTGAGGCTCTGAGGGATAGTTAAATATGATTGAATAAGGAGTTTGAGTGTTGAGTGCCAAATATGTAAAGGGTGTTAATAGATTGAAGAGGGTAAAGCTTGATTCAAATTTGACTAGTAAGGAACTAGATGGAAAATCTAGCTATTTCTTTCTTTCTTGTTCGGTTTCTGTTCCATTCTGATTTTAATTTACCAATCAGTCATTCTCTACATTCCTATAGGTTTGCTTTAATTGCAAGTGAGTTAAATTATCTTCAGCTTGTTAGCCTGGCTTGCTCATAGCTTAACCCCTCTGAATTACCTTCGCATTCTTTCTCATCCCTCATCGCACTCTGCCTTTTGTCTGCTGCTGCGCGTAATCAGGCCACATTACTCTCTTTACGTTTGTCCATCTGCTGTGCCATTTGTGCAGCTCGTTTCGTTAAATCTCAGGTGTCATATTCCAGATGTAATGATGTACACTCGTCGCAACACCCAACCACCCAACCACCTCCACTCACACAGCTTGCACGTAGCTGCTCTCGTTCATTTGATATGCATAGCACGCCAACAACAACGACAACAACAACGCGAGTAACAGAAAGAATGGGCAAAAACAAACAAACCGGCAATGGCCATTTAACACTTTAATGTGCCACACACACGCACACTCCCTCACACACAGAGGGACAAACACACCTTGTGTGAGTGTAAAAACTTCAATTAAAATGCCAGCGTAACAATGCACAATGGAGATGACAACCACACGCTTACGTTGCCCTCCCTCCTCGCACTTTTGCCACGCCCCCCTCTTGGTTTTGCATTCGCAATTTAATGCAAAATAGCCGTAAAGCCACAAAAAGGCCAAGCGAAAGGCCGAAACGAAACAGTCAAAACGCTTTCGCAATGCTCACAATATCATAAAACGCAATGGACCCCTTAACAGTCCCGGCTACGAAATGTTGCCCCACCCCCCCGGCCGCCCCTTTGCCCTGCGTACTGACTGACGATAGCCCTGACAATTGTTTCCGCTTGCTGCCAGGGAGTGGTATGCAGGAGAGAGAGGGAAAGGGATGGAAAAGTGGGGCAGAGTGGGAAAGAGTAGCAAGTGAAGTGCGTGAACGCATTCCAAATATCATTTTCAGCGAGAATTTTAAGATAAAAGATGAATTTTTCAAGTTGTTATTTGAGATGTGCAGAGAAACAGCTAGATCTCAGCTATAGGCAGAGCCAGAGAGAGCAAATTTTGCTTAAGGCTTCTCTAAACCAAATGCTTATGGGAAATGTTATAAAGAATGTTATCTAATCATCAATTACACAAAACTCACCTCAAACAATTCTACAATTTCTCAGCGAAAACGTTTCTCAACGCACGCTACGCTTGCCGCTCGTGCAATGGCTTTGTTTTTCTTTGTAGCAAAAATAAAAAAAAAAGCGATGCTATAAAAATTTACAGTTAAGTGATTTTGTAGCAATTTGCAGTTTGTTGGCATTATAAGGACAGGTGAGGCAGGAAGCGAAGAGCTCTAGGCAAGCAGCAAGAGGAGGAGGAGGAGTAGATGGAGCTGGGCAGGCCACACTCGTAAATCCTCGACAAATGTTTGCCAAGTGTGTGAGCCAAGTTGCCACGGTCGCCAGCCAGTTTGCCATGTTGTTGTTACATCCTGTCTTGGCTGCTGCTGCCGCTGCTGCTGCTGCTACCTCTGGATCTGTCAGTAAATTCAATTTATTTAAAAGCATGTCAACAATAAGTCAAATGAAATGCTCAGCTCAGCTGTAAATATGGCGGCCCGGTAATAAAGCTGATTTATCTTGGCCCGGCACAGATTTTTACAATCCCATAATTGCCCCTTGCTCGCCCTTGCTGTTGTGGACCAACTAGTAGTCTGGTAAATACTGCACCGCAAGTGGATCGGAAATGAAATGGCCAAGTGATATAGTAGAGTACGTGTAGTATTTGCGGCTATTGTGGCAATAAATAAGTTTGTGTCTATTCAAATTTCACTTGAGAGACATATTCCAAAATATTTGCCGGCTTGCCTTAGTTTCTCTGCCTGCTGCCGGACAAGAGTAAATAAATCTTTTCCTTATAGAATTGGGTGGCTCTTGGGTTGGATGGGGTTACGTAGCTGAGGTTGGGGCACGGGTCAAGCCAAGAGATAAGCCTGATACAGTTGGCAGTGGCACAATGGACACACTGCAATTGGCTGCAGGACATGTGGCATGTGGCTGGCTGCTGCTGCTGCTTTTGAACGGCAGTTAAAGTGCAACAAGCAAAGGCAGAGGAGGAAGAGGGGGAGAGGGAGAGGGGGTGGCTTTGCAGCTTTGCCACATTTGGCAAACAATATTAAGTGTGTCTGTTTTTTAGCATTTGAAGCACAACTAAAACAATGCAATATGTGAGCTTACCATTGTACGTGTGTCTCTGTGTCTGTGTGTGTGTAGGTGTAAGTGTATGCAATTATCAGGGGCTGTGCCATTGGCGAGGGTGGGCAGAAAAAGTTGCGAAAGGTAAAAATTAGAATTTTTAAATTTTAAAAATTTAATCTGAACTTAATTACTTTACTTTTAATTTAAAATAAAATTATAACTTTAAATAATTTATTTAATTTATTTATTTATTTAACTTCTCTTCTTCTTCTCATTACAGATTTTAAATTAAATGTGACCATATTAGTTTTATATATGTATATGTTTTGTGTATAGTTTTAATTTACTCTCACAAGGAAGTTTCTCAGGTGAGTGCCCTACTAAGTCTTACTACTTACAGCAACTTCAGTTGCCACCCATGCAAAATTATCAAGCACACAATGGGAATTTGTTTTTTATACATATATACATGCATGCCTGTGCATGTCTGTGCATGTCTGTGCTTGTGCATAGCTGGAGTGTGCAACATAAGTGTGTGCAGATAAAAAATGCCGTTAGTGAAGTTTAAACAATGTTATTGACTGAACAAAATGCTACGCGCCTGTTCTAGTTACCCTGCCCACCTCCTTCTCCTTCTTTCTGCCCTCGCTGCCAACTTCAGCTACGGCTGCTGTTGACTTGGCTCATAAATCTGTGCGAGTGTTGTTGACTGACTGAGTGCCGTTTGCACGCTTTAGGATCTCTTGAATTATTGATTATTTCGCTGAAACTTGGCCACAATTCGCAGAGGTTCACCGTGTGTACTCCCAGCTCTCAGTTCTCTCATTTCCGGTTTCCGCTTTGCCATGTGTAGCACAAGTATAAATATCAGAGTACACTTCATTAAAAACTAAAGACAACAACATAACGCGCACTAAACCTAATGACTTTTAGCAGTAATTTGAAAAACATGCGCCACATACTTCGCTCCAATGCTTGCACAGAGCAGTCCAGTCCAGTTGCGGCTCCAACTCCGATTCAATGGCACTGCCCCCACCCCCCTGGGATACATGACATGTGCACGGGGCGTGGGGCAGGGGGAGGCGTGGCGCGTGGAGCAAAGTATCCCATTTTCAGTTTTTCTGCTGTCATAACAAACAAATTCCCAGCATGTGTGCCGCGCTGCGCTGCGTCTGTGGGGGTCCTGACCCGGAGCAGGAGCCGCAGCCGGAGCTGGGGTCAGGACTGGGACTGGGACCGGAGCTGTTGCCGACGTTTGCTTGCTTGGTCAGTTCGGGCGTGCAGCAAGAATTTAATTATACTTTTGATTTTAATGAAAATACTACAAGCGTGCTTCGTTGCATATACCCTGTAAGTGGGTTAGGGTATATTGTGTGCGGTTTAACAGATAAACTAGATTAAGTTTTGAAATTGCTTGACTTTCTTTGCAATTACAGGGTATCTGTTCGTTGTGCATATTTGTTATTAACAGCGCGCTGCCTTGTTTTCTTTTACGTTCCACAGCGTGCCTTGTGCTCATTCATGTTGCGCAAGAAGCAGAAAATTTTGCTCAGTGTGGTTTTTTTTCTCTTTTGCGTTGGGCAGCAAAGTTAAAGAAGATTTTTAATTCGCAATTCTCTCTTGTCAATTCTTTTCCAATTTTCCCCCTTTAAATTGTGCAACAAACTAAGTTTTAAGTAAGTTCCACAATTAGATCTGGCACTGGCTGCAGCACATCCTGTGGTCGTGACTTTGCCCCGTCTAAGGTCGTCGAGTTGAGGGACTCCGTTTGCAGTGAATGTCAACGCCGCGCCGTGTCTCGTCTGTCGTCGTGTCGTCAGTGTAAAACTGCAGTTTAATTACAGTTTTTAAACACTCTTAACTTGCCTTTGAATGCGATTGTAAATGGACGACATTAAATGGAATTGGTCTGTGCAGGCAGTTTGGCAGGGACCAGGCGAGGTACAAGTCAGACGCATAATGAAATTGCAACATGGGGTGCATTCTCTGGGGGATTTATGTTGTGTGCAAATGGAAAAAATATTGAAAACAAATGCTCGATTCAGACGCTTAACGAGAAGACAATATGCTAGGGTGAGGTGGGTATCTGTGGATGGCATGTGGAACCCGTGTCTTACATATAAGCAGAAAGAAAGGCTACCTTCGACACACCGAAGATTTTATACCCTTGTAGTTACTGCACATATTAAATCGACCGATAGGTTCTATGGCAGCTATACGATATATCGATCTATTTTCGATCAAACTTTGACAGCCTTTAAAGGGCAAACTCAGACGCTATATTTAATAGCGATATCTTGAAAAATAACAAAATTCAACCGATAGATTCTATGGCAGCTATACTATATATGGATCCGATCCGGCCATTTCTGACAGCGTGCAGCAATGAGAAGCATATATACCAAGTTTAATCAAGATAGCTCTAAAACTGAGAGACTAGTTTTCGTTGCAACAGACGGACGAACGGACAGACGGACGGACGGACGCACGGGCGGACGGACGGGCTGACGGACAGACGGACATAGCTAGTTCGACTCCCCTATTGATGCTGATTAAGAATATATACACTTTATAGAGTCGGAGATGTCTCCTAAGGTGCGTTGCAAACTTCTGGACAAAACTAATATACCATCTGCAATGATACAAAAATGAATTTGGGTGGCATAAAGAGAAAAGGGAAAAGGAACTGTGGACAGTGTGTGGTCTATATGTGGACTGCGTGTGGTTTATAAGTGGGCTGTATGTGGTTTATTTATGAATTCTATACGGGTTGAATGTGGAGTATGTGAGAATTGGTCGAATGTATAGCTTGTAGCCCTAGGGCTGCTTGTTTATATGTTTCAAGATTATGAATTGCTTTAATGTGCATGGTATTTGGAGAGCATGTGGATTGTGGATTCAAAACATGCCAATTTATAAAACTTTATTGGAATCCATGTGTTTGTCATGATGATGAGTTATGTGCTAGCATTCCATCATTATTCACATTGGATGCCAGGCAAAGCCTTCAATCATATATCGCTCAAACAAGCGTGTTCCACGCGCAAACATTAAGCAAATCCCCGACATTTGTGCCCCGACTCTGAGCGCGTTTTCGGCTGCACTTGAGCTCCTCTTACAGTTTACAGTTGCCCTGGCCTCACGCCCCCATCCCCGCCCCCCCTGTGCCTCATTTGGCGAATATGCGCATTAAATATGCAGCACATGCACTGACAGGCTTTGCCAGGGTATCTGGCCTCAACTAGCGTACCCCCTTGTGTAACCCCTTGCTGCCACTTGCATTGCAGCTGCGGCAGCCGTGTGGACGGTCACTTGCCATGCTGCATGCACAACATGCACTCGCAATCAAACATGTCCGCCAAGCGCGACTCATGTTGCAACATGCGCTGTTGAAAGGGAAGTGGGTGGAAGTAAGGCGATGGGGCTTACTGGCTGGTGAGTCTTAAGACATAGCATAGTTACCACATCTCTCTCTCGCTCTCGCTCCACCCGTGTCTGCCTATTTGCATACAACACTTTGACGCATTGTTCTCTCGCAGCACATGCTGTGTGGCAACTGCCGGCGCGTTTCCCCTTCCCCTTCTGCTTTTTGGGCACTAATTAAAAGCAAATTTAAGCATATTTCGACTACGACTACGACTTCGCTGTGAACTACAGAGAGAGAGATGCTCAAAATTTGCCAAATGATTACGCTGGCAAACGTCTCTCAATAGGATCCAACGAAGCAGCTTTCCCTTTGAGTGTGTGTGTGTGTGTGTGTGTGTAAGGCTGTCTATGTGTGTGTGTGTGATTGGAAAGCGCTTCGCTCAGCAGCCAAATAAGTGTTAATTAATACGATTTTAAGCGGCAGACAATCGAATCGAGGCTCCTCGTCTCGTCCGTCTTCTTCGACGGCAACCCGGCAGGCATCATTAACCCATTTTAGGTGCAAATCCAATTAGGCAAAGACGTTGCACAATATTTTAAGCCGCACATGGGCAAATTGAATTCTGTTCATTAATTAAATTTACCGTAATTGTGTATTAAGTCCCGTCGAATCTCTGCGCACAATGAACTCAATTTATTGCCGACACTAAGCGAAGACAAATCGATTTGAGTTTCTAATTGTCAGTCGAATCTAATTAGAACATTTCACTTTGTGTGTAGGGTAGAGTATACCCTATACATAATTGATTGGCACATACAATACATACGTGTAGGTTACCCTCGCACTTTCGTGCTAATCTTTGTCGCATAATCGCAGCATGCAAAAGCGACCATAAATCAGCTTCTGCTGCGCCCGGAAAAGCGCTAAGTGAAAATCTTTTAAGAGTGCGCCCAGGTAATGCACATAAATAATAAATACAACGCGAAATTAACTTTCCGGCGACAGTCAGACTGGCTGACAGCGCTGCCTGACGACAGGCTGCCACGTGCCTCAGACCGCAGCACGGACTAGACCGAAAACCAACATTGCCAGCGCCATTGCTTTATTTCATTTTAGATTGTTTTTTATGCCGCATACCCATTGAAATGGCATAGCTAGGAAAGGGTATGCTAAGCTTGTGCAGTTGTATTTTACAGCAAGATTTGTTTCACATGTAGAGTATTACAAAACGAGTGGATTTTCGAAATTTAAATGTTATACTTAATCTGATATTAATAACTTTTTGTTTTTGAGTTTGTTTTTTAATTTTAATTCTAGAATGAGGAAGAGATTTTACGTTTTCAAAACACTTTTTGCTGTTTAAAGATTTTGATTAATTTTTCACATATTTATTACAGGGTATTTATTACTTGAGCTTGCTAACTGTTGCTTACTTCACCTGTTCCATTCCACTTTTTTTCTTGGTTTTATTTTTCCGGTTTTACCTGGACGCCGTCAACTATTTAGAAATGCAAAGCACATTGAAAGTTGAAAGCGTGCAACGTTGCTTTTGCTTTCGGTTTTCGGTTTTTGGTTCTGGTTTTGGTTACGGTTTTTGCTTTTAAGGTGCCAAAAGCAAACAAAAAGAAGCTGAAGCAAAAGCCACGAAGAAACTGTCAACGCACGCGTTAAGCTGACAGGCGTGGCTTGCCTTGCCTGGGCTGCGGAAGGCGGGGGGCGTGGTAGGCGAAAAATCTCAGTGTACGCCTCCGCGGGCGACAGCTATAAAAAATCATAAATTTTATTATGTATTAATGTCTGCCGTGTGCGCGCGCGGCGAACGCAAGCGACATTTTGTAAATTATTCAAAAAGCTTAGCATACTTTTCAGCGCCCGCTCTCAAGCTTAAGGTCAATAAAAAAGCGACCGCAGAACAGACAGAGAGAGAGCAAGTAGTAGAACTGAAGACGCAGCACATTCGGAGGTGAGAGAGTGCGTGCATATTTGACAATTTTATTAGATTAAATTTCATATAAATGTGTTGATAATGCCAGTCAGCCAGACAATGTCTAGACTTAGCGCACACACACACACCCAGAGAGAGACAGCTGACATTTGAGACAAGGTGCAAGGTGTGTGTGTCTGGGAAGACAGGTGTGGGTGATAGTCGGAGACAGGCAGATAGGGGGACATAACTGAGAAAATGCCACAAAATCCACACGGCTGCAGCAATGCACTAATAGCTGTTGCATTCGACTTGCAGAACTTCTGCTTCTACTTCCTCTTTTCCCCCTCAGCCACTTCTTGCTTTCCCGAGTCTGTCGGCAACTGTCTGCTACGACTGACTTGGCTATAATTTCAGCTGCATCATCATCGTTTAGCGCAGAATGTCAAGGGCAAGTTGGCACAGTTGGAAAAACTTTACTTATATTTCTTTTACTCTCCTGTCATTTTGTATTTTTTTCTATTTTGCTGACGTGCGAGTTGCGTGTGATTTATGCAAAAGGGCGAAACGCAAATCGTATTTGAATTTTAACCGTTTTATCATTTTACTATTTGAAGTGCTGCAGAAAGCCTTTAATCGGTGTCCGGCTAAAAAGTTGAGAAAAAATTCCTGTTGCAGGAAATTGTCAGACACATACAGGGTGTTGCGCTGCGAAATTTAAAGAAAGTGTTCATGCAGTGGATTTTGTTGCAGTCTTTCGAGTCTATGCTTACCAAGCTGGTTTTATCAGTTTAAATTTTGAATTAAAATAAATATTCTGAAAAATGTACTTAAACTTTTTCAAATAATTAATAATAATTGTATTAAATTGAATTCAATAGAATCAATTTGAATTTGATAACAATTAAGGAAACCTTTTAAAAGAGTCTTAAGTTTTTGAAATATATGTTATTTTTGTTATATATGTTGCACTTTGCCTTGCAGGCATGTTAGTTAGCTGATCAACCTGCTGGGTCACCCTGTATATTTGTATATCTGCCCCCCTAGGAAACATTCAAAGTGACATTTGCATTTTATTGTTGAATGCCGGGCATTACAACGGCAACTTTCCGCTCTTTGGCTTATTGTGCAATTTCCTAGCTCCCCTTCTGACTCATCTCCCCTCGCTCTCTCTCTCTCTCTCTCTCTCTGCCAGCCAACTAGCCGTATCTCTACGCTTCCACTTTCTTGCCTTCTGAGTGTGTCTGCATGAAATAAGAGTTAATCTTGCGTCCACTGGGGGCACACACATACACACACATACGTACGTACGTACGTACCGGCAGGCAGCATCTTCTTTCGTTGCTGTAACAGATGTCCTTGATATTTCATCTGATGTCAGCATTGCCAGCGCGATATTTCAAAGGCAAATGCTGCCTTCTGCCGTCTGCTTTAGATTCGACTGCAATTTTCTTTTGTGCGACATCAAAGTGCAAGTTCATCAAGCAAATCCTTCAGCAGCGCCGAAAGCAGCAGAAAGCCGATAAGGCACCGCACAGGAAAGTGGCTTCTTATGCGTTCCCAAATATGCCGCAAAGTATGCAATAATAATCCAACAATCGAATATTGTCAACGCGCTACCCTCACTCCACCCCATTTCCTACCCTCCTGGCCTCTTTGGCTCTTTGTGCGCTTTTCATAATAATATATTTTAATAGAATCAGGAAACTGGCGACTTTATTCATACTTTCTCTAGTCACTGCAGTGGCTGGGGGTAAGGTGTCTTCTGAAGTTCGTTCTTGCGTTCGTCCTCCCCCTAAGCAGCTGGAGACCTTTTGATGGATGGTTGACAGTACTGAGGCATAAGTAAAGTTGTTTCTGTCCAACTTACATATCATAAATCATATGCCACTCAGACAATAAGAGGGTAGTTTGGCTGGCAAGTGCACTTGGAGCTGCCTCTTGAAGTAGTAGTTGCCATTTGCACTCACACCTTGACTTGCTAGGGTATTCCGTAGGTTGCCTTAGATATCTATAACATATATGCTCGTTGTTTGCCCTGCTACTTGCATAATTATTCAGCACACTCGTGACATGACACACGACCTGTCTTCCCTGTCCCATGTCGCATGTCCATGCTGCCATGTTGTTGCCATAGATACGCTGCGAGGCATCCACTCGCAACTCGCAACTCGCATCTCCTGAATCGGATCTGGTGTCGTGTGGCTTATTAAATCCTGTGGTTCTGCTGCTGCTGCGTGTGCCGTGTATTTTCAGCTCCATTGAAGCACAATAATTGGGCCAGGTGAGCAGGAGGAGCAGGAGGATGAGGCTGCAATCGGAAGACAGACTTATTATGGACATTGCTTCGTTGTTTGACTCATGTCTCTGGGTTTGTTAGTCTCGGGCCAATTGCGTCTTGTTAGCCTTAAAGCTATTGATTTTGGGCCATGGTCAATAGCCCCGAGGGCAAATGCGCGTGTGCGACTACAAAGCTTGTCATTTGGCCATTTTTTTTTGGGGGACATTTTTTAATTAAAACTTTTAGCTGCTTTTGAAAGACTCGACCAGCTCCGGTTTGGCCGTGAGTCAGCCGAAACCCAAGTCGCATCTTGTCTGGGGTAATTAACTTGCTGCCACCTGCTTTTACTTTTCGTCAACTCAGATTTAGCAACAACAAAGTACCGTTAGTTGCCCAGTTAAGCGCAAGGACATTGCTTAAGTGTTATAGGTCTGTAATAATAGCAGCTGTTAGGGCTTATGGCTTAAGTTAAAGGTGCTAAAAGCGCTTTAAATTGGCATTAATAAAGACTGAGAAAGATCATTAAGACAGTTGTACTTCGAGTTTAATTAATTCGTAGGGGCGGACGAGGGCGTGGCCCAAAAAGCATTAAGAGCTTAGAGCTCATACAAGTGTTGCTAGAAAATTTGGTTCCCCTAGCTTTAAGAGTCTCCGATGTATGGGCCTTCATACAGACGGACAGACAGACATAGCTTTATCTACACGACTATAAATACTGATTAAGAATATATATAGACGATGGGGTGGCAGACGAATCAATTTACCATGTACTTTTTTTTAAATCCACGGTCGAATAATAATATATTAGTAAATTTTATATACCCTACACAACCTTCTTTACTAGCTAGGCATGCAAACTAAATCTTCAACTATGCCAGAGTTCAAAACTCAAAATTTTGTATTCAATTTGAAAAGTTTGAAGCGTTTCTCTGCACTCCTCCCCCTTTTGCCCCCTTTGCCAATCTGTTCGCATGCACAATGGAAAATTGCTTGTTTTGGCGCTGAAATTTTCCGTGTTGTGTGGCAATGGCCAAAGTTTAAATTGCATGCGAGGAAATCTGTCGCGCTCGATTAACGCTCAGATGGGGCACAAACACACTCACACACACGCACACACACACGCACACTTGCATTCGAGCTGAGCTTATTTGCATATTTAATTAAGTAACAAGTGCCTGCAATTAGGGCTGGCCCAAGTCCAGGGAACGGGTTTCCATATAGTATGAAGTACCACATGTGCATATGTATGTATATGCATGCGTATACGTATGCGTATGTTATTTCCATAGAACAGTCGTAAATCAATTAGATGCAAAACGGGTGCGTCTTCTCTGGGCATAAATTACCAACTCTCGACACGGATGTGCATATTTTATGTATGTATTTTCCAGGGTATTTTAATTATCTTAATTTTTGTCAAGCTGTCGCAAGTCGTTAGGTCAACCGAGTGGTATGTGGCATGCGCACATACGCGTCGCATACGTATGTGTGTATGTATGTATTTTGTCAGCTTATGCCAGGCTGTTGCCACTTTGACAGGCGCGACAAGTTGAAAGTCTTCGCGCTGACATTTATTAGGCTGTCTTTGGTAAAGTTGTGCGCGTCTCACTCTGTGTGTGTGTGAGTGTGTGTGTGTGCGCGTGTGTGTGTCATGTTGCATGCCCCACGGCTGCAGCCAACACAATTTGACAAGTTGAGCGTAACTACGCCAAATAACGACTGACAGCGCAAATATTTTAACAACTTGCTCGGGCACCTGACTGCCTCAATGCCTCAATGCCTCAATGCCTGACTGGCTGACTAACTGCCTGACTGAATGGATATAGCTATAGAGCTATAGATGGCTACGATAGCAGGTTGAGTTGTTGGCTGGAGTTGGGCGTGTCTACCTTTGTTGCAGCTGAGTAAACTTTGCTTGGCACAAATCAAATGTTATCACATTTTATTGGAAATATTTCCTTTTGCTGTTTCTGATTGCGTCCTCGTTCGTGTGCAGCTAATTTGGCAAATCAATTACAGTTATTTTGCCAAACGTTTAAATCAATGGCTTTATATAATATGAGATTGTAGATTTTATTTATGCCTGCCTGCAAATTGATTTAACAATTTAAAGCACAGGCTGCGGTGCAACGTTGCGTATGCGTAATTTCGGTTGTGGAAAGAGTAGAAAAAGTCCTAATGTGAAGAGAGTAGAAAAAGTCCTAATGTGAAGAGTCCTAATGGAAATGATAATCAAGTCATAACGCGCATATGTCATGCCTGCTGATCGATGGGTTTTTAACAAGTTTATGTTGGTTAGAAAGCGAGTAACGCATTTTAGCGGTATTCCGCCAACTGCCTCTTCCTCTTTCGGTAAAATCGTCGCGACGTGGAAATGAAAAATGATTGCCTGTTGTGGCATTCTTTTTTGTGCCCGCACATTCACGCATAGTAAATTTAAAGCACGACTTGCTATATAAATAAAATCACGCATACGCAGCGTCGACCCCAAGGCTGAAGCCCCTTCAGAGAGCACGACCTAGCACAACAGACAACAACAGCAAGGGCAACCGCAAACAAACAAACTATGCTTAATTGCAAAGGGGTTTTGGGGGTTCAAGGGGGATGACGTCAAGTGAGTCCTGGAGTCCCCTCGGCTCTTAGAAAGTCAAGCAAATGTCTCAATAAACTGCAAAAGTTAGCCGGGCAGGCAGTCAACCACTTGGGAGCAGGACTTAACCTCAATTTTGATTAACAATGTCTGGCAATGAAGCTGTCAACGTGCGGCCAGACACACAGTGAGCGCCCCTAGACGACGATGCGGGGAGAGAGAGAGAGAGAGAGAGGGAGAGGGGTGGAAGGCGGTAGAGCTCTGAAAAATGAGCACAATTTGTTTGTCGGCTTGCCAGCTGCGGCTGCCACCGTTTGGGCTGGGCAGAGCTCGAGCTGCCAACCAGTCAACCCACCGTGCAGCCTCGCACCAATTTGCCGCAAATATATATTTTATTTGTTCGCATTATTCATTTGCTAATAACATGTTTATGGGCGAACGTTTGGCGTTGCCACCTCTGAAACTGGTTGCCAGTTGCCTGCTGTGGCGCTTGCTCAGCCTTTAACTGCATTATGTAATGCTCCAGCTGACTGGGCACATTTTGACGTAGGTTCAACGTGGGCGTCGTCTCCAGTCGCCGTCGGCCACGCAAATGCTGACTCAGTCCCTTCATGCCGCAGGCAGGCACCTCAATGCACAGAAAGTAGGCCAGCTCCATGCCGCTGATGAGGGAGCAGCCCAAGAAGAGCCCGGCAATGCCACCGAAACTGACTGCAAAGGAAAGAGAGAACGTTGCAAGTATCTGTTCATTAAGCCTCAAATTGCCAGACTACTTACCCATTAGATCGACCCAACCGAATACCAAACTGGTGCGATAGACCATCAACGTATCGAAACGAAAATGCACATCCAGATCCACATAGGAGGAGTTGCCAACCAGTTCGGCTGGCAGAAAAGAAGGACGCACATCGCTGACGTAATTTAGGGAATAACAATTGCGAAAACATTTGCAGACCATGCCCTCATGATTGTTGCGCACAAAACGTTCCTCTCCAGGTTGATGCGAATAAAGTAGTCTATCTGGGGAGGAAGGAGGTGGGACACACGTAAAAGAAGAAGCCACACATCAAGTGGACAACAAGTGTAGCAAAGGCTTACGCACCATTATTCTCGGCCAGGCAGAGTAGATCCTGGGCACGACAAGAGCGATACTGGCCTGCAAGGGAAAGGGGAGGTGCATTTGAAGTTCGCTCTGCGGTTATACGGTACGTGCTTACCCGGCGGAAAAAACAGGTCCATTGTGCAATTACAGTAGCGTACCAAGTACTCCTGATGGCACTCAGATTGGCAATTCTCAATCATGTAAATGTAGCCCATCAATGACTTGAAGTCGCGACTGTTGTGCTCGTCCTGCAACGAAGGGAAACGATAGATTTAATGAGATGGAATGAGATAGTTGGGTAGATGGGTAGTTGGGTTACCCACATCGAAGACACAATGCCGCTGATCGGAGCTCACAGATCTCGTGTCGTTGTCATAGAAGTAAATTGTGGGCTCTATCTCGATGGTGGTTTGTGTATTGGCAGGCACCACATAGGGTGGCGTATGCCAGACATTTGGCTCGGTGATCATTACCTCGATACCCTTCTCGTTGTGCCGTTTCGGCCAATGTTTTTCTACCTGCAGTAACACACGCACATAGAGTCCACTGTGTGGACCAGCGGAGCCAGTGCGCCAAGGCCACATGGGATCGAGTAATTGCATGCGTTTACCCTCTGCCGTTTCCAGGGTATTGAAAGCCCAGCAGAGTCCACTTTTACTGCGTCGCTTCGAGAAGATCTCACAACAATTGTAGGGAAAATGACGCCACCTACAGTCTGTGAGCAACTCATCGCAAGTCCACGTCATGTAGTCCACAACCAGGCTGAAATTGATGTGGTTGAGCAGCTCGGTGGGTTCATTGCGTAATTTATTGAATGCCTCAAAGTTGCCGAAGGACAAGTCATCGTAGCTGCTCACAATGCGATCGAAGAGGCGCAGCTGCAGTGCATCGCTGACGTTGGCCATGAAGCGATTTCGCGCCTGCTCCAGACGTTGCCAGTTGAGGCGATTGCGATTGCAAATGGTGATTTCCGGATATGCAATGCGATAGACCGGAAATCGTGTGCTATCCACTACAGTCTGAAATTTGCCATCATTATAGCGTTGCGAGAGTATCAGGCAAACATAGACGGCGCCGAGGAAGGCGCTCACAAAGGTGCCCAACCAGACGATGCGCTCCCAGCGACTGGCGCGTGATGCTAGCACCCTGTCCAGTCCATGGATCGTTGTACGCTTGCCAAAACGCAATGCCAGCTGCCACGAGGCTTGGCTCAGCTGGGCAAGCAGTGCATAGCGTGGCTCCAATTGACGCGTTCTCTGCGCCGGACGCGTGGGCGGATAATAGGCCAGTGTCATGGCTGGCCAACAACTGATTTGTCCGCGCCTGCACTGCGATACTTTTATAGAGCCAACGACGTCATGTGGGCGCTAACGTGTTTAACGCCTATTAAACCTTGACGGGGGAAGTTGGCCCATAGGTCAAGTTGAAGCTAATCGATGAGATTGCGCTTTTGACCCAGCATTGCGCCCCGTGGGAACTCGATTGACTTGATTTGCCTTCAATTCTGTCAAGCTAATTGGAACTCATACAAATTCAATTGAATGCAATCAATTGCAAATGATTTGCACACACCGATTTTGGGCAGGAATTCCCTTTTGATAAGGACTAACTGTATACACTTCCCAACTGAAAGTCAAGTTATTTTTACGTGATATGATGTAGGGAGGTTGGGGTCGTCTCACGTTATATTTTAACATTCTTTCTTACATATTACCATCTCATGATCTTGTTCATAATTGATAGCACAGGTGTAAGTTAGCCCCAAGAAGTGCCTGAAAATCCTTCTTTTTTTTTTAATCTTGTGTGAGGACCAAAAAGGTCGTTAGAATCAACTTGTTAGGGTAGCCAATGTCTTGTCCATTGTTATATACCCTTATAAAAGTGTGCAAGGAAAACAAGTTTGTTTTCTATCAAAAGAAGTTTTGATTTTCCATTTCTGTGCACGTGCATTGGACCCCAAGGATATCCAATTAATAACTAGGGCACTCGATAAGGCAAACAATCGGTCAGGTATAAAAAGCTACGCCGCGAGAATGCGAGCTGCGCAGAATAGAAAATGCATATCGGCGAATTGAAAAGAGTGAAACGTCAACGCCTGCGTGCGTGGAAGGAACAGAAGCGGACAGACGAGGAGATCGCCTGGATGCAGTTACTCAGGCAATACACGGCCGGCTCGCACATACATGGATTCTATCAGCTCTTTTGGCCCACAATGCGACGACGCATGCGGTGAGTTTGGGCGACCGCATATAGTACTACATATGGAATATGCTTATGTAATCCTATCGGTAGTCTACTGTGGACTTTGGCGCTGCTCTGCGCCCTGACGGTGCTCATGTATGTGACTTATCTGTTGGCAGAGCGACACCAGCGCAAGCACTTCCACACGGTTATTGCGGATTCGTTGTGGCCCATTCGAAACATTGCCTTTCCAGTGATTGTAGTGTGCAATAGGAATCCCCTGAACTGGTCACGTCTGCGGGAGATTAAACAGCGCTATAACATCAGTAAGGCACAGGAGCCGCTGCTGGAGCGTGTATTGACTGCCTACGATGCAGTCGCCTTTGGGCACTTCGATGTCTTTGGGACGCTGCAGGGGGAGCCGCTGGAGACATTGAATCATCTGAACTTCACACAGATTGTGGGCGAAATGAGCTGGCGCTGTGATGAGCTGCTCGCCCAGTGTAGCTGGCAGACCGAGGCGCGCAACTGCTGTGAGCTTTTTCGACCCCGTCGGCTACCCCATGGCATTTGCTTGGCTTTCAATGAGGTGGAGCAACGCGCCAATCAGGAAATGGGACATGATACGGGTCTGATAGTGCGTCTGTTGCTGAATGAGGCGCAACATGCGCCGGGGAATAAGCGGCCCAAGGGATTTGTGGTGTGTAGGAGAAGCAGCTATTTCTAGGTATCGAAACTACATAGTTTATTTCCTTGGGTTAGCTGAACATTCTGGAGCCTAGTGTGTGGTTCGATGTACCCATAAAGCTGTGGCCCGACATGGACACCAATGTGGGAGTACGCGCTGTGTATCACTACTACGATGAGGATACCTTCTCGGTGCCAAGTCAGCAGCGTCAGTGTCGGAGAGATTACGAGAATCATGGGGATCAGTGTCACACACTCAAGGGACTTAAGTACATGTTGGAGAACTGCCTGGCCGAGTGTGAGCAATTGCATCTGCTGCGCTATTGCAACTGCACCATGGAACTGTTCTATCCTCCGTCGGATCATGCTGCCTGTCAGCTCAAGGATCTGCCCTGTTTGGCGAAGCACAATGATCGTTTGCAGATCTTCGAGCAGCCTGGCGAACATTCGTATATTACACAGCCAGAGACGGGTTTCATTTGCGATTGCTTGCACAATTGTAACTCCCTCACCTGGGTTACCGATGTGCGCAAGCACGTGCTGCGCCCCTATATGTCGCAGTCCAAAACAAAGCAGAGTCGCAATCGTTCCGTGTTGCTCAACGTGTATTACAAACGCAATACGGTGTTGGTGTACAAGACAAGCTTGATTTACAGTTGGCTGGACTTGATTGGTGGGTGGCAAGGGAAAGTCTGATGGGGTTGGTTTGAGAACGAAAGACCTAAACGCTTTTTACTTCTTGTTGCAGTCTCCTTTGGCGCGATATGGCAACTCTGTTTGGGCTGCTCTATCATCAGTCTGATTGAGTTGGCTTACTTTGCTCTGGTTGATGTGCCCAGCTTCCGCTTGGGTCGACGTAATCGAATGATAATGCAATAAAATTGGCTAGATGGCGTCTAAGTGTTTGTTAAAGCTTTAATTAGTCCTAGATTCTCACCTGTTTAGTAATGTCCTGAGCTTTGTGCTTTTATAATGCAATAAAATGTCGCTAGATGGCGTCTAAGCGTTTGTTAAAGTTTTTAATAGTCCTGGATTTTCACCTGTTTAGTAAGGTCCTGAGCTTTGTGCTTTTGAAAACTTCATTTGAGCTTTTAAGCTGATTTGCTAGCAGTTCTATCAGGGTGCAAGCAGTTCAAGAAATATGGCGACGAAAACATCGTAAAAAGCAGCATCGCAACCAAAAACTTAGAGACAAAGAACATCGGAAGCAGTTCAAGAAACACCACAAGCAGTTCAAGAGACATCACAAGCAGTGAACAAAACATCGCAAGCAGTTCAAGGAACATGGCAATAAGAAACATTGCAACAAGGAACATTGCGATAAAGAACATCGCCACAAGAAACATAGTATGTGAAATATAGAAGGCTATATTTTAGATCAGCTTCCCATTTTATAGCAAAACGTAGTGTGCAAATTTAACGCATGCAGTCCTGCAGGATACTTAGTTGCTTTGCCAGCCGCTGCAAGCGCTTCAGGGTACGTTAAAGCCACAACAAGTAAGAAAACTACAGTCGAGTAGGCTCGACTGTTATATACCCGCTACCCAGCTGCTCGTTCATCAGGAATACACGTACGCAGCGCTGCTTACAGCTATGGAAAAACGTTGAGTTGAATAACTTCTGTGTTTATTATCCGATTGTTACCAAATTTTCAGAGATCATCTGGCTAGCTTTAGTTATTATATAAACCGAAAAATTACAATATGTGTCCTTCTCTCCCACACCGTACAAACCCGAAGCGAAATGAAAAGTAAGCGAACAGTAAAAGTAAAAGTAAAGGACAATATGGCATCAAAATTGCGCTTGTAATCAATTTTTTTCAATTTACTGGGCGGAAAAGGGCGTGGTCAAAATGCAAAATAAACTTGACCAGCGTGCAATAATAACACATATTGTCACCAAATTTGGTAGTCCTATAGTCCTGTATTTCTTATAATAGCTGAGATCTAGATTTTCACACTGTCAGACAGACGGACGGACGGACAGGCGGACAAACGGACGGACGGACAGACGAACGGACGGACGGAAAGGCGGACAGACGGACAGGCGGTTAGACGGACATGGCTATATCGACTCGCCTGTTGATCCTGAGCCAGAATATACATACTTTAAGAAGACATCTCCTTCTGCCTGTTACATACATTTTCGGCTTGAAAAAATTTATAATAACCTTCTACTCTATGAGTAGCGGGTATAAAAATTAATACAAGGGTATTCAGCCAGATTTAAAATTAAATAATAATAAATTTAACGTGTTTCTGGTTAACTTTAATTTATACAGACGTGTATACATATTATGTTAATATATATCCTGCATTCTTTACAAAGTTTTGCCATGGGAGACTAAAGCAAACAAATTATAATAATATTTTTATAATTAGTTTCGACAGCTTAGTGAAATTTCTCACGCTTTGCAATAGGTCAAATTTGTTGAATAAGACTTAAAATTTTTTCTAGAAATTCCAGAAAGTATAACATAGAAGATAAAGTGATAAAACTAGTGTGTTCTCTGACAGTTCCTGCTGAAAGAGCTCCGCTGCAGTCTTTGCTTTGCTGTGCGGCTTTCTAAAGCTTTCTTGGACATGCTGCAAGAGTTTTTTGTGTGCAAAGCCACTGGCATGGCATAGTGCATGGCATAGCCCGAGTTGAGGCCGTGAAATACTTCGTACTTCTTGTTTTTTTAACAGTTTATTGACTGGCCGCGGGCGGCGACTTAACTGCTGCAATGTCGCCGCTAACAAGCGGCATCCGGACGATTACGTGGGACTTGGGGGTATGCCACAAAAACACACACACACACACACACACAGAGAGAGCAGTGTAGAGCGCATACCCTATGCTGTATGCTTTAAAACGTATAGCTAGCGTAAAGCTATAGCATCTACCGCAGAGCAGCTGGCTCTGTGGCCGGGCGCCTTGTCGAAATTACGCTCATAAACGTGACTTGACATAATAATCTCTGACTGGGGCGCTCTGACTGCGCCCGCTGGCTTTGTCTTCTGCCCTTTGCCAGCTGCTTTTTGCTACACAGACACGCAGACAGACAGACAGCGTTGGCAATGAGTATAGGGTATATCCAAGTATTTTAATCCCATTAGAATGCGCAATGACTAGCAATACTTTTGCATTTCACGCGCTGCTCAGCACTTTTTCAGTGTAATTAATTGCAGCAAAATAATTGAGATTTATTCGAGTACAGCGTATGTGCTAGTCGTGCCTTTAAGGGGTGTGTGTTATTTTTTTAAATGTTACAGGGCATCAAAAGCTGGCGTTAATTTTTTGTTGCCGCCTTCTTTGCTATTTTCTTTTAATTTTTTGTTTTTGTTTTTTTGATTTTTCTCTCGTTGTTGCTGCCGCTGCGGGGTCAAGTTTTCTTTGGTTTTCCCAATTGTTGTTGCTGTTGTCTTTTGGGGTCAGCAGCCGGTTGGCTAATATTGCAAAAATTTCATTAGTTTTACAAACAAGCAAACAAACAAAGCAAGAAACAAATATTTGTGCTTGAATTTTTTAACAGTTTAGTTGCCTTTTCTCTCCTCTTCTCTCGCTTCTCTCGCTGTTGTTGTTGTTGTTATTGTTGTGGTCGCAACTGCTGCTGCTGTTGTTGTTGTTGTTGTTGTTGTTGTTTGCTACTGGCGAGTGGTACGTTTTTATCTGAAATAAAAAAGCTGCGCCAGCTGGGGTTATGGGTGGCAAACTGGCAAACGGGCAAACTGGTTGGGTGTGGTCCAGGTGAAGCCAGCGGTCACCAGGGATCTAGCGTAAATAAATAAACGACAAAAAGCGGAGAAAACTCTCGACTTTTGAGCCACCCACACCGAAGGTGCTGCATACACTTAGTGGCAAAAATACTCTGCATATCTAACAACAGCATAAGTCACACTTCGCAAGCGCGTCCAGCTAGTCCACATACCTGAATAGTGTAGCGCAGTGGAAAACAAATGGCGCGTGCGCTTTTTCAAAATTGCTGTGCTTCTTTTAATTGAAAACTGTAATAAGGCGGGTGTTGCAGAGCACAAACACACACACACACACACATATATACGTGGTGCAGATAGTGGCATAGCCGTTAAATTGCATTTACATCACAGACACACACACACCCGCACACACACAGTGATAAAAACTCACACAGACACGCGTCGCTTATGATATTGGTGCGCCTCGCTAATTTCGTACTTTAAAATGCATAGCGTCCACTCATGTGTGCCGTATGTTTTCCCAACATTTCCCCAACAATTTTCCCATGTTTTTCTTGTACGCTCTTTTTCCTTTTTTTTTTTTGTATTTTGTGTGCCCATGCTCGAGCTCGTGTGTGCGTTAAAATGCTGGCATGACTTCACAATAACTAAACAGAAAGAAAAACTTGCGACCCGTCCCCGTTTCGGGGTAATTAGATGTCTCTGTTGTCCTTGGCTCGAAGAGCTCTGCGGTTGTATAGCAGTTGCTTTTGATACCCTGTATTAAGTTTAATCATGTGATAAAGCTACAACTCAGTGTGATGGAATGATATGAGCAGGTGAATAATTTACACTTTTAATTAACTTTATAGCACTAAAATTACGCTTGAAACTCGTTTTTTTTGGTTTAAGGGGGGCGGAAAGGGGGCGTGGACAAAATTTAAAAAAACATTTTCGGCATGCAATTAAAAGACATATTTTTACGAAATTTGATAGCTCCAGCTCCTTAAAAACTTTGAGATCTAGATGTTCATACAAACAGAGAAACCTCGCTCTGCCTGTAACATACTTTTCCGCATTGCTTACGAAGCTGAAAAAACCCTTCTACGCTATGGTTGCTATGCCTTTGATGATGACAATCTTTAAAGGCCTCATCAGCCTCTGCCTTTAAATTTTTTTATACTCAGTTCCAGCTACTTCCTTAAAGTCGTTCATGCCCTGCAGTGTGTATTGCTGAGCACTTCCACTCGCTGCTGCTACCAGGTCAAGCGACGCTCCATTTGCCCCTTATCACCTTGGCATATAAATTATGACGATGAGGTTACTTTGTAATCAGCAAATTAAGTTTATAGCCGACGGCATATGAAACACACAAACACATACACTCGAACACTCGCTCCAACACCGTACAAACACGAAGCGAAATGAAAAGTAAACTTTTCGACGACAATTTTTTGCTATTTATGCCCAGCACATGCTGCGAAGGAGGGGTATATAAAAAAAAGAACCTGAATTGTGTCTCGCTGTGGGCGTAACTCTGTCTGTAAGCGAATTTCACTTTCTCTCTCTATTTGGCAGTGTGTCTTTCTCTCTTTCTCACTCATTATACGCATATTTTCTCAGTTGTCAGACCTACACAATCTACCTCTCCACTTGGTAGTTAAGTTTACTCCTTTGTTTTTCTTCAAAGTGTACATGTTGCTAAGGGCATCTCATAGCTGGCTATACCCCAACCGTTTGTTGTGCTGCTTGCCTTGAAAATGTGGGCAAATTTAAGGCTCGCTCTCGCTTGATCCGGCAGCAGCGCAAACAATACACAAATCAGTCATTAAAAGCGCGCAGCCATTTTTGCGTTAGATAATCGAAATTTTAATGCCTCGCTCCGCGATGTTTACACAGTGCCCCAAAATGGGCTCCACATTACTCAGGCGCTGCTTTCCCCAACCCCGCCTAACACATCCCTCTTCTTTAACACTCTCGGCTTGGCGGTGGCGTCGGCGGCGGCGGCAGCGGCGGCGGCGGTTGTCGGCGCCGTCTAAATTTGCGGCCTGTCGCGGTTTTTGCCGGCATTGTTTTTGGCACACACTGCGGCCACCGAAACGAGAGTGTGACCAAGCAGCCAGTGGGAGTGAGTGGGTGTGGGGGTGTGTGCGTGCCTGTGTGTGAGGGAGGGTGTGCGTGTGTGTAGACACTGTACCCGCAGTCGGTAACCGACACATGCGGTAATTTACCTAATTTTCGGGCGTGACGCCCGTTACGCCCCCCTCGTTGGACTCTTTGATTGGATTTTGCAAAGTTTCGCCCCGGCGATCAAATCGAATGCGCCTTTTATATTGACAACGCATTTTAATATCAAACACCGCAGTGTGTAGAGGGAGCTGCCACTGCCACTGCCACTCTGCCACTGCTGCTTCTTTTACTCCCAGTGCTGTCACTAATTTTGGTTCATAACGCAGCAACAACAACAACAACAACAACAAGGGAAATTCGCTTTGAGTACGGAAATTTTCATTATGCATTTTAGATGAGACAACGCGTTAATGATGCCTCCGCTGAGGTTGTGCGGTTTTTCTCGACTTTTTCACGGTTGATATACCCAGCCTGGATTAAGGAATTGAAAGTGGAGCTTATTAGGTTAGTAAAAGGTTGACAAAGCAACTAACATAGGCAGCAACAGCAAAAGACAGTGTCTCAGCTATTTAAAGAGCTTAAGCTAGAAAATTTGGACAAAAGGTACCTAAGTACCAAAGGTAAATAAACAGTATTTAAAATAGTTTTTGCCACGCCCACTTTTTCTAGAAATTAGGTTTCTTTTACACTGCTTAAGACTTGATTGTGCTTCTTGCCTGTCCACTTTGTGCAGGGTGCGTGAAAGTCGTGTGCGCTCGACTTGCTGTTTAGTAGATTATCAGCAAACCGGCAACTGTGATGGGATTTAGCTGATAGCTCGTTGGCTTATTAACTGCTACGCCCAACCAAAAAAGCTTTGGCAGATAGCTGGTATCGATAGTTGTAATAGGCTTACGCGCTGACCCTTATCAATATTTGCGGAGCTTGAGCAAGCTTAGGCATCGAGTCAGCCTATATTGACAAGGGTGAGTGCGGTGTCTGTGTGTCTGTGTGTGTGTGTAACAGATTTCTAATCAAGTCTTAGATATGTCTACAGGTACGAAGCGACGCTTTATGCTTAGGCTATGTACATTCAATAGCGTCCTATAAAGTGTAGAGTGTGCACAGAATTTGATTGATTTCTGTTAGCGTGCATGGCTCGATGTCAGATAACACAGAAATATTTATAGCCTTTTCTAGCTGTTTCGATATGTTCTTTTAATACAGCGTATTTCAAAGTCGTTGCTCGTTGTGTGTGTGTGTGTGTGTGTATGTTGCCTGTCAACTGAGTTTATCCCTCGATATCACAAATATCCTGTTCAATTAATAAACAGCAGTCAGTGATAGGCTCGAATTGGAGAGGAAGAGACGAGGAGATTGGGGAGTTGCGGCTCGAACGGCTGTCAGAATGTCACAGCGAGAGACTTTCATTTGGTTTTGGGTCAACACATACGTACATACATATACACGTATGTACATGTAACTGTGCGAAAGCGTATGTGCTGGGTGTGTGTATGCCGCACCTGCCAGACCCAAATCCTCACTTGCTGACGTGCGTTTAATAAGACACGGATTATCGCCTGGCATTATTTCAATCACATACCAAGTGTCGAGTATTTAGCAGACGACAAACACGCGCCGGGATATCCGAGCAAACCCCATTCAACCCCTCCCCCCCTATACCCTAGCAGCCTGGTCACAAGTCCCCATGTCAGGCAGTTGAGCTGCTAAAAAAGCCAATAAAAATACTTTGTTTGACAAATAAAAGCCGCAGTGAGAGCTTTGGCGATAAAATGCTCTAGATAGAGCCCAGCCAGCAGTTGCCCGGGGAAGGCGAATGCCTTCTGTTTAACTGACAGTCACATAAAATCACATACGTTTACGTACCATATATACAATATTTGTGTGTAGATTTCACTTCGAGTGTGTGTGTGTGTGTCTGCGTGTGTGTCTGCGACTTGTCGTGCAGCAGCTTCTTCACGTCGTTTGAGTCTTTACGAAGCAGCATTCTGACTGCACCGTTGGAGTCAGCCTTTTAATACGCTTACCCTTTTGAGATATATTTTGACCAACTTCAGCATGCTGACTATCCGCTTGGCTCTTCGTCTATAACTCAAGTATTGTCTACGATATTCACCTTAATTTATAAGCCAGAGACAAATGTTGAGTGGAAATTCGTCTGGGAATTTAAGAATTCTTGTCAATCTCAGCTATTTTTGTGTGCTATGATATACGTTTATGTTGTGGCATATAAATTTGTGCATTAAATCATTGCATTGTATTTGTTTCTAGAGCAATGTGTGGCTAAATATTTAAGATATTTGAAGTTTTCTTAAACCTATAAACCTCAAATTAATCTTTGAAAATGAAATTTTAATTAAGATAAATTATCACATTCTTGAAAATGTCAACGCTTTTGGCTTTCCCTTTTGTTTAGACTTTCTTCACTGCCCACACTTTCTAGGGTATTTCCGGGCTTATCAGTGTCACATCTAACGTGCATATAAGCTCGCTTTCTGTTTGCTTTTACTTTATGTTGACTTCCACTCAGTGATCATTGTTGTTGCAGGCCAGCGGACTGCAAGGATTGCCACACGACATTTCTGACTCTGTCTGCGCTGCCTCCGCTCCGCTCCGCTCCACTCCGTTCTGCTTTGCTTTTGCTGCTTGCTTGTTTTCTTCTTTCCTGCTGCTGCCCCCTGCTGCTGCTGCTGCTTCTGCTTCTTGCTGCTGCTGCTGCTTCTTGTGCTGCCTCTGATGTTTGACAATAATCAACGCTGAGGCCGCTGCCGGCGCTGACGTAGCGACGTCGCTTGCCATACATGTAACATATTTGCCAACATGAGCGTCCAGCGCGGATATGTTTTATCCTGGCACACACACACACACACTCCCACACTCCCACATTCCCACATTCCCACTCACCCACCAGGCAAACCCGCACGCCCGCACATATTTTATGCTTTAATGCCTCGTCGCCTTAACCTGACTTTAAAGTCGGCACGGTGACGTCACGAAGCCACCACATCCTCCATCAACATCAGGCGGCATCGCATCATCATCAACAGCAGCAGCAGCAGCAGCAGGCAGCGGCATCAGCGGCATCAGCAGCATCTTGTCTGCGTGACTTGGCGTTCCGCTGTCAGCTTTAGCGGGACGCGCGGCTGAATGGGTGCAGGCGTGGATGGATGAATGAATGGATGGACGGGTGGTAGATGGATAGAGTAGGATGGTTGCGAAGCGGAAGGGTAAGGGGAAGGGAGAGGGGGCCCTCCCCATGCCCATATAGAGCAGCAGGCAATGCCAAAACTAATTAAAATTGTATGGCGGAATATTATTTTTTATGGTGTTTTCAGTGCGTGGCGGAGGCGGGCGGTAGGGGGGTAGGGGGTTTGTGGTGACATATGCTAAGTGTGTGCGCAAAAAGTGTTACCTACTTTCAGGCGCAAAATGCAATTAAAGACGGCAACAGGCATCGGCAAAATTTTGAGCTCTCAAGCACGTTTTGGATGGGGGCTTCAAAAGCTCGTTACGCATTGCGTGTTGCCTCTGTTTGTTCATATGCTGCAATTATGTCAACAGTGGAGGCAGAGCAACACATAGCGAGACAGAGAAAGGGAGAGGCAGGGAGAGAGAGAGAGAGAGGGAGGCGGGGAAACACACATATGTATTCCACATTTGGCAACATTATTAATCAACTGGCCAGCCCAGCAGGCAGCGATGTTATGATGTTATGTCGCCAACAACATCATCATCATCATCATTAAATACCCTGCAGTGTTGAGTGCACACAAAGGGTAGATGTGCTGTGTGTTGCGCTGTAAACTTACCCTAGCAATTGTCTACATATTTTATATATTACTTTGCTTTTATTATCTTGATATGTGTTTGTTATTTGTCCCACTTACAGCATATGTGCTAGTCGAGCCGCGTCAGTTCCGCGCATCGGTTAATATGCCATATTCCCGTTACCTTGTTGGCAGTGATAGACGTCGCTTGAGTGCTGGGAAATTCAATAAATGATTGCATATTTTTGAGTGCTTCAATATTTGCCGGGCTTTGTCCACATACATACATATGTGTATGGCTATATATGTGCGGGTGTGTGTGCGTGTTTGGGTATGTGTGCGTTTGCCTGTACGAGCACTCGTATTTGTTGTATGTTTGCTGTGGCGGCTTTTATTATTGCTTTTAGAGATTTTGCGTTTCTCTGTTTGCTTTATAATATTTTGACTTGATGATTTGTGTGTGCGCCCCCAGCTTCAGAGCCCTCCCCATTCTCCTCCTTTCCGTATGATATATTTCGGAAAACCATGATTTATATTTATGAGCCCGATTGATGCGTATAAGTTATAGATTGAATTGCCAATTGAGCAACGGTAATTCAGTTTTAGATAATAAATTGCACTTTCCGGCGCTATTTAATGCAATTATTTGCGCTGATTTGCTCTGATTTGCGCAATATGTTATGTTATATGTTTCTATTTATATAACTGGGTATTTTCAAGTCGCGTGCACTGCGCTGTAACCTTTCTTCTTCTCGGGGTTCAATATATTCTCGACTGATTACCATTTAAGTTAAACAAGCAATTGTGGCTAATCAGCGCGCTTAAGCATTATTTATTGTTGTTATTCTACGCGCAGCGGCTCAGATTGCTAACGCCCCCCTTCACCTGATCAGGTCAATTGTCAACTTTTTGCCAAGTTGTTTGCACGTCAATTCATCTGCTTATCTGCTCCACGAAACTGTATCAAAATTCAATGTTGAAAATGCAAAATTTGTTGACAGATTTCAAGAGGAATTTGCGCATATTTCTTGTGCAAAATATAAATTTCACTTTGAGTGGCCTGTGAATTTCTGCACGTGATGCAGGCAGCCTTGAGTGCCCTTGTCGCAGCTCTCCACCTTTTCTTTCTCTCTCTCTCTCTCTCTCTCCCCATTCTCTCTTGGTATTTGCTCTCTTAAAGGCACAACAATGAAGCCGCAAACAATAACAGACACAGACACAGGCACTGGCACAGACAAACACTCAGACACATGGTAAACAAATCAGGAACAACGACAAAAACAGCAACAACTATTTGCAAATCGCAGCAAATGCCAAAACATTTACAAACACTGTGGCAAACCACATACATTGTTGCATGCATTGCTTTTTATACATACCCTGTGAAAGGAGAGTTTGTGCACTTAAGTTGATATCTACGCAAATGCAGTCATAGAAAGTAAAAGATAAAATTTAATATTTTAGCTTTAAAATTACGCTTGCAATTCGAGTTTAAGCGATTTTTGGGGGCGTGGCGCAATTTTGAAATTAGCATTGTGTGCTTAGAACTCAGACAAGTGTTATCACAAAATTTGGATTCTCTTACTTTCGAAGTTTCTGAGATATAGACGTTCATACAGACGGAAAAGTATACCAACAGACATGGCTTTATCGACTCTCAAGTTGCCTCTTTCTGCCTACTACGCACATTCCAACAAACAAAATATAATATGTAAATTTTCATACATGGTCGAAAAACTCCCTCATTTAGCTGCCTACAGGGTATCGGCAAGTCGAGTGTGCTTCACCTTGCAGCCTTGTGGCAGTTTGGGACACAGTCGCCAAAAATAACGTTTAATAAACATGCAAGTTGTTGTTGTTGTGGTTGCTGAAGTACTGGGTGCGAGAAGAGGTGTGAAAGGGGAAAAGCGGGAGAGGGGGCAGGAGGGAGGAGGGAAAGGGGGGCATGACTGAAGCAAAGTGCAAAACTGGACACTCGGACAGACAGTGGGACGCGCAGCGATGTCGCTGCTGTCAGTGACACTTGAACGTGCGAATTTAGCCGCAGATTCTGTTGCCTCCTCCTGCTCTGTTTATATTTGTTGCTGCTGCTCTTATTGCTGTTGTTGTTGCTGTTATTGTTGCTGTTATTGTTGCTGTTGTGCTGCTGTCGGGCTTTTTGCGCATTTTATTTTGACAAACATTGCGACAAAAGTCTGTGTGGGCGCGAGGTGCCAGAGGGAGAACGGGCTAGAGATTGATAGAGAAGGGGGACGAGCAGAGAATCGCTGACTTTTTCATATGGGGGCCAACAGATTATGGGATTATGTTATCGCGGGCTCTCAAACGCTGTAGCTGGAAGCTGAAAGCTGAAAGCATAGAAATTGTGACAAATTGTGAAATAATTGTGTGTTTAGGGAAATGAAAATAGAAAAGATTTCAGGCAAAGTGTTGCTAAATGAAGTCAAATTGCGGTAAAGTTTTCGCCAGAGCTGTAAATATTTCGCAAAGATTGATATTTATTTGCCTAACTTATGCGAGAGATCTTCGAATCACTTTCCATGACTTAACATAGCAATAAAACGTATCCCCTAAAAAGCCCCCTAGTGCCTATTTGATGCGTACATTGATGGACATAACGACCACTTATCAAATGAGTCGACGACACGTGTGCAGTTTCTGTGAATCCGGTTCGCACGTGACGAGGTGAAAGGTGAGAGATTCCGTATCGAAGCGGTCGTTAAAACCAGGCCAGGGCAGGCAGGCCAGGCAATGCCAGGCAATGCGTGCTTTGCCCCCATTGGCTGTGCTCATTTCAGTGGTTTGCGAGCTAAGTGGTGCAGTAGTGGGAGGCATGCAGTAGTGGGAGGGGGCTGCTGTGTGGTTCTCCCACTGACACACGTAATTCGCTGGGCATATTGCGTCACTCGAACACGTGAAATGCCCGTTGAGCAGTTTAAAATTAAACTTAATTATTAAACGATTCACACAGCGGCGAGCGAAACTAATTTGACTTACATGAATGAATGAAATTGCCCACTGATAAGCGCGCACACACACACACACACACATTCAGAGGGAAGAGGGAGAGAGAGAGAGAGGGAAAGGGAGGGAGACGAAGCGTAGAAATCGCACATGGAATATCAAGTTGTGTGGTCGCGCGAGGAAACCGCAAGCCCAGCAAACTGAGCCACTCACTCACTCAAACCGGCGACGCTGCAAACTGCCGACTTAACATAAAATCAAGACAGACGACGAGAGACGGACGGACAAGCAGGCGGACAGGCGGACAGATGGACACACACAGACAGCAACGCAGAACAAGAGAAAGAGTCGCATAAAATGATTGCTATGGCGCAGGGTATTCTGCTTATATAAACGTGTTTGAATTGCGCTAAGCAAGTGAGATTGCTGTTGATTATAATAATGAAATATATAAAGATGGCAAGTAGATATAAAAATGATGGAATTTCCTAAAGAAATAACTTGTTTTTCGAGGAAAGGAAAGTCTTGAATGTAATTTAAAGTGACAACTTTGTAGGAGCTCATATGGCATATGTTACCACTTCTTCCACCTAGCTAATTGCCAAGAGTATTCAGAATTTCATCACCTTACTTTATCCAACCTAATTGTCGAACTAGCTTAGTGAAATCTTTGGAAATAATTTCATCATGCCATTTACAATTTCCCGCTGCATTTGCAATGCAAATAACACGATTTCAATTATGTTTTGGTTTGCTTGGCAAGCAAATACGCTTACTGCATTGTCTGCGGCAGGGCATTGCGTGTGCCGGCATAGGTTGTACGCCTTCTTAATTAACACTTGAGGTGGGCAAACGATAGACAGTTGTCGTTGTCGTTGCCATTGCGGAGGCTGCATCATGTTTTCGGTTAACCACGTTGCGGGTTTGCCGTTTTGGGTTTGAGTTTGAGTTGCGGTTTGTGGCTTGCGGTTTGTTGCTCTGCATGTTGCTGTTGCTGTTGCTGTAGCTGTTGCTGTGTCTGTTCACGCAGATCACGTGTGCAGCTTCTGTTGTTGGCGCCTTGTTAATGGTCTATTAATGTGGCCACCGAATGCGGTGGCTGTGGCGTTGCTAGGGCAGGTAGGTGACTTGGGTCCATGCGGCGTATGAGTAACGTGTGCGACCTTCAACAAGTTGCCAAGTGAAACTCAATAGCGTGGCTCGCTCTCCCTCTCTTACACTATTTGCTTGCTTGCTTGCTATCTATTCCTCTCTCTGTCCCTCTTTTTCCCTCTCTCTCTATTTCGCGCTGTCTTGCTCTCACTCGCTGCGCACAGGAAGCGCGTTAATTAGCAAATAAATAAAAAGCGTGCCGGCAAGCAAGACACGCACGCCGAGCATATGGGACTCTATCTCCCTCTGTGCATGTGTATGAGTGTGAGCGTGTGTGTGTGTGTGTGCCTGTCTCTGTGCCTGCTATGCCTCTGCTGCTATCTGCCTGATTTCAATGCATGACGCTCTGGCAACGTGAACATTTCTTATGCTGCCTCTGCATTTCATATTTCCCATTGGCAATTTTTACGCTTTTCCGAATGCGCTGCAAGTTTTCCCCGCACACACACACACACACACACACACACACACACATACATATATGAACATATGTATAGCAATGCAGAGACAATTGACAGACATATTTTGATGGGGCGTGTCTGTTGTATAAAACATGTCATACTGTAGTTGCTGTCACGCTAAGCTGCTAAGCTCTGGCAAAGTCAGCTTTATCACACGGATTGACGACACTAACATGTTTTATAGCGTGCTGTAAAGTCTTAAAGTGTAGCTCATTTAACAGTCCGTGTGGCCGGTGCCGCCTGTTTAGTCCTGTTTTGCACTACTCAGCTTTGCTTTGCCTTGCCTTGCTTTGCTGCGCTCTGTTTTAGGCAGACGCGCGTTTTCTCTCTTTGACTTTTGCACCGCTTCGCACGTTGTGCACGTAATTGAAAATTAACTTGTCTTGCTGCTTTGCTGCCTGTAAGTTACCTTTGGCAGGGACACGCCTCCCCCACCTCCGGCCCCACTCCCACTCCCACTCCCACTACCGCTGCCTCATTCCCCATTGAATGCTATGAAAGATTTCTGTGGGCATATGCGTGCCGCATATTGATGTGCCACACGTAGGCGCCGAGATAGCGAGACAGACGCAAAGGCACAAAGGGAGAGAGAGAGTGAGAGAGAGAAAGGAGGAGGAGGCATTAAAGAGCGACGCCGGAGAAGCTTTTCACTTAAACATAGCTTTACTTTTTATTTACAATACTTTACGGCCTAAACAACTTAAAGCTAAATCTACCAGAATGCGCAACGCTCGCGGGGATTCATGGGCGTGTCGGGGGCGCAATGAAAGACCTCCGCGAACTCAGGCATCTGTGCGAGCGTATAGTTCAGCCGCTTGCTGCCCTTGTCATGGTATTGATCCGCCTCCTCGCCGCAAAAGAACTGTGCGAACTGCAGGAAATACAAGCGCCCATTGTGGCGTCTCTGCTCACCGGGCGGCAAGTACGTTTCCAGTGCAAGTCGCGTGCCACTAATGTCTGCGGCACGTTCATTCAACATGATCACCTCGCTGTCGTTCATGCAACGCACACTTGCCACATGTGCCGCATTGCGTTGCAGCTGATCGCTATAGTCACGCATCACACCCTGTGCATCATAGTCCACGAAGTATGTATCGAATGCATGCAACATTTCATGCCCCAACGTATTGGCCAAGTCGCCATACAGCAAAGCTGGCCATAAGTGGGCGTGGTAAAAGGGCAGCTGCACATAGGCATACGGCATAATGATGATGCTGCCCAGGCAGTAGAAATACGGTGTGGCATCAATGTTGTCCAGCAGCTCGGGGGCATGATGATTGAAGCTATAGAAAAGTTGCCTTATCGTGGCATCCCTGCTGCGCTCCAGCTCCGCCAGATGGCGATAGTAGTGTAGCAGACTGTGTAAATGATTCGCATAGAATGCAACACCATCGTCATCATCATCCTCATCTGCCACATGCCAGTGGCGTGCGCAGTGCGCAAAGAATTCTGTCGTTGCCTCACGCGGCATGTTGCCCACATTGAGACGCAAGCCATGCACCTTCTGCTGCAGCGCCTGCAGCAATTCCGCATCCAGGCCAAACTCATTGCGCTGCAATCGTCGGGAGAACTGCGTCTTTAGCTCCTCAAAGACGCCATAGATGATGCGCTCATCCGCCTCACGTTGCGGCGCATAGTAGCTCTGCTCGTAGGCATAGTTCATGGCCAGGTAGAGCGTCTTGCGCATGTGTCGCACGCAGCTGAAGGCGCTGCCACTGCCGCCACTCTGCAGCGGATTATGTGGCAACTGTTGTAGATGCTGCAGGAAGCGTGCCCAGCTATACAGACGCAGCAGACGCGCATCGCTGCGATTAAGGAACGCAATGAGCTTACGCAGCGCCGGCACATCGTCCACCAGCAACTGATGCTCCTCCTCGTAGACCACGCCCAGTTGCAGCTCCAGTGTGCGTGTCCAGTTAAGTTCGGGCAGCTGCTGCTGCAGTTCGCGCAACGTAAAGCTGCGCAACGTTTCCACATCCTCCGTTTGCGGCGGTGGCCTGGACAGACGCTGCAGCGTCTCCTCCAGCCTCGCGAACTGATGCCGCAGCTGCGTCAATCTGGTGGTATGATTCGCATAACGTCGCAGTTCGCGATAAATGGCCACACTCAGATTCAGGCTGAGATTATAGTTGTGCGGCTGAATCACTATCATATGCTGTGTGGCATTGTGTTGGCTCACCTCGATCTGCACGAAATGATCGTGATAGCCATAACGCCCCAGCACGGCCAACAGTTCCAGCCAATGCGAGGTGCGTGTGCTCTGCGGCAGCTGCTCCAGATAGCGATGCAGGCGCGGCCTGTTGCCCAACCCACGACAGCTGCGATAGTAGCGTAACAATTTGTCATACATGGGCAGGCGGTGCTCCGGAGCGAGGGGATCGCGTTGCAGACGCTCGAATAGATCCACATAGCGATGTTCGATTCGCTTGCCACTCAACGACATGGCCGACACATCGTCGCCGTGCACCTGTTGCCACCGGCCACAGGCATAGCCATGGAAATCCTGACATGGATCCACCTCGGGACGCATGGAGCGCTCCATTTGTTCGATGTGACGCAAATTGATCGCTTCGCTGCATGGCGAATCTCCGCCTAGGCGGCAGCTCTGATTCAGCTGGTGCTGATGATGATGATGGGGATGATGATGGCTGCTGGCGCTGGAGCTTGCCAGCAGCAAACAGAATGCCCAGAGGCGTGGCATGTTATTCACAATGATCTCGCGCAACAATTGGGCAAAATTTCCTCAGCAATTTTTTCTTCTCCGTTTTTTATTTCCTTTTTTTTACGGTGTTTTTTGCTTCCTGTTAGATGTTCGCGACGACGTTGCCCTCGGCGGCGGCTCTCGACAGTTTTTGCTGTTGCTGCTGTTGTTGTTGTATTTGATTTGTCTTGGGAGCACACATGTCAGCAAAGATATTTGGCAACTTGTTAAGGTGTGTAGGTGCGGTAAGGGGTGTGTGCCGGGGGTTTGGTTTGGGGTTTGTTAAGGTTCTATTCTCGCTGCGGGATTCTTTTTCTTTTCTTTTTTTTTTTCGCTGCGTTGCGCGTTTGTCGCTCGCTCAAAATCAACTAAAAACTCGTTTCACGCGTTTCCAATTTTTATTCGAATTCGTATTTAATTCATGCGGCGACCCATGTACACCCGTCTCTGCGTGTGTGTGTGTGTGTGCGAGAGAGTGTGTTAAATTCTTGCAGCAGTTTTTTTTGCTTGGCTTATCAGTTTTGTTTTAAATACGTCTTTTCTTTTAGTTCGTGAGCGTTGTCACGCTTATCTATGGGCTACACTGCAAGAAAATGTGCAGGGGAAGTGGAAAGTGTTTGTCATAGTTTAAAGTGGGCAATGATATGAAAGACTGACGTCACGTATGGTAGATATCAATGATGATAAATAACTGTGTGTGTTAAGTCTTAATGAGTTCATTATTGATGACAATCGATAATCTAGGTAGGACACTTTTACGAGCAAATTTATACAATGCTGATAGGCTTCTCTTAAGTCATTCCTATTGAGAAAATGTTAGATCTATCAATAGATATTTATCGATAATTATCGATATTTATGCAGTTTTATTTTTGTATTCCTTTATCATGTGATCTTGCCTACACTAAAGCTGTGCAAAATGGTTCAATTCCTATGGACAATCGATAATTATCGATGAAAATCGATTGTATGACATTTATGTTCTTTCTGATCGGCTTCGCTTTGTCGTCTCTATGATATGTAAGGTATACAAATGTTATAGTTAGCAATAGGGGGCTATCGAAATTGATCGATAGTTATCGATAACTACTTAAGATTTCTCTCAGTGCACGAGGCTTGGTTTACACACCCATGCTAAAAGTGATTTCGATTCATGTTTTAGTTCTTAATTGTCATCGTTGTCGTCGTCGTCGTTGTCGGCCGCCTCCGTCGGCTGTCATCGCTCGGTTGCCGCCAGATAAGCGATTGAATTAACGGATGACGCAATTGGGCGCTGCAATTAATGACTAACCTCAAGCACGAGAGGTTCGCGCACTGGGGTCAGAGAACGCAACCGCTGCGATATGCTGCCGCTGCCGCCGTCGCTGCTGATGGCCATAAAAACTGGGCCCATGGTTTCTTTGTCAGCCAGAGAGGGGCCTGGCCCCAGAGCAAAGATCGACAGAGAAAGAGAGCGAAAGAGTGAAAAAGAGAGAGAGAGAGAGGGAGCGAGGTTTGCTTCTTATCTGCACAATTAGTCGTTAATTTGATTTCGATTTTTATTGCGCCTCCCCTGATTGTCTCGCCTGTTGCTTGGGGTTTACTCGTATTACAATCAATTACGCATGAATTATTTGTGTATATAGTTTTCTTTTGATTTTGACATTAATTGGAATATTAAATTCGAGAAAATCAACCACATGATGTGCCAGCCCATTTAAAACCTAAAATAATCATTAAGCCATATGCTTCATTTGATTCTAAATGATTGCATTTTAATTAAATAGCAATTTGTACAACACACACACACACACGCACACACACAGAGATGAAATTAAATATATGGAAAAGCTCTGGAAAATTGACAACGCATGAATTAATTATTTATATTTTTTAAGCACACCGAGCATTAAATTCGCATAATTTTCCTTGTCATCCACAGCCGTGCGCAGTGCGCGCCAGCAAAAATATATTATGGAAAATATTTCGAAACTACTTTAAAAATATTTTTGATAAGCAGTAGGCACACACAGAGCGGGGGAGGCTGGGACGGGGGGGAATAGGTGAGGTAAAGCATGCATAAGAACTGCGTACAATGCGTGTTCGCGTGTTCAAAGTGAAAGCTTAACGCAAAATAATTTATATTAAAAATTTCACTTTTCACTTCCCTTCCCTTCCCTTCCGACCCATCGAGCGGAGTCAAAGCGCGAATGTGGCTCGTCATAAAGGAAAATTGCATTTTAATTTATTTAATTATTAACATGAGGAGCGAAAGAGAGCGAGCGAGCGAGCGAGCTACTATTCGCGACTGCAGACCCTCAGCCAGGCCGCGCTTTTCGCATTTTTCCGTTGCAATTTGTTGTTGTTGTTGTTTGTTTTTTGGTAGCATACAGAAAGTGCAAGCATGTTGAAAATGCCGTTAACGATTCAATGATAGCGTCGAAACCAAGTTGCCCTTTATCGTATCTTCTCCACCGGATGGTGCACACGATGTTCGTGCTCATGTCCTTGCAAACCGGGAGTGGGGAGGGGGCGCCTCTTGTGGAAGCACGATTTCCATAATTCAATTATGCCAGGCAATACAGGCGCAGGTCCAGTGCAAAGCCCATAGAGATGCCGCTGCAGAAGTGCACGATAGTTGGCGCGATACTATCGTGCGTTTGACTACCCTTTTATATATGTTTATTCATATTATCCGTTGGCATTCGGGCATGGCAAGAGGAGTCTTTGAAAATGGGAAAGACGAGCATTGCCTCGCACTATTTGCCTTGTTAAATGCTCTGTTACGCACACTTGCTTTCCCCCTCCCCCTCCCCCTCCTGCTCCCCTCTCCGGTCCGCTCCTCATCCTTTCACTAAATATTTGCGGTTAACTCTGGCAACTTAACTTAAAGTCACCCCCTGCAGACGACACCCTACAAACGGTTCCCCTTTTCCCATTTTTTCCGGCTGTAGTCCTTTTATTCCCGACTTACTCTCAAGTAATTCAATTTCCGGCGTCTGTGCGCCATAGAAATGATATTAAAGTTATTGAAAGCGACGCAAACAAACAGACAGACAAACGGACAGACAGACAAACCGACAGTCAAACATACAGACAGAACGAAAGTTGTAGAGACCAAGAGACATTGGGACAGACAAAGGATGCCAAACACTAAAAGATAAAGCATTATGGCTTTACGAGAGCTTTGCCTAGGGGGACTGCGGGGAGCGGGAAGCGGGAAGCGAGTGGAGGAGGTGGGGCAAGAAATGTGAAAAACCTTTTATCCATTCGATTTTTGTTTGGCAAATTTGTTGTCTAGACAACTTTCCATGCGTGGAAATTTGCCACGTGGCTATTAGCAAATTGAAATGGTCCGTTTTTTATTTTTTTTGGAGACAGTCACGCCGCCATATGCGAATGCGGATGACGCCACCCAGTTTCCACGCCCGCAGCATCAATTATAGCTTAGCACCTGGTTTCCTCTTCCTTACCCAATTTCTGAAGTTGGCACTGATTTACATAAGGTAGCGAATGCTGGATGCCGACAAAGTTTTCCGCTCGCTCTGGAGACATTCGCGCTGCGTTGCCTCGAATCCAATGAAATCAAAGCTCATCCCAGGAGCTTGCGACGGCGACAAGTAGAAATTTCGTGAGTGTGTGATTTTTATTGTGGCGCACAGCTCTCGAGGGTCTTGTTAGGGCTTGCATTCTCACATTCTCACATTCTCACAGTCCCACATTTTCACATTCTCACATCGTCACATTTTCACATTTCTATGTTCCCACATATTTGGGGGTCTCTCCCGGCTCTTTTTAGTGCATACTTATAGGTGTTCACTGTGAGCTTATGGTGTATGTCCCGGCTCTTAAGGTGTAAGTCCATTATGAATACCGCATCTTTAAACTGTCTTTACACTCGAGACGTTGCTCTTGCCCTTGCCACGCAATGTGCAGCAGCACATTACGTGTTGCCTTGACAGAGGACTTGAGAGATTTTTAACAAGAACCAAGGGAAAAGTGAATTTATAATAAGATTTTGTGTATTATTTGCGAAGTAAACAAGGCGATGGCTAAAATTAGGTAGAGAACATATGTTTATTGCATATAAATATATAGATCTCAGCTAATATTAAATTTGGTATCATAAACGCTCTGCTTTAAAGACTTGTGTAAGATCTTGCAAATATCTGACTATATGGGAGAAAATATATATAAATTTTTAGTAATGTTTACAATGATTTTTGTAAATTATTTTTATTTTATTGATATTATTATTACAAATTTTATTACCCACAAAAAATATATTATTTTTACATAATTACTCAAAAAGATTTATGGTTGTTGAACAAAATCCTAAAAAAAATCCAATTTCAAACTTTAAAAAAATCCTATAATAATTAGGATTCAAACCTTTGAAAAATAATAGTTGATAGATGCCTTCGTTTTTTCTAGATGTATCTCGCAGAACTCGAACATATTATAATCAATAATAAAATTAATATATTTTCCTCGCTTTACAGCTTACTCTCATCTCTTCCAAGAACTGAACTCACAATTTCTCGACCATTATATACTCCCATGTCCTGGAAATGAACTAACTCGATGATATTGCAATTCCAGGACAGTAAGTGAATATTGCACACATCTATTGTGCTCGGGTTTTTATTGCCCACTGAAATTTTATTAAGGTAAGCGAAATGCTCGCAAATTTCTCAATATGATTTTATTACCTGTTTGCCTCGATCTTTTACAGCTTTCCAGCGAAATTCCTAGAAGCCAACTTAATGTGCATTGTGGAAAGGCCGATTGCGCAGCTGTCACTAGATTTGATTACCTGACCTCAAGAATCGCAAAATTAGCGGGCAATCGAATTTGCATTGCGCGCCTACCTGCTGCGTAGCCTCCTGCATAAAAGGAGTCGCGCGCGTGTAACTCGCCACAGTTACAAACGCAAAAGTCTAACGTGAAGAACGTAAAGAAAGAAGTTAAGAAACAAAAAAAGATAGAACAATTTATTTATCGCGATGGTACTGAGTAATTCGACGCCCAATAACAATCACAAGCAGCACGAGCTTATTGTAGACACGGCAGCCATGAATAGTGAAGATCTTTGCGAACTGATCCAGTTGAATGCGGAAATTGAGGAGCGAAGATCGCGACATAGCCAAGCGCAATGCTCGGACGATGGACGTGGTCTGCTGCGTGCCACGATGACACGCGAGGAGCTCTTCGAGGTGTCGTCGTTGGATGATGATCGTTTCCTCACCGCACTGGAGTTTCAGAATTCATATGTGCCGCCATCAACTCGTGTACAAGTGACTGACTTGGATCTGTCAAGCATTGAGAATCTCATGAAGTATTTCGATGAGGAGGTGCCTGTTACGCCCAGCAAATCGTTGGCCACCAATTGCACTGGCAAAGTGGCCAGCGCCATTGCCAAGTTGTCTAGCCAGCAGTCATCTACTAGCCAGTTGACATCACCAAGGCAACCCAAGCTGGACGGGGGCAAGCAGAAAATTAGCGAACTGAAGCAGAAATACGAGAAGCAATCGGAAAAGCAGGAGCCACAGCTGGCTACACCACAGGCAGTGCGTGGTGGTGGCCGTCTGCCCATGAAGGTCAAGGAAATGGCGCAGCTCTTCAACACAAAGTTCAATCAGGTAATGCGACGTGTCGAGACGCCGCCACACTACTCCATGCTGCATAACGAGCTCTCGTGTTCCTTGTCACCGGAACCAAAGTCTCCCAAGTCGCCGGGTCCTTGCCTGGTGGCCGAAGATGTGTTCCGTGAGCTGAGTGTCAAGGATAAGGTGCTGCTATTCAATAAGTTTGTCAGCGACTTTGCCGCCAAACATCCCAAGTTCAATGAGCATGCTGCCGATCTTCGGGCGCAGGCCAAGAGGCAAATGGCACGTGGTGAAGTGGTGGCCGAGCAGCAGGCTAGCGTCAAGCACTTGGCACAGGAGCTGGAGGCGAAGTGTTCGTTACAAGCAACGGCTGTGCCACGTATGCGCTCAGCTCCAGTGGCAGCAACAGCAGCAGCAGCAGCAACTCCAACAACAACTCCTACAACAACAACTCCAGCAGCCATGCAATCAACTTCAGCAACAACTTCGGGCAAATTGCATGTGAGCACCTTGACCGTAGTGCTTAAGGCCAGCCCGGAGCGACATGTGTTCCCTATCTCCCCATCCTCTGGCGGCCAACAGGGTGAGTCACAGAACTCACAGAAGCGCAACTTGGCTGCCATACGCAGCGCCAGACCCACCGAGGCATATGCACCGCCCAAGAAGATACGACGCACACGCCAGGAACGCTCCGGGAACGATAGTCATCCGTTTTTTCAAAACGAACCACTGGAAAATCTCTTTTACAATTGGCTCAGTGCCGAGAACGGTGTGCTTTTCGACATCACCAGCGTGACGAACCGTGAGCAGACCATTGAGATAGCCACCAGCTGCTGTGAGGAGTTGCCTCTCAGCCAGGCCAACGCTAGCTCCATTGGAGATTTGAGTCAAAAATCTGCTGTAGAGCGTTTGCTGGAGGAAGCAATAGCTAAATTGGAACTAGAAAGCAACAAGTCCAAGGAATCAACCTATGTGGAGGAAAAAGATGTGGACACTGCGGCGGCAGAATCGGCTCCTGCAGTGACACCTGTCTCCATTGACTCTGGCACGGCACCGGCAACACCTACGCCACGCAAAGTCAAGCGACAGGCACCACCTGTGCCAGCCCCACGTCCAAGTCTGGCCAAGAACCCAACGGGCAGCATCACTTCGAGCAGCTCCTCGAGCTGTCGCCAATCCGGAGCTGAGGAAAGCGAATCTGGTTTATCCACGCTACCCAAAGTGAGTTTAATTCCCCATCTAGGCAACCTTTGGGTTCGATAAAATTTCACTTTAAATTTCACTTCACTTCTCACGTTAAATACTTCAATTCCACTTTACTAATGGAATGTATTGCTCATTTGCAGATAACCAGCGATGAATCTCAGCCAGAAATGTCAACAATGGCAGCCACCGCGGCAACAGAGTTTGATTTCATCAAGCCAGTGCGTCCGCCACGCAAAAAGAAGATGCGTCGCACACTCACCTGGAAGAAGGAGAACTCCATTGTGGAGGCTACAGCGCATACTGTAATCAGCACAGATTCGGACTCGGATTACCGCAAGCCACAGGCACAACAGCAAGGCAAGAAGAAGACTGTCGTGTTGCCACAGCCAGAGCAGAGTTACATTGAGCTGGACAAATCACTGATGCGGCAGGTCAACTCGCCCAGAAAGATCAAGTCGGCCTACACGCTGACCGTGATGTCTTCGCCCTCGCCCAATGCAGACAGCGATCAGTCACCGACAGAAACGCCACGTCAATCACTCGAGCAGGAGGAACAGGAAAAGGAAAAGGATCAGCAGCAACAGGAGATAAATATGGAACAACAACAACAACAGCAACAGCTACGCGATAGCTTCATTGATCTGGGATTCGAAACAGGCTCTAATGATGCCATAGACTTTAGTCCCTTGCGTCGCTCCTCCTTGGGTGGCAGCAAACCCTCGGGCTTCTCGACGCCCGTCAAGGGTGGCACCGGTACCGGCACCGGTACCGGCACCGGTGCCAAGCAGCAGCTATTTAGCCCCGTCGGACCGGTGGATAAGTCACGACGCAGCTCCATAGCCATGCAGGTGATACGCGAAGATCATCCACTTGACTTGGATCTGGACTTACCGACAGCCACAACGCCAACGTGCAGCGAGCGTGAGTTTTTTGCCAATGCACCAACTGTGGAGATGAGCTCGTCTCAGCTGGACGATGAGTCCTCAAAGACGTCCAAGTTTTGGGTTGGCGCCGGTGATTTTACCGTCTCACTAGATGTATTACACAATTCTTCGGAGCGATTGCGTCTGCTGTACGAAATCTTTACCCAGAAGAGCTGGGAAACACGTGAGTTCACGTTTGGCATCGATGGACACAAGTTTACTCGCTCCAAAGGCGGCACAGCGGCCGCAGAGCCTAACGATCTGCCGGATCATTCTTCGTCCAGCGCTAAGGACTTCTCTCACTATTGGTTCGCTAGCGGAGATCTTGCGGTGCCCTTCAGTGGCAAGCACATGACCGGCGAGAAGATCGAGCGTTTGTTCCGCTTTATTAATGCCGAATTGGAGCAGGACCCAGAACGGGAGTTACGATTTGGCGTGGATCACTATGAGTTTAGCAGCGTGCCAGAGTTCTGGCTCAACACGGCCAAGTTTTCCATGGAGAGCAACTACAGCATGTTGGTGGGCCTGCAGACAGGCAACAGCAACGGCCTGGAGGGGCGCAGCAAATACGCCTGGCCCAATCATCCACAACAGCATCACCAGGATAACAACAACGACTGCTCCAGTCAAGCTATCAAGACCAGCGACCTGGATCAGACCGAGTTCGAGTCGGATAGCTTCAGCAACAACAGTGGCAGACTCTCGTTTTCACCTGATCTCTTTAGTCAGGATTACGAGGCGGTGCCACTGGATGAGCTCTTCAATAAGACACTGCCCAAAGAACGTTGCTCCACTTCCAATTCTAAACGCAGTCCTCCACCCATGACCATGCCCCAAATGTTGCACACCCTGCAGCAGCAGCAATCTCGCTTGAAGAACGTCGAGCGACGCATGCGCAACTACGAGATGCCGCTAAAACTGAATGAGGCAACCCTGAAGAAATGCCGCAGCAAGCCCGAATATGCCCAGCGTCTTAAGGTCATTGAAAACCTTGCACGCACCAATGGATTTAGCGCCTGCTCCATGGCCGAACTGGAGAGCTTCATGCAGTTCCTCATCGAATATGCCGACGTCTGTCTGGGCAGCTGCAGCGAGCATATCGACAAGATTATCGACTCCCTTATGGATCGACGTGCCGTGGCAGTCTAAATTACGTGTACTATCCGTAGCGCTTACTCAACTAACTTTCTACTTTTAAGTTCTTCTAGGGCCACTAACATACAATGTTACAAATATTCATATATATTTTAAACAATAAACTTTACGAAAAGTTAAGACAAATTTTGCAGACTTTTAGGCTTTCGATTCTTGGTATTCCAATGGAAATTAGTTGGGGCAGCTTTTGCGATGATCTGTTTAAAAGAACTTTACAAACATAACCTCAAACTTTTCTAACTACTGTGGTAAAAGAAAGTTTTGTTATTCCATGTAAAGCAACCTATGCTAACTAACTGCAGCACCCACGCTTTAATGAACCTCTTCGCGGAGCTTATGTAAGTTGCAAACTCTCAGTAACCTTATCCATATCCAAGACTTATCGATTGGTCAAGGCCTTAAACCATACGAAATTCAATAAAGCTGTATAAAAATCGTATACATTTACGGTAGCCCAGCACAGATCAGTAGCACACTACCGTTGCGGTCTGGACGGGATATATTGTGTGCTCTCTCAGGACTATAGACTAGCTTGAAGATGGTGTCTGCCTGGCTAATTGTGGCCATTTGGTGCTTTCAGGTGCAAAGGAACTTTGCGGATAATACCCAACCAAAATTGGTATAAAGATAAATTGTAACCCTTTGAAAGTTAATATACAATCTTTATATGCCCGACAGCAGTTTACTGCGCGGAATGGAAAAGTGCAAGATTATCTGAGGAAAAATAAATTAAACTACGACGTTTTGGATCCATTTAGGTATCTATGCACTTGAATTGTTCAGTACTAAGCCATATTAATAATAACACTTCTCTTCCATTAGTTATAAGGACAATCTGTTAATGGAATTGAACAACTTCTACACAGAAATCGACAATTTCATTTCGAACTATAACGATACTTTGCAGAATCAAAAGAAATTAACAATTGTTGATATTATTAGAGACTATATTGAAGTCAATGCGAATGCGTCTGAGATTGCGCTACCTTCGTTCTGTCCGCTTAAAATGAATGGAGAGGGTATTCGAACAATAAATATTACAGGTCTGGAGCCCTTTGATGTACTGTGTACTGCTAATTTAGCCGGTCCCGGCTGGACAACGATTGCTTTACGTAGAAGTGGCGCCTTGAATTTCTTTCGGGACTGGGCGGCTTATAAGGATGGTTTTGGAAATTTAACTGGCGACTTTTTCATTGGAATGGAAAAGCTTCATGCGATAACCTTAAGTCAAAACCAGGAACTTTACGTCTTCCTCGAAGACTTTGAGGGTCAGTCGCGGTACGCACGCTATGATCATTTTTTGATTGGTTCCGAAGACGAAAAATACTCCCTGGTCAAGCTGGGCTCATACAGTGGCAATGCTGGTGACAGCTTAAGTGATCATGTCGGAAAGAAGTTCACAACATTCGATAGTGTACATGACGAAATTGAAGGCAATTATGCAGTTCAACACCTGGGGGCCTGGTGGTATGGAGATTTCGTTGGCAGGTAATCTAATCGAGCTCAGTCATTCGATGTGGACTTTATGATTTTTATATCCTTTCAGCAATCTATTTGGACAATACCTTAATGGAAAACAAGACAATGCACTAAAAGCAAAGACCATGTATTGGGATAAATACCTCGGTGATACATATTCGTACAAGGTAATGCGATTGATGGTGCGGCCCAGGTGTCCCTGTCTGATCGATTCCTGATTGGAAAGCCTTATATTTACAATGATCGCTCGTAAACTAAAATAAACGATATGAAAAATAACTAACTCTAACTTTACAATATATATTAACGTTTCTACCGTCTCCTGGGTACGGTTATCCCCTCTGATTATTCATCAATTCCATCACTTGTTCAGTGAGGCATACTGATTTTCTTTTAATTAGGTGCACTTATTTCTCGATTAAGATAACTTAATTAACTGCTGAGCATGAATAACTTAACTAACTTTGTGGGGAAATCTATTCTGAGCAAGGGAATTCTGTTTGGACAACACCATGCGAGGAGAACATTTGTTGCTCTTGTGGTTACTTCCACTTTTACTTACACTCAAAAACAGCGTAGGTTTTAAGAAATTTATTCATATCGAATTTTATGTTTAAAGCACATACATATTATATATGTATATATTTGTAGCATGGAGGAATCTTCCGCATGACAAACATTGTATGTGAATCGCGCAATAAGTCGTGGGTGCTGATTGACAGCTGTCAACTGAGTACGACGCAATCAAATCGCAGGCCCCTCAACATAGCTGTTACGCTTTTACATCCCACAAATGTCGTTACTTTGCGTGTACAAGTTCTGAAAAAGGAGAATTTCTACAAACCTTGGCATGTGGATGTCACAGTGGATGGCTGCAAGTTTATGCGATATAAAAACAACAAGGTAACCAAAGCATTTTGGGAACTTATCAAGGACTACTCCAGCCTAAACCATTCGTGCCCCTATGTGGTAGTATTTTTCACAATAATCTCGGATTAACATATAAAGCTAACATTTGGTTCAACCCCTCCCACAGGGACGACAATTCATAAAGGATTTCTACCCCATGCCAGAAAAACTTCCAAGTCTTCCGTTTGGTGAGTTTGTTGTACTGATTGCCTGGAAATTTCATGGAAACATTCAGATTGTTACAAATGTAAATTTTACGTACTTCGAGAATATTTAAAAGTGGAAAATGTTGCAAAATTAAATTATTGATGCATTCCCTTTAAGCTTAAATCTGATATAGTCTAACGCTATACCAGAAATGTGTATTTAGCTTATATAAGTGGGGTTGTCTATTCGTTTTCATCAAAAATATAGCAGTACTAATTGATTTGTTACGAAACGTGAAAACCAAGAAAGTATATAAACAAAGAGTCTTTGGTTATTAGCACTAGAACCATATATGTATAATTAAGGTACCTCAGTCTCTAGCGTCATATTGATTCATTATATAGAGTGGAATAAATAAATAAAAATAAAATAAATGTCTTTATCCGAATAACATCTTTAAAATTAACTCCAGGAACACGGACACTCAACTAAATACTACAATATTTAATATAGTATGAGGAAGAAGCCGGAGGGTAAGTCAAGAATTTTTAATGAGATTAAAGCAGGAGATAAGTTTACTTCCAATACTTACCGAACCCTTAATCAATTTCATAGAAATCAGTAAATTAAAACAAGCATTTGTGTAGATTTATTTTAATATATATATATATATCTTATTAATCTTTCTTTTCTGCATACGAAGCAATCTCATAATGATGTTTATAGCGCCGTCTGCTTGTGTGTGTGTGTTGTTACTTGGGATTGATTAGTTAAATGTACATCATCACTCTTATCGATTAGAAACACAAACTAAAGCCTATGATATATTACGCGTAATTACGTGTTTGGTATATGTTTTACTCTTTTTAGGTTAGGTTTACTTCATTTAAGTTCTTAGGTTATTCACTTTTCTGCCATTTGAATAGGTGAGCATAGCGTGGAATATACTTGAAATATGATTCATGCATAACTCAAACGATTCAAGTGCTGATCAACAATAAATTGATTGTTTAAATTAAGCTATGATTATTTAATTTGATTTTATTTAGGGTGTTTTTATTTTCATCTTAAATTTCATTACTTTTACTCTCAAATGGGGGAGGGATTTCACACAAATTAAAGCACAATTTGTAGGAATCCTTATAACGAGTAAGTAATTTACAGTTAGTGTAGGTATAAGTGTAGTTAACTATTTACATAAGCGTTGTCTAGAACGCCTATCGATTTGGCAACGTGTTGCAAGTGTGTATCTTTGGGGTATATGTATATTTGAATCAACCTCAAGCATGATGAATAATGCGATTTTCAACACTGGATAAAACTAACCGGCTCGAAAACAGAATTGCGTACTTATACCTAATGAAACCGAACCGGAATTATTATTAAATAAAAAAAAAGATCATACGAAGAAGAAACTTAAATAGATAAATAAAATAATCCAAAATATATTCTATTCTTTGGGAAAGAGCATACACTTGCCGGCTTCTGTTTCACATAAATCTGCCTCCCGATTACTCATCGCCGGGTAAACTAAATTGCTTTAAGATCATCTCTGCCTCCATTTGTTTCGGTCTGCTGATTTGTGTCTGTGTGTCTATTTTGTTGTTTGTTTTCTTTTACGTTGATTTTTTGGTAATCGCACTTTAATAATACTTTCGGTTCGAAATCTTCTAATGATGCGAGTGCGTTGCCAGCGTTGCCAGTGTAAGCAGCGTTATCAGCAAATAGACAGATCGTCGTAGACCTTGCGCACCGCTGCTCTTGCCCTTGGTCCAGTCGTAACCCTCCGGATTGTTGCCCGTCAGCTTCTGTTCTGATTTTCCGATCTCATTCAAATTTGAGGGATATTTATTGCCCACTGTAAGTCGAAAGTCGTAAACAAATCGAATTGGCAATCGTTGCGATTTAAAGTACTTACATTTATCGACTACAATCACCGAGCTTGTGGGATTTCCTACGCCATGGGGGTTGTAGGGCGTGTTCGAGTCATAAGGGAAATTGACCATGGTTGTTGTTGTTGTGCGAAGCGTTGTGGTTGTGGGCGGCGGCTGTGTGGTTGGGGGACTCGACACTGCAAGAGGGGGAGACAAGGGGGATGAAATTGAAACCAATACAGAGTGGTATAAGTAAAAAGTCAAAGATAAATCATAAAGTAAAAAGGGAAAGAAGTAAACAGAGGAAAATGGAAAGGAAAGCATAGAAGACGGATAGAATTTAAATATGTTGAACTTTAAGAAAACGCGAATACTTTAAAACGAAGCTAACAAGTGTGAAACGATTCAATGTTCATTATTAAATATTCACTTCCTTTTGGAACCTTAGTTATAGGCAACACACACACACACACACACACCTCAGCCGTGTTGAACCCTTATTTAGGAGGCTACTGACTCCTCGTAAATTGGCATCCCTTTACTCGCTTTTCGTTTTCAATTTCGTACCCTGCAGCCTGCCCAGCCTGCCATATCATCATTATTGACAGCAATTTGTTGAGTAAATTTATATGGCTTGGCCTTTGGTCTGCTACGAGTCTCGAGACTGCTTATCGGCCGCATTGCCGAAGGATACAGCCCACTTTCCACTTCCCACTTTCCACTTCCCACTGGGACTGGGCCTGACCACTTAATAACATTGTCACAGGTTCATTGTACCCATTGTGATGCTGCCCTCTGTGTGTATGCCATGTGTGTGTGCGCCCCTGTGTGTGTGTCACACTGTGTGTAAGTGTGTGTGACCATTATTGCCGCCCTCTTATTATCAGCTGCTGCGGCTGCTCTTTGTTACCTTTAATTGGTGGATCGTTACTTCAATACCCCCGCTAGCCCAGACCCCCTGCCACGCCTTCCCCTTGTCTACTCAAACATTTTCGATTGTGTTGCTGTTGCTGTTGCTGCCTCAACGTTGGCTGCGTTTTTATCGCCAACGCGCCCGAAAATAAATTAACTTGTCGCATTTTCACATTGACAATTTCTGGCCCTCTGCTTGCGGTCTGTACTTTCTTTTTTTGATACCCTGCAATTGCCGGAAATTTCTCTAAAAAAGGTAAAATGGCTGCCATAGATGGTAGATAAAAACAATATGATCAATAAACAAAGAAATTATTGTAAAAATTTGAAAGTGTATGGATTAATTTATTCGTAACGTTTGTTTACATTTCGCGTGCAGGGTATCAAATAAACGTGAGCGCATGTTTTTTGTTTTTCTTTTGTTTCTTATTTTGTTGATTTTTACTGCGGCGCATCGTACGTAACGAACGGATATTTTATATTGTTTTATGAACTTTTGTGACCGGAATCGAAGTTATGTGGCACACACACACACACACACACATACGACGCGCCATAGCATATACCACAGGAACATATACATATGTGTATAGTATATGTTCTTTAATAGCCCACCAACTGGGAGAGATTTAGCAAATTGACAGATTATTGGCATTTTATTGGCACACGCTGTCGGATGCTTTAATTGCCGCCGGGCACTTAATGTCTCTCAGAAACCTCAATATGAGTTGGTATGTGGCTGGATGGGAGGCTTATCTAAGGCCTGTATAGAGAGTGATAAAATAGTGGGGATTGATGGAATGAACTATAAATTTCGTTAAACTTTCGCAATGTTTATGTGAAGCGCATTTGCACTTGCACTTGGCACTATAGATCTAGCGTATATTGAATTCGATTACGAACTTAAAGTTGAGTAACTGAACAAAGGTGGACTAGCTCTAGACTCTAGCTATCTCCCATTGTAGATCTCTCTCTCCCTTGTTTTCAATTGTATGCCCACTCGGTTTTGGCAACAATGCAACCGCAGCTTATAGATCACATTATTTGGGCCTAGATTTTCATTAAGTATGTATACACGCACTCACACACAAACACACACACACACATACAGGCACACACAATGGCATGCGACACGCATGTTTGGTTCCATAATTAAAGCCACAAATGGTGTAGTTTTGAATTGCGCCCAGTTCAAACAGGCATTGCGCACACACACACATACTCGCACACACAGTCAGCCAGGCAGACAGGCAGGCAGGCAGGCAGCCGGAAAGCACGTTTAGGCCAACACTCAGTTATTTATGGCCTGGGCAATATTACAAAGTATAAATAACACATTGCGGACACACTTACTGTAGAGTTTTATGTTGCCATCCATGTCGCCACGAGGATTTTTGGCGACGCATTTGTAGTTGCCATAATCGCTGCCCTGCACATTGGTTATCGTCAGTCGCATGGTCGCCTTGTACGAGGGATGGCCCGGAATGGTTTCGGTTCTGCGTGTGAAAGAAAAAGAGAGACAGAGAAAGAATGAGCTGAAAGCACATGCCATGCATATTATGCTATATATTCTATATACTCTCAGGTCTATATATACGTATTCCGCGTAATCGCGCAAGTTCAATGACAGCAATTGCGTCGTGCGGCATGCCGCGCTTGGTTACATATGGGTCAACGGGGCGCCGGGCCGGAGCCGAGGTCAGTGCGGGCTAATGAGCGCCAATCAGAGAAATCAAGGCCAAGGTGAAACTGATAAGCGACGCGATGTCCACTTAAGGCTAATCAGAATGCGACCCGGTACAGCATGCGCTAAACGCTGTGAGGGTAAGTTCAGTTTACGCATTAGTTCGTACCACTGTGCGGCACGATGAAGACTGACAGGCGGCAGGTTGCATGCCACTGCCACAGCTGCCGCGAGCAACTCGTCGCGAGCCGTCGCCAGTTACACTTGCAATCGTCAACGCGTCAACATGCTAAAGCTCAGCCTGTCCGTGTGGCTGCTCTGCTCGTTGACTTGGCGCACCACGCCCACCAGCTGCCGCCAGACACAGCCGGCGCCCAGCATGCAGGAGCTGTTGGCCAATCAGCTGCAGAGCTACATGGACACCAAGGCGCGTCCGTGCGAGAATTTCTATCAATATGCCTGCGGCAATTGGCAGCTGCAGCAGCACGTACATCCACACCATCAGCAGCAGCAACAAGAGGAGCAGCAGCACCTGCAGCCAGAGAAGGAGCAGCAGCCAGAGGAGCTACAACAGCAACAACAAGCACAGCTGCAGCAACGGCACAGCGAGGAGCAAGTGCAGCCAAGCGATACGTTGGCTGTGCTGGACTACACACTCAATCGGCAGCTGGAGCAGTTGCTGCGTCGTGCCGCCGCGGGCAACGAGAGCGGCGTGGATGAGCTGCCACAGCAGCAGGCGCTGCTTGAGAAGATGCGCAACTATTATCGCGCCTGTAAACGCCTCAAGCCGTACAATCTTAAGAAGTATCTGCAGCTGCTGCCACCCACAAATGGCAGCCACTGGCCACTGTTGAGTCGCAGCTGGCAGCCGGAGAAGTTCAACTGGCTGGCCACGATAGGCAGACTGCGTCTGTACGGACTGAATGGAGTGTTGCTCAAGGAGCAAGTGCTGCCACGTTGGGATGATGCTAGCAGCTACAGCCTGTATCTGGACAAGCCCAGCCTGGCTGACACGCTGCCTATGGGTGAGGGTGCCATGATAGAGTTGCTGCTCGACATTGGGCAAACAAAGCGCGTGGCCAATGAGTTGGCGCGGCAGGTGGATACCTTCGAGCGGCAGTTGCAGCGCCTACAGGAGTTGGAGGACGACGACGGACCCAAGGAGATGCAATTGGGTTATCTTTCGGAATATATGCCACAACTGCAGTGGTTGCCCTATGTGCAGCAGTTGCATGCCACAGCCTCGGAGCCGCTACTCTCCACGCTGATCATACAAAATGTGCCTTACATGCGCGCCCTGCATGAGCTGCTGCAGCGGCAGAAACCTGCCACCATCTGCAACTACATCATGCTGCGTTTCCTGGCCTACCTCAAGCAGCAAGGTCCGGCGGAGATTTCACGCATGGAGTGCATTGCCAGCCTGCGACGTGCCATGCCCCTTGCAGCCAGTTTGCTCATAGGGTTGCGACTCTATGATGCCGCCTCGGAGGCGCAGGTCACAGAACTCTTCAATCGCCTCAAGGAACGCTTTGATCAGGTGCTCGTGGAGAATCGTCTGCACCTGCAACAACCCATCGTGCAAGTGCTGCGCGACAAGCTGCAAGCAATGCGTGTCCAGCTCGGATTCGTGCAGTTAAATGACTCGGAGTTTGTTGAAAGTTACTACGATCAGTTGGAACTGAATGCGCATAGCTTCTATGGAAATCAACTGCAGCTGCTGCGACTGCGTGTGGAGCAGACTCATCTACTGCTCTCACCCGACACTCAGGGGGATGCCAACAATGTTAGCTACCTGGTCGAGCACTGGCAGAGCAGCAGCTCATCCCCGTTGTATGTGAAGCCACGCAATTTGGTGGTGCTACCCTACGGCCTGCTTCAGCTGCCCGTCTGGCATCGGAATATGAGCGCATTGCAGCAACACGCCATGCTAGGATTTGCCTTGGCCCACGAGATGATGCATGGATTCGATAGCTCGGGCATTGAGTACGATGCCGGCGGCAATATTATGGGACCTGGTGAGGAGATTTTGGCCAACTCACGCTTCGCACAGGGACTGAACTGTATGCAGCAGCAATTGGCCACGGGCTCGAGATCTCTTAATGAAAAGCTAGCTGACTATGAGGCACTGCGTCTGGTGTACGAGACATTCTTTGGCGCCGACATGTTTGTCGATCGCAAGGAGCCACGTGATCCTCTCCTGCTACAGTTCAGTCAACGCCAACGTTTCTTTATCAGCTTCGCGCAGTTCTTCTGTGGCAAACAGCAGACACTCAATCTGCATGTGCAGCATTTGGAGCACGCCGTGGACGAGCTACGTGTGCTGCAGACGTTGGCCAACTTTGAGGAATTCTCACGTGAATTTGGCTGTGAGAGACGCACCAAAATGCAGGCCTCGCAGAAGTGCAAGGTGTGGTAAGGGTGAAGGGGAAGTGGGAAAAGGGTAAAGTCAATAAATAACCTGATATTTCGTAATTGTTAAGGAACCTCTGTTTATTTCTAATGGTCTACCAAATGCGACACTTTTGCGCCGGATGCATTTGATCGCGTTCCTCGAGGCAGTTGTGCGAGTGGGCAAAGGCATCGAAGTTCATAGCCAGCTGCCTGAGACGCACATCATCGGAGTCATGATCTTCAAACGACGCCTCTGCCTTGCCGCAGAAGAACTGTGCCACATTGAGGAAGAAGAGCTGCTTGAGTGGAATATCGGTGAACTCAGGTTGCGTTTGATTGAATCTGGAATTCACATCGAAGTACATATCGTAGGCCAGGCGTATGCCACCAAAATCTGCAGCACGTTCGTCCACATAGTCCGTCTTATCACGCTTCAAACAATTTGCACTGGCATGGAAATCGCTTTTCTCCGAAATCTGCGAGAGTAGCTCGTTGTAGTTGCCCTTGAAATCGCGTGCCAGGTTCCGGAAAACGAAGCCGTGCATTAGCTCGTGACCCAGCACAAAACCCAGTAGGCCCACCCTGAAGATCTCATGCACATCGTGCTGCACAAAGGGCGGCTGTAGGATGCCATAGGGCAAGACGATGATGTTCTGTCGCACCATATAGTACGGCGTAGAGCTGATGCCTGTGTCCGGGTCCGAAATAAAGAAGTAGTTGGTCGCATTGGGCACCGGTCCCTCTAGTTGCTTGAACCATTGACGCGTACGAAACTTCTGTAGTTGCAGAAAACTGCTGGCATAGTCCTGCTCATTGGCCAGGGGTAGCTCGGTGTAGAATTCTCGCACGAACTGCGAACGATTCAAATGCTGTGGCATGTTACCGAAATTGAGTTGCAAGTTCAGCGATTTGATCTTCAGCATGTTCAGTTGGGCTTCTGGCACACGTATGCGATTCTCCTCAAGTTGCTGCAGAAACTTTTGACGCAGTTGCCCGAACAGCTGCTGCACTGCCTGCTCATGCTGCCGCAACTGCCGTGCACCAATGAAACGTTGCTCGTACAGCAATTCGGTGGCAAGTTCCATGTTGCCTCGCAATTCCTTAATACATATCATTCCTTCATCTGTCTTGGGGATCAAATTGCGCAAATGCTTTGTGAAGCGCAGCATAATGTAGCTAGCGATGACCTCGTGATCCCAGTTCTTTAGCAGCGCCATCAATTTTACCAGATAGTCGGCATTGTTTACGCGCAGCACGAGATCAGCGGGAATGGAGCGACCCAGCAAAATCTCCAGATATGTTCGCCAGCTGCTACCACGCCCCGTAAGGCGTTCAAGTTGTTTCAGTGTCAATTCCTGCTCGTTATCTTCGTTCTCATCTGTGTCAGCTGCGTCTGGTGTGTCGTCTGCTTCGCTTTCGCTTTTGCTTTCGTCTTCGTCTTCGTCTTCGTCTCCTTCAAGTTCGTCTATTGCCTTCTGCAACAATGCAATTTTGCGAGCCAAGCGATTTGCTCGGGCAGCGCGTACTCCCACTGTGCGTAGCAGCAAGCTGGTCATCATGTTATCTGTAAAGCTTTGTATCTTCCCATCATCGTCATCGACAGCGTCAATATGGAGATTATATATGCTGCTGTTTAAATGATCGGGCCACGTTTGCACAGTGATAAACGCGTCGTCGAATCCATAGAGACGTAGTCTAGCCAAAGTCTCGAGCCAGTGAAACTTACGGCTAGGCCATGCCTCGAAACGCTTTACAAACTGAGGCCATGTGATGTGCTCATTGGGTGGCACCAGTTGCAGAAAATGCCTCAACAAACGCGTACGCGCCTCGGCCTGGCGACACGTGCGATAGTAACTCAAGGCCTTGGCCTCCACTGAGCTGGGATCTAACTGGCGCTGCTCCAGCTCCTCCATTAAAAGCATCAGATTCCGATCGACTTTGTCATCGATCAATCCGGTGATCTCTAGGAACTCGTCGTCTTCATGCTTCGTGGCCCAATTGCCACAGGCGTATTCATAATAGTCGTCACACGGTGCGTATGATTTATTTGTGTAGCCAAGAATCTCATTTAGCCGATTTACGTTGGGATCTTTGATTCTTTTTGCCTGGCTGTGAGCTGAGAGGCTCAACGAAATCAATAGCCAGAGTAGATGCTTTCGAGTCACGCAAAGCGTTGTTAACAGTCTCATGATTACGGATGAACTGTTTGCTGCTCGAGCTCACTGATAGACTCGCGTCAATCAATATGTATACGTACGTTTATATTCGTAATTTAATCTCAGAGCGTATTTAAGAAGCAAACAAGTGAGCCGAAAGTCTTATGCTCTGTAGATAGCCGAAATCGGAAATATACTTTATTTACTATAAGTATTTTCCTTTTTGCAATTTAAAGAAATGTTTTTGTACCATTCAAGGATCACTTGCTAGGGTGATTGAACCATGTCCGTCGGTCTGTCCGTCTGACCGAACAGATCTCAGGTCTTTTGAAAGCTCGAGGCATTAAATTATGCATGGGAACTTCTGTATATCATAGGTGCATTCTGATTATTTAAAATTTCACGCACTGACTCTACAAGTAGCCTTTTTGCCATTATTAGGGAAAGTAGTAGAGTTACAACACCCTAATCAATTCCACATTTATTTCAATTTTAATAAGAAGAGGAGGATAAGCATCCCTTCTTATCACTTTTCAGAAATTTTGTTTAAGGTCATCTGTGCAGGATTGTGTATAACAACAAAGAATTTCGTAAGAAACAATGACTAAGATCAAAGATTGACCAGTTTGTATTGAAATTCCCAATCAATACAAATAACCTCTGCTATCAAAGGTCTAAAAGCGGGAAAGATTAATGATAGAAGCTGTCAAAATAATAAACACGAATAATACAAATAGCTTTTTGTGCTGGCTAAGCACTGCTTATCCAAAAATTCAAGTACGTCTCTAACTTAAACTGACTCACTTGTATTTGGACGACTCTGTGATCATTTGCTCGTTCTCGCGCGTCCAATAATTGAGTGAAGTGGGATTTGCCTCGATGAAGCACTCCAGAGTGATATTGAAGCCCATCGGAATGCCGACCAGTTGATGCGGTATCCAGACCATTGGTGAAACTGCAAAAGCCTTATTAGCACCATTGCGAAAAGCAAGCGGAAAAAAAGATTTATGGGCCACCAACGACCGAGGATGACTTACAGTCTACGCTGACTTTGATGCGCTTTGACACGCTGGGCGGAACTCCATTCGAAGCTATGCAGAGATAGGCGCCCATGTGCAGACGAGAGATGCGCTCCAGTTCCAGAGAGTCGGCCTCCAGGTCGTTCACTGCAACAATGAGGAATGAGGGAACATTCAATGGGATGGTCTGCAGGATGGTTTCGCTGATGGTCGTCTGTCTGCATTCAGTGGCAGCTAAACTTACCTTCGAGCGTCTTGTTGATGACAATTTTATGGTTATCATCCCGCTTCCATTTGATGGACGGCTCGGGGCTGCCTTTCGCCTTACAGCGCAGGGTGACATTGTCGCCCTCGCGCACAATGACATCACTGGAGGTCAGCGCATCGTCAATGTTCGGTGGCACTGTGGAAGAAACAGGGGGGGAAGGAGGGACACAAAAGGGAGTTGGGTATTATTATTCATGCCGGCTAAACATAAACGCAAAGCAAGCAGCAGCAGCAGCAGCAGCAGCAGCAGCGGCGGCGGCAGCGCTTGATTTAAATGCAAAAACTTTTGCATTTTGGCAACGTCTTGAGCGTCAGGAAAGTGGAAACAGCCACAGCACAGCACCAGAAGCGAAGCACTACGAATGCTGTACGCTCTATCACAGAAAATCCCATACGAAAAAGTCCCCATCATCGGTTTTGTTACCAAGTTAAGGACAAGGCGGAAAGCCAGCGACAAACCTGATGACAAAGTTGGGTTGCCCACGATTAGCGTGGTGAAAAAGCATTTCACGCATTGTTGAGTTTGACGCGCGGATTCAACTTTGTTCAGGGAGATATTTTAGTTTAAGCCTAATTAGCTTTGCGACAAGTCTTTGGCCTGGCTAACTTCTGGGGCGACTCTGTTAATTTAAAAATCGATGCAGCAACCTTCATCAAATTGTCATCAGCCTTCGGGGGGCAAAGCAGCCCTTCTAATTCCACCACTCCCAATGCTTCCAATTCTCCTACCACTTTTCCTTCCACTTTTACTTCTACTCCTTCCACTTCTCCTGCTTCTTCTCTGACTTTCAATTGCCAGCTGAGCGTTTTCTGTCAAACCCTTTTTTTATTTCGACGGACTCTCTTTGCTTCTGCTTTTGGCCTTCAAGTTGAAAATCTATAATGAAAAATCTATGCAAATCAAAGCGCACAAAGCTAGAGGCCATGGATTTGGGGGGAATGAGAGTAAGGGAGACAGAGACCAGACCCGAAAAGCCAGACAGCAGGATAGGCGGTTGGGCAGGATGACTAAGGGACTAGCTGGACATTTGGACATTTGGACATTGGACACATGGGCCCCGGCGAGAGCTCTGTGGTAGCAGCGTTGACAGCTGGTTGCAGTTTGTCTCATTTGATATTCCAAGCGACGCCTGTAATCAAAAGATATCGCATGCAATTTTTTCATTCATCTCGAAACCCGTACAAGGTCTTTGGATCACGTGCCCGACGCGTTTAGTTATCGTCCGTCATTGTTGCCCCATATACATGTCTAAACCATCTATCTTTCTGTCTACCTTTTGTGCCCGGGTCCCCAAATCGATAATGATGATTTGCGCATATAATCTGCATGTAATTTCGGTAACTTTAAGCGTCTAAGTTGCTTGATCTGCTTAAAAAGTAATTAATAAAAATTACAATTATTCATCTTAAATTTATCTACTCAATTTATAAATTTCCTCTGAGTTTTCTTCCATTTTCTTAGCCCTGCCGCAGGCTACTTCTTTAAGAGTTGGTCGGTTTGGGTTAAATCTTTACCTTTTGGTCACATCATGCCCGAGGGGGACATGCGGCATAAAACCAAAGTGTAATTAAAAGTTGCAATTACTTGAACTTTTTCTATGCGCTGTAAACTTTTGTCTTTGGCTCCTTCATTTCGCTTGGCTCATAATGCACGGACCTTTATGGCAAAGCCGACTGAGCCGGAGCCGGAGCCAGAGTGATGGGGAGGGGGAGGGGGAGAGCGAGACCGACAGCGGGTGAGAGCGACGAAGGCAAGACTAAAAACAGAGGGTAAAAACTTTGTTCGAACCATTTGCTGTGCTATTAATAAACGCTTGATGTGCTAATCGCCGTGCCGGACACAAGAGCGAGTGCCGAGAACCGAGAACCTAGAACCGAATCCTCGCGTTGTTCGCTGCCCTCTAACCTTTCTATCCACTGCAATAGGGCAGCTGTTGCCCTGCTTGCTGGACGCTGCGGCTGCTAGCTGCTGCTGGTCGCTATGTTTGGCCTCCCATTTGACATATTAGTTTCTTTATTGATATTTAGCAGCTGGCGACACGAGAAAAGCTCACAAAGTTTGCCACACAGACGTGCCATAGTTTTCATGCTGCCACACATGCACTTACACACACACACACCCATACGTACATACATACATATTGTTTTCTACGCTAAACTTTTCACATACATGTTAGAAATTTAATTAGCAAAGTCAACGCAATGAGTAAAGTTTGACAGTGAAGGCTGTCATCGCATGCAGGCCACAATGCACAGAACCATAGACCACAATACACATATATATCCTCGTTGTGGCATCTTCTATAAACTACATACACACACACAAAGCGAGATAACTGCAGCACGTTGGGTGACATCGAAGTCAAGACATTGCGCCAAATTGTTTAATTGCCTTGTCCGCTTGCAAAGTTTTTGCGCGGGCACTGATAACATCGCGACCATCAAAGGCAACCGAGCGTTTAACGAGCGACAATTAGTCCTCATATCCGTTAGCTTAGTTAATTGCGCGACAAATTAGGTTTCAGCTTGCCTGATTATGTGGTCGAAGTAGCTAGCAGGTAGAATCCAATAGAATTGATCGTGGTAGGTAATTCTTTCAAGTTCAAAGCATAGAATTAGCAGATCATCAGTTTATTTATTTGATCAACTCATTCAACTTAACTAAGTGACAACTTCTTCAGCTTAAGCTCAAAAGATCGTGAGGCACAAGTATCAACTGCTTCAGCTTAAGTTTATTTGCTGGCAACTTCTTCAGCTTTAAATTGCCAACTTCTTCAGCTTATGCCTTGCGAGGTCTAAATCAAATTCTCAGCTCATTCAACTCATTCAACTAAACAAAGTAACAAATGTTTCAGCTTAGTCAAATCACATGAGAAACTGCGTTGGCAACTTCCTCGACTTGCAACTGTCAACTTCTTCGGCCTCAAACTGTCAACTTCTTCAGCCAGATGTTTCTCTCTCATATACCGATGTTTTGCAAGTTCAAAGTCAAAGCAATTTATCAAGTTCTTCAGTGCAATTCATTCAGGCCAAAAGTAAGTGACTTTGTGGTGCCGCGAATTATGTAGCCAGATTTGCAGCTTAATAGTGTCAACTGCTTCAGCTTGCGCTTTTGCGGCTTCTAACTGACAACTCCTTCGACTTAGCGAGCTCGAGTAAAAATGCTGCGACGTTACAAGCAATAACTTAAATGATAAGTCAGGCAAGGATATGTAAGGGACATGTAATTTACGAGCAGGCACACATGCACAAACACACACACACACACACATGCAGAGAGGGGGCTCCCCTTTGCTGGCAAGTGTCAACGTTGTAATTGAATTTAATAAATTGCCTCATTATGTGAGCAGAAATTAAAAATTATGCGCCAACCGAGTCAACAATGTGCCCAGCTCAGCTCTTTGCTGTTGTTGTTGCTGTCCCTGTCCCTGTTGTTGCTGTTGCTGTTGGTTTCTGTTTGCCTCGCCTTGTTGCATGTTGTTGCATTGTTGTTTTGCATTTTGTGCGGTCATTTGGTCGACTTTTGAGTTGGGAATTACCCCTCTCCCGTCTCACCCTCCACTCTCCCTTTTCAGCCGGCACCACATGCTCCCTTGGCATTGCACTGCCCCGCTGCGCCGCAAAGTATGCAACGCCAGCCGGAGCATTGCCAGAGCCAGCGCGCTGGCTGTTAGCCTGGGTTACGCATTTAAATGCATTCGGTGTGCGAGGCTCATAAATTGAAGCGCGTTTAATGTTTGTTTTTTGCCGTACCCGCCATTTTATAATTTCGTGTAGTAGATTTCACATTTCACAAATGTTGCTGCGCACGCCCGAAAATTTATTTATTTATTTACTACGCCACGTTTTTTTCCGCCTCTATTTAGACGGCAAATGCAACGTTTTAATTTCATTACATTTGCTGCACAATGTAATTATCATTCTTGTTTTTAGTGTGTGTGGGTGTGTGGGTGTGTGTGTGTGTGTGTTTTTTTTTCTGTGCACGCGGCTGTGACCACTTAAATTGTTAAATTGAGTGCCCAGCCCTGGCAATACTCTCTCTCTCCCACTCTCTGTCTCTCTGCCTGCTTCCACATGACTAGTAAACAGGCCTGACGTTTTTTAAGCATGGCGCGTCATTTAATTTTGTTGCATTTAATTGAATTTGGCACGTAAACGAGCCGCATTTCACTTGATTTCGCTTTGTTTCAATTGACAATTTCAAATTTGTGTTTATGGTCGAGGGATTTTATTAAAATATACACCAAGTTTTTTCTGCAAGTGTAGCAAAGCATGGCTTTATTGAAGAGTGTGTGAGAGGCTCGTGTGCTTGTGTTTGATTTTGAAATTGGTTTAAATAAATTATGCAGTTTGCTGCGACAGCTGAATGGTTGAGCGAGGGCAAAGTTCAAATGCTGCATTTGTGCTGTGGTCGCGCAATAGAAGCCCGGAGGGGTTGGGCGAAATCAAATAAAGTGCGTATTTTAATTGAGTTTCTGGTGAATACTTGACTTTATAAAAAAGTCAGAGTGCTTTGGTTGGTGGTGGGTTTCATATTAAAGCAGTTGACTGCATGTATTGTAGTTGCCAGCTTAATATACATATTGTCTAAACTATTGATGTTGATATGGAAAACTTTCGCATACAATCAATCAGGCCCTTTTTGTTGGGCTCCTATCGCACCCGTTTCCCATTTGCATAAGCCCATATCCTGCTACAGTGGACAACAGCTGCATAGATATCTCTTTCACCCCATCTCACTCTCTTGCTTTCTCTGTCTCTTTGCTGGTCAGGCACACTTTACACAGAGATTTGAGCCTTCTTTTCACAATAAAGACGGACGAACCGTAAATGCCACAAATGGCTTGTGGTTAAACTGTTTTTGTTGCTCTTTTTGTATTTTGTTGTTTTCTCGATTTTTTTTCCTCACTTTCACAGCCAATAAAACAGCACGAAAGACTCGAACAGAAGACTGACTGGGGGAGTGGATGGGGATGGGGTTGGAGGCGGCTGCAACAATTGCGCGATAAAAAATGTTGAGCGACGGCTTTGTTTGCCCATTTGGCAGTTTTCAGTATTCAGTTTTCAGTTTTCCATGCTTGCATAGTTAATTGTTTGGTTAGTTTTCTCCTGCCTGTGTTGGTGTTGCAGGTTTTTGCTGCTGCCGTTGCTGCCTGTGTGTGTTTGTGTGTGTTTGTTTGTTTTTTATTTTGCTCACACTGCTGCCTACAATTGGCTGTGGCTGTGGCTGTTGCATTTGGCTCGCGGCATTCGCAAAGTTAACCTATAAATCTAGTAAAAATGTATCCAAGTTTTCAATGTGCCAGGAAATGCAGGAATTTCGCACGAGATCCGCTTTTCAAGTTGACAAATCAACATCATCCGGTGGACAAACATGGCAGCGTACTGGGAATAACGCACTGGACACCACAGAGTGCGAGAGCGAGGAGCCAAGCTCGAGGCTGGGGCCATGTGGGAGCGAGTCTGGGACAGGGGGGTGGGGGCCAGCTGCTGGTGGTGGAGGAAACAGACGTTTTGCGGCAGTCACATAAATCAGTTTTTGTGGCAAAACTTGAAAAATATGTGCGCAAACAAATAGCAGCCAAGCGGAGGAAGTCCGAGGCAGCTGGGGGAAAAAGCAGGCTGTAGAGAGCTGAAATCTCTGCCATGCAACAGTTAGGACATGAACACGAAGAGACAAACTCATGGCCGGACTTCGAGCCGTAGCCATAGCCGTAGCCGTAGCTGTAGCCGTGGTAACTGCCATAGCAATATAGCCGGAGCCAGACAGCAACAGCGGCGTTGCACACATGCAAATGCGCGGACGGACAACGGGACAGACGGACAGACGGACAGCAAAGGACGCATATGCTGCACGTTGCTGGATTTTCGTTTAGGCTGGTCGCTGGAGAAAAACATTGCTAAAAAAAATAGTAGTAGCAATGTGCCAGCAAGTGGATAAAAGCTGACAAAAAACTGACTATAGTTAGTCCATGTAAATTTCCATACGGTGCTATTTATTTATATATTATACAGTTGGGACTCCATCGTTGTTAATAGCTCGTAAATTGTTTTAAATCGTTGCCAAAGCGTTTGCCACAAGCGCGCTGAATTGTAGCAAAGAGCTTTCTATAGCTGATATGCTCGTTTTGTGGTAGAGTATTTAAAAATGCCTGTGGCATATTTTAATTTTTTTTTTTTTTATATTTTTTCTCTGCTATTTTTTTTTTTTTGCCTGCTGACCAGCAAAGCAAAGTTGTCATTTTCCTATTTTTTCTACTGGCAAATTTGCCTTTTCAGGACTTTTGCCACGACACACACGCGCCTCTTGCTCTCTGCGGGTGTTTGTGGCCGTGTATGTGAAAGTGGGAGATAAGAGTAAGTGGAGTGTGTGTGTGTGTGTGTGGGTAACAAAATAAAATTGTTGGCAAAAAAATGGCAGAGATTTTTGCAGAGCGTCGGCTGGCGCGGGAGTTTTGGTCATGCCACGTCAAATTGCCAGAACACGCGTGCGGTGCGTGTGAGGCGTGTTATTTGAACATTTTACAACACTGAAGCGTGCTTAACGGCTTTTTGAAAGTGCTATCAAAAAGAAAGGGCCACACAGGAGGGCGAGAAAGAGACAGAGACAGACACAGAGAGACAAAGCGACAGAGAGTACAAACCACAGCGGGAAAAAAAACCAGTAGTGTCAGGCATATTGCCACGCTGCGTAAACATGCAACGTTT